>JAINEB010000013.1:23870000-25120000 GCA_022840565.1 Eubasilissa regina | reverse complement strand
GGGTGTTTAATTAACTGAAATAATGAATTTCGCACCCCATGATTTCATTACGCGATTTTTTTCTCTTTCCGTCGGTTCTTCGAAGGTTGAGGCTGCGCCCGCACACCTTCCAAATTAAAACCGGCAAAACTGCCTTTCCTTCCGACCGCGTTTTTATCGAATTAAACAACCGAAGACACGAAAATCTCTTCCCGAAACCTTTCTCAACAACGTAAATATGAATTATAAAATCCGAAGTTATACTTCAATTTTATTAAATTACATAACTTTCATCACATTGCTTGGGAATTTCCCGCGAAGTTTGGTCGCATTGTGCGATCGGCCCCGAACCGCTAATTGAAATTCAAACGGACCCCCGGGCCGCCCCGGCCAGGGGCTGGAAGGCAGTAGCGCCTCCCTCGAAAGTTCCCTTGCGTCCAACACTATTTAAAAACAATATCGTATCTTTAAAAATACAGCACAGACTATAACAGTATACTTTGTGCCTACGAAGTGCAGAAGTACTTGGAGACTCATATATTTTTTTTAAATACAAGTTGAAAGCATATGCTTCTTGAGCTGATTCAGAACACAAAATCCAGCCGGAACGAATATAATACATGAATTTGAGTTGGAACCGCCATTCCGGTAGCGTACATATCGTTAAGTTTAATTACATTTCTATTTCATCTCTGCTTCATATGAATAGTTTCTCCTTCTTAATACTATATATATAATAATTAATTAAATTCGCTACCTATTAATTTAGCAGCACACAAGGAAATACATACATATACTCGATACCTTCAAGATGTAGTATTGATACATTATTTTTTTTAAAAAAGGGTAATCATTTAAATATTATTTTTTATTTCAGGCAAAAGACATTAGCGGGTACTAATTTTCAAATGTATTTTATTATTAAGGAGAACACATTATTATTGTGAAGTTGTAATAATTCAGAACATAGGTCTGTGATATTTTAAATACTAATTGAATGTATTAATTGGAAAGATATGCATATAAAATCAATTTTATCGAAAAATATTGTTGTTGCTACCGGGATTCGAATCTGGATCTCTTCCAATCCAATTTGAGATTCCGTAAAGTGGATGGCTTTCAAATAATGGAACGTTAAATGTATTAATTTGAAAATTATAGGTTCGAAAATTTGTAGTCAATCCACTGTGTTAGTATAACATAATCGAATAATGCACGTTCTTCGGATTGGAAGAGATCCAGGTTTGAATCCCGGTAGCAATAACAATATTTATCGATAAAATTGATTTTATATGTATATCTTTCTAATTAACACATTTGATTTGTATTTCAAATGTATTTTTACTGAATACATTTTTACGGTATCAAACCAGTACAATAAGAACTTATGTGCCAAATTAGAATTAGGGTAGGCCAATAAATAGGTTAAATTATTATATTTTGTCCAATACGTTTTGACATTGATTCAATGACATAAGTGTTGACGGCCAGCCGCCACTGCCTGGAAAGCGATGCCTTTTTACGATAACTACACAACTCGTCCATAATTTGAACAAATCCAATATTTCACCAAGTTTTATTCCCCAACTTTCCATTCCGAGACGTAAAGAACTACAATACCGCTTCGCCCTTCCCGCGGCCCTGTCAGAAGTCGTTTATTATAAAACTTTTATTTTATAGCAGGTATTCAACCCTTTGAAATGCGGCGATAACGTTTTTAAATGTACCGAGGGTGGTTTTATTAAGACTATGAAATCACTCGGAGTACTTCGTTAATCTACGGCCGGGTTCGTATAATAATCATTTGTTTATGGTTAAAGACATCTTTATTGTTTTGAATCGATAGCAATAAAGGCCATGAAACCGAATTGAAAGCACCCTACGCTTTTTGATGAAACCAGCCTGTTGCCACTCCAGTTTACAGATTTTTTGGGCCACATCTGCTACCTTGATTCTTTGATGAATTTTTACATTCGGTACAATGTATCTTACAGATTATCTCATACTTTTCATTTGATACATTTCACGTTTAATATATGATTTTTATTTATTTATTTCCCTTGCGGGCTTTTACATAAGAATAATAATTTATTTTATTTAAATATAAATGTGCATTTTTAATACATTTTAATGTAACAGTTTAAATATAACATAAAAAACTAAGTACAATTTACGTACAAATATTTCTTCAATTCAGGTATGCTCCTGCAACGAAAAATGTCAACGAAATTCAAATTATTACCAAGTCGATGCATCCGCGATATTGGAGTTAATAGCATCATTATATCCATGTGTTACAAAGAACAGTTCATGTCGTCTCGTTTGAGTTATTGACAGTTATGCACGTGAAATGAATTTATAATTGAAGGTGTCACCCGAACAACGATGTACGGCGCATTTTGGGCTGTGTTTATTTAAGTATGCAACATTGTCGTACGCCAAATTACACGCATTGTGGTGTAGTCGGTAGTTCGAAATTCTACTGCCTGTTGGAGTTACGGCATGTTAAAATATGCCCCGCGGTAGAACAACGCTGTAAAGCACCCAAGATGATAGACTTTTCAGATGTTCCCTCACCGATCGATGTTCGGAGATTAAATAAACACAGAAAAAGAACATAATGAAAGATGCTGGTCAACCGAATATTTGAAAGAGAGGAGTAGCCGTTGCTGCAAAAAAACTCCAACTGATGTGAGTAGAATAACGCTGTATAGCACATTTTATTCATTAAACTCTGCTAAACATCATTTTAAAAGTAATTGTTCCAACATTTTTTGTTTTATAAAAATCTACAAAGTCAGTGATATGTATACTTGGTTATTTTAAAATAAATACTACTCTCTTATAATTTGATCTATTTTTATTTACACCTTATCCTTCACGCCTATCAAGCATATGTCGTACAATATTGTTCTATTGAAAAAATGTTTCGTACGTGCCTCAATCCTCTTATTTGCATCTTAGATTGCAATCTGATATAAAATATATTATTATCAAGGAGAACACATTCTTATCGTGAAGTTGTAATTATTCAGAACAGACGGTCTGTGATGTTTTAAATGCTAATTTAATGTATTAATTATAAATATATACATATAAAACAATGTAGATGGCTTTCAAATAATGGAACGACAGATGTATTAATTTGAAAAAGTGTAACATATAGGTTCGAAAATTTGTCATAAAAGATACTGGCGCTATAACACAATTGGACTTGTACTTCCCCGGATTGGAAATAGAGATCCAGGTTCGAATCCCGGTAGCGCAAAAACAATATTTTTTGACAAAATTGATTTTATATGTATATATTTATAATTAAAACATTAAATTAGTGTTTATATTATTATCATTTATAACGTACTAAACACACATCGAATATTATTTTTTTCCGTCGTTAGATAAAATTAACAATTTTTCTCAGTTCCTATGAAATCACCAAAATGTGCCGCATATCGTTATTCAAGTGACGTCTTCAATTTAAATAAATATAAAAATCGTTTTCCTATAAATTTCATATACACTTCATTCCATCAATCGGTTGCAAATCAAAATTAAACATTTATACAACTTTGCATTGTTTCCTCCATATAAATTGTGTTACAAAGATGATTATGAAAAACCAAATCTATTCATTGAATTATTTGATTTTAAAATAAATCAGAATTCATTCATAAATAGCGTACATTTGAATACTCTTACTTTTATTTAATGTACCATTCGTGTGTAGCGAATCGGGTGTAAATAAATTTTAACAAAGAACGACATAGCAAAACGTAAAATTTATTTATGTAAAATTTTCTTAAATTAAATTCGCAAGAAATCCGTTGAACCTTTGTTCATTTACGATAGCTAAAATAACTATTTAATAATAAAAAAAATATAAATATATTTCAACGTCAATCTGCATTAGGGTTTTGCCCCGGGCGTATTATTTGTCTGTGGAATTCATATTTGAATGCGAAGAAGGAGAAAAAAGTTCGTTATTTGCTTTCCGAATATCAAAAATGGCGATTTTACCCACATTATGATCTGACAGCTCTTTATTTTATCTACGTCACGGGGTAAATCAAATGGAAATGCATTGTTTTCACCCTCTGCGTAAAAACCGATGATCACGTGCCATGCCTCAAAAAATATCTTTTTTTTATCCAAGAAAATTAATTTGAATTGAATTTCAGATGAAAAATATTTTGGATGTAAATAAACATTTTTGTGAATTTTACATACACCATTTTTATTGCAACCTTAAAATACTAATAATAATAATAATAATGTGTTTATTCCAGCGTGATCAGGTTTTTTTTTAACCCGATTCGCCATAAAGATAATACATATTATGTTATGCATTAAAGGTTATGAAATAAATATAATGCTATAAAAGAGAAAGCCAAGAAAAATATAAATAAATAAATTTTAAAAAATTAAAAAGTTAATAAAAAGTTCACACATATATACACACAAAATATAAACATTACATATATAACTACTTCAGTCACGGCCATTGTTGTATATGTAGCTATTTTGTAAGCGCTGCCATTCTCTGGTCACGGAACCAGCTTTCCATGAGAGCGACGCTTACACCAGAGAGTTGGTGCTGAGCTCCGGCCGCAGCTGTACTAATCATTATATATTCATATTATTATTCAAGAAATTGTAATTGATTTAGATATCATTAGAGTTCTGTTATAATATGACAGAACTCTGAACACAACATTTGAAGTCAAAATGCAAAATAATGGCATATCTTAATAGAACAAATTATTTTTTATAATTATTTTATAAAACGATGAAAAATTAATGTACACATTTTATATTCGTGGAAAATGATTTTAATGAATATGACAAAATATTACCATTTTTCGAAAAATATTTTGCCTACAAATATCACAACTATTTTTACGAAAGTTATTTTCTGTTTATATAAGACTATTTGAATTTAAGTGTTTTTACACCAGATCAACTATGTATGACAGACTATATAAATTATGTAAATTAAACACGTTTCCGATAGATTCACGTATTTCACCGGACCTCATATTGATTAGATAAGTTTTCTATTGTACGATTCCATACATCAAATAATTAAAAAATATAATTTTTCAATAAATTAAATACAATGAAATTATTAGTATTAAGACAGAGAGCGACATCCGTGGCTACGCGGCGAAACTGCTGTAGCCCCGACACACACCAGTAGCGGCATATCGCGTGCAAGCTTGAGGACGCGGTCGACAGATGCCATAATTTCGCGAGTCGACCGACATGATGACGGAGGCCGATAGAGACGGACGCGCTGTCGAAGAATATGGTTAGTCCAGTCTAGCAGTTTTTCTAGTGAATTCTATTATTGTGTAAAATATTGTAATCACTCTTAAATGTAGTATTGTGACCTAATTTACTGAACCTGTGAAACCGCCTCTCCAACTGTAAATGAACAAGCAGCGAAACAAAACTGAGGTTAGCTTTTCATTTCTATTTTTACCCGAGATGTTTGTATTCCCGTAAAACCTTCTGATATGCAGTCAAAAAGGTTCATTATCTTGAATGCACTTCCAGGCCACAATAACCAAGTCACCAAAGTGAACTCCTGACTGGAAACGCACAATTCACTAAAGTATTTTATAGTGAGATTCTAATATTTTATTCTAAGCAACAATCAAGGTTCTCAATCATTATTAACTCTACAACCTTTCATGACACGCCTTTTTTCTGTCTTGGTTTTCTAAAACAGATATATCTTTGAGGACATTGTCACTCCACCTTAGCTGTGGCCTTTCCCAGCTTGTGCGTCATGTTGGCTTATGTTCTCCACGTGGTCCAGCCATGGAAGTCGGCTTATTTTAATAAACCTTTTAACGTTTATCCAAGGCTTCCGTAGAATCTATATTTCATCTAAAGCAATATAATAAGGTTGTACAAATGCACCATTGTTAAAGCAATTGTACAAATGCACCATTGTAATATGGGATTTCCGCAATGAAATATAAAATCTTTGGAAGCTCTGGCTACGCAGCGGTTACCACTGGTCGTGTATCGATATTATTATTGAATATAAAATATTATTAAAATTTTCATTCAAAAACGTCTACACACACTCATTCTCCTTAGTCAGAACCAATAACTCAGACGCATATGTGAACAACTAGTCTGATGAACAGTAGTCGGAATTTTCGTGCTTATTACGCGATATATAATCACTTCTGTAGTATTACTGTTTTTTGTTATTAGGGATCCTAGGTACGGGAATCTTTGTATGATATTCCGTAGGGAGGATACGATAATTTTGATTGTTAATCAGAATTACCGCTAGGTGGGGAAGAAATATCGAGAAATGGAATAGGAAAGGGTTAGTGGAAAAAAAGGATTCAAAGGACCAGTGGTCTTAGGGAATCAGGATTTACGAGGAATACTCGCCTTACTTCAAGTATAACGTCTCCAATTTTCCTATAGTCGCCACCGTGTTCACACACTGTAATACGCGGAAATGTCCAATGATCTCCACTCCTAAATAAAAGCTGTAATTTAATTTACGGTACAAGCAGACAACAAATTCACAAAACGACACCAAAAATAGTGCTCCACCTCACTGGAGATGACTGCTCTACAGCGCGAATGATATCGCCGTTATCGTGATCAATTCCAATATTGAACTAGTGGCGCCCGATATCGCCAGGATCCAGTACGGAAATTTGGACACGGACGTGTGACAATAATTATACGAATACGAAATACTTTATTCCGTTTCGAAATTTTGACTTCCACATGAGCATTTGTTGGATGCAGCCAACCGCCATATATTTGGTCTTTTGTTGATTTACTACTTTCAAAATGTATCAATGTTCTACAAAATGATAATAATATAACAAAATTAATTTAACAAATACCTGAAACTGAATAAAAAATAAAGCCGCAAAAATGTCTGACCACGGAGTCACAGATGCAAATATCTAAAAGAATACTGCTTTGTTAACTGAATACATTTAAATGTGTATAACGCCGTTGGTTTATATTGCAATTAAATGAGCATATTATAACAAGTGCCTCAACAATAATTCTATTTAGAACAATAACACTTAATTTTAAATTCCGAATAACCTTTTAAATCTGGAACGTTACTTTTGATGGCGGGAATGAAGTCCGTTTACACTGCGCGCCGATACAAAGGCGGGCTCATTTAGTTAACGCTTTTATTTTTCTGCGATCGCGTTTTTCTTAAATGCAAAATGTCGGCTTTTAAGTAATTATCGGTACAAATGGGAGAAGATTTCCGAAATGGCTGTCATGATTTCGCGGCAATCCCGTTAACGAGCACTTCGCTGTTATTATTTTGTAGGGCGCTTTTAAAATTCGTATTGAGAGACGAAATTCGCCGGCGACGCGCGGCGCACTCTTCATTTTAATCAGTTTGTTTATCGCCAGAACTTCAAATTATCAACATAATTATACGACTCAAGCGAAAAACCTTTTAAGAGCGTTATTAAGGCGGTAAAGATAACGAGTGAAATCACCCCTTATTCAAAAGGTCACCGTTATTTATTTTACAATACAATACAATACAGATGCGCCTAAAGTCATGAAGTGGTTATAATTGTATGAAAAATTGTCTTGCAAATGGTGTCCATTTTCTGTCTCACACAAACGTGCCCTCTCTAAAGCGTTTTCCATGACAGTTCTTAGCGTTTCAGGTCCCAGTGCTCTAATTTCTGCACAAATGTCCTTCAGCTGCTGAAGTGTTTGGGGACCGCGATAGTCAAATTGTGTCACAACTGCGAGAAATTATTATTTAATCAAAAATCTGTATGAGTTGTGGCACCGTTCTGTTGGAGCCACAGGTTGATCTCAAACTACAAGATACACCGGAGTGATATCCAAGAGACCCCAACCTGTCCAGATCGCCTTCGCGTTGATGTGGTCGGGTCTTCTTCAACACTTTCCCTTACAGACTCCGCTGTGGCTTCTTTTTTAATGGAGCGAGGTCTGCCAATACGTGGAAAGTCACTAACTGAACCCTGGATCTTAAAACGACTAATCAAATATCTAATCATTGATTCGCTTGGAGAATTTCGCACATGGATATAGCGACTATATGCACGTTGAGTTAAAATTATGAATTGCCAATTTTGATAATAAAATATCACTATTTCCGTTGGATGTTTAGTCATGTACTTTTCCATGCTCAATCTCTAAGATCTTCTTTATAAAAATCTGTAACAAATTTTAAAAATAATTTAATAAAAAAAATATAATAATAATGTACTCGTGACTTTTGGCCCACCTGTAAATGCATCTATTGAAGGGCACGAAGCAAACATACGTGCACTTTTATTATAATTATTATCAGCCATTTTCTATTCACTGTTCCTCCTCCTCAAATGTTTCCCATTTGACACTGTCCTATGTTAATATCAGCCACATAATTCCGCAGAATTTGATAATTTCATCAATCCGAGGGGTTATCGCCCGTATCCGCTGGTGAGATTTCTCTCGGTGATTTGACTCGAGTTTACATAAAGGACAGTTCAACGTGAAGTAATTTATGAATCATCACCCTACATTTTTGCGCACAGATTAGAATAACGTCAGAAATGATGATAGAACGACTCATTTATTTACATTGAATTTACGCGCTTGTAGGCTTTTACAAAATTAATTATAAAAAAACATATGCAGCTACATATGTAACATGGAATATATATAAAAGAAATTGATAGAATATATTTTTAAAATGAAAAATTAAGAAAAACAAACAAACAGAACGGGCGAGTACCAAAATCAATTATACCTTAGACTTTGAACAGCATTAAAAATATCACTTTTATATTGAATTATATTTACATTGAACATCGAAATATATCTACAAGATCAAAATTGAGACCTGAGAACGTTGTGGACACGGGCTTTTAGGTCGACTTTGATGGCCAACAATTGCCCGTCCATTGCCTTATCAATATGTTTCGATATGATAGAACATAACGCGTTTATACCTGCGAGCTCTGGTCGAAATACAAGCAAGTAACGTACAATCCACGAACTCAGTACAACCACTCATACAGAATATTGTTCGGATTGGCGCGTTATTGCAGCGCATCTACAATGTTTGCCGAAGACTGTATACATAGACTCTCTGGTGCAAGCGGTGATCTCATGGAAAGCTGGAACGACTACAGAATAGCTACAGATACAATAATGGCCGTGATTGAAGTATTTATATATGTAGAATTTATATTTTGTTTATATTTATATATATGTATATGTGAACTTTTTATTTATTTATATTTTCCTTGGTATTCTTTTCATAACATAAACAATATTTCGTAACATTAATGTATTATATAATACGTATTAACTTTATGGCAAATCGGGTCTTCATAAAAAAAAACCGATCACGCTGCAATAAACACGTTATTATTATAACATTAAATAATTAATTTAGTTTTTTTTCTGCTTAATTTAAATGAACTCTAAAAATCATCTCGATCTTAATTTCACTATTTGTTATGTAGTTTTAATCGTCAATAAACATTTTAAAAATAATTGTTTACGTATAACCGAAAACCATTTCATTACATGTCAGATATCAATGACGTCTGTAAGTTTTGCGGTAATTCTGACAGTCGTGGCGAAGCTACTAATAAATAATACCAAGCAGCTTCCTGAGCGGCAACTTCCCACTCTCGAATCACGTGGCTAGACACGAGCCACGCCACCAGCAAGCAGCTCGGTGTGCGTGCGCGCTCACTCGGTTTAAATGTTCATATGCTAAGTGCGACTGAACATTTTTTCTACGACTGTACAATACAAATATTTTAGTAAATAATAAGCAAAGTGCGATTGAACGTTTTTTATATGGTTTAACGATGTACATTTTACGTGGTCGCCTGGTAATCAAGGGTTAGAAACTTCTTCAAGGAGAGATAGTTCTAGATAATATTGATATGATATTTATTCCGTGTACGCAAACATCTCTGTAATTTAAAAATGAAAAAAATATATATAAACATATTCGAGTACATAGTAATCCAATTGGTTAATGTATATGTTTATATTTATAGCTTACGTATGTACATATTTAGTATATTATATTCATTCACGTTTATTTGAAAAATATGTTGATTTATAATAGTTGTAGCAAATGAATTAGATCCTTTTTTATTGAATAGAAAATTCATGAAAATCGTTTTTTAATAAATGTAATTCCCTTTTCATTAAACAGAGATTTTTTTAAGAAAAACATATTTTGAATATAGTACCGACAAAATTACTATCATACTTACTTACCATCACCATCACAAAATTCTCGCCTCATCCACATTCATACATCTTTTCATACAAGCTCGCCGATTGTTGAGGCTTATAACATAACCGTCTTCCATTATCTGGTTAAAGTGGTTGTCCCGAATCTTCCGCGGACGTCCTCTATTTCTGGTGCCATCAACACTTGCGTCATATATCTTTCTTACCATTCTCTCCTCATTCATCCGTTTCATATAACCAAATCACCTAAGTGATACTTTCTTATTCTTATTCGCTCTACCAACATCAGCTTTACATTCTTTCCTTATTTCTACATTTTTAACTCTGTCATAATAGATTTGCCACATATACGCCTAAATTATCATTCAGTCTACTTTCGTTCCTCTTCTGCCAGCTCCAGGCCTCACCTCCATACATCAGTGTCGGTACCAGGACTCCACTGTGCTATAATCTGGACTATAAATTGTTTAAACAAACATTTGTATGCATCAAAAAATAAAGTAATGTTTCGAGTGTCAATTATTATTAAAATATCGTGTCTATATCTGTGTCCCAAACATCGGCAGATATTTTACTAGCTAAACACAATTAAGAGATCATTATTTGCCAGCTCTATTTACGTGCATACTGAGTAATTCTAGCGTATTTTATACTACTTTAATTTTAAATATGAATTAAATATATCAATTAGAAAGATATACATATAAAATCAATTTTATCGAAAAATATTGTTGTTGCGCCACCGGGATTCGAACCTGGATCTCTTTCCAAACCGGGAAAGGTGCAGGTGCGTTGACGACAATTTTTTAATGCAACGATAGATGTATTAATTTGAAAAGTGTAACAGTGTATAGGTTTGAAAATTTGTCGTCAATTCACTGTGGTACTATAGCATAATCGGTTAATACACGTTCCTCAGATTGGAAGAGATCCAGGTTCGAATCCTAGTAGCAACAAAAATATTTTTCGTTATAATTGATTTTATATGTATATCTTTCTAATTAATACATTTAATTTGTATTAATAATAAACTTATTTTCACATTTAATCAAGGTTTAAAGGTCATCCTGGAGCTCGATTGGGAAACTGTGTTGCATCCACCCTACAGTGCCGACCTCGCTCCGTCAGATTATTACAATTTTCGGTCGACATCTAAATAAAACGCGTGACCTCAAAAATTGGTTCGATAACAGAAAAGCCGATTTTTATACAAAAGTCATCGAAAAATTGGTGGAAAAATGGGATGAAGTCTTGAACAATAATGGAAAATACATGATTAATTGAAATGTTGTAATTTTTATTTAAAAATGTGATTTTATAATAAATAATTAACAAAACCGCAGACTCATTAGACAACCCAATATTTCCTACGCTCATACTGTCAGTACTCTCCCGCCGAATTGCAATTCCGACTGACAAAAGTTTTTTAATTGCACTTTATAGTGAGCCTCAAGTATTATTACGATTATATCAAGGCCTGCTACGAGTGTTTGGCAGAGGGTCAAGTGTGCTGCTTTAGTATAAATATTGAAAAACACTGCTCTACCAATTACGAAAAGTACTAACGAACATTATCAAAAAGGGTCCCTCCATAATATTCAATTCAGCGACATTTTAAATCTACTTTCTGAACGAGAAATTATTTATACCTAGAAATAATGCGAGAATGATATACAAACTTATATTTACAAATTACGTCGTCACTTTCATTAGTCATATAATGATTTTCAAAGGATGCTAATTATATCTAAGTCAGTTTTAATTGCTAGTTTAAAATCACGTTATGTACAAATAGTATTATATCCAATACATTAAAACAAACTAAATGTATAAATTAGAAAGATATACATATAAAATGAATTTATCAAAAAAATATTTTTGTTGCTACCGGCATTCGTACCTGGATCTTTTCATATCCGAGAAAATGTATTAATCGATTATGCTACACCAATATAATAAGTTAACGACAATTTTTCGAACTTATATAATACATCTGTCGTTCCATTATTTGAAAGCCACCTTCTTTATATTTACAGAATCTCGAACACTTTTGAGTAAAATCCGATACGAGAGACGCCAGAATTAATTAATAATTCAGTTTTGGAGACGTTAATACAACTTATATATTATTAAAGAGAACACATTCTTATTGTGAAGTTGCAATTTTTTAAAACATAGGTCTGTGATATTTTTAATACAAATTATATGTTTAAATTAGAAAAAAATATATATTTGTTGCTACCGGGATTCAAACCTAGATCTTTTTCTATCCGGATTCACATACATTAACTCCCAATCTTTACTAATTAACTAACTTACCATCACGCCATTTCCCCGGAGTAGGCAGAGCGGGAAAAATGCCACATTTTTCTATACCAACACATAACTCTCGTTGTATCCGCAGTCATACATTTTACTATATATGCTCGACATTACTTCCAGTATCAAGTTCACCTGATCATTTTAAAGTCTTTAACAAATTTAAATGTGATAAGGAATTTTTTACAATACATATTACACTCACAAAATCGACTTTTTTATTACACTAATAACGACAGACTATATAAACTAAAACGGTTGAAAACAATCATTTATTTGAAAATGTATGTTAAATATATACGTAATTTTTTATCGATTTAAAAATACACATAAATAATGACTGCCACTTCTCTCTTCTTCAGAATCCAGCTGTTTCATGCAATCCTTATAATGTTCAGCAAGCTTCTATGCGATCTAAACCAGTCCAATAATTGTTCCGCTTATAAATATTATCTATTGCATAAATAATTAACTCGATAATGAATTGTGGGAGCGGCAATTCAAATCCATCGCACATCGTCACCGTCCTCGGCTGATTGACGATGCGGGCGGCATCTACACCCGATGAACCAGGACTACGGCCGAGAGAAGCCGCACTCAATCTCGCTACGTCACTCGGCCTTGTCTCGATTCGCCGCGCACCGACTAGGCTGGCTCTTAACCAAGTTTCGTTAATTCCTCTTTCTTTCATTACATTTTGCACTGTACAATAAACGACTTAACAAACCCTCTACAGAATATCGCCGATTACGGAAATAATCGGCCCGATTATTAGTACTGCCGATTGCCGATTAATCGGTACAGCCTTGATTCGATAACATCTAATTATTACGATTAATAATATTATAAATCTGTCGTTAATTTTGTCAAGCAACTTTCTATTTAAAATACCACAAAAGTGGAATGAATATTTCAAAGACAAAAAGCATAATATTCGAAGTTTATATACTTTAAGCTGAAGATCTCGATTAGTCGTCTTCTTCACTAGAGAGAGAAAGGTCAGACAACTTGATATTTCAGAGAAACTTTTAACAATTAATTAAAATCTTATCAATTTCAAGATACTTTACATTGTTTCAGTTTATCTTTGGTCCTAAAACTGACATCGAACCAAACATCGCGGCCATTTTGGTATAGCTTTTAATTACTACAAATTTGTTCTTTATCTTCATTGGCCCACGCGCCGGGCTCTATCGGGGCTCGCGGGGAGCGGCCGTCGCGTGAGGAGGTTATTTATGTAAGGGCCGCAGGAAGGGGTGCAATAAACCAACCCCCGAGGTATCGGCGATAAACAAGCCGCGGTCCGGAGCGTCCGGACCCCAGGGGCAGGGCCGGCCCGTCACTCAGGGGTCACTTCGGACTCGCCGATACCTCTGAAGATATGCTCGTTTTACTACTTAAAATACTCATAAAACCATTTTATTATACAATCTTGAACATATATTTCATAAAAAGACTTAATGAGACAAATGAATAATACTTTCTTCTTCAATATTAGCAAAATTACTTTGTGGCCACAAACTATATAAATAATACGATAAAAACACTTTGTTTAAACAACTATTTATTGATAAATCGACATATTTTGATATTTATGGTACTTTATACTAAAATTAAAAATACAAGCATAGATAAAAACTAAACTATAAAGTATAAGTGGTGGGTAACTAATGAGGAACTACATACTGTGAAAACAAATTTAAAAGGTGACTATTTGCAAAAAGGATTTGATAAATTATAATATTTAATTTGCTATTAACACGTTTTATAAACCCTTGTTAATGTCAAAAGAATGGTTTGTTTCCAAAAGGTGATTGGCGAATTTAGAATAGTTGTTGCTATTTAGGCATCTCAAGTGGTTTTTAATTCTAATATTAACATTTCTACAAGTTTTACCTATATAAAAAATATTGCGATCATTTTAATTATAGTACGCATTGTTTCCTGAAGAAGATACGGTAAGTATCGAAACATGTTGATTTATTAATAAATAGTGATAGAAACAAAGTGTTTTATCTTATTATTTAATAATACTATATTACAAATTTATAATTATGTTGTATATGGAGATTGAGGGATGAGAATTGGTAAACGTTATATGTTTATATATATAAAGTGATCACTTAAGCCAGCCGAAGATAGGTCGTAATTATCCTTCATATTTTCTATATATTCCTTTAAAATATAATAAAATAGCTTCATCTTTAAGAGATATCTAATGTATATATGCCTTTATAGGTAAAAATCCAGTAATTTGTGTGTTTTTTAACATATTCAAATATTGCTAAAATAATATACTGGTCAAAATAAGAAAAACGTATAAAAATTTAAAAATATTGATTTTTCAGGCGTATTCTAGTATAATTTATTAAAAAATATTTTACATATATTTGAGTTGACAAATAATACGCTGTTTCAAAAAAAAATAATTATAAAATTTAGTCGATAGATGGCGATGTTGTAATAGTATTCGAAGCGAGTCCATGTAATAACATACATAGAATTTTCAAAAACTTGATAAATATGGAGATTGAGGGGTGAGAATTGGTGAACGTTATATATAAAGCAGCTGGAGACAGGTTGCAAGCCCTATAATTATCCCCCATATTTTCCTTTAAAATACAATAAAATAGCTTCATCTCTATTAGATATCTGATATTTATTTAGTACCTATTATATTCACCCAAAAATAAGTGTATGACTAAGGATTGTATAATAAACGATATTTTTTCCACGGAGCCTAATATTTTGCATATTTTTATAAAATATGCAATATTAAGACAATTTCGATATAATTACAGTGGAAACTTAGTTAAAATTGGTTAATCGTAAAAAAAAATATACAATTCTCCATTACACAGAAATTAAAACTTGGGCAACGACTACGCGGATGTTGCTGATGTATGGAATATAATATTACCGAAATAAATTTTTAAAAAATCATATTTATTCATCGATAGAAATAATAAAACCAACACATATGTATCTTTTTATTTTTCTTCTCCGTTTCGTTTATTATTTTATTTTTTTACTTTTAAATTAAGGTTATTATTGTATTTATACATTGATGTTGATGGTACACCATACCATATTAATTTATTAATTTATTAAATACCCTTGTGATCCCATCGTTTTGTTAAAATTAATTCAAGGAAATTTACTCGCGGTCTGTTAATTCCTGCTAGGAAGCTTTGGTATAATACCTGATTGAAATTAATTAAAATTGTTGACTGAAAATATCTATTGTAGAACTCGATTACATTAAAATTTATTTTAAATATGAATTAAATATATCAATTAGAAAGATATACATATAAAATCAATTTTATTGAAAAATATTATCGTTGCGCCACCGGGATTCGAACGGATCCCTTTCCTAACCGGGGAAGGTGCATTATCTAACTACGCTACAGCGGCAAATTTTCGAACCTATATGTTACCTTTTTGATATTAATACATTTAATCGTTCCATTATTTGAAAGAGCCATCTACCTTATTTTTACAAAATCTCAAATACCTTTAAGTATTCTGATAGCAAACGTCAGAATTACCAATTCATTTTTATTAAATTTTGGACACATTGATACAACTTTATTATTAGGAGAACACATTATTATTTTGAAGTTGTAATTATTCAGAACATACGTCTGTGATATTTTAAATATAAATTAAACATATTAATTGGAATGATATACATATAAAATCAATTTTATTGTATATCTTTCTAATTAATATATTGAATTCATATTTAAAATATCACAGATCTATGTTCTAAATAATTACAACTTCACAATATGAATGTGTTCTCCTAGAAATTCATTTGATTTAAAATTTGGAGCATAGCACACAAACTTGCTACCTAATATAATTCTATAATACAAAAACCTTTTTTTTTTAATGTTTGTAGTATACGAGGTGGCGATACGTTCGTCTGTAATAAATATAAATTGAAGACTTACTTACTTACTTTCTTACCATCACGCCGTTTCTCCACGGGGATAGGCAGAGAGGATAGAGCGCCACACTCCTCTGTCCTGACACACAATTCTCGCCTCATCCACATCATACGTCTTCTCACACAAGCTAGCCGATTGTTGAGACTTCTAACAAAACCATCCTCCATTATCTAGTTTACCTGGTCATGCCAAGTCTTCCGCGAACGTCCTCTATTTCTGGTGTCATCAACACTTGCGTCATATATTTTTCTTACCATTCTCTCCTCGTTCATCAGTTGCATATGACCAAACCACCTGAGTGATCTTTTCTTAATCTTACTCACTATACTAACATTAGCTTTACATTATTTTCTTATTTCTTCATTTTTTATTCTGTCAAATAGATTTTACACATAGACGCATAAGTTATCTCATTTCGACTGCATTCAGTCTACTTTCGTTCTTCTTCTGCCAGCTCCAGGCCTCACTTCCATACATTAGTGTCGGTACCAGGACTCCATTGTGCACCGCTAGTCTTGCCTCGGTTGACAAATTCCCGTTAGATATAATTCCATTCAAAGCGCCATTCACTTTATTCCTTGCAGTCACCCTTCTTTCGATATCACTCTCAACCTTTCCTTTTCAACAAACATATTTCCCAAATACACAAACTCATCTACTTGTTCGAAACATTCATTACCTACAAGTATTTAGCACGGTATCTTGCTTTCCTCCTTCTCGAATACCATCACTTTCGACTTGTTAACATTCATCATGAGGTCACTTTCCTTGCATACATCGTACATCTACTCTCAACTCCGAAGACTCTGAAGACAAGATTGTTATTTACGTTAGGTATGTATATATTTGTATTTTTTAATATCTTGTTTATTTTCTTATTAAATTTTTTTAATAATGTGTTTGAAATGTTTATTTAATTTTATTTTTTGTTTATTTCATCACTATGTACTAAAAAGTTACGTGTAAAAAAAAGATCTTTGTATCGTAAATAAATAAATAAAATGCCACGTTTTTATGGAAATCCTTCAATTCCCAGAGCCAGGCAACTGAGGACTAATATATAAGTCATAATTTAAAGTGCTACCATCCAAAGTAAGGAAAACAATAATAAATATACACTATGTAGAAGAAGGGTTACAATGTAAAAAAGATTAAAACTTATACCGCCCCGGGAGGGGGGGACCTGTAGCGATTGATTAGATTAGAAAAGTAAATGTCGCAACCGGACGGGTCCCCCATTGATTGATTACGGAAGCGACGGAAGAAGACAGATAACTTTTCTTTCTTGTCGCCGGGCGGTAGAAACGGGTAGAAGCATTTTGAGAAATTAGGATATGTAACTCTTACGACCCGTGCGATCGTATTTTAGGGTGGACACGCGCAAAAAATATATAAACTCCACCAAAACAGATATAAGAAGCGCTTCAGAGAGGGCAACACGGATGAATCGAGATTCAGATGTTGAGATAAATATCAGTACTATGCAAATATATGATACATTGTACACTTGAGCTCAATATTGCAATGTTTCAACACCAGAAGAACATATTTATATTACTATCTACTAACATATTTTATGTTTGACATATAAAGTTGAATAAACCGATTTTAATAATGGTTGCATTCATCTTAACAATAAGAATATATTTTTTTTGACTGAGAAAAAATACGTGTACTAAAAAGCAAGATATATTAACCAAAATCAAACGATAATCTACAGAATGACAGTCGCGTAATAGGTAAAGTAGTACAGGCAATAAAATGTTCCGGGTTCTAGTCCCTGACCCCATCTATTTCTATGACTTTTTGGACGTCTAGGACGTATTGGATGTATTTGATCCGTATAATGCTCGATTAAATAGCCAGGTTTTTAATATCTCTAGGTTAAGATTACTTAAACGTTTTCTCTTTTATATATTTAATAACAGTGCGTAAATATATATTTAATTTGAAATGAAGTGTACATTGTGATTCAAAACATTGCGAAATCGTACGCATTTTGAGCTGTCATCTCTCTTATCTATGGTTATCATAAAAGCCGTGAATGAAATCGTACCAATTTTTTCTATGGTCGCACTGTCAAAGAATGATACGTCGCTGACAGTTTGTAATATTTACGTGTATTTATTAATCTTTTTTTTTTTATTATATTTGTTTTATTAACCACTTAATTTAGTTTAAATACATCTACCGGTTTCGAAAAATACCATTTTCTTCCTCAGGATGTCATAACTAACTAAAAACATATATTATTCTTTCTTTATCAGAATCCATTTTAAAAAAAAAACAATTGTTTAAAAAATAAATTTAGTACCTAACTCAAATTGTTACTTAATACAAATTTACTCGAATAATTTTTAGGAAAAAATTTTAGAATGGGACTCGTATTTAAATTTAGTCGGTTGTTTATAATTTTTTGATTAGTTTTACATGCTTTATTTATCTCCAATGATTCCAAATTATTTCATTTGTGACCAACACAGTTTATATGTAAAATTGACAATAACAATTTTTTATCAAAACCATGAACATTTTCTATCAAATGATTAGAAAATTCTAAAAACCCACTATTGTTCAAACATCTCAAATGCTCTTTTACTCTTATATTAAAATTTCTACCAGTTTTACCAATATAAAATGCAGCACAATCCTTGCAACTAAGTTTATAGACACCGAATTGTTAAATTTATCATCTTTGTCTTTAGAATTAATGAGTAAATTTCCTATACTATTATTTGTATAAAATGCCGGTGTAATGTTTCGTGGTAGGTGTTAAGATATTTGTTTCAAAAAGTTATTTATGTATAAAATCTTACGGTAATTATCATTCTTATCATTATGTTTTATTTGTGATTTATATAAAAATTGATTATTATATTCTTTTAATTTATCTTTTAAAATAGTGTCTACCAAACCTGTATTATTCCCGTTATTAATTGCTATTTTTTAATTGTATTCAATTCAATATTGAAATTGGATGTTGACATAGATAATAAATAAAAAATATGAATTTTAACCTCAAAGTTAATTTTTTTAGTGTATCTTTGTAAGTGATTTAAAATTGATTTTATATGCATATCTTTCTAATTAATACATTTAATTAGTATTTAAAACATCACACACTGTCTGTTCTGAACAACTACGACTTCACAATGAGAATGTGCTCTTTTTAATGATAATATTATCATTAGAATTTATTTTTAAACGCTACAATAAGAATTAAGCGTGCATATGTTATTTTTCGTCTAAAAAGATGACTGAAATGAAGATCTCGGACTCAAAATGCAAATACGGACAAGCCAAAGCTCACTGGATCGATGGCATAATGTGATCAGCATTCGTTAGATAGTGGAACCGCAATACGAGAAATAGAAAAGACTAGAAGGAGTTGGAGGAGTCATATCTTCTGTACTGGATGCAAAGATGATGTATCAAAAAATAATACAATAAAAACCTATCCAATAGCTTATATATTATTATATTTTCTTTGATGCCATTTTATAGTGAATTTATTTGCTAAATGTTATTAATGTTTAATTATTTATGCCAATTAAAGTGACTTAAATTATTATTATTATCATAAAAAGTCATTCATTTGCGTTAGAAATTTTAAAAATATTAGATTTTTTCAGATGCTTTCTGGGTAAATTAATTAAAGATAGCGTGTTAGAAAAGTACGTAACATTATATATAAAATTAGCAGATGAGGATAACATAATAAGGGTAAAGAAAGAATATTTAATGTCTTTGCACACCGACGAGGAATAAATATTTAAAAAAAACAAAAAAACACCATATGAACTTCAAACGTTGTTTAAAATGACCAAAACAAAATATCTACAATGATATGTATACCTACGAGGTGAGGCGGAGCAAACCAGAATAACAAATTCTTTGTTGCAGGGGTAGTATGATACACATGCCTGCGACATATAACGCGATTTTTATTCATAAATAACATAAATAACATAAATAAAAGATGTTTAAAAAAAACACATTTTCGTTGTGCAAATTAAAATAATGAACTAGAAAGATATACTAAATATAAATTAAATATACATATTTGAGATTCTGTAAAAATTAGTTAAACGCCTCTTTCAAATAATGAAACGATTAAATGTATTAATATCAAAAAGGTAACATACAGGTTCGAAAATTTGTCGCTGTAGCATAGTTGAATAATGCATCTTCCCCGGTTAGGAAAGATATCCAGATTCGAATCACGGTGGTGCAAGAACAATATTTTTCGATTAAATTGATTTTATATGTATATCTTTCTAATTAATACATTTAATTCATATTTAAAATATCACAGAGCTATGTTCTGAATAATTACAACTTCACAATAAGAATGTGTTTTCCTGAAAAATATATTGGTTGCCAAATTAATTTAATTTGTATTAAAGTAAAGAATATTTAATTTAATTACGTTTATTTGAATGTGCGCTTATATTATTCTCGTTTGCTGGACTTAGTGAATTCTTTCACGAAAAAATATTTAACGAGTTTAATCAGCGAGCGCAGTTCTGGCCAAAGTGTATCTACTCACTGCGTTCTCATGTATCTAATCTCAAAATAAAATCAGTGTGCTCTCTAGAGAAAAGTTTCATCGCGTGAGCTCGCCGCTAAACGCCCGACAGATGGCCACACCGACACACGCTCGCAAAATACACATTAAAGAAATACTTGCAAAAAAGGCCGGAAATCTTCCGGTGGTTTACACCCCCGCTCGTAAGCAGACACGACACACTCTCTCTCAAAAGTTAAGTAGAACAGTAAAATTCGCATTTGCACAACCATCGTCATCCATCAGCCGTAATTACACAACCCGCACTCGCAGCATGTGCTCCACACGAACGTAAGACACGAGCGAAAATCGATAAACATCTTACCAGCAGGATCGCATGCTGTCATGTACACGTTATCCGATGGACGAGCGGGGAGGACGCTAATTCAATGTAATGAATGCGTCTTGTATTTTCGTTACCAATCAGTTTACTGCACTCTGATATGTGTCATATCATCATTAACATTAACTGCAAAAATACGATAAATATATTATATGTATTAGAAGAACACATTCTTATTGTGAAGTTGTAATTATTCAGAACATAGGTCTGTAATATTTTAAATATATTAATTAAATATATTAATTAGAAAGATATACAAATGTATTAATATCAAAAAGGTAACATATAGGTTCGAAAATTTGTCGCTAAAAATATCGTCGCTGTAGCATAGTTGGATAATGCACATTCCTCACATGAAAGAGATCCAGGCTCGAATCCCGGTGGCGCAACAGCAATATTTTTCGATAAAATTGATTTTATATGTATATCTTTCTAATTAATACATTTAATATATTATATGTATATATTTATATATATCTATTAAAAAAGAGTTGAATATAGACATTACTCTTACCTAATTATGCAGAAAGGACCAACCCAATCCCCAAACCATTTTGAGAGTTGTGCAATTCGCGCATCGGTTCCACTCAATAAATAAACTCGTAACTTTAATAGTTTCAAAGAAGTTGTTTTAAGATTTATGTGAAATATAGAAATTTTCTTTTAAGTTTTTCTCATTCTCTACTTTACTTAGTCGCTTAGACTTTATTTCAAATCAATAACATACATAGAATGTAAAGAATAAAAAAGAATACATTAATGTCATCATTTTGTTTGTTGTTAATTTAATTATTTATTTACTTTTAAAATTAGCAATATTAACTTGGTGGTTAAGATTCATATTTTTTATTTATTATCTTAGTTTAATAACCACAATTGAGTTTAAAAAACATCTACCGGTTTCGGAAAACACCTTTTCCTTCTTCAGGATATGTCAAAACTAACTAAAAATATAGCATTGTTTTTCTATTTATCCAGAATCTATTTTTAAATTTTTTTTTTTTTTTAATTTTTTTTTTTAAGTTTTTAAAAATTTAAAAATAGATTCTGGATAAATAGAAAAACAATGCTATATTTTTAGTTAGTTTTGACATATCCTGAAGAAGGAAAAGGTGTTTTCCGAAACCGGTAGATGTTTTTTAAACTCAATTGTGGTTATTTAACTAAGATAATAAATAAAAAATAATTATTTATTTTTTCACGCCCGTGTGCTTCGTGTATGAAAAATAATCTTATTTACTAAACATACACAATCTAAAAATTATAAAAGAAATTCCAGAATGATTTACTATTTGGTATTATTATACTATGTTCGTTAACATTTGTCAAGAAAAATATTAATTTCACATTTTATTTATTGTGTAAGTACGATTAAGATACTGTGATAGAATGTTCAAAATAATATAAAAAATAATTGTCTTATCGTACGAAGACTTATTTATGAGTTCGATTTAATAGGGAATTATTTTATTATTATTATTATAAAGATGTGCTTTAAAATAAATTTTTCATTATGCTATATCATGTTTGCGGAATAAAATAAGATATTAATATATTTGCCCAAAAAATGGCATAACAAAACGAAGAACAAACTATTGAAGTTAACCTTTATTCCAGTACGCAGCCATGCTGTGAACTGAAACTACATTTTTTTTGCATTTTAAATAAGAAAAGGTGCTTTTACTAGCCTAAATGGCTTTAATGTCATACATTAAATATAATTATTGAGCATTAAGATTAAAAAAAAGGAAAAATATAATTTGTAGGAGTCATCAAGTTCCATCCAGCACTACCTTATTTTTCTTCCATTAATTAGTGACGTCATATGTTTATTATTATTTTCATTGTGAAATTAATTTTTTTTTGTGTATCTTTCAAGTATATGGTATAAACAGAAGTAATGGTAAAATCATTATTTAAACCGTTATTTTTAGTGTTATTGTGACTGTGATTGTGTTCGATTGACAATGAAATCTTTCTTTGAGCAATGACACTGGTACACTAGAAAGTAAGCCTCCAACAGTTAAATCTTAGTTACCAATCATCGTTATATCTCACTTACCAATCATCGACACAATCACAGTCACGTAACGGTTTACCATCACTAATAAGCAGCATACAATGGCAACACCAAATTTCGGTAGCGATTCTGATTATGCACGCGTAAAATCTATAAATTTTTTGAATTTTTTTAAAATCCTGAAGGGAGTCGCAGGCAATTGAAAATAGGCAACTAACTCCGTGGCTATTTTATAAAGCGTGTGGGAAATAAAATAAAAAATTCATATACTTTTAAATCGTTCGAATCCAGGAAAGCTGATTGTTCGTCGTCTCGAAAGGCAGCATTTTATTGCTGCACTTTATTACTACAAGCGCACCAAGCGTCACAATTTTCAAATAAAAGCCAATTTCCTGCTGGCATTTCGCTAAGCTTAGATGGATTTAGTATTTATCGTAATGAATAAAACCTTTGATGGATATTGTGATTGCTATCAAACCGCTGCATTAAAAATATCGCAGACAAGCCCATTCTCAGATATAATAGAGTCGGTATCAATCTTGCCCCCGTAACGATAGATGATGATTTATTTTTAAATATTTAAACATAATATAAACATTACATAAACATAAAGGTCGATTTCATTTTCTTCTTTTCGTACTTGGCTGTAACTTAGCTCAGTGCGGCCCATTCTCACATATAATAGAGTCGGTATCAATCTTGCCCCCGTAACGATAGATGATGATTTATTTTTAAATATTTAAACATAATATAAACATTACATAAACATAAAGGTCGACTTCTTTTTCTTCTTCTCGTACTTGGCTATAACTTAGCTCAGTGCGGCCCTGAAAAGCTGAAGCTGATCCTTCTTCTAGGGGCCCAACTTATCTATCCCTCCATTATGTGGTGCTAGTGGAAATATAAGGAAGAAATGAAGACACGTACTTTTCGTCTGCCGGATGCTAGTTCATTCCTCTCCATCACAAATACAAGCGTCGCGGGGTATCTACAATTAATGTTAACACTCGCGAAAATAATCCTGTTATATAAGCGGTATTAAAGTAAGATTAATTAATATGCGTTAGCGGAGTTAAGCGACGGTAGTTATCCGTACAAAATTTTGAAGATTTTAATCACCGCGACATCTTCTTTCTTCCTTGCGCTTAAAGATAGGTGAGGAAAAAAAGGGACGGAGATACGCAAGTAAAAATTTGGTAAACCGCGAATTGAATGTATGTATGCATGAGGCAACAAGTCAAACGTGTAAAAAACTTAATGAATTTAATGAATGTTAAACGGCGCTAACAGGTGCGAGATCTCATATTTCTCATCTCATCACATATCCGAGATATTGAAGTTTCGGATTTGAAGTGTTTTAAATACTTTTTTTTTTTATTCATCCGAACCACAACGATTTAACGATTAAATATTTTACCTACCACCGGGATCTGAACCAGAAACTATCCAGTAAAGCGCGCTGAACAATTACACTATGTCAGCCTAGTAAATTGACGACAAATTTTCGAAATTATATGTTGCAGCCATTTCAAATTGATTAATGTATTATTCCATTTTGATTTGTATTTGTTTGATAATAAAATAAAATTGAAAAATCTTTGGCGAATATTTCTCAAAGTAGGTATTTGCAATAAAAATGTGATGGCTTTTAAATAAATGGAACGTAATATGTATTAATTTGAAATAGCTGCAACACATAAGTTCGAAAATGTGTCGGCTATTTACGAGGCTGACGTAGTGTAATTGGTTATCGCACTTCCCCGGATAGGAAGAGATCCTTGTTCAAATCTCGGTGGCAGCTAAAATAATTTTGCGATAAATTGAGTATATCTGTATGTATATCTTTCTAATTGATATATTTAATTTATATTAAAATATCACAGAAATATGTTCAAAAAAAAAAATTACAAGTTCACAAATAATAATGTGTTCTCTTTAAAATATCTTAATATTTATTTACTTACAATTTGATAATTCGAATATCTTGTCATTTTTTTGTCTCCTTGAGAACATTTCATTTTCAGATGTTCGTTTCTCTGAAACACTTTACAATTCCAGGCGCTACGAACTGTCTCCGCTACATAAAATTACTTTATATTCCCGAGAATTCACAAAGAAATGGAAGAAAAAATATTTGAGAAATTAAATGGACCGTGTTCTTTGTGCAGCAGCGAGACATCTGGTTAACTTTGTAAATAAAACTGTTCATTCAGAAAACCTGACAATTATATTCCCAGCACTACAAAAATTCTGTAAACAATATATGTGAAAATAAAACACTCGTTTTTTGATTCTACTCGTTTAATTTACTTGAGACGCGGTTTAAACACCCGTAGTAAAAATTCTTCGCAGGTTGTTGATGCATCAAATTTACTACTGTCAAAGCATAGACGGAGATGTCTATAGGCGCGACAAATAATCATGAAATATGCTTTGTTTATACATTATCTACAGATTTTATCGCCTAGGCGTTCGAAATCCGTATAGCTAAATTTTGCTTAGGAGTTGGCTTGGCTTCGTGACAACTGACAACCATTCCTTTTCACGTTTTCTGTTATCCTACAGGATCCATTCTTCGTCTCCCGTGACAATGCGTTTTAGGGCCGGTTATGTGATCAGTAATAATTTTTGTACTATAGTAACTTTTTATTAACGCCCGTGGTTAAAATCGTTTGCGGGTTGTTCGAACGTCAAATTTACTATAGTGGATAGTGCATAGATGAAAATGTCTATAAGCGCGACAAATAATTATGAAATATACTTTATTTTATATGCATTATCTATGGATTTTTCGCCTAGGTATTGTAAATTATCACTTTGGTGGTGAAATTTTTTCGTATTATGTGCTAATGTATATTAAACAACGAAATCATCATCGGACGACCTCTCATCACAAAAATAGCGGAATATTAAATGATTAATTAAGTATGCTACAACTTTCAAAGTATCAATGTGTCGGACGACTTTTGGAACAGCTGTGAAAAGTCCGCCATATTTAACTATCGATTCTCGTTTTTACTATCGGACATCGATGAGTAAAATGAGTTTACTACGTGATGTACTTTCGAGAAGTCAATATTTTTTTAATAACGATAAAATAACCCATTTTCACACAGATGTTTACTTTAGTTACATATTTTACTGTTGTAAAAAGTTACCACCGATCATACAACCGGCCCTTGGGTGTGCAGAAAAGTAGAGACGCAAAATCTTGTAACATTTTTAAAATTAAAACTGAAGTTATATTGTCACATACGCGCGCAAATAAACACTGTAATATGTAACATTTAATATGGTAAATTATATCGATGGATACGTATCGGATTTGATTTGCGTAATTTAGATTTTAGACACAAATTTATAATGACACGGCAAATAAACACTTTTGATATGAAATATGGAAAATTACGGATATAACGGTAGCGCTACCAGTGGCGGTCGGTGACTGTTTGTAGAAGGGATGCTGGATGACAAGTTTATATGTACATACTATAAAATATGCAAATATAACATATAATCGAAGGATATTCAATAATTCGGCTTTAGTATTCAAGCCAAACTGTCAAAAATGGATCACATAAACAAATTTCTCAAAACAATCCGCCAGCTTCGCAATATTTATGCTATTTTGTGAATTATACCCATAAGCGTTAAAGTCGTTTTTTGTACGTTGGATACTGTTAACGAATGCGTATGCAGTATTCGAAGACCTTAACAGTAATACTTTCAAACTTTGTGGATACGGAACGAATGATAGAATCCACTGTTACTGGTATCTGTATGTTTACGCAATTCATAGATGTTTGAAAGTTGAGAATGTATGTATATGTATTTCGACTTGCTCCGCACGCGCGCCGTGTCGTTGCGTGTGTTATGACTCGTATCTAAAGAATGAATTTATTTGCAGCAGTGTTGTTTTCTACCAAAAACCAAATGTCCAAAGCTTTTTGCTACCTGTGGTATTAATTAATTACTACTCTTGGATGATGACAGCGATTGTCCGAGTCGTGCCTCACAGAAGAGTCAAAGTAATAATAATATTATTTTATATTAGAGTTGGCTAAAAGAGCAGAAAATACAATTCTTATGGTAATAAGTGGTTGTCCTTTTAGATATCCGTCAGATCTTATATTTAAAGAGTACAATGCCCTAGATGTAAGACAAATCCATGTTAAAACTCATCCAATATTTCCATACTAACAAAAACTCACCCCAAGTAATAAATCATAGACACAACACAAGACAAACAACGAACATCTACACGCCAGTTCCGAGAGCAGTAACGACATTCTATCAAAGATTCTACATGTTCTTAGCTCCGAAACTGTACAACACACTCAGTACCGTTCACTTCCAATAAAATTACACTAATATGAACCCAATATATGATCCAATTGGATAGATATCAATCAGAAGCATCGCTATCCAACATTCTAACATAATCATTATACAGTGCCTACACTAATAATTCACGAGCTCTATAACACTCTCACTACATTTTTTTTTGTTACTCTGTTTTTATTTTTATTCCCGTCGAATCTTTCTTGAATTAAATAACACCACAAAAGCGCGAAAAAAACTGACTACTTTAACACAGACGGCAGACTAGCAAAGTGGCCAGGACAATTCTGTATTTATCAGAGGCGGAGTCTACTCCATCCTACATAATAAACTACGAATATATAATATATCATGTTATATTATAATATATTCATTCGCCTCTGTGATAACAAAAACATGTATGCTTATAAAGTCTAATAAATAAATAAATAGTTTTTTCGCAAGGATTCTAACATGGCTAAAGCCAACCATACACGCAACGGTATACCTGACGGGTATATCTGTTCAGGTCGCCTTTACAAGCAAACCGGAGCGTGTATTTTTTACGACCTGTACAGGCGACCTGAAAACAATTGAAATATATTTTCTACCCGTGGTTAAGTGCTAACTTCAGGCAAACCTGAACGTGTGTGTTACTCCAGGGCGCAGGTCTCAGTTGTTCCGTCCACCGCGAAGAGTAAGGTCACGTTGCGAAATTCGAAAAAATGACGTCTCGCAAGCGTAGGCATAATTGTGGAAGATTTTATTGAATTGTATAAATCTAAACCATACATTTGTACGTATGTACTTTACAAGTAGGTACGTTAGTTTAAGTTCAGGTACTTAATTAAAATCTCAAATAAATTGTCCAAGATAGTGAAATAAATACTACAAATTAAAATTGAAGGTGAATTAACAACGTGAGGCGGAGAGAGCACGTCCAGAGATAATTATATTCAGGTCACTCCTGAAGAAAAGACATAAAAGTTGAAATATTATTAAAGTCTTCTGATATATTTTTTATATAGGCTTTATAAATACGTTAGCAGGTGAACTATTTAAATAATTCGGGTGGGAATAAATTTTGAATATGACAACACTCTTAGCACATGCGCGGTAGGTTGTCGCGTTAGACCGCGCGCCAGGCCGGCGCGCGCGGCGTGGAGAGCTTTATTCGCAAAGACACAAGGCTACCAGGGGCTACGTTAATGGCGGGTGGGTTTTAACCGACCGCCAGGATGGCGCTGCTGACCGTAGAACGAGTTAATTTAAATTCGTGTAAATTAATAAATTCGTAATGGGATACTGGGTAAGATAAATAGTCATAATTACTAGTGCATCAACTTTTTACTAATCTTGTGATAAACCCTAATTTGCATTGTATTCATATCTTCTGCAGAAATATCTTGGAGGTGGGATGAAGAACTCCGGAACTAATGATGGACGTCGCAAACGAATTGTGGATGGGTGTCCGATCTACTGATGAGGATAGCGGATGACCGCCAATTGATTCCAAATCAGTACATGGCGACAATGGATTATAAGTAACAAGTTCAAAACGTAGAGGAAGCGCGTCCTAAACCCAAGGTCGTGTATTATTATTATTGATCTACTTTTTCTGTCTGCGCTGGATTGTGAATCTACCGTGATGGCGGTTCTACATCTCAACTTTGAACACACACAGACTATATTTGTTTAGGATTACTCTAGTTTGCATTTGTAATGAGCGCTATGTTCCTTGTAATAAACCACTGTGATTAATAGTAACTTCTTTGAATAATGTAGAGTAGATTCCTGTCCATCCGAATTACAAAAGTTGTTATAAATTTATTATAAATGAAAATAAAAGTCATCGGCAAGGTGAGTTCCGAGCGGCCGATGAAGGATAGACCGCCAGGTTACACCTCAACAACTTTTAAATATATAATGGATTCACCTCAGGGCTCAACGCTAGTTCCTGAGACCTCACAAGTACACATACTGGTATACTAGAGGGTTTTTTATCAGAATTTTTTACCCTTCCAATTCACGTATTAATAAAAAACAAATATGATGTTTATAAGGTAGTTAGTAAAAGTGTCAAAGCGATCACCGCTGATGCACTTGTAGTAGTAGATAAGGCGGTCTAGCTACAATACTTTGAGTATCATAGATTCTAAAAAATTAGGAAAAAAATATAATGGTTATAAATAAAATAGGATCATATTACATACATCAAAAAAGTCACAGAAAATTTATAAAATACCTCAAAAATTCAATGCATATATTGTATAAGCGCGTATTTTAGACCTAATTGTTTATGAACTAAATTAATATATTATTTGTAATTTAATGTTGTCAGTTCACTAATGAAAAATTTAAAATTTTATCATACTGTACGAGTGATGAAGTGATTACCTACATTATAAGAGAAAAAAGTTTATTATATATTTTTAAAGAGAACGCATTATTATGCAAGTTGCAGTTTTTCAGAACATAGTTCTATGATATTTTAATACAAATTAATATAAGTTCGAAAATTTGTCGTCAACTTACTATGTCGGTGTAGTGTTATCGGCTAACGCATTTCTCCGGATAGGAACGAATACAGGTTTGTATCCCGGTAGCAAAAAAAAATTTTTTTTTTTATTTATATTGAATTTTCCTGTATATCTGTATTCTAATTGATACATTTAATTTGCATTTATCTATAATTATATATTCATTTGTGAATAGAGTATTTATATATGATTTGAAAATTAAAAATATATCTACAAGAGCTATTTACAGCTACTCTCAGAAAAAAACGAAATAAAGAACTAAAACCACATTCCAACGCTGTATTTCATCTTTGACAGTTAAATATATATGTTACCATTTAGCAATAATTTTCTTCGTGTGTCCGCTAAAATCTCAAAGTTTTCACGCGAGATCCTTAAGGGTGCCCCCCACCTTACGTGTCCGGAATAAAGCCTTGACGGAAACAGCTGAACCTTCGTCAAATGTCCCCGACATAATTGACAAGGAGATAAATGAAAGCACCACACATACACACACATACACACACACACACACACACACACGTGTGGAATGTACAGGATTGTCATATGTGTACGGCACCTATCATTAAAAGTTTTATTACAAAGTATACTTTATTTCATTAATATTGTTAGAGAACCAGTTTTTTTGCATATTCTATGGCCAGTTTAACCCTAGATTAGTATCATTAAAAATACGACATGGTTGCTATCGATATATAATTTATGTGTCTGGTACTTATTTGATACTGTTAGCGTTATTAAATGTACTACGCACGCACATCTCATTGGATTACAGAAATATGTATTTTCCTATATATATATCCTAGCCCCTAGGCACTAGGGAGAAAGAAGATTCCTGCAGTCTGATTGATACGCCTGAACGAACTACTCCGCTTTTGAAACTGAACACGGTACGTCGCCGTCGTTGTAAATACGCTTACAACCGCTAACATTAATTACCGCTGATATATAATTTTTTACTACCGCTAATAGATTTAAAACGATTACTTTTTTAACGCGAGTGTCAACAAGTGCGTGACATAATTCTGCGTCGCTCGTGAATTGGTGGATCAGGGAGAAAAGAACCAGCTTCCAGAGATAGGAGACCAACAAGTAAGTGCCATCCTGTCTTTTATCTCCCGATAACCCGCCAACTTTCCAAATACTTTGATACATAAATAAGAAATACATTAGAATTAATTTAGGGACATGTTTAATTTTTTTTTTTTAAATTAAATTAAATAGAATAATAATGAAAATACGTTTAAAAAACAATTATTACTTAGAAAGATGGAATGAAAGAAATCTTTCTAATTAAATGTATTAATTAGAAAGATATACATATGAAACTGATCTAAGTATAGTGAGTAAGTTTAAGAAAAGATCAGTAAGGTGGTTTGGTCATATGTAAAAGATGAATGAGAAGAGAATGGTGAGGAAGATACATGACGCAAGTGTTGATGGTACCAGAAATCCAGGACGTCCGCGGAAAACTTGGCACGACCAGGTAAACCAGATACTGGAAAATGATCCTGTTACGGCGTGATGGTAAGTGAGTAAGTAAGACTTCAAGAGTGGCAATGTGACTGAGCGATGGAGTCAGGGAGGGAGAGGGACTGCTAGAGTGGGGGAGGCGTCAGGATTGGCAAGTGGGCGGAGCAAATCCTTTTGTTTGAATAACACGTCAAATTTACGTACTATGATACTAATCTAGGGTTAAATTAAAGATTTTTTTATTTTCTTTGAATATATTTTATTTTTAAAAATAAGTCGATCGATCCAGACAAGATCGCACTAGACATGGACTAAGAGTGCTATATGTATATATATATGTATATATGTATATATACAATATATATTGCATATATATATATTTATATATATATATATATATACATATATATATGTATATATATATATATATATATATATATATATATATATATATATATATATATATATGTATATATATATATATATATATATATATATGTATATATATGTATATATATATATATATATATATATATATATATATATATACATATATATATATGTATGTATATATATATATATATATATATACATATATATATGTATGTATGTATATATATATATATATATATATACATATATATATATATATATATATATATATACATACATATATATGTGTATATATATATATGTATATACATACACATATATATATATATATACATACATATATATGTGTATATATATATATATATATATATATATATATATATATACATACATATATATATATGTATATATATATATATACATATATATATATATATATGTACATATATATATGTATGTATATATCTATAAGTGCTATCAAAGGGCCGCGCACTGGTCATGCGGAGTAAGATAAATACCAGGAAACTGCCACCTAGGCTGGGCAAAACCATCCATATGTCAGTATAAATTATACGAACACGACTCATAAGCCTACTTAAAGGCAGAATATCGTTCACCTCCAAAAAATTATTATGAGAATTGACTTTCAACTGTAGTTTAAATAAAACAAATTTGAAATATGACACGCGTTATATCTAGGGTCTATGGTCAATAACAAAAATATACTAAATAATAAAAAATAATTGAAGAATATTATCACCCAATTTAGTTTCTGAAATCCGTATATCACGTAAAACGTACGCTTATGCAAGATTTTAGAACAGTATTAATATATGGAGCAGAATTCTGAACTCTTGAGCTTTGTCGACTCTCCAAAATTGTAGTTAATTGAGTGCAAAATCTTGAAGAACGATCTTTGGCCCGATTTAAATGTAATATTCGACCTAGCTGTTAAAACGTCGAATTTTATGAGATCTTCGATGAGTATGACGTCGTCAAATTTATAAATATTCTACGACTTCGACGGGTCAGGTTTCCGACTTTTTTTCTGTTTTTTTTTTTAAACAGAGATGCGTACGTGGAATACGTGTCGCATCAATACTCTTACTATTTTCAAACTAAGCTAAACGCTTGTGATATGAAAATAGGACTGACTTGTTGGTCTGCTGCAACGAGGCTCAAACCCCCGACCACTAGATCACTAGGCCAGCGTCTTAACCACTAGAACAACAAGCTGCATTATAATACTGCATTAATTTAAGCACAGATTTCTGCTGTAATTATTAAATACTTAATACTTACAAAAAGCTGAAACTTTTAAATTTTACCTTTAAACACAACACATACATAGAAAAATACAAAAACTATAAATATGAACTAAATATATTAATTAGAAAGATATACATATAAAATCAATTTTGTCGAAAAATATTGTTATTCGCTACCTTATTTTTATATCTACCTTATTTTTACAGAATCTCAAATACCTTTGAATAATCTGATAGCAGACGCCAGAATTATCAATTTATTTTTATTATATTTTTGGACACACTGATACAACTTTATTATTAGGAGAACACATTCTTACCGTGAAGTTGTAATTATTCAGAACATAGGAAAATTAGAGATAATTAATATATTTAATTAATATTTAAAATATCACAGACCGTCTGTTCTGAATAATTACAACTTTACAATAATAATGTGTTCTAACAAAAACTAACACACGGTACAATACTTTAAAACCCATTAAAAATATACATCAATCTATTCAATTAAAAATTCAGACAACTAGATCTTTCAATGAAAAAAAATAAGAAACTTATTAAACAAAATTATTTAATAAGAAACAATGCTCTCTAAAAATGTCATGACACATTATTTTACTATAGTGAAAAAAATTTTTTTTTCTTGATATAACTATTCTTAGGAGCAGTAAGCAAAATTAAAAAAGGTTTACTTAGGTGGTTTGTTAATGTGGAAGTATTGATGGCACCAGAAATAGATGGCGTCTAAAATAGACCAGATACTGAAAGACGGTCCTCAAACGGTCCTTAAAAGCCTCAACAATCGATGAGTATGCGTGAGAACTAGGAATTCTTTGTCGATTCAACCCGGATATAAATTTCCGGGAATCCCATGGTTTTTTGCTGTCTCGAATCCCAGTAATTTAAAAAAGATTCGTGACTCGAGATTTTTCTTGACATTATTCATTTTAAACAAGTTAAGTTATATAAATTAGTTGAATCAACTAGAAAAATATATAGAAAACATCTATTTAGCGAAAAAATATTTTAGTTTGCTGACCATTGCGATACAGCAGGTAGCGACCTAGTGGCGAGGGATGCACGTGTGTCAATTCTTGTATATGGTAATAGTTTTATCGGTTTGTTCAAACAGGGGATTATGTTTTCTTATAAAATGTGACGTGAACATTTAAGATAAAATCGTGTCATCTTTTGACGGAACAAAATTTAAATGAGATGACATTATTTGAAAAGGTTTAACCAAAAATATACGTTATTGTCTTCCGTTATGTTTTTTTATCAATTGTTTTTTTTGTACATGTAAAAAAAAAAAAAATTTTTATACATGTATTTGTTATTTGTAATCAATTTATAAATAAAAGATTAATTTCATTAAAAAAACTACTAATTATTATTTTATCAAACAATTTTTATTCGATTTAACACGCATATAATGCCTAATAGCGACTGTACCTACATTATGCATACAAATATTAATAAAATATATATATATTTTAATTAAATAAAATTCTTGGTCTCGATTCTCGGAAATTTCCGGGAATTTTGTCTCTCGAGTTATGGAAATGGAAAAGTAGAATATTTCAACATCTAAAACCCTTAAGAATCATCAATGAAAAACTTATCTTAGAATCATCTGTATATTTTTAATACCCCCCACCTTTCCCCAGCATCAAAAATTTCTCGGTTCTGATAATCTGTTTTAATAAAGGTACCCCTAGAAAGACCTTTACTGTACCTTTAAAATCTTTCATCTTGTCAGTCATATATATAGAAACAGATAAAGGAACATATAAGGGTGACCCTTTTTTCATTTTGCATTGGAACCCAATGTTTTTAATTACGCTACTGGTGATAACAACAATAAATGGATAGGTCTAATGTTGCATGTCAAGACAAAAGAGTGCGGTGCTCTTTGCTTAACGTGGAGGTGAAGCATGAAAGTTTTAGGAGGTTTTTTTCTCATTTCAATCATGATTGGTGCTGCAACAGAAATTCTGGCCGCCCTCTTCATCACCAAACGAGATGTCTGGCGTATGCGTCAGTTTGAAACAGGCCATTTTTCATATTCCCTGAAGGTTGTATCGCTCCGGTATTTTGCTCAATTGAGACTTTCATGGGAACGTGTTCAATTTGGGTAAGTGTTCCGTCGTCTACGTGCGGGGGATGGCTGACGGTACTAGAGTACTAGACGCGGCGAGGCCGTATAATAAGATGCCATATTTCACCCCGAAAACAGATCGCCGGAGAGGGTGCAGTATAGCGAACGCGACATTTACACGTTAATGCTTTTTTAAGAGTTACAACATATAAAACAATAAATATAATGCTCTATGCAATGGTGGCTTTAAAACTCTTCAAAATATACACGACACGTTTAAGATCCATAAACTTTTCCAGGACCTGTCACAGTTTTTATTATAGACTGAAAACGAAAATTTCAGTACCCAAATAACAGCTTTACACGCAATCAATGAGTAAATTTTACAGACAACAATTACCATTCTTTATAAAATGTTTTAATGAATTGAGAGAGTGCGAAATGCAAAGAAAATTTATTACATTTAAACTCATTACATTATTCTATACGACAAACGTATTCCAAATAAAATACAATCGATTATTGGACAATATATCTACAGAGTGCACGTCAATAATATGATATAAATTAACTTTTGAACTATAGTTAAAGAGAAATAATTTACAAAAAAAATACGAAAACAAATAGACTTAATACTGTGGCGTGCAGCAGGTACAGATTTAGGTTATGCTATTGCTACCAATGACAATATAGAATGTAATATAATATATGTACTTTCGTTTAAACAACATCTTTAGATTAAATAAATCCGTCGTTTATACGACCCTACCATGTATTTATTTGTAATTTTAGAGTACTATTAATAGTGTTTTTTAAGTTTAAGTTTTAACGTAAAATAATACCTTCTAACCCATATAAAAATGTATGGACGTTTTTAAAAACACTTTATGAAATGACTGGACATGGTTCATTTATTGTTTGAAAATTCTTCATGTAAAAACTAAAGGAAATAATTATTTCTATTAAAGTTTAACGCAGGAAATAGTTCTACCAATTGCTTTTTGTTTTTTCCAAATCAAAAACCAATCCATGAAACCAAATTTAAAGAACAATCATGAAATCAACACGTAAAAAACAGTAAGATAGTAAAATTTGCGAATTAGTAAAAGAGTAAGTAGTAAGTTGTAACCCTTTCTTAATATTATTCTGTTAAAAATCAGCATAGGTAACGACTCTACACAAAACTAATCAACCAAAAGAAATTTTCAATTCACTAAATAACCAATTATATGATTCGAGTAATTCACTAGCTTAAAGAGAGAACAGAGTAAAGTGAATAGCTCAATGCGGCAAACACACGAGAGCACCATGGGTACAACGGTGAGTTGTCGTTGTAGTTTTTAGAACTAAGCAATTAAAGTCTCTACTGGTACACAGATGGCACTAATTGTAAAATAATGTTTCCATCTATGTTAATCCAATTATTTAATTTATATTCGTTTCACAGATTTTTTAGTAATGCACAGCTTTTTTGCTTGTATGCCCTGCACGCCCCTGCTTAACATACACTATAACACTCGCGATTAAAACTTGTGATAAAAATATGTATGTAATAATGCTACTAAATAGTGTAATTATAGTTGTATTTTAGCTAATCTAATATAGACGGCCGTCTAGCGAAGTAGCCAGGACTAGGCTGTATTTATCAGAGGTACTCGTATACCCACCTACTGCATCCCACTCAATAAATTAATAAATATATTATTGTAAAATGGTACACCTCTTATGTAAAAAAAAAACATGTATGTATCTTAATGTCATTACATAGTGTTGAATATATTGTTCCGTATTTGTAAAATACACTTTTGGCGCACTTGTAATATCGGCCGCGAAAAAGGTTGTTGTAACATGTCCGCGTCTAAATTCCTACCCTGAATCTCATATCCTACTGCTTGCCCTCAATGTGAATTGGAAGCTTGACGCCATCAGGCGTCACTAGATCAATATTGTTTTGTTTGATCTCGACATCGGTGATACCATTCGCAATATAATACAAGAAATCCTAAATAACTAAACACCAATAAAACACTTTTTGGGCTTTACAATGTTTACTAGTCAGATCGGTGACCTTCCATCTTACTACTTGTTTTCAATTTTAGACATGATCGTAAATTATCGTAACTTAATTAGCTTTTTAACTTATTTTATATTTATTTAATTCTACACAGTACACACATAAGCACTCTTCATATATGCTCTAATATAAACAAGATTAAAGTATTTTCTTTTACTAAAACTTATCATTTATATATTTAGTCAGTTCTATTTTAAATCTATTCAATTTCTCTTCCGTTCTTATGTTTTCTGGCATTTAATTAAAATTTTCATCGCACTATACATCATCGATTTCTGAGGTTTCTTCCTGAATGGCAGTCTCAGTCTATCCCTTCCCTTTGTACGATGCTCGTGCTCATGTTGATTTGCATCAATTTTTCGTGTGAATTCCGCTGATATTTTCTTATTGATGATTTTTTAAATAAATACCATTGTATTAAAATATATTTTCTGCTTAAAGGTCATCATATTCAGATCTTTCAGCATTGCACTGATCCGAGTATATCTATTTTTTCTGAATATTATTCTCATAGCTTTATTTTGCAACGCTGACAATTGTTGATTGATTCATGGAAAGGAAATGTTTTTTCGCTCAATATGTAGAGCCAATGTTTCTGAGAATGGCAAATACTAGTTTTTTTATTATGTCATATGTTTCAAGCAAACTATTCAAATACGATATCAGATGAAAATATGAGCTGGAGTTGAAGAGCCGCAAATGCCTATGAAAAGAGTAAAAGAGTAAAAAAGTGTAATGGAATTACACAGTTATTGAATTTCTAATATTCGAAGTTACAATTAGAAATCACATTTTAAATTTATTTTAGTCACTACTTAACTAACTTGCCTTAACGCCATTTTCCAGCGGGGATTAGAAGAGAGGAAAGAGTGCCACACTCTTCAGTCCTGACACGCAATTTTGCCTCATCCACATTCATACATCTTATCATACAAGCGCGTCGATTATTGAGGTTTCTAACAAGACCATCTTCCAGTATCTAGTTTACCTAGTCGTGTCATGTTTTCCACGAACATTTCTCTCGTTTCTGATGTCACCAACAATATTTATTTTTGTTAAATTATTTAATTTGTTTTTTACTTCAAATCTTTATTTTGAAATTAAACCTAATCAAATTTTGATAACAATAATTTGTAACTAATGAAAATCTTTGTTGCGTATTGAAATCAAATTTCACTTGTAATAAGCTTTTTAAATATCCAAAAGTAAGGGTTAAAATATCGACTACGTCTTACTATTAAAAAAAGATCTTATATTCACGACCGTAAAAAACACAACGAAAAAATTATGACATACTGGTTGTAAATCTTGATATAATGCGAATCAAAGTAGACAAGTTGTGGAGGTCGCAGGGGTTACGCCCGGAAACGTGAGATTCCGTAGCAAGACTACAGGGTGGTCGGGGTGGATGGGACGACGGAGGGCTGGGGCGGATTCGATCATCGGGGGATGAAGAGATACAGCCCCGCGGACAAAGGAATTAAGTTTCATTATTAATTCCGTGAATCGATTAAAAAATAAGGCTGTATGAATAATTTTATCACACCCCCGTTCATCGATAGGGTGACCAGATCATTTTACACAATTTCAAATGTCGCAATCCTTTTAAAAATGTTAATTTTGCATAATAAATGTACCCAGGTACCAATATATTTACGCTTTGAAAAAATTAATTTATTTGGTACTTTAAAAATAAAATAATTGAAATATTTTTTAGGCTAGAGGAGTGAAATATGAAACTCCGGGAATTTATTTAATTATTAAAAAAATAATCGAGCAAGCCTTTCGTCAATTAAGCCAGCGACGTGTAATCGATATGTTGTTATTCGCTGAAAAAAATATATCGACAGGATAATTGAAAAAATTGATTTGCAAAGAATTTCAATATTTGGTTGATGTAAAAACATGTCAAAATAGATAGATTTTTAATAGCTGGGTAATTTTAAAAATACCAGTTAAGTTTCTATTCATCCGTTAGATGTACCACATTTTATTAAAGTATGCATAATATCATTGATTGATTTGGCAGTTACTTCGTAGTGTAACATTTTAATTTTCAAAATATATATTTTTTATTTTGACTTTGTGCTACGCACACACAACTTTTTTAGTTAATATCACGACTAGTTTCAGAAAGAGTAGTTCTTCTCATCTACAGGTGTATATTGAACTAAATTAAATGCAGTAGGGTATGGGGCGGTAGAGTATATTAGTTCAATAAGTTAATTTAGTTAAGTTTACACCGGTAAATGGGAAGAACTGCTCTTACCGAAACTAATAGTGATATTAATATTAAACTATGTGTGTGAGTGTAGTACAAAAGCTAAATAAACATTATATATTTTTTAATTAAAGTATGTGGGTATATATTTATTTTTAATTCCTCTATTTGTAATATATTATTTAATTATTAAAAATAATTCCCTCTAACTAGGATGATCCTGTATCAAGGTGGAATATATAAGGTGGGTATATATAAGAAAATATAATAAAACTGTTGTATGATGATGGTTTCTGAGGAGTTTGATTAACCATTGTCCCTTCCTGTCTGAACTTTTGAGCCCAACACCAGATAAATGTGCTCGGCCCATCACTTACTCGTCGAACATTAAAGTGAGTACAAAACGCGCGACGCGCACGAACCAATGAATCACCGCACTTTAAACATTGCGCAACCGCGGACGCGCGGTGCGCTTTCGACCAGTGACTCATTGCGACAGGTGAATCGGCAAATCGCGCGCGTCGAACAATACCCCTCCCACTTGCCTCACCCTGATGGTTTACGAGCAATTACAATTTAATCTTGAAATTTTTCCGCTGGACACCCTATATTATATTCCCGCTTATGAGAAACTACACTCTATCAAGACTTTATTTGTTTATGTTGGAGAAAAATAAATGAATGGAAGGACAAATCAGAAAATTTGAATTGAATTGAAAACAATTGCTGGTTTGGAAGATTGAATGTTTTGGATTTATTTTTTGTTTCTCGAAACTACACAAAAACATATTTTACGGACAAATAAATTAGTTTTTTTTTATTATTTCTTAAACATTTAATTTGTATTAAAAATATCACAGACCTGTGTTCTGAAAAATTACAACTTCGCAATAAGAATGTGTTCTCCTTAAAAATATATAAGCTGTATCAATGTTTCCAAAATTTAATAAAAAATAAATTATCAATTAATTCCGGTGTCTCCTATTGGATTTTACTCAAAGGTGTTTGAGATTCCGTAAATATAAAGAAGATGGTTTTCAAATAATGGAACGACAGATGTTTCAATTTGACAGTGGAACATTCGAAAATTCGTTGTCAACTTACTATGTTGGTGAAGCATAATCTGCTAATGCATTTTTCCAGATAGAAAGAGATCCAAGTTTAAATCCCAGTAGCAATAACAATATTTTTTCGATAAATTGAATTCATATGTATATCTTTCTAATTAATACATTTAACTTGTATTAAAAATAAATTAGTATTTTTATACATATTAAAAGACTAAGAACGATATTAAATGACTGCATTCTCTATAAACATGTATATCAATTGAAAAAACCACCCTTGTGGGAGGTCATGTACATCTTGACCAAAATGTATAGTTGGGATGACAGAATCTCACAAAAGAAATCGATATTCGTGTATGGCTTGAATGGTCAGCATTTGAAGAACTAAAATATATACTGCAAACAAATTCCCAATGCTAACAAACAAAAGTCTTTGGTCCTTCCAGTCCTGACCTACAGCACAGAAAGCTGGGCATTTTCCAGCAAGCAAAGGAACGGACTATGTCCTCACGGGATAGAATAATAAATAAAGACATTCACAATAGTGATGAGAAAAATGCTACTCTTGACGTGATTGTGATTAATATTCGATAATATCAGTGATTGGAAACTGTGATGGTGATCACAGTTTCATTACGAATACGCGTGCGCCGCACGATATTACAATAATTTATAATTTTTATTAATATTATAATTTTTTTTTAAACAATTTTGAGCTTATTTACTTATATTATTCAAACTTTATTTACGTAAAAAACATATTTTAACGTGTATAATTAATATGCAACTTATTTAATATCGGCATAAAGAGAATGAAAGCCCTTAAAAAATGTGAATTTATTTTTCGGGGTAAATTCTCAACATTTCGGCTCAAATGCGTAAAACGTTTTAGCAGAATCTACTTGATGTGCGCTTATCACGAATTATAACGTCATTCCTTCATGAATATTTTCATTTCATTCGCACAAGCGCCGAATTAAATCAATAAATAAAATTAAAAAATTAAGCACGAATCACGATATTTCCAAATATTCCATCACCGTTAGTGAGTGTGACTCAAAAATATCAGTGATTGACTCATGGTTCGTGATTAATTGCTCATCACTAATTCACAGTAAGACTGTAATGTAATATATGTACAGTGGAACCTCTATATTCGTCAGCCCCTATATTCGTCTGGTTCGATATTCGTCACATTTTGATAACAAACAAATGTTTCCATATTCGTTAATATTTTCTTTATTTATCACAACCACCGCCCGGTAATGCTGTCTAACACAGAATTTGGTCAAAAAGCGGCATCCATGTGTTGCCATAGTCAACCAAAATATAAATAGATTAAATGGTAATGTGATTGACTACTACATGAAGGATTTAAAAAGCAGGCAACATTGGGCAAGTTATTTATTAAATGGAGTGCTACTGAATCATCAATGAACGAAAACCATCACCAGAATTAGGGTTAACTGATATTTAAATTGTCTCTTAAATATAAGTAACTTTGCACCTCTTCCGCTTCTACCATCATATCTCCTCAATACAACAAAGGTAAAGTATTGACATAAAATTTATTCATTTATGAACTGTTTTTGGGGGCTGGGAACTAAGTAATTGAATTTCAGTTATTTGTCATGGGAAATACTTTTTCTATATTCGTCAGGTTCCATATTCGGCAGGCTCTCAGGAATGGATTAATGACGTATATAGAGGTTCTACTGTATAAAATGTTGGCAGAATAATAAAAAAAACTGACATTACAAGTACTGGGGGGCACCGTACTGGAAACAGAAGTGTAGGTCGTCGATCGATGACAAAAAGATTGTAGGAAGCAGCTGGATGTATGTATGTACGTGGGCTAAAGAAAGAATGAAATAAACTCTCGCGATCATAAAAAAAGTTAAAATGAATAATAATGCCTTAGAGCTAAATTAGTAATATTTTTAATAAAATATTCGTTCCGCCATTTGGTTGATTAAATAATGTCTTCTTATATCGAGCATTTGTATTTGCGTTAGTTGTGTCACGGAGAGCAATAATTTTATTGGATATAATTTTTTTAGAATTTATTAATATCATATTTGAATTAATTTCTGAGTAAACTTAAATGAAGATATATGAAAAATAGATAATTTACTAAAAGAAAAGTTAATAAAAAATATTTCGTTTATATTCAATATAAAAATACGAAAATATGAGTACACGATTTCGGAAGGGAGGATATTGGGGAGAGGCCCACTAGATTTAATTAATTTTAAAATGTTCTTAAGTTTTCAAGGCCGTTCAGAATCTTCTGGGCTAATCTGCTGTGTATGTCTGACCTTTCTGAGCACAATAGGAGCGCCAACATACAAACTATTACAGCACTTGATGAGTCCTCTGGCAGATGCAGACTGGGAAAACGTTCTCTTGGGTGAAGGATTCAACACATTTTGTTGAAAGAAATGAAGATTGAAAGTGGTGATATATTAGTCAGTTTTTACGTTGTTTCTCTCTTCACTAATGTGCCTGTAGACGATGCAATGAGTCTTCTAGAAGAAATCTACGATGATGGCATCTGTGCACTGTTCCAACATTATCTGATACTTTTATTTTCAAGGAGAACTTTACCAACAAGTGTAGCGATGAATAACCCACTTTCTTCAGTGATTGCTAATTTTGTAATGGAGAAATTCGAGAAAACAATACTGGACACGGCGTTTTCCTTTTGCAATTTGGTCACACGGTGAAGACAAACTGCGGGACTTTCTGGAGTACCTCAATACGCTACATGCGAAACTGAAGTTCACCATAAAGATAGAGGAGACAACAAACTCGCATTTCATGATGTTGAAATTAAGAAGAATACAGATGAAGTCTCGGGCACAAAGTTTATATAAAGCCGACCTACACAAACCGATATTTACATGCAAATTCTCACCATTATCAAGCACAGAAAAGAGAACTTATAAACACTCTAGGAACAAGAGCAAACAGGATTTGTCAAGAAGAATATCTGTAAGAGGATAGACAAACACCGTGTGAAGCGCTGGAGTGCAATGGTTATCAAAGGCGACAGATACAGCACATCATAAGAACGAAGTCTGACCGCCACGAAAAATATACAGAAGCTGGGTCAAAAGCATCGCCTTCCTGTATTTTGTTCAAAATGTCACGCACGCAGGACAGAATAGCAAAAGTCCTCAAAAAATGAGATATAAAAACGGTTTTCGAGACAAATGCCAAAGTGAAAGACCTGCTAAGATCAAAGAAGGATCGAGATACCTTGAAAACGGACGGTGTTGATATATTCGGCTGTCAAGACTGCGAGAAAGTATACGTGGGACAAAAAGCGTACAGTTTCAAAAAGGGTTGTCGAACATAAACGGGCATGAAAACTCGGCCATCCAGGAAAATCGGCATTGGCTGAACACTTTCTGGATACAGGCCACCATTTTGCATTTGAACCGAAAATCCTAAAAAAGCCAAGAGTCATCCCACACGTCTGGTCAAAGAAAAAATTGAAATATACAAACAACGAGTGGACATTAATAGGGATGACGGCCTAAAATTAAAAATCTCGTGGTATCCGTCGCTTCAAAACCATAGGAGTTGAAGAACCCTCACAGATACTGCAAGCCAGTACTTAACCACAACACTAACAGTAATACATCACATCAGCCCTGATGATGAACCCAGCAATGGGATCTGAAACGTCGGCCAGAAAGATCAGATATACACGGTAGATTAGCCCAAAAAACTATACAAAGAAGATTAATGAATATAGTTCAAGAATCGGAAAATCGAGGATCCTAAACCGTATGTAGCTCTTTACGCCCATGTGTGTACCTCTTTGAAAGAATTGAGCCTGAAAATAAATTTTAGTATATCTACCTATTTATTTTTATTTTACCTACTTAACGAACCGCTATAAAAGATTTACAAAAAGCGAGCATAATTATTTTCGACATTTCTATTAGCCCGACAAATAGACATGACTAGTTTTAAAAAAATATTTTTTTAAGAACACATTATTATTGTAATATTGCAGTCCTCTGCAAAAAGTGCGAATTTGGCTTATGATAAGTATAATAACCATAACCAATTTCGCTTTTACACTGAACATGTGTTATAACCACTAGGTTGGAGCAAATGGATGAAATCTTGTAGTAATTAGTAATTAAACATTCTCTGTAGAAGAGAGAAATAGCCTAGTTGGTATTGTACTCGTAAAACTTGGTAAGAAATAGGATTGGAGATGTCAGAGTCATTATACCGGACAGAAATCTATTTATATAAGTATTCAGTTAATTATTAAATATTTTATCGAATGTCATTAGATCCGTATCAATAAGTACGTTTATTTAAATATTGTTTATATGTATATATATATATATATATATATATATATATATATATATATATATATATATATTTCTATGTGTGATTATAGTTATTTAGCTAAATTATTTTAGTTATTTAAGATAAGTATTTTTCACTAAAAAATAAAATATTCTTAAGCTAAGATAAATTTCAAATCAATTCACAAAAAACATATACTTGCTTGTGTTTGACTCTTTTGTCTCGGGAATAAGCTGACTCTTGATTTTATTTTAATTTGAACATATCTTCCCTTTGCACGAGGTGCGTTTTTTAAGTACTTTTGCCGGATATTCTCGGTGTAGCACTGCGGTTGTGATGTTACGCATGCAACAATGGTTTATTTTATCTGTTGACTCACCACATGCAACGTTAGAGACATTTACATAGTGTGGCCATCCCGTAGTGAATGGATGAAATGTTCAAGACAATAGATCAGCCCGCTGACTGTGAGATACGGTCCGTGATTCGTTTCTTAAATGCACGAAACATGAAACCAGCTGATGTTTATCGCCAAGTGTGTCCTGATTTGGTGCTTTCCAGTGATTTCCATATTTTCCTTCATCTGAAGCGGTTCTTTGGTGGTAAGCGTTTTGATGATAATGATACAGGAGTACAGACATGGTTCTCATCCCAGATGGCGTCGTTCTATGACGAAGGTATACAAAAATTGGTGCCCCGTTATGACAAGTACCTTAATTAATAATGGTGACGATTATGTTGAGAATTAGTTTAAGGTGTGTAGCGTCCGAATAAAGTAAAATGTTATAAAAATGATGTTGTCTTTCTTTAAAAATAAATCTGGTACTTACTTAAATAACCCGCCTCGTATAATTAAGCATGTGTTCTGGAATGAAGAAGAATTTCCATAGGTACATATTAGTTTAATTACGAGTAATAAAAAATTATAATATTCGTAAGTCTATAGTCTATATAATTTATTTGCTTTACAAAATTCATTTTCCAAGTAATTCCGGAAACACTGAGGCGGTATTTTATAAACAAACATAATTCGATAATGTACGTTCACTTGAAGCACGCCACCGTGAATAATGGCATCTTTATGGTACCGAAACAAAGTAAGTGAAATTTTCTTGTAATAGGGGCAGAAGCAACATAAAGTTTGTGTCAATTTTTACTTGCCAACCCTCATTCTGAACATCATTTATAAGGGGTGGGGGAAGTGTTTCGAGGGATACAAGAAAACTAAATTCGGTCACGCAAAGGCAAACGAAACGCGACGCCATATTGTGGTTGAGTTTTTCACTTATGGTAATATTGTCTCGCTACAAAGCAGGTGGAGGTGTGATTAGGATACTATACACTATTCATATTTAATATTTATCAAATGTATATTTCTGAAAGCTTTTATATTTCTGAAAAAACTTTAATTTGAAACATTAGTTATTGAAGCCTTTAATTTTAGGCCCATGTTCCTTCCGGTTTCGAGCCATGTTAAGCGTAGTGTTATAAGAGGACTCTGTTAACTTTTTTATTTTATCTATATCTACGTATAAAATGTACTCTGTTAAATCTATTATCAGATCTATATCTACGAATAAAAAGGACTCTGTTAACTTGAACTATATCTACGTATAAATAGGACTCTGTTAACTTATTTATCTTACAAGAGATCGTCTTCTTGTTCACTTTCTTTCAGCCGTCTCTGTGATTACAAGATTATTATCAATAAATCTGACAACATGCCCAAATTTGGATATTCTTTTGCTCATTCATTTTTTGCAGAATAGGTTTAGTTTAGGTTTTTTATAATAGAACCATTAAATACTCGTAGTATAATCTTAATAATATGCAGACATTCAATGAATATAATATCTACGAATTTCAGATCTAGAAAGTTGGAGAATTTAATGAATACACGAATAATATATATATATATATATTGTCCATTGTGAATCGCTAGTCTTGCCTCGGTCGACAAGTTCCCATTAACTATAAAACCAATAAAAGAAACGAAATCTTGTAATGAAAATGACATCAAACCTCACACTGCGTAGTACACATTGCACCATAGTATTGTGCTACGCGCCAGTGAGAAGTACATCGCTCGCGCAGATCGCACGTTCTTTACTATTTGTCGACCGATTTATATGAAATTATTATTTTTTTAATTTTCACTACAAAACTATATATTAGATATACGATGAGCTATTTTCACTTCTATTTTCGAGTAGTGTAGTCCCTTTTATCATCAGGTCATAACTAAACTAAATACAGTATTGTAGTCTATTCGGGAAACAGTGCGAGGCTTGGGAAGTGGGGGGAGATTTCAATTGTTAACGGAAACATGTACAATAAAGGCGAAGTATTAGAGAATGTTAAGTTGTTTATTAGTAATTTTTCCGAATTAAAATTATTCTGTATTTCAACGGTTTTTAAATTGTTCATTATTAATTCTTTGTAAGGCATCGAGTGGAGAAGTTTTAATCTACGACTATCGAAAGAGTGGTTTGTTTCAATTATGTGGTTTGAAAATTCCGAAAAGTTGTTATTTTTTAGGCAGCGGCGATGTTCCTTTATTCTGATATTTTGATTTTTCGCGGTTTGAGCTATTTATTTTTTAGTGAAAATCAAAATAATCAAGATAATAACAAGACAAAGTAACCGCCATCTCAATTAATGAAATACACTATATTCAACACGTTTGACGAAGTAAACCCTATGAAATTCAAAATGAACTCTACGGTTATAATAATTCAGAATTCAATTTTATAAAAAGTGGATCAGTTTTATTTTATTTTTCCTTGTACCGTCGCTAATAAGTCAAATATACCGTCATAATTTTTCAGTATTATGCAGTCTTTCAAATGACATCAACCCTTTGAGATATTTTTCCTTCGAAAGTATTTGTTATACTTTATTTATAATTGGTATCCTACTTATAAATATATAATCATTTAAATGCCCATATAAGACATTCCACAAAAATTTCTGCTATGTTTAAAATTTACTGCGAAAATATTTTTCTGATGACCAAAGCCAAACTTCATTTTTCTACCTAAGATTAATTTCTTTACGTAATTTTATTATGACACATAACGTTGATTGAAAAACTGGACACGTCAGTAAAGGTTTCATAAAATAGCTATTTTTATTGAACATCTCCACGACCAGATTTTATCTGTAGAAAAATCGTTTTTCATTCAATACAAAAATATTATTTTTCGGTTTTTTAACCCTTTTGCTTTTACAATTTATTGCAAAGGATTGGAATAAATTTTAGCATTTTAAAATATGTAAAGAATCTATTTGATTATGTAGGAAGATATAAAATTGCCTTAGAAATATTAGGACGATGGTGTAATACTCATACAAAATTAAATTTTAAAAATTATATTTGATTACGCCATATTTTTACACCAAATAAAGGATGTTCAGCGGAAGAATTTCAAGACTAAATTGTAATTGCTCGTAAACCATCAGGGAGAGGTAAGTGGGAGGGGTACGTTTGCATTGTCCAAAAACGACAGTGGTGTGCAATTTCTACCCGAAGGATAATTGGCCCTTATATTTTTAACCAGCGAGTCACTGCTGACGTGTATTTCAGAATGATCGACGAGTTTTTGGTACTGTAATTGCAGCTGTTTCCCGGGTTCAACAACAGAACACAATTTCAGCAAGACGGGATCACTCCTCACACAGCTAGAGTTTCAATGGAGAAGCTGAGGGGAATTTTTCTCAATAAATTAATCAGCAAAAATGGAGACATATCCTGGGCCCCTCGGTCACCGAACCTTACACCGTGCGACTTTCTTTTGTGGGGATACCTTATGTCGATAGTTTACAGCAATAATCCTCAAACAATTCAGGCTCTACAAGAAAATATCCGCCGTGAAGTTGCTACCGTTGAACCAACGCTTTGCTCTCGCGTGTTCGGAAATTTAAGAGTCCGATTCCAAGAGTGTTTTAAGAAAAAAGACCATACTGTTTATAAAACGTAAAATTCGCATCGTTAAACTCCATTTTGTATAAATAAAATATGAGAATAACATTGTAGTTTTTTTTTATTTAATATTAAACTTGAAAATTTTCCTTTGGACACCCTATATATATGACTGACTGCTTAGGCTCAGTCAGTGGGCAGAAGGACTGTGCAGAACATCCGAGGATCAGGAAATAGACCAGCAAGTAGATGCGAAAGAAACGATCAGCGTATCATGACAATGAGCCAACGGAACCAACCAGCTTAAGAAAACCTTTAAAGGTTTTCTTAAGTTTTTTTAAACGCCACTATTGGCGTAACTAAAAAACACTGGTCCCCTATATTTGTAATCAACGAATAATAATATTAAATGCTTTCTGAAAGATTTCTATGATATTCATATTTTTTTGAAAAAAGATTGTGTGTTTTTAATTATTTTTATATATCCGCAGCTGAAAAAATCTTTGTTTAACATTGCAGCGATGGTCTGGTCCCTAACCCGAGATATTATCAATATATGGTGATAAGGGTGTTTTCGTAACACGTGTGAGAAATGATTTTTGTCAATCAATTTGTCAAAACAAAATTTTGTTACTACCGGGATTCAAACCTTTGCCTTTTGCTATCCAGAGAAACTCGTTATCCAGTTTCGCCAAATCAGCTGAGTAGGTTGACAAATTTTTGAACTTGTGTGCTGTAGATCTTTTAAATTGATATATCCGGACAGGAAAAAATCCAGGATTGATTCCTGGTAGGCACTAACACATTTTTTTTACAAATTGATTTTTCTGTATATCTTTCTAGTTGATTAATTTAATTTATATTAAAAATACCACAGAACTATGTTCTGAAAAACTTCAACTTCACAAAAATAATGTATTCTCCTTAAAAATATATATGTAATTATGTTTCTTGTAATAGATTTTAGAAATTATTAGTGCTGATACATTACCTGTAGTGGCATACGCGTAGTTACACGGCTGGGTATTTTGGCTCTGTAAAAGGGAATGGTCATCCAGGGCTATTCTCTCGTCGAAAAGCTCATAATACAGGGTGAATATTATGTTCCAGGCCGATGCTATTTTTAAATAACTAAAAAATAAATCATAATTTTAATATTTGGTTTTTATTTTTTGATTACTTGGTTTATTACAAATATTCATAAAATATGCGTGCACTTTTAAATATAATTTTCATAACATTCTCGCACACTTCGCGTTTTATTTCAGCAATTTCATTTCGAATATTTTCCTATAACATCGGAATTGTTGTTGGCTTTTTGAAGTAGACCTTTTCTTTCAAGTACTTGAGGAGGCCAGTCGATATCACCACTTTTTGACTTTGTGCGACAGGGAAAAATTTCTCGCAAAATTTCGGTGACACCGTCCTGTTGTAACCACATATGTTGCAGGCCCCAATCGACCCAATTCGGCCACCAAGAAGCTTTCCAACATGTGACGTTAGCGATCACTATTAATGGTTACAGCATTGCCATTATTATATAGATAAAATGTTTTAATGACTTCAACACGTTGTTAAGGCGATAGATGATCCATAATAAATTATAATCAACTATTCTCTATGACTATTAAATACAAACTGACAAATATCTATCGAGCCAAAATTGCGGCCAAAAAAAATCGGCCTGGAACATAATATTCACCCTATAGATGAAGAAGAACGATCAACAATTAATTTTGAAATTGTTCAATATCTTCCGATTCTTACACGATCTAAAAGATTGCATTTTCTTTAAATTCAGTTTTTTTATGGTCTCCAAATAAATTTAGACAAATCACTTGTATCTATAGATAAAATATACGTCTCACTTAGAAACATATGAAGGTAAAATTTGATGACTTTTTGTATGTTCATTATAGCTTAATTGATAAAGCAATAAACCGGCATAATAAAAAATTGTGGGTTCGAGTTCTGGCGATAATTACATTTTTTGATAGATGGATTTTTTCTATGTATCTTTCTATTTGTTTTAATTACCAAGGAACTATGTTCTGAAAAACTGTAAATATGATTTCATTAAAATTAATGCTTTTATTTTTCCGTGCCATTCGATCGTTTGACGTTATTTATTATATGAAAAATCATAAAATCTCAAGTTTTCACAACCTTTCAGAATATTCTATGCATTACGCCACGAGTATCTAGGACTAAAGATGGGCCCTATTTTGTTCGGGTCAAGAGAATACATTCAGGACAATAAAAAATCCAAACAAAAGATTGTAGCCATGAAAGGTTCAAATCTTATACACATTTTTGCAAGAAATAAAATTATCTTAAAATCCGTAAAATTTTAGAGATTTATTTACTAGACGCTTTTCCAACGGACGTAGATTCGTAGCTCTCAATACGTGCTTGAAAATAATCTACGTAATTTATTTCAGAGGTTGTACATTTGATCTCAGCGTACTAAAAATTAAACGTAAATATAATTTTCAAAAAATGCACAAAGCTTCACAACCTTTTCAAATTTCATTAAACTAGTATTATAGTATATTCTGAAACTAACAAAACAGAAATCAATTATTCATTAATTAATCAAATCAATTTAATCTCACGAATTGTGGTAGTTTTTTTTTTCCGTAGGATTGACTACAAATGATATCTTTGATGTTTTGTCACGCAAAAAACAAGTTAAGAAAATCAACCCGACATTAGTTGCGTTTCCCGCAATAATTTATCGTCAAATTTCTTACAAGGTTAATGTTACGTTGATTGCGTATGTAGGTTAATATTGCGAGTTAATTATGTTGTTAACTGTGAAAAGTTAACAACGATAACGTTATATTCGTTTAATTGATATGTATATAAGTATTAAATCCATCTTGTGATATAGAAAGGTACGATAAATACGATAAATAATTCTGACTCCTTAAACTTAATAATTGGCTGCGAAGGAAGTTGATTTAATAATAAACGAGGATAAAACGAAAATAATTATATAAATCAGACAGATATGAAATACTCTAGCTTTAAAAAACTATTATAAATTTCAGATAGTTTTATTTCGACCAAGGACAATGAAGAGATCCAAGAAGGTTGAAAGAGAAACGCGTACAACAAAAATCATCTAAACTAAGTCATCAAATAAAACTATCATACATACTTTATACTCTCATGGGTATAAAGGTGGACAATCCCCGTCAAATAAAGAAAAATTTTGGATAGTTTCGAGAGGAAAATTCTGCACAATATTTATGAACCTGTGCGAAATAGAGAACTTTGGAGAATAAGATACAATAAATTAGGGTTTGGGAAAACCCGAATGTTTTGGACCCGGACCATTCATTTTCTATGTATTTTTCCCTATAATATCTCATTAACGTTCAGTCAATTATTTATTTTTTATACATATACAATTTTTTTATCGTTAATAACATTTTTAGAAATATACAAAAGTCATAACAAAAAAATTTGTTCTGTGTAGATTCAATGATGGGTCTGATAATCTCGAACGAATTTTAGTACAAAAGTTAATCGCGACAGGAAACGTTATTTCTGTATTGTTGTTCAAAACTTCACTACGATTTAATAATTTACAAATTTCATCGGTTCGTATTAGAAAATTCTTAAATTAATTAAATAGACTCGGACCCGTCGAGTCTTAGACAGGTTATCGGGTCTGAGTATTTTTACCCGAACACGGCGGGTTCGAGTCTGGGTACCCAGATCGGAAAAACCCTAGATACAATGCCGTGTTATATAACATTTATCAAAATTCCAATTTTTTTATCCACATGAAATTGCAACAACTCAGTTGGCCGGGTCAAGAATATACGATACAGAAAGAACGGATTCTATAAAGATTCCTTATTTGACATTCAGATGATAGAAGATTGGGAAGACCCCGACTCCAATAGGCAACGGCTGAAAATTCAAAATCGGAATGCAGTCTTTGAAAACCGCTGAGCATGCAGAGGCGAAAGTTTCAGGGGCCTAGACTCGATAATATGGAATGAAAAACCATTGAAAAAGAAAAAATTTCAAATAAAACGATTCAGAATATAATATACATATTTCACAGCTACATGTGTATATTTATATTAACTTACAAACTAGCATTAAAAGTCAAAAGTGGTTTAGTGAAGAAATAGATTTTTAAGTAATTTCAAATTCTAGTATTTCTGAAACAGTTTACGCAATTTCACATTGGCATAACCGCGAGGGGCCTAGAAATTTGCTAAAGAACATCTTTGGCGATAAATGATTGATGCAGTTGTTAGTTGACATCTAGTGCTAAAGCAGTGACTTGTTTGATGCTCTATAAAGAGCTGTTTAACTGCGTTCAGTGAATGCAATTAAGAAGCGAGACCAAGTTAAATTGTTATTTGTACAAATAATGATGATTTAAACATAACATTAATTAGAATTTAAATCATATCTAAAATGTTTCATTTTTAAAACATATTTCTGTAACATTTCAACATTTATCTAATAACATTTTACGAGTACATATACAGTATAATTAAATCTTAATATTTAATAATATTTGCATAAAAAATATAACCAATTTTGAAAATATCAGGTGGTCCCAAAAGTTTTTGCGTTTTTTTTTTTTGTATTTGCTTGAATGCACTGTTTATAAACTAAAGATATTTTCAGTGTTCCTTCGGTGTTCGTCAACAGTGTTCGTATCGGTGGTTAGCGTTAGTAACGGGAATCTTTTGGTGTGATATTTTGGACCTTAAAACAACAATGGCAGTGGAGATGAAAGAAATCCAGTTACACTATATTATGGTTTATGAGTTTCAACTTGGACATAATGCGACAATAGCGGTTAAAAACATTTGTAATGCAATAGGTAGTGACGCAATTAAATTAAGAATGTGTCAAATGTAAAAGATGTAAATATAAAAAACGACATCGACTTATTTATTGCTTTAAAAAAATTATATTTTTTTCGAATCCGGAATCAATAACTAATTTACAGGTGGAGAATGATTGTATAAAAAGATGGAGAATATATAATTGATTAAAAATATTACGTGTTTTATTTTTTTAATTATTCAACTTGAACATAAAAAAACACAAAGACTTATGGGACAACCTATTACATGTATATTTTATCGCTTCTCTCTCTTTCTTACGCATGATAGAATGGTCCGTATAGGTCGTTCACGAATTAAAAAGTCATTTTTAACGTGGGGACTGAGAGAACTTGAGGTAAAACAAAAGTTAGAGTAGGACTACTAGAGTAGAATAGGAAACTTCTTTATCGGCACCTGCATTAAATTTTAATTTCATAGCAACTGCAACACATGACGCGGTATCGTATCCAGTGCTGTTTCTCGAATTCTAGAGAGTCCATTTTTAAAAATCTCTGATTTCTTTCTTAACGCTAAACTGCGAAAATATATACTGTAAAATTTATAGTAAATATAAATTTTTTAATAAAATTGGACATGATCACGTATCCCAAGTGTGATGCAAAAGCATCGTCGCTTATAGTACACCATCGTCAAATACTTGGCAGGGCGTATGAATTCCCACTAGTATAAAATCTAGCGTACGTATATGATTCCATCGCACAAATGTCGACGTATAAAATTTAGCACGCGGTATCGGCAGCCTTTAATTTAATAATAGAATTTGTTTTATGTTATGCATTTCATATATAAAATTGAGAGACTGAATTTTGATCAGATATATATGAATAATTATACAAAATATATTGAATTTGAATAAAATGTAATAATTAAAAAGATATACATATAAAATTGATTTTATTTAAAATTTCACAGACCTATGTTCTGAATAATTACAAATTCACAATAAGAATGTGTTCTTCTAAAATACTGTGCTTTAACCACTATTTATTAATTATTCTACAAGTTTCGATACCTATGATATCTTCTTCGGGAAACAATGTATACTGAAATTTAAAAAAGGTGGCACTTGAGATGTCTAAATAGCAACTAATCAATCATCTTTTGGAAACAAACCATTCTTTTGATATTCATAAAGGTTTAGAGAAAGATAAATATTACAAATAATCAAATCCTCGTTTCAAATAGTCACCTTTTAAATATGTTTTCATATTGGTTCTTACTTAATCACCCCTTTATAGATTTGTTTTTATCAATGCTTGGAAGAAAATACCATAGGTATCAAAACATGTAGAATAATCAATAAATAGTGGTTTAAACAAAGTATTTAGTCTAATTATTTATATAAAATGAAGACACAAAGTAATTTTGCTAATATTAAAGAAGATATATATAATATGACGGTATCTGCAACGTAACTATTGCAGCTTCATTTGCATATTTAATAAACCCGTTAAAACTTTTCTGCACTTTTGTTGCTACGAAACCCTTCATGCGATATATTATTGTAACATTTTCAACGAAAGAAGCTACTCAAGAGCTTGTTATAAATGAAAAGATTCTGAACAACTTGCGTTATGCAGATGATACGGCACTTGTAGCAAGTAACATTGAGGATTTACAACTGAGCGAGAGGAATCATGGATACTTACCGAAGAAACGATAAGGCGACTTGGAGCATTTGAGATGTGGATCTACAGAAGAATGATCAAAATAAGCTGCATAGATAGAATTACGAATGATAATATTATTATTAAGGAAAACACATTCTTATTGTGAAGTTGTAATTATTCAGAACAGACGGTCTGTGATATTTTAAATACTAATTTAATGTATCAATTATAAATATATACATATAAAATCCATTTTTTCGAAAAATATTGTTTTAGCGTCACCGGGATAATTACAACTTCACAATAAGAATGTGTTTTCCTTAATAATATATGTTGTATCAACGTGTCCAAAATTTAATAAAAATGAATTGATAATTCTGGCGTCTGCAAATCGGTTTACTCAAAGGTATTTGAGATTCTGTAAAAATAATGTAGATGGCTTTCAAATAATGGAACGACAGGTGTATTAATTTGAAAAATGTAACATATAGTTTCGAAAATTTGTCAAGAAAAATACTGGCGTTATAGCACAATGGTAGTGCACTTCCCCGGATTGGAAATGAAGATCCAGGTTCGAATCCCGGTGACGCAAAAGCAATATTTTTCGACAAAATTGATTTTATATGTATATATTTATAATTAATACATTAATTTAGTATTGATAATATTATTGTTCGAATGAATAAAAAAAAAATACTAATAAATGTATTAATTATGAAGATATACATATAAAATCAATATTGTTGTTGCGCTACCAGGATAAATTAATACATCTATCGTTCCATTATTTGAAAGCTATCTACATTGTTTTTACGGGATCTCAAATATCTTTGAGTAAACCGAAAGCAGACGTCAGAATTAATAATTAATTTTTATTAAATTTTGGACACATTGATACAACTTATATACTATTAGGAAGAACATATTCTTATTGTGATAATTGTGAAGTTGTAATAATTACAACTTCACTATAAGAATGTGTTCTCTTTAATAAAGAAACATAAGTTTAAAATATCCAAAAACTTCAATATACACGAGATGAGACCATTCATGAGATCTTGCATCTCATAATGCAGGGAAAGATAGTTGGAAGATGGGGCACTGGAAGGAGAACATCATGCCACCGCTCACTCAGGACCGTTTTATAAGCAAAAGCTTCAATATCGGCTACTCATTCACCGCCAGGTTGATATTTCTTATACTGAACAAGCGACTGTGCAACGTAGTATATCGTATTACTGTCCAATGACGAAGGTCGCCAACCAAAATATCCCTCATTATATACCTACGACCATATATAAAAATCATTATTGTATAAAATATACAATGCACAAAGATACAGCAATAACACACAGGCGCCGGGGGACAGAGGGGCAACTAGGGGAGTTCACTAAATACTCCCTCCCGGGAAACAAGATGACCAAAATAAAACATAAAATTTGATATCCTACTCGAGCACCACTGCCGACAGACATAATCCAAGTAACAGCACACTAGAGGGTCCGACTGGCAGGATAATCAGACATCCGCCGCAGCTGGTCGACCCAGGATTTCCCGCCTAAAGACCCACATTTTCACAATTCCAGGTTCCTTCCAGGCCTGAATAGGTCGGAGTTTCCACTCCCTCCGTACCCTCGAGCATATTCTCTCTCGCATCAGTCCACAAAAGGTTACGCCAGAAGATGTGCTACGGTGACATCATGGCTGAAGTACTCGAGGCAACGGTTTGGCCAGTCTACTGTAGACCTGCACCAGGCCGCAGTGAACAATGTGATAATACCCAACGTCCGTTGAACGAATGACGCACGAGAAGAAAAATAATATATATCACTTAGATTAATATATAAAGAACCTCAATTTTGTGAAATATGGAGGCAAATTTAAAGCTCATAAATCATACATTGTTACCCCAAAATATTTACAGTAATACAATCACATTACGCCGCGACAATAGAATTCCATCGTTCTATAAAGTGATTCTAGATAATATATAAACGTAGGAATTAATCCGAATATTTCACGGCCCGTCTGGCACGTAGCCGACCTTAGCGAATAAACTTGTCAGTAGTGAACTGGGAGGAGACCTGCTCTATACAATACCTCGGTACGATTACAACGACTCGTACATTGTTCAACAAAGGTTATCGCATAAAAATATGATCTCGAAATAATTATTTTCCTTACTCAATTCTTTCGTTTACATTCACTTGTAAATACAACAATATCGTCTGTCTCCATATTCCAATATTAATTATGATATTATTATGAACGATATTTATTTTATCGTTTATTTATTTACATAACGACCTACTGTACGATATCCTATTCAGTTCATAATTATAATAATGCGGATATTTTGCTGCACATATTTATCGAATGGACAATGAAGATGATGGACTACAGGGAAGGAAGGTCTTGAAGGGTGGCGACTACCAGATAAAGAATTAGCAATCCTGGGGGAGGCTTCTATCCAACACTGGAGAGACAAAAGCTGATAAAGATGATTACGGACTGGTCGGGGAACTTTTATGCGGGGAACTTCACAACTAATTTTTATTATGAAAAACAAAATTAATCAAACTTTTAGCCAAGTAATATAATCTAACCTAACAATTAAAACAAATTAGATCAATCACTCAGAAACATACACAGAAAAAATCTATCAATCTTTCAAAAATATTACAGTTACCACAGAAACTCGAATCCAGAACTTCATCGTACCAGTACATTACCCTAAAACTATTCTGCAGAATGGCAAATATTAAAAATTGTTATGTAATATGTACGTATTAAAGTTAAAATAAATAATAAAAAACAGCTAACCGCAGTAAATTGTCATCTGATTATGATTTATATATATTCCATTTATATTTCTTCCTGGCGAAAGCAACTATTCACTTATTGTGCGTAATCTTTCTGAATTACATTATGTTAGGTAGAACCTGCTAGAGTCTCCGTGTAGACTATATTTTTCTTTGCATCTTTCCGAGTGATTTCTCTAATTCGTTTTCACTATCAGGGAACTACGTTCAGAAAAATTCGTAAATAAAAAAGTTAAAACAGAAACCGCATATAAATACACGATAAATAATATAACTTTACTAACCCGAAAATGTTTTCCCCAATATGAAAAGTCAGAAAACGGTCAATTAGGCATATTTTAAAAATAAAAATTATATTTCAATTGCCAGAATATTTTTTCGGCGCCGCGGGCCACATCACGTTTGAAATTTTCGCTGACGTGAACGCCAATTTCAATTGAATAAAAATTAATTAACATGAATTTCTCTCAATCTAATAACAAATAGCATGTCGAGTGATATTAACATGCTCATGACAGGTGCCAGCGCGAATGGAGTATTGCGAGTGTTTTGAGGTATGGACCGAATATATAATATTTACAACGGTCCACGGTCGTCTCAGCAGCATTGTATAAATATGCAACTGATGTATCTTCTGGGTCAGATCGCGTTCCTTCTATAGGCAGACGTTTCGACACGATAACACGTGCCATTTCCAAGGCATCGCCTAAAAAAATTATGGTACAACCGTACTTTTTCGCAGGAGATATAAATCTCCCACAGTTGAGTATTATATTGAGTTGAGTTATTATATATATCCTACAAAAAGGTACGATTGTAACGTAATATGTTGAGGGTATTTTAAACTTTCAAACGTCGATAAAAGATAAGCTTTGAGACACGATAAAGAAAACTATTGTGAAATTTATTATTTTTATTCAATTTAGTTATTGTGAAATTCTTATATTTCTACTTTATTATGTAAAGTTAAGTCAATCGAGTTGAATACAGTTTATTTTATACAAATCGGACCATAACAACGAATACACGAATGGCTGTTACAAATGTACAAAAGTTTGTAAATGAGTAATGTTTGCACAGTGTACACTGTAAAGCACGATTAGTGAGATGGAACACTTCCGTAACAAGATTACGTTTCATTTGTCAGTTTTCGATAATTTACCTGGTGCTCCCTAGGATATATTACGTCAAAAATATGTTCCGATTATTAAATAAAAATATTTTACTAAATAAATAATGTACAATACTAAATTAATGTATTAATTATAAAATCAATTTTGTCGAAAAATATTGTTTTTGCGTCACCGGGATTCGAACCTGGATCTCTATTTCCAATCCGGGTAAGTACACTACCAATTGTGTTATAACGCCAGTATTTTTCTTGACAAATTTTCAAACCTATATGTTACATTTTTCAAATTAATACACCTGTCGTTCCATTATTTGAAAGCCATCTACATTATTTTTACAGAATCTCAAATACCTTTGAGTAAACCGACTGCAGACGCCAGAATTATCAATTCATTTTTATTAAATTTTGGACACATTGATACAACATATATTATTAAGGAAAACACATTCTTATTGTGAAATAATGTGTTTTCCTTAATAAATAATGTACACTTTGTTGTTTTCTGGTATCTTAGAGGTCTTCGAAGAAATAATGCAATCTAAATGGAAAAAAAAACCTAGTTTTCATAAACGTAATAAGTTATTTTGTTTGCTGTTTCACATGAATAGACATAGCTGATTTACGTGAATATTTCAGAGAATTTATTACACATTCTGTAGATTAAATCTTTGAGTGTAGACTGTAATAGCTCTATTCACAAGTATAATACTATGTAGTGAGTGTCTATATCTTATATAACACAATGTAAAATACGAGGGTTTGACTATCCTCAGACGTTGTGTATATCTTTTAGAATCTAATTGATTTGTAATTCTATTACATATGGGGGTTAGCCTGTCCTAAGATGTGATTAATTAAAAATAGATGAATTAAATAAAAATTGACTTGTTAAATCTTTTTTTTTTGTTTTATCTGCATGCACATTGTATAATTTTTATTTATTTATAATATTATATAAACATATTCTCCAATACACCAAACAATACCAATATTTCCAATTTTACTATAGCTTATCTTGCACGTAACTCAGTTTAATTTTGAATTTGTGTAATTTGTTTTCCTTTCTTATATCCGATGACATTTCACTAAAAGTCTTCATAGCACGGTAAATAACTGAATGACAGTCCCATTCTATCTCTTTCTCTTATGTGATATTTGTACTCATTTGCCTCAATTTTTCTTATAATTTCTGCCGATATTTATTTAGCCACTAATTTTAAAATATCACCATAACACTGAAATATATTTTCTGTTTAAAGGTTATCATATTAAGGTCTTTCAGCATTGTACTGATCCGAAAATGTCAATTTTTTCTCAATATTATTTATAGAACCGATATTTGTTGCATTTCTTATTTATTAGCCGACAGTAAAATGCTATTGCAGTAGTTCATATTTAATTTAGATATACATTTCAAATATGTTTGGTTGATTTTTATTTTTTGTCATAATATATATAATTAACATTTATCATAATATAATTCTTTAATAGGATTAAAATGTGCATCGAAAGGCATACATATTCCGCCACATGATATTGTACCACTCGGAAAAAGGGTAAAAAGCTGCCGAGTCATTTCGCGATCTCAACGATCTTTTTGGTGAAGGAACGATTAGCGAAAGGGCATGCCCACTGTGATTTTGCTCACTTCGAAGCTGGTGATACCATCTTAAACGACAAGTCAGGAAAGGGTCGCACTTCGGATTTTAATGATCAAGCCCTTCCGGCTGTTGTGGAAGAGAACGAAAGTTGCACTACTAGAACACTGGTTGAGAACTTCAACATCGATCAGTCCACGATTGTTCGTTATCTCAGAAAACACGGCAATGTGTGAAAATTGACCGGATAAGTCCTGCACAATCTTTCAGACAACAACAAGGCCGACCGAGTTTGAATTTTCGGTTATGTTACTATTTTTTTTTTTTAAAAACAGCGGATAATTAGGCATCAATCTAATTATATTTTATCTAACACTACATTTAGAAGTTGTTAATTTGGTGAGTTGCCTATTATCTGAACTTTCACCTGATCTGAATTTTTAAATCATGTCAGTTTAACTATAATTCAATTAGTATCAGTTTTATTTTACATATTTTTAATCTCCGCAATTAAATTCAGTGATAACCCATAAACTTACAATTTGAAAGTGTTAAAAATTAACAATATTTTGTTTCTAAAAAAGTTCCTATTACAATTTCACAAACCAAATATAACATATCAAACAAATATCAGATGTCTCATAGAGACAAAGCTATTTTTTATTATATTTAATGAAAAATATATATGAATAAGTATGGAGTAATTACAGGGCTTACGTCCTGTCTTTGGCTGGCTTAAGTGATGATTAAGATTGTGTATTTAAATAAACTGATGATTAAGATTATGTATTTTAATAAAGTGATGATTCAGATTATGTATTTAAATAAAGTGATTACTTAAGCCAGCCGTAAGCTCTGTAATTACCCCATACTTCCATATATTTTCCATTAAATATAATAAAATATAGCTTTGTCTCTATGATATATCTGATATTTGTTTAATAACAGTGCCGATATGATATATCTGATATTTGTAAGTAAAAATCCAGTAATTGTGCGTTCTTGGACATACTCAAATATTGCTAACATAACATATTAATTTAATTCAAAGGAAATCGACACTTCGCTTCAATGATATATATCAGTTTCGTTGCAAATTTGCTTACAAAAAAGCGTTAGCTCGACTTTTACTTATAATCGATTATACTTTAGTTTGATCGCTAATAACTGAAACACTACAAGAGTTAGCACAACTAAACTTTGCGTTGAATAAATAATCCTTCAACTGAGAGAGGCTGTGAAGGTTATTTTAAACCTCTCCAGAAGTGTCGATCGGTAGTTTATGCCTCTTATAACATTTCTACCATAAGTTTCAACATCAAAATGTCAGATTATTTTTATATATATTTTATATGCATATGTGACAAATCCTTGATGAAACATTTCAAAATTTTTTAAGTACCTACCTATTCATAAATCATTACGTGATTAATACATAATTCGACTTGGCATTATTTTATAATCTTATCAGTTAATTTATAGAACTCTTTAACTTCTTTTGAAATATAAATACTAAAGCTTAACCTGAGCGATTTAGCTTAAATTTTGACAAAAATTAAGTTATTTAAAAAATGTAATATTTACATGAGAATAAAGATATACTCGTGTAATAACAAAAAACTCATTCTTATTCTGTCTCATCGTTATTAATATTTAAAAAAAAAAACAATTTTCTAAGTTTATCTAGAAGAAATTTATAAGCCTATGTAGGAATTTAAATAAAATGTGTAATAAGAATTTCATCAAAATATTATTTGCATTACAAAATAATTCCATATATTGTATAATAGGAAGCCGTAAATAGTGCGATCAGTAAATATTACCAATCAAGGAATGTATTCAAGGGTAGAGCTTATTGGTTGAATATAAATGTGTATACAGACAAGTCAATCGCAGTAAGAGCTTTCATGGGACGTGCGTGGCGGGGGAAATCAATAATTAAAAGGCAAGCTTTCAAGGAGCGCATCTAGATGGCGCTCATTTACAAGGATATATTCTTGTCCGCTCTAATTCGCGTGTAGACTGCGGTCATAGAGAAGGATATATCCTTGTCATCTCGAAACCGCGTATAGACTGCGGACACTGAAATTAATGTATCATTTTCCTCCCTAATCCGTGTGTATTAATTGTATATGTAAAGATTGCGATCATTGGATATCCAACCGTACAAATTAATTGATAGCAGAATATAATATCTTCACTCATAGATTTTATTTATTCATCACTACAGTAGAATGCAGGTAGATAAAAATAATTGTATTATGTAAATAAATTATTACGGCGCGCGCCTCATTTTATTTAATTAAGTGAAAATGATGCGAATCTTCTATTATTAGAAAGCATAACTTTCTGGATTATTATTGACAATAATGAAATTTTGTAGCACATGTTATTCTAGATTTTTGTGACTTTGTAATATTTGTTTTCAGTTCGCACGAAGTTTGAAGCGTTCCGGACAGATCTGGGTTGTATTGATTGAAATAATCATTGAGGATGCAATTTTCTCTTTATACAATATAATTTGATTATATATATATATAATATTAATGATATTAGGTAAAAAAGTGACAATATCAGCTCAATATAAAGAATCAAAAAGAAACATTAGTATTTTAAAGAAGAAGAACCAGAAAACATAATGTTATATGCAGCAGTGATGTGATACATGTGTCTGAGACACGTAAAGCTGTTTTCTTTTATATCACTTCTCGGTATAATTTTAAATATGATTATTATAATATCATTTTTAGTTTTAACAATCCAGTAGTATTAAAAATGAACAAATAACAAAAGTACCTACATCAAAACAGTTCGATTTACTGTTAAATAAAAAAATAGAAACATTTTTCTCGCGGGTTTTCGCAAAAAGTCTCACCACTTTTCCCTTTAATGTGCCGATAGGTAGGTACTTACCGCCGCTCGTAAACATCAAACCAAAGACTTAGCGCCGGGCAACACTCACCTGAAAACAAAGAAAGGTCAAAATGAATTATGGCGGTGCTTTATGAAAATTCAAACGCGAGACACGAGAAAAAACAATTTTCCGATAGTTGTTCAAATGTAATAGCATTCCATTTGGCAAAGGAACAAAAGTAATTTCAACGAAAATGTCTCGACAAATATTTTTTAAAATAGGCGAAGGCCCGTCAATAATGATAGGAAAAAATCATATTTTCAAATTTAGAGAATAGTGCGTAGGTACCCTACCTTGGGATATCGAATTAATTTGAATTGATTCGTAAGATTTAAATGAGAATGACGAACCGCTTCTATATGACGACCTATCATCCGTGATGGTTTGTTTGTAAGGAATAATGTATGTATTTTGGCAGAGATAAGGCATGAATAGAAAAACACTAAATTTATTGACTCAAATTGCGCGGGTATGAATAATTACTAGGCGGAAAGTAAAGTACAAAGCTGAAACGAAACAAACTTGAAGTGGTCATTCAAAAGGACGCTCTACGTTACGGCCCACTAAGGATGCTAATTGTGTCTGCAGTGTCTGCGTCTCTTACGTAGTTACGTTGTGATCGCTAGTGAGCTGTGAGGCGACTCAGAAGCATATCTCATCTGATTAAGACCATTGTATACTGTCATAAAGGAAAAATTAGTAGACACATTTAATGTTAATTATTGTTAAGCGCTTGACTTCTTAGTACATTTTTAGTGTACACTTCGTAATGAGAAGGTACAGGAAATAGATTTTGTAACAATTAATCTTTTATTACAATAAGCTACAATTTAGTACAAGGTATATCGCTAGTATAGGTCAAACTATTAAACCGAAGAACCGCAGATAAAAGAGGCGCGCGCACTCCTGCGCGCAGTCTTTATAGCCACACATACCCGCACCGGCGGTGCGGCACACATACATGCATACACACACCATCCCACCATTCCAAGAACATCATAATTTTAAATCATTTTTATTTTGACTCTACACACACATACACACTATTTTTGAGTTAATATCACTACTAGTTTCGAGAAGAACAGTCCTTCTCATCTATAGGTGTAAATTAAACTGAATTAAAAATAGATGGCTATGGGGCGGTGGGTTACGTAGGAGTGTGTGTAACATTATTGTTAATGGAAACATCGATAATAGCGGTGAAGTATTTGAAAATGTGATATTGTTTATTAATGTTTCATTCTGGATTTTTATCATTTAAAAATTATTCATTAGTAGCTGAAATACCCAGCGTTGCTCGAGCTTTACACCTGGTGTTATCGTCCCGAAACATTGGTCTAGGTTTATCTTTATACAAAGGACTTTAATATCTGGGGTGGATAAAATCGAATATTTATCAGATATTTTATCAAACATATTTTTTATTTGCACTCGTCGATTTGAGAATAGTACCAGTAATTTTTGTATTTATAATAGCTGAAAAATCCGGAGTTGCCCGGGCTTTACGCAGAGTGAAGATACTTCATTTAGGGGGATGGGGGTATTTTTTTAAAAATCAGATGTAGACGGTAATTCCTTTAATTTTGAACGTCAAATGTGCAAAATTTCATCAAGAAGTATCAAAAAGTATCGAAATCGTATGTAAACAGTGCCCTTCCACTTTGTTTTGAAGGTCAAGTGTGTAAAATTTCATCAAGCTTGGAATAAAACTATAGATTTGTATAAAAAACAAACAAACCAACAGACACTCTTCTTCATATATATATATATTATTTCCTTACATGGTACAGGGTTGAGTAATTTTAGATCGTGGCTGTCGAAAGTATTAGAAAATTTAGAAAATCATTATTTTTCCGAAAACGTCGATGTTCTTTAATTCGCGTATTTAAAAATTTCTCCCGGTGTGACCAATGTATTTTTGTTACAATTTCCGCAGTTTATTTGATAAATCGCAATTTTCTAAAATACCCATTTTTTTTTTTAGAATTTAGAAGTAAGAATGTTAAATCTGCTCTTCCCGAAACTAGAAGTAATATTCAACTCAGAAATTTTGTGTATATATTACAAAGTCAAAATATTTTTTTTTTTAAATAAATTTAAATGTTGTACTATGTACATATAACATTACAAATAATACAATTTTTATACGCGCAAGTACTGTAAACAACGCATGAGATATGACGACACAAAGGATCATCGGCCACAATTGAGGAACCATTACGTCTCCAGTTGAATTGTTATAGTCCGTAGAATTACTAAACTGTTCCTAATTAGCGACTTGTCTTGCAGACGACGCCATTTGGCCAGTTAGTGCGGCGGGACAATGGCGGCAATAGACCCGAGCTCGCCCCTGCACCCCGAGTGGAACTACATCCGTAAGCGCCACTTCCTAAGGGATGCTGTAATAATTGTTAGTGCAAAGGGTGATGGAACCGACCCCGAGTACGATACATAATAATACAATAACGAAATTTTACATTTAATTTTATTTTCTATAGGTATACCCATATATGTACTCGTATGTCAAACACTCATCTAGTGGTCGGGGGTTCAAGCCTCATTCCAGCAGACAAACAAGTTAGACTTATTTCCATAGTATTAGATGAAAATAGTAAGAAAATTGACGTGACACGTATTCCGTGAAATATCTCGCAAAAAATTGACGACCATATTTAAGAAGTTATTACAGATTTTTTTTCATATTTAAAAATTAGCAAATAATATCAAACTAAATAAATGCAATAACATATTTAACTTTTCCACACATATTTAATTCAAAAAAATATATAGTAGGAAAATTGTTGAACCTGTATATTAAAAAATAAAAACAGTTGAAATTTCACAAATTTTGGAATATCATCATCATTTATTAATCCCCTACTGGACTACTGACAACTAGCCTTAACTCCCCATAATTCTTCGCCACATCACTACAACAACTCCGATAATTTCGCCTACTCATAAAGACTAGATATTCTTTAAGTCGTTTTTTGTCTCATGGATGCCATTAAAGAATAATCTTTATCCCTCTATTATATATGTATCTTGAAATATGACCGGCCCATCGCCATTTGTACTTTTTAGAAACGACATCCCCGTTCCTCCACCTCGGTCTACGCTCTAACACATGCGGTTTTTTTTTCTCTTGTGATTTTCAGCTCTCTTAAATACTGAATAAAAAATTAAAAATGGTATTTAAATTTGTTTTATTAACGTAATTTATTTTACAATATATGCACAGTAAATACTTCTAAAACATTATTATGCTATAAATTAACAAAATATTAATAATATATATTATTAATATATAATTATATGAAACCATCCATAAACCTAGATAAAGCGATAAGTTAGACCGTTATTATAACTGTGATTGTTATTCGATTGTAATGTTAATTGATAACTGAGATATAACTGTTGGGAGGTTCATTTCTAGCGTACCACCGATTGCTTGTTGAATTATTACAATCAAACACAAATCTCACAATCACAATAACAATCATGGTTAAAATAACATTTTAGCTTATCATTTCAAGATTAGTTAGATGTTCGTTCTACCAACTAAAAACTAAAACTAAAGTATGAATTTTATTAAAAAATTTGTGTACTTTACTTACTCTATGAATAGTAGAAAAACGATGAAAGAAGCAAAGAATGTCTGTCAGAATAAAAATGTACTATTCATCGCACTCTAGTGTATATATTAAATATTTTTCAGGTTTATATTTAAAGACTTGTAGTGAATTTATTTCATAAATGCTATTTTCTATATCTGGATCACGTCGGGTCACAATTTATAGATAATAGGGTTATGAAATAATGTTTGGGTGTATATGTTGAAGTCGTATTAGATGGATTTTAAGGATATGTAGTAAGCGATGTGATGTGATTAATGTGAGAATGGTGGATGTCCCAATAACTCATCTACCACTTTTGTGCTCGTTTGAAAATCGCAGAATGCATTGGGTATATGTGAGGTTATGAGAAAGAAGATGAATCTTGCACACGAAGTGAATTACTTGAACTTTCTGATGAAGTAGCCGAATTTAATCTCAATCTATCATTAATATTGCACAGTTCACTTTTGATATTCATGCCCATTGCCAAAATTATTTCTAAATTTACGGCAATGTTAATCATGTTTTCTAAACTATTGTCTACTGACTCTAAATATAACTTAACATAAATATAACAAAATAAACAAATATAACTTAAATAAATATAAATATAACAAAAATATCTTTTAAATTATCCTCTAAACGTTTACCGAATAAACATTTAGAACTGCCTTTTTTCAATGTAACTAAATAATCTTTAATCGATTCATATTTATTTTGTTTTGTCTGAAAATATTTTTTGCATTCATGATAGATTGAAATGGTTTCTACACAATATTGATTTAACAATTCAAATAATGTTGATAATTTAACATCCACTACCTTCTTTGGGACACACAAATTTTGCAACACTAAAAATGTTTGCTCCGAGTTTTTCTTAATTTCTCCTCCAGCACATATTTCAATGCATATGACTTCAAAATTGCACAAAAAATGTTTTTTTGATACATAGTGATCTAAATAAGCGGTAGGCGAGTGCCCGCAGACTATCAAGGGATGAATGTCAAGGGATGGATGTCAAGGCATCAAGTGATGGACGTCAAGGGATCAAGGGATGGACGTCAAGGGATCAAGGGATGGATGTCAAGGGATCAAGGGATGGACGTCAAGGGATCAAGTGATGGACGTCAAGGGATCAAGAGATGGACGTCAAGGGATCAAGTGATGGACGTCAAGGGATCAAGGGATGGACGTCAAGGGATCAAGAGATGGACGTCAAGGGATCAAGTGATGGACGTCAAGGGATCAAGGGATGGACGTCAAGGGATCAAGGGATGGACGTCAAGGTATCAAGGGATGGACGTCAAGAGATCAAGGGATGGACGTCAAGAGATCAAGGGATGGACGTCAAGGGATCAAGGGATGGACGTCAAGGGATCAAGGGATGGACGTCAAGGTATCAAGGGATGGACGTCAAGAGATCAAGGGATGGACGTTAAGAGATCAAGGGATGGACGTCAAGGGATCAAGGGATGGACGTCAAGGTATCAAGGGATGGATGTTAAGAGATGACTACGATCATGGACTTTTGAGTCCCATGTAACCGCTAAAGAAGAAGTGACCCAAAAATTAGAGGAAATATTACTTAGAGATATTTTGATGACTCATAGGATAAGAGGTGAAATAAGAAGGTAAGTACATTTTAATTGTTATTAACACTACTACAGGCCACGAGACCTAATTACTGTAGCGATACACATCATAAAAACCTCACCAGTAATCGGACCCCGAAACCCCGGTATGAGCCTTGACCAATGGACTACGAGGTCGCCAGTAATATAATATTTTTATAATAAAAATAAAACGAAATTGAATTCATATTAACAAATGATATGTACGGATAAACATATCCTTATCGAAATCTCCTTTTTATTTATTTATTTATATATTATACATTCGACAATATAAAACAACAATAGAGTAATTCACCCTCAAATAAGAAAGGTTCTGAATTATGGGGGTGGCTATCAACATTTATATAAAACATGATCAAGATTTACTAGATGTAAGAATTTTTTTACAACTAAATAAAAAATATATACATACATCGAATAATTTATATCTATAAATATAATCTTATAAAAAATATTTTAATCTATAATAATACAATGTTAAAATTAATAACAAAATATAAAAAATGTTGAATATAATTAAAAATGTATCTAAAATATAATTACAAAGGCCCTTTATTAAATGAAAGGTCACTGATAATTACGACCTTCTGAATTATATTGACCTCTACACTAACACGAAGGAACGTGACCGGAAGGCTGACGACTGTCTTGGCCAGATTCTTATGTAAGATCGTTCTCCCAGTAATTAGGAAGATGTTACGAAAATTTTAACGATGTCTGTTATATAAAATACGAGTATTGTACATAAATATTATACTCGTATATATATGTATATTAGAGACAGTTTTACGAAAGAGAAAAGTATGATTGATAAGAGACAAAAAAATTACGTTATTTATAAGCATTCTACCCCAGAATCATTTAAATCTAATCCCATTTAAAAAGGTGCCCAAAAATAGAATTTTTACGAAAAAATAATTAATATAATAAAACAGACTTAAAGTAATTTTTAGAGCATTAATTATTATTGAATCCAAAAGAGAGATATTTATTATTATGAAAAAAGAGAATACATGCATAAAAGTGGTAGTATTTAGATAGGATGATGTTTTAATGATAATTCAACTATATATATATATATATATATATAATATAAAAAAGAGTGTCTGTCGGTTTGTTTGTTTTTTTATACAAATTTACAGTTTTATTCTGAGCTTGATGAAATTTTACACACTTGATCTTCAAAACAAGAGAAAGGCCACAGTCTACGTGAGATTTCTAAAAACTACCCTCATCTCACTTTCCTACCCATTAAAGTGTTACTTCTTGGTGAAATTTTGCACACTAGACGTTCAAAATAAGAGGAAAATTACTCTCTACATCTGATTTAGAAAAAAAACTACCCCCACTCCTCTAAATGAAGCCTCTTCACTCTCCATAAAATACCGGATAACGCCGGGTTCTTCAGTTATAATAAATACAAAAATTACTGGTTCTATTCTCAAATCGACGAATGCAAATAAAAAATATGTTTGATAAAATATCTGATAAATATTCAGTTTTATCTACTCCAGATAGGAAAGTTCTTTTTATAAAGATAAACCTAGGCTGATGTTTCGGGACGGTAACACCTGCTATCATCAAGGTTTGACCTCAAATTCCGATACCAGCATATGAAAGAAGTTACAGAGTTGTCTTCAATTAACTCAACTATGAGAGATTTATTATTTCTTCGGCGAATAAGCGTGATGGTGCTGTATCATTTGAGACAAAGTCTTGACAGTGCCACACGTTACCGTGCCGAAACGTTGGCCTACATTTTCTCCAGTAAATCGTCCACAAAAAGAGATCTAACCTAAAAAAGACACCAGTTTCATATAATTTAGAACTAGTTTCACTTCTATTTTATATATAGGTACACATCGTATCTAAACGTCGTGGAGGCTTTCAATGAGTGACGAAGAATGAACGCGATAGGTGTATGAAATTCTAATAGTTAACATTTGTATTAAATCCGCATTATGTTGATAACTCATTATAAATAAAATTAAATAAACAATATATTTTTTTATAAATATTAGAAATTTCCTTAATATAAAATTTCTTAAAATGGCGTACTACGCTATCTGGCAATAAATCATAGAGCATGGTATAATTGTTTGGGGTGGAGCGACTATGTCTGCAATGAATCCAATAATAGCAGCTCGGAAAATTATATTAAAAGTTATCCTCAAAACCCCAATCACAACGAGCACTGACGAAATTTTTAATAAATTCGATGTCTTTGATATAAGACAAATATATGCTAACACTATTCTTAAATAAGTACATAAGTACCAACAGACACATTTTAAAACAACTTAAAATATAATTTCCACACAGACAAATATAAATAACCTACAAACCCCAAAAGCACATACAACATGTGGCCAAAGGAACTACAAATATTTTGGACCGAAACTATATAATAAAACTTGGATTCGTAATATGGGTAGAGCCAGTATTGGTGCACTCACCCAAACACATTGACTCATGCCTATATTAATTATTGCTGCATAGTGATACAAATTAATTTATTAAGACCGCATAAAAATTGTTCTCCATATACACCTGTTATATAGTAATAAATGTAATTCTATCTACTGCTTGTAATTCTAATTAATTGTACAATTGCTTGTAAACTATGCCCGTCTCGACAAAGAATTTCTCTAGTGAGACGGACACAGTCCAAATAGATTTTTAACATTGTATTATATAGCTACAAATAAATAAATAAATAAATAAACTCCGGAAAAAATATCTAAAAAATTTACTTTTGAGAGGAAGGTACATTATTTATGTAGAAAATAAAATAAATATTTGTTTTTGTGATATACTTAAGTGTGCAACATTGTATTAATGCAGTGCCACTATACTTGAAGACGGCGTGATGGTAAGTAAGTGAGCCACTAAATCCTCACCAGATACCGGATGACGTCAGCGAAAATCAAACAACCATTAATTAATGAACAACACAGCAACGTGGACTGTTAAAATCTTCCTTATTAAAAATATCAAGACAATGCCGAAATGTTTCAATAATATACAAATATTCTAGAAAAATTGTACCAAAACGATTGTGTTAGTGATGACATAAACATTCAAGTACCATTTTGCACTGCCTGGATATTGAACCGAATGTGCCATTCGGTAAACACAACTTTCTTCCTCCGAAGGCGCCGGGGTTACATTCCGCCATCTTTGAAATTTATGTTTTGAAAACAAAACACGGCGCCAACGCATTTGCGCCAATTTTTACTTTCTCGATTTTCCACGAATATCGAAAACATTCAGAAGTAATTCGATTTTCCAATACCGAAGAAAATAAATATCACAGGTATCATATAATGTTACATAGTGTAATTATTACAACTCTATGAAAAACAACGAGAGACACATATGTTCAGCAATGGACGCAAACATACAAAAGACCAAGAAAAACTTACCTTTTATTATTTAAAACATTTATACTCGTAATTAGATAATTTTCCACACAGAAAAGTTGATCAGGTGATCAGATACTGATTAGGTGATCAGAAAAGACAGTTGTATGTCACAAAATCAGGTGACAGAAGCAACTACCAAGTTGATTGTGACAACGCGCGTTAGCCGGCGTCGCATATTTTTATGATCACCCTAGTTCTGGGAGGACTGATAATAAAAAAATGTAATTTTAATAATATTTTTAATTTCAGCAAGTACATTATATAAGTATGTACATAAGATCGTCTGGTACTGCATTTTTATTATTTTTAAACGTCCTTAAACAATACATGGAATTTAAAATTGCTTGTGGTCTAGTGGTTACGATACTCGTCTAGGGTTCGATCATCGTTCCAAGAGGCCATCAAGTTTTGTAATATGATAAATATATTTTAATACAAATTAAATGTATCAACTAGAAAGATACACAGATAAAATCAATTTATCGAAAAATTGTTTTTGTTGCTACCGAGATTCAAACCTAGATCGTTTCCTATCCGGGAAAATGCGTTAAACGATTACACTACACCAATATATTACATTGACGATAAATTTTCGAACTTATATATTCCACTTTCAAATTGATACATATGTCGTAAGACAGATTTATTGTTTGTTTTTTTTAGTTTCTTGCAGTTGTAATATTGCGGATTTTTTAAAGATAATACAAATAAATTGAGCAAGTTTAATATTTATATAAAATTAATGAAAAGTGTCAATGGATAGAACACATTTTTCGATGCAATACATGAACACATAAACGTAACCGAGGAAAATATTGAGAGAAGAAGACAAATAAAGTCCAGACAAATATATTCAATTCACTAAATAATAAGCGAATTATTAAGAAGACAAATCTCGGTAATGCAGACAACTACTAGATAGACTCCAGAACAGAGATGCGTGACGTGAATTGGATTTACAAAGACACAGTTCTTTAACACGAAACAAGAAGAATTGACGTGCTTTTTGGTCTTATAGTCTTCATAGCACAAGTGATCATTATTGATCTAGTGTTTGTATCTATATACTTTTTAAATATATGAATTAATAATATTATTAAACCAATCACTCTGTATGAAACCACGAAATTTATTATACGTCAACCAGTTTCGCTTATCTCAAGCCTCATCAGGACTTATTTAAAACTGATATATAGTTAAATAGAACATTGAGGGAGACAGAATATAAAATTATATGTGAAAGAGAGAAACAGAATACAAATACAGATAAACGGAACATTAAAGGATGGAAAAATACAGTGTTGATGGATATAAAATTGATTTTAAAGGAAACATACCTAATATGGGGCTAATGGATAACTTAATTTGGTTATTAAGAATTGGCGTACCATTATTTATTGCCCTTTTTATTTCAAGGGCTTCTAAATTGTCCAACCGGAGGCCAAAGCCGTTTTTATGGAAGATATTGACCCCTGTGGTATTATTAAAAGAATGGTCTTTTTCAATAATATGGTTGGAAAATTCTGAGAAACCATTACTGTTTAAATATTTAAGATGTTCTTTGACACAAATATTAACATTACGTAATTTCTTTTTGTATTTATGATCAGTATGTATTTAAATACGTCCTGATGAAGCTTAAGATAAGCGAAACCGGTTGACGTATAATATATATCGTGGTTTCATACAAACTTATTCTTATTTTACTTAATATAAAATATTAAACTCTTGTCCTTCACATATCATAGAATGTCCGTTGCTTGACGTGTGATATATTGACGCGATGCCCGACAAGATGAAAGGTTCAAGTATCAGGGTGAGTTGGAGAGGGGGCGCGGAGGGGAAGGGTGATTTAAACTCGTGCAACGCCGGGTGTATCAGCTAATAAACAATAAAATACAACAGTATTTGATTCTGTATTACCAAATGATTTATGTGTGGGTCGACTATGCGTGAATTCTTTCTGTATCTTTTATTTTATTTTACCGTTCTCTGTGTCAATCTTCCTCAAAAAAATTCAAAATGTTTTATTTTTCTTGAACAAGTCATAAGACTTAAGTCCCCCACAATTTCCCATCAGGGTTTCCTCCCGCCACTTCTCAACATATGAAATAGATCACATCTTTATGTAATATAAGATGACGTCTTCTGGGTGGGTGTAGTAAAAAAGAAAAAAATAAAAACACAGACCCCGGTTACCTCGGCGCGGCTCGTTCGCACGGGTCCCGTACGTGTCGCGAAATGGACTCCAACCTTACAAAAAGAAGGGTCTCCATTATTCATATCTAGTGACCGATTGACAAAAAAAATAATCCTTTATTAATTTTTTTTAAATACGGAGAAATTCAGTCAACACCACTCCGTGTTTTTCTTTTTTTTGCGATGTAACTTGAAAATGTATCTAATACTTTGCGCTCTGCGGGATATAAAGATAGCGGGGCGGCAGAGATGATCCGCTTATAAATACTTATGGGCTGAACCGGCAGCATCATTGCACTCTTCATATTTATGAGAGTAACGTCGATACCAAAGGCATCATTCTCAATTTCTATGAATATCACACAGAAAACTCAACAAAAAGACATTATTGGCAAAAAATAACATCGAGAACTTTATAAACTAGAAAAATATACTTTTTAATATAAGAAGCTTGTTGGTGTAGTGGTTAAGCGTACGGGTTGCTAGCCTAATGATCTAGAGGTCGGGGGTTCGCGCCTCGTTCCAGGACACCAGCAAGTTAGTTCTATTTTCATAGCACAAGCAATTTAGCTTAGTTTGAAAATAGTAAGAATACTGATGTGACATGTATTATGTGTAGCAATGCAATATACGTGTATTCTTCTGGCATTTTCGCTACCTAGTAAATATATTTTTTTATTTTGTATTATACAAAGCATCAATAATACAACATACACCTTTACCGTGATAAAAAATACCCGTACGCAGCCATGCTGTCAACTTGTGTCACCATAAGAAATTTGAAATTAAGTTTAAGCATTTTAAAATAGAATAAATTTAATATAAATTAAATTAATCAACTAGAAAATATACAGAAAAAACTCAACCTATCTTGGTATCTTTGTTGTTTACAGTGTAGTCGTACAAAACTTACTAAAATACTTCATCGATTAAAATTGTATTATCATCATACAAATGAATGGCTATAGTATAATATAATAGACAAATAATAGTTATTTATTACATCTGACTATTCTGAACGGAAATACGGTATGTATATAAAGAAATAACTAGAAATATTAAAGAAGTAAATAGAGAAGATATATGTACAAGCAAAAAAATGTATAGGTACGTAATACCAATTCTTCATCATTCTAGAGTTGGTAAAATTTCATAAAATATTTGAAAATACGTATTAATAAGGAAGTACAGGTTGATCGGCACCCCCTTTGATCGCAGGAGATACGTTCTGGACGTGGCCGCGATAAGCGAAATTCCGCGATCATCGGGGGATTTAATAAAAACCGTTTTAAGATTCTAAATACACATTAAATAACAATGTCATATAAAATATAATTTATTTTTTATTTATTTATTTTTTCCACTTTGCAAAAAAGAATCTAGATTTCCTTGTTTGGCCTCTCTACATTAATTGTGTAACATTTGTCTATAACCGTCAAATAATCCATTACAAGCACGCTTCACACCACTCACTCGCTCATAATATTCGTCATTTTCTTTTAACAACTACATGCACTGATTGTGAAGAAAAAGGGTCTTTTCGATTATTTTAACACTTAATTTTCGCACGGGAACAGGTTCCGAGACGTCACTTTCTTGTGACATAACAGTTCATTTCCTGCAGCTCTTCATTAGTTAAGGGTTTGCCGTGTGATTTTAACAAAAGGATAAAAATATGGAGCGTGCGTTGAACACTCAGCTAAGATTACACTGAAGGATTGAAGTTGAAGGATAGCTGATTGATATAAAAACCCAAACTTACCAGGAACCGGCGTATCAGCGTTACATATTTTGTCTTACTCGCGCTCGTGAATTTACGTATATATACATGTGTATTATGTGAGTAGACGAAAAAGAAAGATAGCTCGCTTGTGCAACCACAAATTATGATGATTCCTGGAATGTGTCAAAGCCGGACAAGTGTTGAGAAAACAATTTTTTTTTTAAATACCGCATTATAACGAATCCGCACTCACAGGGGTCGCGATGAACGGTGGTTACCTGTATATCAAGAGCTCGCATGTCAGCGGGCCATTCCCATCACCCACCCGTTCCTTATCTTCGCCACGCTGACCGTTTTTGTGTAATTCCTTTACTTGAACAATTGTAAGTACTACAATTTGAAGATGGTGATATCTCAATAACCTTTAAGAATTATACAAATTTCACAGGAATTATATGAACGTGACTCTAATATGTACTACGGAAGAGGCATAGAAAATGCAGCGCTATATTGTTCCCGCCTGACACGTTTCACCTGACGATTCTCCTCTTGTTCATACCCACATATCTTCTCACATACGACAATTGTTGACCTAACCTTTAACAGGACCATTTTGGTTCTCGGAACAACCTGGCGTCATTTCTTTTATATAACAATCATCACTATTAGCTCCACAACGCATGATGGCATTTGGACACAATTCCAAGTATTTTCTTCCATTTATTTTAATTTACATCTGGATCCAGCCTTAAAGGAAATATGTTTTTGAAAATATTTTACTGCACCATAGCTTTGACCTTTCCAAACTCTTGCGCGCTGTTGGTCTTATTATGAAAACATTATCGATGTATACAGCAGTAGCAGTACCCTGTTAGTGTGTCGGATTAGAGACCAGACCATCGCTGTAAAGCGAAAATCGCATTAAGGCGAAATAAGTACTTTTTTAATTGTAAGTGCTTATTAACGTCTACGAACATATATGTTTTTTTCATAATTGAGAATATTATAGGAAATAAGAGAATTAGTTTATTTTTACTATTTATTGGATAAACCAAGCAGTGCTAATATTTGTATATATTCTTCTTTAACGGTCTCTCGTACGAGGATGATGTCCGGCATGGATTCTTGGGTTGGCCACGGTAGAAGCTCGTGCGTGGGATTGTTCAACATGTAGCTGGTATTGCACAGTACCACCAACACGCACTTTTGAAATAATGAAGAGTTCGGTCCAATGGCAAAGGTGGTCCGATATGACTGGAGCTCTCCGTTATTTTGCAGCCTTTTCGGTCTATGCATTGGACTTTGTACAGACTCAGTTGTTCCAAATTCGTAAACACACTTTTAACACGTTTTTAATGTCAGCCGCGACTAATATTATTGACACATATTCCGCATTCAAATTCCTACCCATCACCAGTGTGAATTGTAATCAATATTGGTTTATTGTTTGATCTCGACAATGCGATATATCATTTGCGTTGGGAACCGTTCAACTCCAGTGCAGTGAAGCATTGTTTTTTGTGATCACGTATTGCTTGTAGTTTGTGTGCGCCGCGGGTGAATTTGTGACATCGCCATCTTCAGTCGGGTGCGTAGATCGTCACCATCCTCGTGCCAACCATTGTGCGATTGGCACGATAATGGTTACGATCAGGAGACGTTATATTCAAAATAAAGTAAGCATTCCTTCCAAATCCCGGTTCCTCGAGATCGCTGGTCCTTCTTTAAATAATCCCTGTTCCCTCACCAACCTCTACCCGTATTCGTCTCCCGATTCCTCCCCCATCCTACGGTGATTTGGATTTACAACCGGAATTGTCGTAATGTCGCACTCGTCACATAAATTTGAACAAAATACGGTTATGACAACACTATTGGGATTACTAATTGGTTGAGGCGAAGAATTCTACTTAACTCTTATTGGCTGTAGAATTCGCCAACATCACTTGTGCTCGTTCGACTGTCAATTGACTTGGTATTTGTCGAATAACAATAAAAAACTGGCATATTTAATTGATTTAAATGCACTCGCGATAAGCAAGTCCCAGAACTTAGTTATTTCGTATCTCACCTCACGTTTCGGGTACTCAAACCGAACTATCTACATCTTATACACAATACTTATTTAGGGGGTCATTTTTTTCCATTCTGCATTGGGGCTTAATTTTTGTAGTTACGCCACTGAATCCGCGCATACATTCACGTTAATAATATTTTATTCATTCAATGCTAAATACATTAACAAAATTAATTTAAAATGTTGTGTATTTTTATTTTGCAATTTAACCAAAAGTGGTCATAACTAACGAATACAAAATGACCGTAAAAGTATTATAATATAAATTCTAACTCAACGTGTTGTAATTCTATTAAATTATATAAAATAGCAAATTAAAGAATATACCCTATACCTTCGTTTAAAAACGATATCTTTACCTATCGAATGAATAAGCAAGGAGCAGTACAAGTACAGTTCGAATAAAAAATAAAAAATTGGCGACAGAGTTCGACGAGCTTTTAAGACTCGCCTTTTCATTTTGTAAAGAGCCCTTGAGGTGAAAGCTCTCACTAAAATGGCGGTATATAAATCAGAATCGTCACCACCACGTGGTAAGGTAAAAAGGTTTCAATACAAAATGTATGATTAAAAAAGAGGTTCTATTATTAATATTTATCAAGATTTTGCTGTCGAATTGTACCAAAAACCGATGAATAGGTTAAGATATATATTTTAGTAATAAATAAAATAATATAACTTTTTTTTCACTATTAATGTTACCGTTTACTTAAATTATGTAAAAAAATACACACACACACATATATATAACAAAAATATTTATACACAAATAAATATATGTCCAAACATATATATAATACGATAAATCGCATCAAAGATACACTACTTTAATGAGAGAGTTTAGCGAAGGGCAATGCGAAATTATTTTTTAGAAATATAATGTACATAGTACATACAATCACGGAAATACAATAACTCGAATTTATACATAAAAAATAATAAGTAATAATTTTTACTATTACACGTGTAAATTTAGTGACGCATTATTTGTATTAGAAAATAATTTAATTAAAATTAAACTTCTAAAATTGTATAATCGCTTGTTACCCAGGTGTAAGAAAATTACAGAGAATCAATTCAAAATACTTTTAAAAAAATTCCAATTTAATACAGTTATCTTATAAAGGGTCAAAATATATAAATATTTAAAATAATTTATGTTTGACATCCGGATATAATATTCCTAGAAATAAACACTTTCAGTCAGCCTTTGGACAAATGTTTCCCTAGTAGGATGAACATAAGACTTTCTTAGATGTAATCGATATATGCATGTTAACGATATATTCTATTTAAATATACAGGTAGGCTCAAAAAAATTTGAAATCTTGTAACACAATATTTTTTTTTTTGCACAATATTTAGCTAATCAAAAATCATCATAATCTATTGGGTTTAAATCTGGGCTGTTCTGTGGCCACATGCCTGACTCGATGAAATTAACATTCTCACGACGAAGAAAATTGATTGTATTTCTGGCTGTATGAGATAGAGGTCCGTCCTGCTGTAATGTCTAGCTATACTCCAGGCTTTGTTTTGAAACTCTTTGATCATTTTCCTAGCACCCCCAACATTTTTCAATTCGAAAATTTTTGATCAGAATACGGTCTTCTGCAGTGATTTTTGTCAAACTGGGCAACAATTTGAAAAAACCAAATATAAACAATGAGAAAATGAATAATCAAAGATGGCGACCGAAAATTGTCGAAATAAAACGTAGGTAAATAAGTAAGTAAGTAAATTAGTAAACTATTTAAGCTATTGTTGTTGTAGTAAAACTAATTTTGATGTAATTATATCACATTTTACGAAATAATCTCACTTTTTGGGCCACCTGTATTTGTTATTTGTAATAATTATTGTAATTTTGATTAATCTTAGCAAGAATTGTGTATTCGTAAAAATTTTAAATGGAAAAACAAAATAACATTATAAGCACTTAATATAGGCAAAAAAAAAATGAGATGCGAATGTGGAATACATGTACACATACACAAACGTCAGAAGCACTTAAGTGCTTTATATATATTTTATTTAAAAAAAATTTAAGTGGTTTAATTAATGAACTCGCTTTTATATATTGTTCACGCAATCGGCTTAGTAAGAAAAAAAGAATAAGACAGATCAATCAGGCAACTAAAATAAAACATTTGAAAGGTGTTTGCTTCTTTCGATCAAATAACTCTTCTCAATAAAATAGGGCTCTCCGCCCTTTCCTACCCCATGTCCACTTGTAGAAAACACTTGGAAAACTGTGGGGAAGACAGACCAAGGTACGTATATTAAAAATAACTTCAAATACGATCTTTTCACGACCGTCCAATGACATTAATAAAAAATAGCATCCATGTAATAATTTCTAAGGCATGTTGTAACAAGAAAAAAATATTTTTATCCGCTGTTCTTTTACATTTATATTTACCTTAATTAATTTATAATTACTTTTTCTGTATATCTTTCTAGACGATTTATTTAAATTGTATTAATAAATATACTATAAATCAATACGTAAACTACAAAATAAAAATACTGTAAAAAAACAAGTTAAAAACAATAAATACCAGACAAAACAATAATACACGATAAAGACAATAAATAAAAGGAATAAATAATAATAATATGGAAAAATAAATAAATATAGAAAACTTAATTAAACAATTTTGGAAAATAAAGATATTATATCAGATGCCACCAAAATTCATCTATAACTAAGTAACTTTAATAAATCTAGTCAGCGTGCTGGTATTGTGGAAACTATAATTTATAAATTTGACTTAAATGCATCAATCAGTTAACGGTAAAAATTCCTAGCCTTTTGCTATCTAGATACATATTGTTGAATTCAGACTATATTTAGAAGCTTTACTATCCATATAGAATATAGTCTTCAACGGAATGTGAAAATTTATCCTAAGTTAACTACGTAACATAAAGAACCAAAAGAAAGGGTGGAAAAGACAGAGACGATCATATAAAGAATAAGAAAGCACCGCGCACCTCCGTTGCAGGATGGTCGAAGTAAGTTTTGTTTTTCTTCCGGTTAAAGTATTATCAGAAAAAATACAACTTAAAATCAATATTTCGATCTATTCGTAAGCAAAATGTAAGACGATAAATGTTCTCTTATAGACAGACAAGTTTTTAACGATATAATTCAATGTTTTTAATTTTCAAACCAAATTAACTACATAATATATGTATTTCCGTAATAATGTATTACCAAAAAGTATATTTATGCACCCTGAAATAAAAAGTATCTAATCGTAGAATTAAGGGGGTGACTTTGACATATATATAAAAAATTTATAATAAGATTTAGAAAATATGTACAGCAATAATTTTTTATTTATTTTAAATTATGACGAAACTTCAGCGTAGAGTTTTCTGAGCTATTTTGCTATGCGTATACGACATTTCTGACCAACGTTTCGGATCCCATTTCAGGGTCCATAATCAGACCTGTTGTCGCTAATGCGACGTGTAGGTATTAGCGCTATGTCAAGCATTGTATTTCAATACCGTGTCGAAAGCAATAATAAAATTGAAAAATCCAGAAGGAAAATTCTGAACTGCGGTGAAAACCTGAGAATTTTTTTATGTCGAAACTAATCGTCTTAATAATATTTTGATTACCACTCATTATGTATAAAGCAAATTCTTATTAATTGTTTTATAATTTGTAATTAGTATTGGCTGGAATTGGGAATACACCAGCACCATATTTAGGTGGAACATAAGGGGACAGGAATTCAGAGGCCGTTTTATAATCGCCATAGAGTATAAACCATAATAATCTCAACTCAATAATATGGTGGTTGGAATGTGGAACATGACCAATATCTAGTATAATATTATATAAATGCAAAAATAGTAATAAGTCATTGAGATTATGTAGATTAAGAAGACTGTAGGCATTGTAAATACCGATGCTTAGTTTAAATTAACAATATTACCTCATATATATGTATATATATATATATATATAACTATATGTGTAAGGTGAGAGAACGAGAGATTGTGTAGTGTCAAGAATAATGAAAATGAAAATAATGAAAAATCAATAAAGACCTATTAAACAATTTTAAAAAAGATGAGACCCCAGTGACCACCTTAAAATACAAAGTAAAAGAGTTTATTCTTATCATTTTTTTTATTTCCTCGTTATATTATATTATATTATATTCTCATAAAATACTATGGACTAGATCTGTCACAAGCTGTAAAAACTGATCCTTTCAAAAGATTAATTTTTTTCTTTATTTATGTTAATATATATTTTATATACATATTTAATTTTTATATCTAACTAATTCACCTAATATCTTCTTATCTAATTTTTTCTCCCTTGTAATACATTATTTATAAAAAAATAATTACTATGTAAAAGTAAAGTCCTTGCCGTAAAACTGCCAAGCAGTTTGGCAAAAAATAATATTAAAATGAATATATATGTAATAAAGAAATAATTTGTTAATAAAGTGTTAGAGCTGATTTTAAAATTCAGTGACATATTTGATATTACACTATTAGAACACACTCTCATTCTTATAAATAATTAACATCACATCCCATATAATTGTATAAGGGAATCATTTTCTCGGTTGGGCTGCATCATTGGAAGTAAAATTCTTAAGGTACCATCTCTACAGTTGTAAAACATGACCTTATTTTCGATGAATACGTCCTTTTTTTGGTTTATAATAAATATTTGGTATAATAGATATTTGGTTTATAATAAATTTGCAATATAATCACACACGCATCCCGTACTCGCGCACTTCCCCACTTCAACCCCCTTATAACTCCTGATAGGCTTATGTTAACAGCCGTGAAAATATTATATATCCCTAATACGCTCGTAACTGTGCACTAAGAACCTTTCATCTCGCTAGAATGCGTACACATGTGTGTTTGTGTGTGTATATATATATATTTGATTTAAAGTTTCCGCTAGCTCTAGTGTATAGAACCGGCATCTCTTAGTTAAACGGCGTTTTCTGAAAAGTACAACGGTATTTTTTTGCAAGAAATATAAATCACGACTCGACAAAGATATAAAACTAGACCGTGGGAGATTTATATTTTCTCCAAAAAATTACGGTTGTACCATAAGTTTTTGAGGCAACACCATGACAATGGCACGTGTTAGCGTGCTGAAACGTCGGCTCAGGTTTCCTCATGGAAACCATCTATAAAAAATGCAGTCTAACCTAGAAATGACTCCAGTTATGTATATATATGTGTATAACATTTGGACATCATAATAAATATATATATATATATATATATATATATATATATATATATATATATATATATAGACCTAAATTAACACTCAAAGCAGCTAAATACAGAATGCCACAATTTCTAGCAGCTTTTATTGTTTTATTTCTACATAAATACACAAAGGTTTCAATCTTTCTGTTTTCCTAGAATTTTTATCAAAAACAATTTGCATGTTCCGTGTTGTTCCACATTCCCCTTTCGACTCCGCAGTGGCAGGGTAACACCCCAGTACACGTGTACCGGGGAGATTGGGGTAATATCGACCCGTGTATAGTCTAGAAACTTCCGCCCGACCTTCCCCGCGGGTTCAATCACCCCCTGCCCCTCGACGCTAGATCTCCAGGGAAAAATGCTCTTACGATAAGTATTTTGTATTTTATTTTTAACAAGACGAAGTGGTAGAGCAAAGTGTGAGATGATTTTTGAGAAAATTCTTAACATGTTTCCGAGATGTCGGAGTTCACGCACTTTTCTTGTTATTTATAAAATTTATTAATATTATTATTATTATTTCTAGGATTTAAAAAGTGTTTACATTACATTAAATAAATTCAATTTTTTTTTAATCAATACTGTTGTGGAGGTATTGACATTGAAAAGCAAACACTTCAGTCAGTGACTTGTCAGTCACATTCAGTCAGTTTAATAACACACGGTTATTTTATGTTATAGTAATTGGTGCAAAACTACGATTTAAAAAATATGTAATAAAATATCATAAATTTAGTATACGTACGTATTTATCCCATCACACACACACACACATATAGAACTCTCGTCCCGGCATGCGGCGCTCTGACACACACACACACACACACATATATGATCTCAAGGACATTTAGTTAAACAACTCTAATTTAAATAAAGGTGAAAACAAAATTCAAAGCAAAAGTGTGAGTAAAAATAAACGTAGATTTTGACAAAAAAAAACAATTATATTTATCGGATGCAGTAAGTTTAATTTTATATTATACCAAAAACAGCCAAAGTACTTGCATACAAAAATTCATAATAACCGCCTTTTTAAAAATAAAAAAATGTCGAATATAAAAACCCACAGTACTTCATGACATGTAAAAATAAATCTAAAATCTATTCTTAAATCTTTAATGCCGATAAATCTTTTATTAGCAAGATAACATTATTTTATAGCCTGCATTAATACTTTACAATCAATACAACATTTTTACATAATTAATACATCAGCTAATTCAATAAGCGGAAATATTATTTGAATGCACGCCTACATACCTCACTAGGTAGCCATTAGATTCAATTTATTATAGTTTTTAATTTTTCTTAAAAAGTGATGTGTGTATAAAGTAAGAATTAATAAAATAAATAGTAAAAACAGAAAAAACAAAAAGGAGACAAGTAGAGAATAAATTAAAACAAGTAAAATCCTCCTAAATTGTATAAAATTTGATGCCTATATATTATTTATTAAGTTCATGCATAATTATCCACCGTTTTTTGTCATGTTTTATGTTTTTAATTTAACGTTTATTTGACACATAACATAGTTCTTTAATGGGATTAGGAAGTTAAAATGCGCATCGAAAACCATACACATACCGCCACATGTTGTACCACTCGGAGAACGGGCGGAAAGCTGCCGAGTCATTTCGTGATCTCAACGATCTTTTCGGCGAAGGAACGATTAGCGAAAGGACAAACCGAGAGTGGTTTGACCTTAGATCGGTAGATCTTAGAATTTTGATGACCAGGCCCTTCTGGCGGCTGTGGAAGGAATGTTGCGCTGACACTGGCTGAGAACTTCAACAACGATCAGTCCACGATTGTTCGTCATCTCAGAAAACTCGGCAAGGTGTGGATATTGACCGGATGTGCTCAGCACAAACTCTGAGACAATAACAAGGCCGACAGTCCAAATTTTACAATATAATTATAATTGTTCCGAATTCGTAAACACACTTTTGACGCGTCTTTTCGAATCAGCCGTGACCAATATTATAGACACATTCCGCGTCCAAATTATTATCCATACATTTCCTCGTGCTCGTCTTTTAGTGTGAAATGTGACCTTGATGCCAGCAGATGTCAACTTGGGCGATATTGTGTTCAATCACGACATCGCGATAGCTTTCGCAGTGTGGACCATTTCAGCTCCAGTGCATCAGCACTATGTTTTGTGTGATCTTTGTGTACGATTATAGAGTCTATTGTTTGCGTGTGCCGTGGGTGAACTTGTGACATCGCCATCTTCAATTGGGAGCGGAAATCGGCTCATCCGCAAGCCATTTATTGTGTGATCTCGGCGGCGACTGCAGGGATTACCGAGGCGTCATATACAAGGTAATGCGAGCAGTCCTTCCGAATCTCAGTTCCCGAAATTACTGGTCCTTCGACTAGAACCCCATCCCCTCACCGACCTCATCCTTTACCATGTTTCATCACTTCCCCCTACACCTTGTAATGATTCCGATTTACGACCGGAATTTTCGTATTCCATTCCGCGGGACGTGTGACCCGGAGATTGCATAATTGAATAATAATACAATATAATTTGTGTTAGAATATAATTTTTTAAAACGGGGAATTATTATGCATCAATCTAATATCACTTTAAAGGTAATGAACATTTAAGTTGTGTAGATTTAATTACTCACATTTTTCACAAAAGAACTTTGATCTCGGTTTGAGTTTTCTATAGCTGGCTGCGCCCTGCATAACTACGTTCCAGTAGTCATGTTCAATAACACTATTGTGCACTCTTTATAATGCACTCATACGAGATTATATGCAAACATGGCTCGTTTGAATGTCACTTTGTAAAGAAAAAAATGTTACAAAAGCGTATGTTAGAACAGTCTCAAAGCCCTCTTGATACCATAAAAACATTACATTTAACTTGATGTTATTTTTAAATTTAGCCCATTTCATTTTTATTTATGTTTCAAATGGGGATCGTACCACTTTAACTAATAGGTGAGCTTCTTAATCACGAGATTAATAGCGTTTTGCTTGAGAGTTTCTTGCAAAAGCGAATTGATCCAAAGGAATTACTTACAAACATGGCTTTTTCCATAAGTTGGCTAAATCCAAATATTATATATAAATACCTAACATTCGTTTCGTACATAAAAAAAATTTTGTTGGTAATCGATTGATTATATAGTAAACAAATATCAGATATCTCAAAGAGACAAAGCTATTTTTTATTATATTTAATGGAAAATATATGGAAGCATGGGATAATTACAGGGCTTACGACCTGTTTTCGACTGGCTTAAGTAATCACTTTATATATATATATATATATATATATATAACCTTCACCAATTCTAACCCCTCAATCTCTACATTTATCAAATTTTGAAAGTTGTATATGTTAGTATGTGGACTCGCTCATAGTGATGACATATATTCTGTTTAAAAAAAGGGAAAAATGAATGATCAAATTTGGTCCATAGATGGCGATGGTATAGTGGTACTTGAATCTTAGTGACACTTTATATATATATATATATATAAAGAGATCACTTAAGCTAGCCGAAGACCATACTTCCATATATTTTCCATTAAATATAATAAAAAATAACTTTGTCTCTATGAGATATCTGATATTTGTTCAATAACAGTGCCTTTGTAGGTAAACATCCAGTAATTGCGAGTTCTTGAACATATTCAAATATTGCGATTACATAGTATTTTGCATTTTCCGTAAAAAATATTTTAGGTAATGGGCCGTGTTTGCTAAATAACCTCGTACCACGTCAGTCATCTTAAAAGATTTTGTGCGTCATTACGCAATTTTTATTTCACTTTTTCCATAAAAATGTACGTCAATGGCTTTTCAGGTTTACATTTAGGATGTTGTACATTTTTGGTACTCTAAACAAGTGAAATCTTTACATAAAAGATTTTTCTATTTTTGGCACAAGATACAGACAGACTGTGGCCTCGTTAAGTAAAATTATTTAATTGCAATTATTTATATATTATTTTTGATTAAATTTCAATAAGTAAATTAAGTAACCGTTTATTAAAATTAATAGTATCATTTAGAATATATTGCATTGTTTATATTATAATTATATTGCACTATTTCACACCAGAATTTACAACACATGTCACCAATACATATCCTGTACAAACGATATTTCTCTATTTGCGATCGATTATTTCCATCAACGCGTACTCCTACCTATAATGTATTTTTCATATGAGCGATATCTAAATTATATTGTACTTGCTTTATACAATACATTTTATTTTATTTTAAGGTGACTGATTATCAACATGTCGATAATGAACCTAATGGATAGTTCTATACTACAGTAAATATTATATATTATATTTAATTGTCAACAATGTTCAATAAGGAGAACACATTCTTATTGTGAAGTTGTTATTATTCACAATAGACGGCCTGTGATACTTATTCCGTAAAAACAAAGTAGATGGCTTTCAAATAATGGAACGATAGATGTGTTCATTTGAAAAGTGTAACATATGGGTTCGAAAATTTGTCGTCAAAAGTACTGTCTGCTGAAGCATAGTTGGTTAATGCACCTTCCCCGGATTGGAAAGAGATCCAGGTTCGAATCCCGGTAGCGACAACAATATTATTCGATAAAATTGATTTTATATGTACATCTTTCTAATTAATATATTTAATTAATATTCAACAATGATTATTAAATATTCTGCCGATATTTGTTTAACATAAGAAAAGTTTGGTGAGAACGTAATTCATATCCTTCTCTATACACGAGTCTTACTCTCATATAGAAGAAACAAATGTTAAAATATATTATATATATATCCACTGATTATTGAAATTGTATTATATTTTTAATACTTTAATAAAAATAAAAAAATAATAAAAAATATCTCGGAGATTGTCTCGAGTCGGAAATCTCATCCGTGGATACGGCCCATAATATATATACAATAATTTGTGTAGCTCTTCTTAAAGCAAATCACCACCGCATTTTGTCACGACGAAAATTCTCAACAATATTACTAATACACCCAAACCACGTTTTCGTCCGAACAAAATATATTTACATAGTTACAGAAAAAAAAAAATGTTCATACCGAAGCTTCTCTAAGACTTAACCATTCTATTTTCTTCCGAATGAATCTTCAATTCCCGTCTCTTGGGAAATTTCTGCTCATTTTCAATTGTAACATATTTTCAAGTCGCCATTTCATGTTTTTTGGAAAAGAAACGCGGCGAGAACTTGCTCACAATACACACACATAAACACGAACACATGCATACGACACTCTATAGACGCGAGTGTTCAATAGTCGTCCAACTTCTCGAGAGTCAATCATTCTCTACTTGAAATATGAACGAAAAAACATTGAATAGGAATTTTATTTGAGCCGAAACCTGTCTTCGAGCGAAATGAATTTTTCCTTTCATAACCGAAAAGCTCCACAAAAACTCTCGCGGAAAATTAATACCTACATGACTTTATTTGTTACTTTTAAAAATATAAGCTTAACTTGGTAAAGTTTGTTTAGACACTTCGTAACGAGGCAGTCGTTGGCAAAATATTATAAGCAAAATTTTTCCGTACAAAATTATTGCGGAAGGTTTCGAGTTTTTTTTTTTTTTTAATATTGCTGTACATTTATAGATTTAGTCAGGCAACTAACTAGCAGCAAGATATTATTTAACTGATGAACCTGTCGATAGCGTGTACGAAATAAGTTAAATTAGTACATATTTGACACCTTTCTTAACAATTAATATATTATATATAAAACCATATCGTCTGTCCGTTTGTCACAAAAGGAAACTGAATTGAATTTCATTGAAGTGGTGTGTCAAATGTCAAACATTTTAATGTACTTAAAATTAATTAATGGCAGTAAAATTTTTTGTAGGTAGGTAATCATTATGTTATAAAGATATGCAGCGTCTCCAAATTTCTATGTTTAACCAATGTGAAAATAAAACACAAGGTTAACAAAAATATTTTCTTAGTATTCGTGACAAAAATTTACTGAGGGAGCCTCTGAGAAAACATATTCCGTTGCTCTCAAAAACATAATACCACAAACAAGTAAATTAATAGACATGATATGATACTTTAAAAATTAGCAATATTAACTTTGTGGTTAAAATTCATATTTTTATTTATTGTCTTTGTTTTATTAACCACTTAATTGAGTTTAAATACATCTACCGGTTTCGAAAAATACAATTTTCTTCTTCAGGATGTCATAACATGATATGAAGTGTATATATAAGAGAGAGGTTTGGAACATTAGTTGCGGGACGAGGGGCATTCTACATACGTTCTTGGTGGAAACACAAATCCGATAGATTTATATAACACTAAAAGTATTCACTCTTCGAAAATTAAATCTTTATCTAAACAAGATGCAATTTTTACATTAATGCAAATCACACTGTCAGCGTTTAAATATTCGTTCCAATCGTGTCATATATTTTTTTAAAGTCGCGGAACTATTTAATTGCGTAAGTGGTACTAAAGCGATCACGTGAGTGACACCAAAATGAAAATATCAGTACAAGGAATTTGCGTTAGTTCATGTCTATATATTTAGTGGTCTGCGCATAATATGTATTAAATTCGTGCAGTCGGGTAGGAATCATTTCAATTATCCATTTGAATGTCTCAACAATTTAAAATTATAATTATTCTACTAGCCGCTCGTACGGTTTACTAACGCATGCAGAGTTTCCGAGTTTCATCTGGCAACATTAAGACCCCGTCATACAGACATTATGACACGACGGTTCCGGGGAATCCCCTGAACGGGTTAATTGTTTGCTGCAGTATTCCAGAAACTCCCGGAATATTTCAAGTTGTCGGAATATTTCGTGGCAGTGTTTGCGTACTATGATGGCCTGTAGAAGCTGCGCAAAATGTGTGGTTGCTGTTGGTAAATGTCGGTAAAACAGACCCCGCGGGTTTCACTATAAGTCATTAGTACAATAGTAAAAAAGGACGTAATTACAACCCTTAGGAGTGTGTAACGATCCCTTAGCAACAATGAATTACCGACAATTCTGGCTTTTTCGAAATATGTTGTTGTCGAACTGCTGCTAAATCGTAAATTATGTGGTAAATTTATTTTAATGTTCTCATACAAAACATATGAAGTTTAAATATTTACATTAACTGTAAATTATATCACCAGTTATATTATTTTTATATGTATAATTATGCAGTTTTATCGCTTTGTATCTAGATACATCAGTTAAGAGATTGTTTTTTTCCACATATCACCATATATAATATATAGACATGAACTAACGCAAATCTCTTGTCCCAATTTTTCATTTTGGTGTCACCCACGTGATGCTTTGGTACCATTTACGCAATCAAATAGCTCCGCAACTCTTTTTAAAAATATGACTCGATTGGAATGAAAATTTTAACGCTGACAATATAACATGCATTAATGTAAAATATATCTCTTGCTTATACAAAGATTTAATTTTCGAAGAATAAATACTTTTACTGTTGCATAAATGTGTCATAAATATTGTATATGTTTCCACCAAGAATGTGTGTAGAATGTCCCTCGTCCAGCAACTAATGTTCCAAATCCCTCTCCTATACGTACACTTTATTTCATGGCTATTCATTTACTGATCTGTGCTGTTTTCCTATTAGGTAATATTTATTGTTCTGTTTCTCTTGTACACAGGTTATAATTAATAATAAATATATAATATTTTGTTAGAATATAGTATATATATATAGGCATTTCAGGCACAGAGCTCATTTTTGTAAATACAGCTTGTAAATTACTCGAAAATTACAAAATTTCGAATAACTTCTAAATAGTAGAACTTCAGATAACCCTATTTAATCGCCTATTCGGTTTGCTAGTGATATCCTCTAACCATAGGCTAAGTTTAGATGTTTTAACACCTGTATAATACCAACGGTGTATGACAGGCATTTTACGGGAATCATATTTACTTCAAAAGTGGTCAGGAGATGGGGAGAGGGGGAGGAAGAGTTGTCTTTGTGCACCCCTAAGAAGTAAAAATGTACGCAAAATATAATCCAGTCATGGGGTGGGTGAGATTTCTGAGGAAATGGGGGTAGGGTAGCAATATTTGGGTTGGTTATAGTCCTAGAGTGCATCTGAGCAAAAATGGAAAAATAGATGGAATTCAAAAGAGTACATATTTATATCGTAGGGAGAGGAGTACCCGAGAGAAAAAGAGAGAAGGGTGCCTATGTTTTACGTAGCGTTCTAAAAAGTGACCAAGGGTAATATGTATAGAGAAATAACAGATAGACGTACCAACAATCAATTTTATATTATATATAAACATATTTTTATTTGTTAACTTTGTTTTATTAATCACCTAATTGAGAATTCAAAAAATACCATTTTCTTCTTCAAGATGTCATTACTAACTAAAAACATATATTATTGTTTCTTTACCAGAATCTATTTTAAAAAAAACAATTATTTAAAAAATAAATTTAGCACCTAACTCAAATTGTTACTTAATGCAAATTAACTCGAATAATTTTTTCCTAAAACACAAAGTTAACAAATAAAAATATGAATTTTAACCATAAAGTTAATTTTTCTAATTTCAAAAATATTATATATAAACAGATTACAATTCATTATGTATACAAAACTGTGGGGAAAAAACTGTTCATTATATTTTAAATAAACATTTATTGTTTGTATGTCTTGTTACCAAATGCTGTGTAATAAGACATACATAACTTCGTGTAAAGCGCCCACGATTTGGTAGGCAAAACAATTCAGTGAAAACCCCCGTAGTTTATTTAAACATTTATTTTATGCATCAAACAGCCTGGAGGAAGGCTGTAGGGGCGAGGCTACACTCTAACGCAACTGCTGCGGGGGAATTCGAAACTCGTAGGAAAAAATAAGGTAGGCTTCTATGTAAGTGTGAGTATGCATTCCGAAATCCAACAAGTTTATATTTCAAGGGCTTATTTTGAGAGAGCAGTGATTAAAAATTAATTAATTAATTAATTAAAGATTAAAAATCAAAAAAATCTTTCCAGCCCTGGCCGAAATAATCAGCTAAATATATGATATATGTATGTTAAAAAATGTTTTTACTTGTGATTGTTTAAATATATATGTATTTTAATTTTTGGACCGGGAAAAAATAAATTATTATAATAAAAACGTAGTAAAGACATGCACCTGTTGCTACTCAGGAACGTGTCCTAGAGCTGATTAGAGTGGCAACATCCATACTACGAGTACAATCAAATACATTTATTTCAGATTATAATGTACCTACCCACGATGTATTTAAAAATATATATATATATATATATATATTATTATATTATTATATTAGCAATTCTGTATTTGAGCTGTTAACATTTTTAAATTGTGAATTAAATGAATAAACAATACAGAAGGATAAACAAAAAAATAAAATAGTATAGCTAAAACATTGTAAATAAATACGAGAAAAACATAAAGTAAAAAAAAAACATGTTTTGGAAGATAAATAAACGGCCAGAGTAAAAATGTACATTAATAATTAGTTAGGAGAATAAACATACACAAAAAAATTACCTTAATAATTAAGCATTGTACTACACAACATTTAAACGTACCAAGTTATAAATATTATATGTCGTTCTGAACTCCTTTAGGATTGAGAACTTTAATGAAAGAGAAAGGAAAAGGAAATTATTTAATTTATTTTAAATACACTATCGTGAACATGCCAACGTTCTTTATTACCTCATTTTCAATCATAATAAATATGACCCACGACAATTCTGTATACTCCACATTTGGTATTCAAAGAAAAATAAAGTGAATAAAAATCATACTCCACAACTCCACTCCGACAACACAACGTGAAGATAGAAATCCTAGATTTATCTTGAGTTATTCGATGCATTCTTTTACAAAATACCTGAGAGTCTTGGATTCTTCTTAGCGCATGGTGTAATGACAACATTCTTTATTATATTGAAATATCAAACGTACCGTCAAACTTTACTCCGAATCAGTACGCTTGAAAAACATTCAGTGGAAATTTATGTTGTGGAATTCCAACGATTTTTCCATGTACCATCGTACTTGAAAGATGTTATGTCGCGGTCGCCCGGTATTCAGCTGAACCACTGTTACAGGTCATAGCCGCTTCGTGAAATCGCATTAAAGAAATGTTTCCTCGGGTAGCTAAGCTTTTTCGCAATCGACTCTCGACACAGAGAGAACCATTACCAAAATTTAAATAAACCTGAATGTTTTAAATGTGTAGTTTTTCCTGGATACCGTCATTAAATAAAAAAATGTTTTTAATCTACTGTAATCTTAATGCATTGTAAAATATTGGGTTGGTGCATAATTATTGAGACTTTTTTTCAACAAAAATAAAAACATCTTTAAATTATTATCCCGGAGCATATTCACCATCTGCTTCAATTACTGCTTCCCATTTGCTCGGTAGCCAGTCGATTCCACGGGCGAAGAAGTTGCTGTTCTTAGAGGTAATCCGCACTTTGACGTCGGCCACCGAGTCATTCAAATCGTGTCCAAACTTTGTTCGCGAGCCAATTTTTCAACGATCTATTGATCTGATAGTCCGTAGGCACTTCTGTGGGAGAATATGGCGGATAAGGAAGCCAATATGGATGGTCCACATTGAAGTCTTAGGTTAACATTCTCGTTGTCAAGCTTTCGTCCTCTTCCACGACTGCTAAAGGTGTCTGGTCGTCGAAATTTGATAGTCGACCTCTTTTTTCTTCATCTGCCAGGTTTGTATCGCCCAAGCTAAACTTCTTGAACCACCGATTGTTCCACTACCAAAAATTTCCTTGAGATCACGAAATGATCGTGCTGACTTCCAACCTTTCTCGAAGTGATAGAGCAGAATATGGCGAATATGAATATGATTTTCGACACGCATTTTCACTATCTGAAAAGAGGAGATTATTTTTATGAAATAAAAATTGTGAAAAACTATAATTTTAAAAGAAAAATATGTCGCGAAAAAAAGCCTCAATAATTATGCACCAATCTAATAAATCTATATCACAAAGATATGAAGAAATTTGTATATTCTAAAAAGAACCCAAATCCAAGTATAGAATGAAAACATGGACATTGAGAAAGAAGAAAAAGATCACGATGGATGCCTTCGAGATATCACGCTGGAAACGGACGCTACACATCTCGTGGACCACGAACCCTTCAAGAATTAATGACTATTGAAAAACTTTCACCAACGTATAGGAGAAGGTTTCTGGCATTCTTTGGATGCACAGTGACAGTGGAGGAAAAGCGAGAAAGAGAACGCCCTTCTACAATATGTATATATCAAGGTCCTCTTTAAACTCTACTATGCTGAAAACCGGAAGGAATAGAGATGAATTGTGCACTGAGTTATAGAGATTGGAGGGTCATGATATGATGAAGAAGAAGAAAATAAATTTTATATTACCATACGCAAAATTATTTAGACATTTTTCAATGTCATAGTGCACATTTATTAAAGATCGTGGGTAAATCGACAGCCAAAGTGTTACAATTCGTTTCCATATTCTTCGAGAGTTTGAAAGTAGGAATTGAGGATCTAGCTTCCGATACAACTCCGCAATGTTTGCATTGTTTCACTTGTGTTGCGTACAAAGCATAGATGCTGAATAACAGAATAGGAAGACAATATCAGGACAGGAAAGAGTTTGGCACTCGCCACAATCCGGATTCTGCTGGCTTCTCCAAAGATGTGGAGTGTACATTTTAATTCCCTACTTCCAAAGGTTCCGACTCAGTATAGACGCGAAGGGAAGGGGGGGAGGGGGAAGGTACAGTGCATTATTTTCGTTCAATAATTAATATTTATACACAAATAAATATTCGTCCCAAACAACTTGGGCACAATCTTGAAGCGGTTGCATTTAGACAGTTCCTCGCGTTGTTCATAACCAGTTTTACTAAGACAAGTGAAAATAACTCATGATGATTTGGTATTGAGTGATCAGTTGTATTTAAATTATTATGGTAACCTTTCATAAATCGAGCTGGAATTTATGAAAATGGCACTACATTATTAAATATCCTACATATTTTATATAAATGTTGTTTGTTTTATTGGTATAATTTATGAATCTATAAATTATTTGTAGAGATAATAAAAGTATAATACAGTTAGAGTGAAGAAAAGCGAAATATAATGTTATTAGAAACATTCTTACAACTGAACTAGTATTTTATTGGTACAGTGAGATGATTATTTATGAGTTACTGATTCGTGATTATTGTCATATTGTTGTGCGGTCTAAAAAACATACTATTTACTTTTTATTATGCTCATATAAAATTATATTTATATAGTATATTTTTTGACTTACAACCATATAAATAAAATAAATAAAAATGCCATAATATTTTCGCAAAAATATTTTTTATTATATCCGTTAAATAATACAATGTGTTCGTTCCGGCGTGATCGGGTTGTTTATGCAAGGACCCGATTCGCCATGAAAATAATACTTAAAATATAATACATTCAAGTAACAAAATAATATGTATGTTATAAAAAGAAAAGCAAAGTAAAGATGAATGTACACACATATACATAAACAAAATATAAATAATAAATTTCAATGACGGCTTTTATTACATCTGTAATTACTCTGCAGTCGATGCCATTCTCTGGTCAGGAAGACAGCCTTCCATGAGAGCGCCACTTGCAGTAGGGAATTATTGCTGAGTGCTGAGTTCGCAGCATTACACTAGCAACTCGATGTCTCAGAAGCGGAACGAATCTATGCGCACGGCCTTCGGCAAACATTGTAGATACACTACAATAACGCGCCAACCCAAACAGTATTTTGTATGAGTTGTTATACTGAATTCGTAGATGGTTGTACGTCACTTGCTTGTATTTCGACCAGAGCTCGCTTCACCTCCTTACTGCATCATTAGAAACGCCGTGACAGCATATTCGCACGAATGCTTAACTGTCTCCTCTATCGTTTTATGTCATCATCATCTTGTCCATATTCATTGAAGTTAAGGCCAAGATATTTAACCTTATTTTGAACGCACAATTTCGTCCCGTCTAACTCGTTAAACTTGATAAAAATATTCTAAACAATTTTGTCTAAGAAAATCTTTCCTGCGTAATAAATATCAATACATTTATTTTTTCAAAAATAGAATGCGAGGTCTACGAGTACTATGTCATAGAGACTTTAATTTAGACTTTTTACGAATGCACACTATATTATAACTTGTCAGAATTTGTTTATGGGTTCAAAAACATAGACACTGATTCAAAAAATAACCTGGGTGGACCAACTGAGAAAAGAATATATTTTGAAACATAAGAAAAAAAACAAAAAGGTTCTCATCTCATCAAGAAGAGAAAACTTTTGGCCATGCAGAAGTGAGAAATGTGAATCAATGCAAGTCATACTACAGGGGAAGATTCAAGAGAGATGTGGTTCAGGAAGAAGACTCGTCTCCTGGTTGAAGAATTTGCATGACTGGTTTCATCACAGTTCAATGTTCAAATAGCAGTGATGATTTCCAATCTCCATACGTGAGTGTAATTATTAAGGAAAAATAAAAGAAACACAAATAATGATATTTAAGAAACATTTTATATATTTTAAAATCTTTTGAACACATTGAGTTATACAGAAACAGAGAAACGTAAAACAAAAAAGTTTTTAATTAATTAAGTTTCAGTACGAAAAAATTGTCCTACAAAAGTATGGTAGGTTGCAAAACAAACTAACCACTCGACTAAGCTGCAAGTCAAACAAAGTTAAAAACTGCAACATCCTACGCTGTGCATATTTTATTTATAAAAAAGTTCAGCAAATTTAATAATCTTTTGTGAACTGATTAAAAAAATAACTTTTCAAGCAGATTATTTTTAATAAATGAACGAAGAAACATGTCACACAAACATACATTGTACTATTTTATAATTAAGACAAAGCGATATCAGTAATGATAATCATATTTTCAGTTCCACACATGAGCCTGCTATCCACGCCATGTTCCATAGCCACTACATTAAAAAGTAAGAATGTCAACAATCACGCGAACATAAAAATTAAGTAATCTTTAATTCTCAGATAATTATTAGGGTCAAATGCAAACGCCTCAATGTTTATCCTAAATCCTTACCATAAATTTACATATTTTATTATTATAAATGGCAAAAATTATCTCAGGACACGCAACTCGGAGGGTTTAATATAACGTGAACCATATATCACGCGGGACCCCAAATAATCCCCAGGAGCCGTTCTGGGCAAATTATTATAATTCCCGACCTGCATCGCTACTTCGAGTAGTACGCCCGAATTATGTTAATTCATTTTGCACGTTATTATCCTAAACGTCAACAACCCTTATGGAAACAGTGTACTACAATGCGAGGGGGTGATGCAAATCTATACAGTACAAAGGTGTGCTGTATACTATCTTCTTCGTTCTTTCTGGATTTGGGTCCATGAAGTATATTATACGCCAAAATACTCCGTTTTACAGCGCTTGAAAATATACGTAATTCTCATTCTTTGTGGAGGTTTTATAGCTGTTGCCAATGTGTACATTATACAACGATTGTGTATTGTCAGTGAAATTATATTTTCACTATCAAAAATATAATTTCGCTAAGTCAGCCAGTTAAAATGTATCAAACAATCGATTTACAATTTAGATGCCTAATATCAGTGAAACTGTATTTGTTCACAAACGGACGATCTGGTATAATAAGGTACGTTATTTTTATAATCATTATTGTTTATGCTATGTCGTTGTTAGTTTTAGAACTTTCATTTTAAAGCATGCCGCTAAATTGTATTGTACATGTATTGGTTCGAAAAAATAAAAATACATTTTTGTCGTAAATAACTTATATTTTGATAACTAGACGACAAAATAACACGGATTCTTCTTTCGTATTTTAATCGACATAAACACGAATTTTAAGCGAAAACCAAAACACGCAAATTAACGTTTCGCAACTGTCAAATTGACAGTTTAGAGAATCATATAATTTCACTAGCGCTTATCAGTCAAATTATATTTTCGCCAGTAGAAATATCTACCTTCCGGTGAAAATGTATTCGGATATGATTTCACTAAAATGCCAGTGAAAATATAACTACACTAGTAATTATTGTGTGTAACGTATACACTAAATAATTAAAATAAATTTATCGTTAAAATATTCAACTAATGTTTAAGAATACTTTATTTTTGTTTATGTGATTTAAGTTTTATGTTAAGCAAAAACTTGCATGTCTTGGAAAAAAATAAAAGCTTTTAGAAATGAAACGAATCAGAACACGTTTAGCATTCGTTATTCAATAAATTTAACAATTTTAAGTTACACACTTAGGTAAGATCTAATTAAAATCCAATTTATATTCATTCCTGTAACTTACTTGTTGTTGACTAAGATGGGTGTTGCTGTAATTACCCTTCGATAGCTAGTCCTGGGTTTTCTATTGGTATTATTGAATATATTAATTCAATCCATGCAAATAAAAATACACCAACGTTTGTGAAACTGGGCTGTTATACGCCGATGATCACTCTCCTTGCAGTCTTGAATCGTCTTAAACTCTGCTGATCAGCCTCCGAAACTTTTATAACTAATAATCAAAAAATAATACACAAAATATTGAATATCACCGCCGTAAAATATAACTGTCTCTCACCAGAAGTTTTCTATTTTTAAATCCACACAAATAGAATGCACGTATTCAAACTTTATAACCAGGCCTACCTAGAGAAGTATATAAACGCGTATGCAATAGGTATCAAGGCGGAACGGTAGTAGGTAATCCAGTTCAAGGGTAGATAAGAGTAACCATTGTATTGATTCATCAGCTGAATACGAGCATGTGTTGTTTTTTCATCATTCTGTTTATTTTCCATTTTCTTTAAACAAAATAATTCGCAGAATTAAACCATTTGGAAAAGCAATCTGTGTCTCCACGCCCGTTTCAAGAATCGGCGTTCAGGCACTATCTACTTCCAGATGTAAACATGTTGCGGAAAACACAATGGGATGTATAAATAAAATATGGGAAAACGAATAATAAATAATGGGCAACCAAGAAAACAACGTATTACGTTTTCTCCGAGGCCATTATTTATGCAAGCCAAACCTCTGTAAATGGATGTGTGTTTAAATATGCCTTTTGGTAATTTATGCACGTGGAAAAGGTAAAATATTTGAATATTTGCATAGTCAGAAGGATAACAATGGACCAAAATGTACATAATATCTAATAATGATTTAATAACACAAATACAAGAAATATTCAGAAGTAATTAATATGCAGAACTCCATAAATATAATCTAAGACGAAGTTTTAATATTTCGATAATGTTTCATGGCAATCGTAAAATACGTATTACTTTATTTTAGAATTTCTTTTAAATAATCATTTAAAAACATCTCTCTCTTGGTTGATGTGCCTATTAATGAGCACCAGTCCTCTGCTTCTACAGAGTGGTCTACTTGGCTCTTTGCGGTCTTGAGTATAAGAATGTCAGAAAAGAGCATTCTTCGCTCCATCTCAGAAAAATCCCTGTAGAAAGAATACGCAATATTATTGTAAACGAAATGTGCGATACGTAGGATATCGTGAAATGGAGCAGGAGCAGAAGACGATATTGGAGAGGCCACTTAGGCATGATGACACAGGAGGGCAGATGACCAATAGGGAGATCATACAAAGGTGTGCTTAAAATTACTGTTTAACGTTTAAGAAACTAAAATTGATATTAATAGAAACAAATGATCTAAATCTCTCCAAAATATCACGATGTCAGAATAACTGAAAGATATAAAATAATATTTTCAGTAACATTTTTTTATATAATATTCCTTACGTTTTTAAAAGATTTATAATATTTTAGATACTGCTTTGTTTTTCATTTTCTTCTCTTATGATTTAAGTTATTTAGACTTTATCCTGACACGATCTCTCTTCAAAAATCGTTTGGTTTAGTCATAATGATATGAAAAATATACTTAATTGTTAGCTATTATCTCCGTCTACACGAACAGATTAAGAATCTTTATTTATTCTTCTTATTAGTATTACGTAGATCTAAAATTTATATTACATCTTCTTTTTTTGCGAGATTATTCATAGCTTTCCGACTCTACCCCAACTGCGTTCAGTCCGCTTTAATCCTTCATTTACCATTTCAAAACAAAAAGAAAACAATAAGCTATGTTTTACTATCCTGGTGAAGAAAAAATATTTTTCCGGATTTCATTGGTTTCAAAATTAAACTCAGAAGATTAAGTAAAATTATATCAAAGAAATAATAGATATCTCATAGAGACGAAGCTATTTTTTATTACATTTAATGGAAAATATATGGAAGTGTGTGTAATTAGATTCTTATTGTGACATATATGCTGTTTCAGGGAAATAAATTGTCAAATTTAGTCCATAGGTGGCGATAGTGTAGTGGTACTCGAAGCGAATCCACATATTAACATATATGTATATAACTTTCAAAAATTTGATAGTTACGGAGATTAATGGGTGAGAATGGTGAACGTTATATTTATATAAAGTGATCACTTAAGCCAGCCGAAGACAGGTCGTTAACTCTGTGACTACCCATACTTCCATATATTTTCCATTAAATATAATAAAAAATAGCTTCGTCTCCCTATATATATTATTTCTTTAATAACAGTGCCTTTGCAGGTGAAAATCCAGTAATTGTGTGTTCTTGGACTTATGCAAATAATGCTAGAATTATATAAATTTATTATTAATTGTATAAATTCATTATAACAATTTATACTCAAATTTAAAGCAAAAGCTTTTAATATAAAGATAAATAAATATCTTCTAATTGAAGTTTATTTATTTTTAAAATGTAACGCTTATCGAAGCAATACTAAGGCGACTTGATGCATTTAAATTGCGGATGTACAGAAAATTAAGCTCAAGATTAGTTGGATAGATATAATAAAAAACTAAGATGTTTTGAATCAGATGAATAAAGACAAGGAAGTTTCCAAAATAATTAAAATACGAAAACTGCAGACATATTATGAAACATCCAGAAGAGTATCCATATTTCAAGGAAAATTACATCTTATATTTCAAGGAAAAATTACCTTAAAGACGCGGAAGTTTATGGCTAACAGAGAAAGGCTCCCACCACTTTTCCAGAACTGTAATGTAAGCTGATACTTCGTATCACATCTTTTTGACAACAATCCGATTTTTCAATATTATTTTCTGCACTATTTTACGACTCTTAATGTTGCGTCTTTCACCTATCCGTAAGCTTAGGAAAATTCTTTATTATATGAATCCACAATTGAAGTAGACAGATGACGGAGCTGCTCTTCCGGTGAGCTGTCAACCAGATAATTATAGCCAACATGAAGAACATGGGTTAGGCCACTTGGCACCGTAGTAAGCCTTAAGTGTGATAGGTATAGACGTATACTAACTACTGTAAATACCATCGCATTTATGCGGCATTTGTATTAATTAAATTAAACTTTTGAGTTCACCATCTCAAGTACTGAACTCCGCAAGCACTTGACTGAACGTAAATGGTATTTATTACAAGCGACATAGAAGATTGTAATTTTGTTGGATTTAATTTTCTCGAACCAAGAAAACTATAACATTATTTCAAAACTATATTTCTTATCTTTTAGAGTACAATCTTTACATTAGTTTAAGTGTGATAATTTATTCTACAATTTCACTGAGATTCATTCCACAGATTCCACGTGAATTAATTTTTTGACACAGGTGAATTATTTGTAGCACAGTCAACAGAATTAAGAGACGATTGAAGAGATGTTTTTGCCATGTGGAACACATAAGTGAACAGAGGAAGGTAAGGAAAATAAATCAGCTGAAAGGAACACAAACAGAGAGCGTCCGCAAAAGATATGGCATGATCAAGTAGACCAAATATTGGAGAACGACCTTGTTAGAAGCTTCAACAATCAACGATGTATGAGGCAAAAATGGTATGTAAGGGCACATGAGTGTGGTTTGTATTGTAACAGCATCTATGCTGGCCTGCCAATGTTTCAGCTGGATAGATTACAATAATATATGGCGATACCAAATTCTCTCATGTAATATTCTTTTTACATCAGCTACATTGACTCCGTTTCCCTGAAAGAGTTTAATTTAAATTCTGCTGGTTGATATACAACATGGCGCCTCTATATCTTCAAGAACATTGTATCCCAGACAATTTGAATGGTAGACGTCAAACTCTCAGGTCAGCCTCTACTTCAGCTGCAGGAAGGGTTGTAGAACCGACTGACCGTTGCCAGAAGTCTAAATTTAATGAACGGGTATTTGCGGTGGCAAGCCCAAAAGCGTGGAAAAAATATGCTTACTAATTTATTCATAACTGGCAAATCAACAAAACCAAAAGCGTGGAACTCTTTGCCCTCTGTCATAAGAAACAGTGCATCAGAGACTTTATTTAAGAAGAAACCAAAAACGCACCTTTTCAAAAAGTCATTTCCGTAAATGAAAATAACAATTTTTTATTTTAAAAAACAAAGAAAATCGTAGAACTATAAACAGTTGATGTGTAAAGCGCCCTTGAGGTGAAAGTTTTCACAAAAATGGCGCTATACAAATTATCCATTATTATTGTTATTTATTATGTGGTGTTCTATACTCTTTCTATTCCTTTGTGGAGAAAAGGCGTAAGTTAGTTAGTTAATTGGCCATTTTGAGTTACGAAGATTTGCGTTGCGAAATATTATTTCGAATGAAATAGATTCTTTTAATAAATCCTATACAATTTTTTAATCAATTGTAGGAAAACTATTGTATGCAAACTATACTTTAAAGTTATTTGTAATATGTTTCTATCACGGTGCGTCAAATTGGATTACTTATTTTGTTGATACCGTTGCACGATCCGAGTCAAAATTTTTCGATGCAATTAAAGAGTTTTATTTTATTTTTCTATTACGTAAAATCAGAACAACGACTAAGCCCCATCTAGACAGTATTTTTAGAAGTAACAACAGAAAGTTTGCGGAGAATTAAATTTGTGGAGAAAAAAAAAGTTAATCCTGTGCATCAACCCTTCGCAGGTCCAGTGTGCAAAGTAGTGCAATGGAATCCAATAAAAGTTTCTATCCTTTTCCTTGGAGAAAATTGCCACCTGTAAGTACCAGCGCACCACCTACCTAAAAGAAGACAAATCTACCCCCAAGTGGCGCGGAGGAGCTTTGGGGTAGTTCTGGAAGGCGTAAGGGAGGATTTCTCAAACATCCAAAGCATAATTAATTTAAATAAATGTCAATACCTACAAGGCAAAAACTTAGAATATGGTAATCCCTCGAGTTCCTTCTCAGAGTAGGTTACTGCTGTATAGCCATGGTGCAAGGTATCCATTTATTATCATTCTACTCTTGTTGCAATTTACAATTAACTTTAGTATCATTAACGCACTGAGATAACTTTTAATATAATCTGGCATTAACTTTTACATTTTAAATACAAAATGAAAAACTCACATATAATCCTAACATATACTTGTTTATTAAACAAACAATTTTACCATTTCCTAATCATGTTATTACTGATCATATCAATCGTGTCTACAAAAGATTCCCTTACGTTTAAATACGAACACTTTTACTATTTTATGTCTGCTTCCATATATTATACATAGTTTTATAGCGCGTGATTTTTTTTTGTATGTGAATCAATATTTTTGTGGTTATTAACAATTATTATTAAAACTATAGTCGGACCGTATTAAGAATTGGAAAATTATTGTTGCTTATGTTATTTAACTCTTATAATGAAATTGAGAAGTGCGTATTACTATTATTTTTAAATACAAATAAAATATGACCGATTAAGTAAAAGATATTTCACCATTTCAGGTTATTTTTCGTTATACTAATTCAAAGACTGTAACATAGTAATCACTATTTTATGGAATTACAAAGAATGAAGTATATTCAGTGCTTCCTACAATAATATTATAAAATAGCAATATATAATTATTACTTTATATATGTGTTATAATTACAATTAAAAAAGGCAGATTAGTAAGGGAAAAATATGGATATTCTATAAAAATAAATAAAAACAAAAGACGTACTAGTTTACAGAGTATTTGACAAAATTAGAATAAAGACTAAATTAGTTATAGTTCTATTCTAATTCTAGTTAATTAAGCTCACATTTTTTTAGGTTTAACCACAACACAGAAATTGATTTTTGGAATTATATTTGCCATTCCAACAATCATAGAATATAAAAACTAGGTTTATAGCTAATTTAACTCTTCTGAAAACCATTTTCCAGATTCATTGAATCAGAAATCCGCGGTCTTTCATGGCACAGATTGAAAACCGGCGAAAAAGACTGACCTAGAATAAGAATAATTCTTTGAAAGCTCGGAGTGAATTTCAAATAAAGGGAAGGTTATCTCAGAAATCTTCCCCCAGTTGGCGATAAGTCGTAGCTAATGTGCTCTCGTGCGCCGTTCCATTAACTACATTACAGTGCTGGATGATGTTACTTCAATATATACAACGTAGACTGTACAGGTAAGAATCATTTCTATTATATAAAAATATTGAAAATTATATTTAAGTATCATTTGCTGGCTACTTTAACACAGACGTGTGCTTAGCGAAGTAACGCGGCGGTTGTGGACCAGTACTTATTTTGAAGGGCTTGACGAATCCTTCTAGAAGGTGACCCAAATGAGATTGAAGGTTTAACATGAATTGCTTTATATGACATGATTACTGCAAGCATTTTCCAGTTCCAGCATCGCTTGAATTTTATACGAAAACATTTTAAAATTCAGTTTCAAAATTCGTTGCAGGGATTTTCTGGAGATGTTAAATTGAGTAGAACGACAAGTTAAAACTCATCGTTTACACTCTGCTGTATAACCTCCACAACTGCTTCAGTATGCACAGACCAATGAATACCTCTTCAAATTTCGTTGAGTTAAAATAATAAACCTTTCAAAAGAATATAAAAAATTAATAATTTTGACACATCACAAGTAGCCATCATATATCTCAAAAAAAAGTTTTATAACCTGTGTTCCGTTATAACCTGTGTTCATAAACACACTTCGTCCTTTTGGGCGTGGGATATTCCGAATTCGTAAACACACTTTTGGAGCGTCTTTTCGAATCAGCCCCGACCAATGTCGTTGACACATTCCGCGTCCAAATTCCCATCCATACATTTCCTCATGCTTGTCTTTTCGGTGTGAAATGTGACCTTGACGCCAGCAGACGTCAACTTGACCGATTTGTTTGTTTATTTGTGCCGTGGGTGACATCCCCGTATTCAATTGGGAGCGGAGATCGGCTCATTGGATTTGCGGAGGATTCATAAAGAAAATACAAAAAATGTATAGATATTTTTAACCCTTCAGTCTCATTTGGGTCACCTGTATAAATTGGGATATCGAATTTGATTCAAAATCTGATGGAAAAAATGCATTCAGCCTCATCATCAAAAAATATATTAAAACAAATTACCTTAGTTATTAAGAAAGAAAAACAGAAAAAATAATTTATAGAAAAATATAAAATCAAATTAAATTAGCACTTTGAACGTTAGACATAAAAAAAAATATGTAGCGAAAAATTAGTGTAATGAAAATAATTACTGTTTAAAATAAATATACTTACCACCGGGATTCGAACACGGAATTACTCAATTTTGAGATTCATTGCGAATAAATTGAAAATAATTGTCTCATTATAATAGAAGGAATAAAATTCAACATCAAAGTTCTTGGTTAACGTTAATTTAATTGGTAAAGCACTCTCCCGGCAAAAAAATATTCCGGGTTTGAAGATAATTATATATGTTTTCGATAGACATGTATATTTTTCAGTTTACTCATATAATTTCTTTCAAAAATCGTAATATTTTCAAGCCATTCTCTATGGTGTATTTTTTTCGACAGTGCAAACTTTTAGACCTACCCTAGTACACTTCAGACGCACTTACTTCTGTGCATACATACACACAAAAATAGACACCGTTTATTTTTAAATATTGTTACATATATAATAAATGTGTACCACATCTTTTTAAAGTACACGACAGATGAATTTTGGATTTAACTTTACTTTAATTATTTTTAATGGAATATCATTTTTTACGCCCCATGAATAAAATTTTAATAATAATTAGTTTATTCCAGCGTATTGGATTGTGATAATTGAAACCCGATCTGCCATATAAATATATTAATTACGATTAAGTACATACACACATATTAAATACAAAATATTTCATATATAATTAAACATACATAAGAAGGCAAAATAAAGATATAATTAATATAAAGAACCTACGATTTCAATAGCTGAAATAAGTACATAATAATAATAACATTTATAATTCAGATTCACGGCTAATATCATTATATATAATCTGTAACTACTTCTCTGCCGTCGATGCCATTCTTTGATTAGGGATTCAGACCAAGAGTTGATGGATACGGCCTTCGCAAACATTGTGAAACAATTGTTACAATAACGCGCCAACCCGAACAGTTTGCAGGTATAAATGCTAGAAACGAACGATTTTAAAACGATGCAGTTCTGCTCCTAACTGCATCGTTCGATGCCATCATCATCTCCACCTTTCTCGTTGAAAGATATAGTTCATCGTTCATTGAAGAACAGCCAAAATATTTTACTTTTTTTTAATGCTTAATTACGTTCCGTCCGGCCAGCCACACGGAAGGGATATAATCAGACCCTTTTCCGTATTTGAACGCCGTCACAACCAATTTGCTGGCTCTTTCCATATTTGAACGCCATTATAAGTGATTTGCTGGCCCTTTTCATATTTGAACCCCATTATAACCGATTAAAATCCCTATTAGTAGTGTTAGCATTCCGTACAGTAGAATTGTAAAGACTTGGGTCCTGACTAAACCATCTACACAATAAATAAATAATCATGATTATAATTATAATTACCGATTTAATTAAAACACTTAACTTTTTTCCAACATTTGTTATTTTATGGCCACTACCGGTTTCAGACTATCACGGCCATCTTCAGACCGGTAAATTTTCCTTTTAAGCTAGGATAAATATAAATACCCTAGCTTAAGAGAAAAATGTACCAGTCTGAAAATGACAGTGACAGACTCAAACCAGAAACGGTCATAAAATAATAAATAGTGAAAAAAGTTCTAAAGTGTTTGAATTCAATCATTAAAATGGAATTCCACCAAGAAATAACAGTATCAAAATTAAAAATAATTATATTTAACTAATAATAAAATAACTTAATGTTTTATTTTAAATGCATATTTAAAACAATTATAATTATTACGCTTTAAAGTCATTTGAATTTATTGCTAAATTAATAGTACATTTCTTCCAATAGATACAATGAAATAGGCTAAGGAAATCTTATAACAACAAAAAAAAATGAAGATCATGTACAGATCATATAATATAAAATTTTAGAAAGCTCTCGTGAATTAGAAATATGTTTTATAACTTTAAACATATATACGCAGCGAACAAAAATCAATAAGGAGTGACGTGTAATTTATTAAGGCTTTCAGACAATAATTAACCCATAGATACTATTTTAGTACACGCGAGATATAACATGGGGGAAACTTCAAGCGCATGGATCAGCTCAACATACAGAATATTAAAATGGATTGAAACTGGCGAGCAAAATAAATATGTTAATAAAAATGATGTATACAAATATACATTGGTAATTCAGAATTCAGAACAAAAATTGAACCTTTTTACAAGAACCGTAATATGTACTTTATTGCGAACCAGCAGATTAAGCAAATGAGTAAAGAAATTCAGATTAAGTTTCTAAACTGTACCATTTCAGCTGTTATAGGCACGTAGTCTGTCTCTGTCGTACCAGTAGATTTCAGATGGAATGAAATTCTAAGAAAAACTCACCCTGTCTAACTTGTTTCCAGATAGACTTATGAGGGTTGCCATGCAAGACTCTATTCTTAAGTAGATTTCTTGGAAATCTTATCCGTGATTCATATTATTTTCTAGAAAGATATATATATTATTATATCAGAGATCCCAACCACTTACATGAGAGATAATTCATAATTCAATATCTTTCTTATATGGGGGTGCATAACTAACTCTATTGTAGTTTTATATTGTAAAAAGATCTTATCAAATAAATACATTTTCAAATATTTATTTAAACAAATGTCAGATATCTCATAGCATACAAAGCTAGTTTTTATTCTATTTATTGAAAAATATATGGAAGTATGGGATATTTACACGGCTTACGACCTATTTTCGGCTGGATTAAGTGATCACTTTATAAAATATAACGTTCACTAATTCTTACTGCTCCATCTCCACATTTTATCAAATTTTATATATGTTAATATATCTGATATTTGTTTAAAATCCAGTGTGATCTTGGACATATTCAAATACTGCAAATATTTATTTATTTAATACTTGTTAACAGATTTTCTCGTGCCTAGTTGCTAACGTATGCCTGTATTGCCATTTCGAAAATCTTTAATTATATTATCCCACAAACGCCAGTAACAAACACCGTAAACCGCTGGATCCAATTCATCTCAGACAGCGCAGTACGGTAGTTGCACTTCGGTTGTGAAATTTGGCGGCGTGTCATCGGCGGAATGGGGCATTACATGAATCTCTACTAGTAATTTAGAACTTGTCGAAATATAATATGATAATATTTTAGAGTACAATAATTTAAATTTCATATGTATTTATTTAAGACGAATTCTTCTTTTTTTTGGAATCATGCGAGAATGGAAGATAGCTTGGAAAAGCTTGTTGTAGTGGGCCACGTCGAAGGATGAAGAGACAAAGGAAAACCCTCCCCCTGTTGGACTGACCAAATGGAAAAAGCAACAGGCACTTCTCTGGTGTCAGTTCTAAGATTTGAAGGATGCTGAGAAAAGTGGAGGAGCACAGTCAAGATAGTGGGAGTGGACCAACATGGACGTACATGGATATTTAACAGAATATAACATTAAAAAATTCTAGCGAGATTATTTATATCTAAATAATAATTACAACAATTTCAATCTAAGAATTAAATTGCAGATAAAAAAATACGATAATTTTTAAAATGCCTAATTTGTTATCAAATTATATACTCTATAATTACTGAAATACTCTAATAACAGAAAGAATAATAATTTAAAAAAATAGAATTAACTTTAAAAAAATACAACACAGCTAGTAATTTCATAACTTTGCAAAATATTTTTTCACAGCTCAGTCTCCTCGAATTGTAATACCGGATCAAATCAATAGTCTTTCTTAAATATACACGTTGTGCTATTTACTTATGAAAATTATTTATTACACAAATCATACTGTGATGCACACAGTTTGAGAAAATTGTTCTACAATAGAAAATATCGTCATAACTTCATTTAAATTCAAAGAGTAAAAATAATAAAAGTTGTAGCGAGATTCATCGGCGTGAAGATAGTGAAAGTAAGTTGTGTAAGTAAATAATCTGAGAAATAAATCTAAATTAAATTAACAATATTTGAGTATGTCCAAGAACACAATTACTGGATTTTTACCACCAAAGGCATTGTTATTAAACAAATTATAGATATCTTATAGAGATGAGACTATTCATATTATATTATATGGGAAGTATGGTAAGGTATCACAGGACTTACGACCTGTCTTCGGCTAGCTTAAGCGATCACTTTACACACAGTAACGTTCACCAATTCAATCCACAATCAACTTCCAAATCTATCAAATTTTTGAAAGTTATATATATATGTTACCATGTAGAAACATTTCAAGTATTTCTACAACTTCGCTGTTGCCATCTATGGTTTGAAATTTGATATTCATTCTCCCGAAACAGCATAGGTGTCACTATATAACTTTGTCTCTATGAGATATCAATTTGTCATAATTAAATGTTTAACTGATGACACAATTAAAGAAAATATTGTGATTTTGCTCACATTTTAATCTGTTATCATTTCTCTCTGATATATATTTTATTTTGATTAAGTTCATTGATTTGTTTTTGATTATTATGAAATATATAATGAAATGGAAGACTGGTTAGTATTTAAAAAAAAATTAAAAACCCCATACATAAATATATTGACATTTACCTGGACTTAATTACCCGGTCAATCAAAATAAATAGGAATATGATAAAACTTATAAATTGACGCACGTTTAAATGGTTTTTACATTTTAAAACGTTCACGCTACAGGGTTAACTTAAATAAAAATCTCACTCAAAAACGATAAACATTCGGTAGATACAAATGTATTTAAAAGCATATACATTATACGACCCAAAATAATTGGTCATATATTTTTTTAATTATCTTCGAAATAAACCGTTAGAAAACACAAACATTGTAATACAAATACAATAATTACATATAATAAGTATTATCTTTACGAAAATAATAACAAATATATCAATATCAATATTATTTTAAGGTAGTATTTTTATTTCTGCCAATCTGGCAGCATTATTAAGGCTCTATTTACGCCAAGGCACGAGGAGGGGGCTAGGGGTGCGATCGATAACAAGAAAGAGACGCACCTATCCAGAAAAAGAGAGACGCGAGGATTTCGCAGTTATGTGAAACGTTAGCGGTACCGCACGGGAACGTAGGCGATCAAAATATTTAAGGAGAGTAATAAAAAAATAAAAATTAATAAAAAATATTATATTTTACAATATTATCAAGCTTTCACACGCTACCGCTAGGTGATCAGTAAAGAAATATAATCTAAAAACCCAACACGTTATACGCTGTAATTTGTTTTAACATTGATTACGTTTTACAGAAGCTTTTCGGGTAGAATATGTCACGAAACTATGTTAAAAAAGGGCGTTAAAAAGTGCATAACATTTTATAGAAGGTTGGAGATGTAATATAGTATAATAATATTGTTACGGTATTCGGTAAGTTTGTAGTTACCAATGGGAATGAAATATTTCCACAAAACAAGTTATATTGTTGAATTATCTAATAAATCTTCACGGTTCTGTTCAATTATTTATAATAAAATCAAATATTTAAACAAAAAAATTAAGGAGAACACATTCTTATTGTGAAGTTACAATTTTTCAAAACATAAGTATGTGATATTTTTAATACTAATTAAATTGATTTTATATATCACAAACACTTATTCTAAAAAATTACAACTTTACAATAAGAATATGCTCTTCTTAAAAATACATAAGTTGTATTAATATTTCCAAAATTAAATAAAAATGAATTAATTCTGGCGTCTCCTATCGGATTTTATTTAAAGGTGTTTGGGATTCTGTATATATAAAGAAGATGACTTTCAAATAATGGAACCGCAGATATATCAATTTGAAAATGCAACATATAAATTCGAAAATTTGTCATCAACTTGCTGTAGCATAATCGGTTAAAACATTTCCCCAGATAGGAAGTGATCCAGGTTCGAATCCCGGTAGCAACAAAAGTATTTTTTTGATAAATTGATTTTATATGTATATCTTTTTAATTAATACATTTAATTTGTGTTAAAAATAAAAAAATTTAAATCGATGATATATTCTCCACTATTGTTCAGGACTTTCAACTAATTTATATAGTTATCGAGCCAATTTTTGATGCCATTGTTGAATTTAATGCCATGCATTTCATTGAAGGGCGACCGAAAAAGGTGATTATCGGACAGAGCGAGGTCGGGACTGTAGGGTGGATGCGGCAGAATTTCTTAGTTGAGCTCTTGAATGACCATTTTGACGAGTTGAGCGGTGTGTGTCGAAAATATTAGTTTTCCTCAACTTGATACTTTATTATTGAAGTCCAAAAATTAAGAAAAAGAAAAGATGACGTTTTTTGTCACAATAAAAACCTCAAAGACTTGTTAGACGATACAATACACGTTTTATATTATGTGAATATTATTTTCAATATATAACTCTGTTATTATATATGTAATTAAAATCTTGTATAATTTCTAAAGAAAGGCTAAATCACCACGCAGCAGAATTAAATAAAATAATTATAATTTATGTTAAAAAAATATATATTATATCGAAATGCTTTTCTGAGTGAATCTTAACTTGGTGATGACAACGCTGCGCAATATTGGTTCCAAAAGAAAATTCTACCACATCGACTCTACAGTCCCGACCTCGCTCCGTCAGATTATCACCTATATCGGTCGCTCTCCAATCAAATGCGTTGCGTTACGTTCAATGACGACCTCAGAAATTGGCTCGATAAATATTTCAATTCCAGACCAGCCGATTTTTATAGAAAAGACGTCGACAAATTGGTTGAATTATTGGATGGAGTCCCGAACAGTAATGGAAATACACCATTGATTGTAATGATATTTTCTTAACATTTGATTTTATAATAAATAATTGAGCAAAACTGCAAAGACTCATTATATAATGGGCTGTCAGCTTGTCAACCAACACAAAACTATTTCCTTTAACCAACAATAAGTATATTTGGTAATTTTCTTTGATATTCCCATTATGGTAAAAAAAAACAAAATCAAATTATATCATGATGGTAAAAAAGTAATGAAATATACCTTAATCTATTACAAATCGCCGACATTTTTTAATTACATTAAACAAACATACATTCAAAATACTAATTAAATGTATTAATTATAAAGATATACATATAAAATATATATTGTTGTTGCGCTACCGGGATTCGAACCTGGATCTCTTTCCAAACCGGGGAAGGTAAATTATCCAACTATGCTACAGCGACATTATTTTTGACGACAAATCTGAATAATTACAACTTCACAATAAGAATGAGTTCTCCTAATAAACATACATTTATTTTACTTGCGCTAAAGATTTACTATCATCTAGGTAATGTTAGCTTTGAGTCATCGGTGTCAAAATGCGATGTGTAGCTCGTTGATGAATCCACAAAAAAGTATTGTGATAACCTTGGCATTACCTACAAGTCCTTGAAGATAAATGTACATAAAACCAAGAACTAGAGATTCTTTGAATATACAACGTAATAACTGAAATCTCGATCTAACAACGGCAATCTTTATCAACGGCAGTAAATAAAAGATTTTTGTGCAGAAAAGAAAACAATCCTTCAGAATGAAGAAGACATGAAAGAGTACCGCAACTGTATGTGAATGGATTGCATCTGGCCGAAGAGATCCTGTAATCTGGACCGAACTTGAGGTCACTATAAGGTGCCCTTGTAACAAGGTATTTATTATCTGACATTTACATCAGTCTGAGATATTGAACTTCAAAATATTTTAAATATTAATTATATAAATACTAAATTAATGTATTAATTATAAATATATACATATAAAATCAATTTTGTCGAAAAATATTGTTTTTGCGTCACCGGGATTCGAACCTGGATCTCTATTTCCAATCCGGGGAAGTGCACTACCTTTGTGCTATAACGCCAGTATTTTTCTTGACAAATTTTCGAACCTATATGTTACATTTTTCAAATTAATACACCTGTGACGATATTTTTAGCAACAAATTTTCGAACCTATATGTTACCTTTTTTGATATTAATACATTTAATCGTTCCATTATTTTAAAGAGCCATCTACCTTATTTTTATTTTTATTTATAAGGTAGATGGCTCTTTCAAATAATGGAACGATTAAATGCATTAATATGAAAAAAGGTAATCTTTCTATTTAATTAATATTTAAAATATCACAGACCGTCTGTTCTGAATAATTACAACTTCACAATAAGAATGTGTTCTCAAAATATTTAATATAAATTATTCAACTCTTTCGGTTCATCACCCATGAGTTGAAAATTTTACAAAAATGTCACTATATAATTTTGATTAATTATATATACAAGTGAGTAAACTGATTTCTGATTCCGTTGTTTAAATCTAGTAATTTCAATTAAATCTTCAAATTTAGTAGCACTTGTAATATTTTTTAAATATTTATATACTTTATTTAAAATTAAAATATTGATACAGCTACTTAATTTTTCCAAGGTCACGATATAACAATACTGTCATGGAGGAAGAAGAAAAAATTGAAATCTCGAGGGTAATTGTTTAACCACCTCTGGCTATTCATATTTTGGAACAAAAGTATATTTTAATACAAATTAAATTAATCAACAGAAAAAAATCTATATTTCTATTTGCTACCGGGATTTGAAACTGGACCTCTTCCTATCCGGGAAGCGCGTTCTTCGATTTTGCCATAGCAATCAAATATATTTCCGATAAATTTCGAACTTATATTCTGTAATATTTCCAATTACATTTACTATTCTATTTTTAAAATATGTTCTCCTTAATAAATATTTTTCCTACTTCAGAATTTATTTGGTGCATTTATTATATTTTGTCATAGAGTTGAAAACTCGCTCGATTTTGAACGCCAATACTTTTACCTGATACATATCATAAAACATATTCTCTCTGATATTACGCTCACCCCGGGGTTACAATTTTTTATTCTACTACTAGATCGTTTCAGTTTCCGAACGATCATAACGAATGATTCTGATTTGATACAGAATTTTTTTGATGTTTATTGCGCTGAGACAAAATTATTAGTTTAAAAAACTAACAAACTTTGTATAAAGTCAAAAACTGTCAGAACGGGTGCACACTAAATGATCCATAAAATAAACTGTGCAAAATAAGATGTATTATGCATTAGATTTTTATATTTCTTGATGTCAAACGATTTTGGAAGAACCGTCTCCATTTTGCAAGCCAGGGTTGAGACGCACCTCCCGCAAGCCGCGCTTTCTTAACCATCTCGATGCCATTATTATTGCGAGTTTAATAACCCAATATTTTATAACCATACTGCTCAATAAACACCAAGCTGTATTTTTACATTACTCGCCTAGATTCCTTGACACCTTTATACAGAAATATGAATATTGGCCGATAGAACCAGGTTTTAAAGCCTATAGGACTGTATTAGAATATTATTATGTCTATGCCTGGTGAGATGAAAGATTCTAGGGACACAATAAATGACTTACTAAGGGTATCTTTTCACGGCAGATAACTAAACATGGGCTTTGGGGAAGAAGAATTTTCACCATGACAAAACTGGGTGTATCAATCAGTCACTGCATAAAGTTGAATAGGAGAAATATCACCATAAATCTTTGTACAGGAACTGTAAATTTAACTCATAAATTTTAATTAAAAAATTACTTTCCACTGCATCCATCCTTCATCCAAGATTCGCTGACATCAATAAATGAAATCAAGCGTTGGGAACCTGTTTTGGTCCGCTAGACGCGATTCTCTGGAGACGTTCAGGCGCACAGCGCGTATTACACCCACGTCATCATTTCGAACGCCACCGCGCAGCGCTTCCAGCTGACGCGTATTTTGAACGCCGCGCCATCATTTTCTCAAGGGTGAAGGCGCCACCCCCGGGCCGGCGGCGGCCGCGGCGTTGCCGCGTCGATGAATACTGATAATTTACATTTTCGCGTGTTTCGGTCGCCTCGCGCGAGTAAAGAGCTTTTAAGGGCATTTATAAAATAATCGCATTAGCGCCGCTCAAAGTTTTCACTAAAATTCATTTTGAAAAGGTCCCAAAAAATACCTACTCAAAATGAACCGTGTCATGTTTCTATTTAAAAGAAGATAAATTTAAAACGTCATTTGTCAAGTCACGTAACTTTAATTGTATTATTTCATTTGAGAGCCACAGAAATTCTACGTACACGATTGTATGAGTATTTCTTTATTCCATCCGTACGTGCCGCACCTCTTCTCTTCCGTTGTGCTCTTGGTAGAGCACAATTCCTGAAGACTTCCTGAAGTGACCTATTGGTTGAAGACATCACCGGAGCCATCTGTCTAGTCGGAGAGTAAGATCCCTCCGCTGTATTGTACCGACCGTTGAACCCAACCCGTACGTCTTGTGACACGTCCGAAGTAAGCGCATAGAAGAAAGACATCGCGCAGCAACGTAAAATAAACGTACACTGTAAGATTTAATTGCTACATTTTATCACGCGAAATTTTGCGGTTATCGCATCAAAATATTTATTTCTTTAATAAATAAATACATAAAAATTAACAATTTTGACACGATTTCCCGTCATTAGTGAATATTTATTTCTAGTACAAATATAATAATCTATATTATAGTTTCAACTTACATAAAACACGTTTATTAATTACATTTTATTTTATTTTAATGAAAATTTATTTTTAGAAACATCACATTATTATAATAAACTAATCTTTGCACAATGGCTTATGAGTAAAAATTATAAGAAAATAAGCAATCTAATTAACAAATAAAACTGTCATTGGGATATGGATATTTTTCACAACCACCAAAGTTAAAAAATAATATTACATATTGCAGAGGGTTTTATGATGCAACTTCCGGAAAATCTCATTGCACATTTTTCCTCTAAATTAACCTCAGTTAAATATTGTATATATACCGATCTACACATTTTATACTGAACTGTATACCAGTGGCTCCGCTTTCAAAATACTCTTGATGTATATTTATACACTAACTTAGATAGCTTTCGCGTTTCTAAAATCAAACCTGAAACTGATTTTCCGGAATAATATTGAGTCTCGCATTCTGTTGGAAATCAGTCATATTATAAAGTCTTCGTCACTTTAGCGGCGCAGCTTTTAATTTTGAAAACAGCCAGAAATCACGTAATAAAAAGTCTCTCTTCTATCTTTCTATCGCCCTTTTTTTAAGTCAAAGTGCACACCCAGATATATATGTACTTACCAATATTTAACTAATAGCTAGCTCTATCAGCTTAAAATTTACGCACATATTAGTTCAAACGTGTTCAAATACGAACCTTCACGTGATTTTGAAATAATTATATCACGGGAGACATTTACGAGTACGCGGCCATTTTGGAAATTAAATTGTAACACCTCGTATGTACCATTTTTCATATCACTTATTATTTTGATCAAACCGTTTTAAAAAGTGATGTTGGATTTAGAAAAAAAAATTAAAACGCACAATCACACAGGTACGAAATATACCTGATTTTTGTGGCCAGTGCCTGAACAGATTTTTTTTGTGAAATAATACAGAAATATTCATTGTTCGAAATTAATTTAATTTAATCTGATTCAAATTTCAGAGAACCGCTCAAGGATGTACGTATGGTATGTGTGAATATATTTACATCAAATTGTGTGTAAAATATGTAAAGTTGTGGAGAGACAAACGAATCAATTTAATAAAAATATTATTTATAATTGAAATTGAAAAAAGATATACATTACATTATTAGACGAACCCTTCAATAAGCAAGTATCGCTGCGGTAGAACGATAATGAAGTGCATCAGCGGGAACGAGCCGCCATCTGTGGAGATCGGAATGAACCCATAGCGCGGTGAGTCGGAGAGGGATTTAATCTCCCGTTTTCCGCTTTTATTAAAATGATGGGTCTCGGAAAATGAGTTGCGTGGGAAAAATACCACATAAAGCTGGGTAATTCCCGCAGTACTGCCGAAGAAATTGTTGAAGTTCTTTTTAGATGACGGAATACTGAGAAAAATGTGACAGCATAGTCAAATTTTAAGAATAATTGGATCAAAAAAATTACTAGGAATTTGTTTTTGGAGTACATTTGTATATATAATAATTATATACAAAAATTTATTAATAAATTGATTAGTTCATAATAAAAACAGAAAAAAAATGTCACGCGAGATGATTGATGAAGTATTACTACATCTACTTTAAATTTGTAATAAAAAATATTTATTTAGAAGAACCCATTTTTTGCTGTGGAATTGCATTTTTAGAACATGTGGTATGTTAATACAAATTAAATGAATCAATTTGAAAGATATACAAAAAAAATCTCTACCTATCGAAAAAATATTTAGTTGCTACCGGGATTCGATCCTGGACCTCTTCCTATCCGGGTAAGCGCGTAGTCAGATTTAACTTTAGCAACCGAATATATCATCAACAAATTTTCGAACTTATATTCTGTAATATTTCAAATGTATACATTTTTTATTCCATTTTAAAGGCAATCCACTTTATATTACTTGATGGTAGACGCCAGAATGAATTAATCAATTTAATTAAACTTAGAAACATTAATACATCTTATACCAATTAAATATTTTTTCGATAGATATAATTAATATTTGATTTAGTAGTAGATTTAATTAGTATTAAAAATATTTATAATATCCATTTTGAATTAATAAAATTGTAAGATATTTAAATAGACACATAGGGGATAGCCAACACTTTTTCTACAAGTAAGAGGCGTCCGCTCCAGGATCTTCTCTGTGCACTATCGATAGTATCTTCGAAACAAACGTTTCCACCCTTCAGACGAAAATCATTCATTCACATACTCAATTACAATTTTCAATATTCCATTATCAAAATTAATTAACAAAAGTATTTCGTGGCTTGTCTGGGCTGGACTTCATAAACAAAACTATATATTAAATCTTGTTGGAAGTAGCTCGTTAGTTGAGTGGTTGAGACACTCGCTTAGTGATCTATTGGTTAGGGACAGACAGACAAGAGTCTTATTTTTATTTTTCTTATGTGACATGTATTCCATGTAAGAATCTATATATATTTTTTAAATCTGGAATAAGTACCACGGACGTAGAATAATAGAATCACAATCTCGACCCATTCATGAAAAATGATGAATGAAGTTTTGTATGGTAATTTTGTTTTGGATGTATATTATCATTTTTTTTTTATATTACATTTAATTGCTTTTTAGTTAATTAGCATAATTTTTTTAAGAGAACACATTCATATTGTGAAGTTGCAATTTTACAGAACACACGTATGTGATATTTTTAATACAAATTAAATGTATTCATTAAAAATATATACATATAAAATCAATTTATGGAAAAAAATATTGTTGTTGCTACCGGGATTCGAACCTAGATCTCTTTTTGATTAATACATTTAATTTGTATTAAAAATATCACAGACGTATGTTCTGTAAAATTGCAACTTCATAATAAAAGTGTGTTCAACTTAAAAAATATATAAAGTTGTATTAATGTTTACAAAATTTAATAATAATGAATTATTTATTAATTCTGGCGTCTTCTATCGAATTACTCAAAGGTGTTTGAGATTCCGTAAATATAAAGAAGATGGTATTCGAATAATGTAACGACAGATGTATCAATTTGAAAGTGCAACATATAAATTCGGAAATTTGTCGTCAACTTACTGTGTGTGTGTGTGCCATAATCAGTTAATGCATTTCCCCGGATAGGAAGAGATCCAGGTTCAAATCCCGGTAACAAAAATAGTATTTTTTCAATAAATTGATTATAATAATTCAATTAAAATACCATTACACCATTTAAAACCCGAAGTAATGTACAGATCACCGTGTAAAGGGTAAAAATCAATAACTCTTAAAGGGTTTGCCATAATATACTACATCTTACCTAGACACTGCAAAAGACCATAAATTACGTTTTTTTTATATTTTTATGAAAATGGAGTAAAACTCCGCTGCGAAAGGATTGCGCTCGGATATTTATGCTAAAATCACTCTTTTAAGGGTGATTTATTTCTCCGTAAAAATAAAACACATAAATTAATTTTTAGTTTAGAAATTTATCTTACGGGAAGAATTTTATGTTCATTTAAAATTGTGTATACTCAATTAGCGGCAGTAAATGTATAAACTGATTTGCACTCAATATGTTTTCGCTCAGAATAACAGACCCGGTACGTACTGCACTTTTTATTTACATGCAAGCATTTTATTTACAACAACAAAGAGATGAAAAATGTCTCATTTCAACAACAGACACGAGCTTACAAAGTTTTCAGGGGGTTATGCGTGTGTATTGAACACCTCCGTTTCAGACACGATGGAACATTACGTTTGAAAACCAGATTCAGGCGTCCAAACGCCGAGCTTTGTTTTGCGAACAATTTCATTGGATATGATTCCGGAGGCAACCAGTTATGGAAATTTGTTATCCTAGATTGGCTTATTCGAGCTGGGTTCCATTTACATAAATGTCTATAGAGTCAACAAAGCAGTTCGTCATTATATTTGTATTTGAGACATATATTTTATTTATAGAATATTAACAAAATTACTTTGTGACCACATATTATATAAATAATAAGACAGAATACTTTGTTTGAACCACTATTTACTGATTATTCAACATGTTTCGATACCAATGGTATCTTCTTCAGGAAACAATGTATATTTAAATTAAAAATACAAGCATATATAAAAACAAAACTTTTAAGTACGAACTAAAATGAAAACAAATTTGATTGGTTATTTATAATATTTACTTTGTAGTTTTGTTTTTATCTATGCTTGTATTTTTAATTTCAGTATACACTGTTTCCTGAAGAAGATACCATAGGTATCGAAACATTTTGAATAATCAATAAATAGTGGTTTAAACAAATTATTTTGTCTTATTATTTATATATTTTATTAATCATCTGTATACTATACATTGTTATTATTAATTTAATTATTGTTAATATACATAAGTATCAGGCGCTGTTAGTTCAAACATTTTTTGGATGTTCCGCATTCCTTGTATTCTAGACCAAGACTTCCAAGTTTTGGACTTTTTGTTTCGAAATTCGTCCTGTCATTTAGAGACCGGTCATAGCACATACTAGGACGCGGCGTGTGCACGGAGCGAGTCGAAATATACATGCATTCTATGAATCGCATAAACACACAGATACCAGCAAGGTGGATTTTATCATTCTTTGCGTATCCACAAAGTTTGAAAGCATTCGACTTTCGCGCATACGCCTGTCAAGGTCTTCGAATCCTATATACGCATTCGTTAGCAGCATCCAACGTACAAAAATCGACTTTAATGCTTATAGGTATAATGTACAGAATAGCATAATATAGAAGTGAGTGGATAGTTTTGAAGTTTTGTTTGTGTGACTCATTTTTGACAGTTTTGATATTATTTATTTAATTTATCATTTAAATAATAAAAATTGGATCGGTCATTGATGTTGCATAGCGTAAAAGATTTACAGAACTAATTTGACAGTTCATTTTAATCAGTAGTTGCATCTTGTTCATAAGCTAGTCTATAATATATATTTGTATATTTGATAGTAGGTATAAACTTATTATCCAACAACCCATCTACAAAAAGTCACCGACCGCCACTGATAAGTATACACTGGATGTAACACATCTAGTGCACAATATTTTACGAGTAAACATTAAAAATATGGGTCGAAAATGTTCAAGCGGCATGTGTCTATTTCAAATATGATGTCATGATAAGCATAAGCATTTTAAAAAACCATAGTTACACGATAAATTTGATTAATTGAAATATTTTATTGAATCCAATTTGTATGTTAAGTACATAAAATAAAATTTATCGGATTTCGAGCGGCCAGACTATTTTTCATTAGATGATTTAGGGCCTGAAGCAAAGATATAGATTACCAATGGATAAATTTCGTACGCAGACTTAGTATGATTTTGTAAAAATTGCATACAATAATATTTTCAGTAACAGTGCTGAAGTTGCACACATTCGGTGAACATTTTCAACTAGTACAACCATACTTTTTTGCAGGAGATATAAATCTCCAACAGTTAAGAAAAATTTCCGATTCCAATTCCTTAGAGTCTACAATACTCTGAGTACTCTACATGCGGCTAAATCGCCTAATACACTACTACTAGTGCATCAGCGCTGATCCCTTTGACACTTTTACTAACTAACTTATTATAATAAACATGAATTGGAAGGGTAAAAAATTCTGATAAAAACCCTCCAGTTGAGAAAATTTTTTTTTTTTTTTCCAATTCCTTAGAGTCTACGATACTCTGAGTACTCTACATGCGGCTAGACCGCCAAATCTACTGCTACAAGTGCATCAGCGCTAATCGCTTTGACACTTTTACTAACTACTTATTGTAATAAACATCATATGTGTTTTATATTAATACATGAATTGGAAGGGTAAAAAATTCTGATAAAAAACCCTCTAAACAGTTGAGAAAAATTTTAGTCAATCCATTGATATAAATTCTGCTCATTCTTTCATATGTTAGATGCGAGTGATTGTGCCGCCATCTATGGATTGATTTATTAAATTCTATATTATTTTGTCTTTTAACTACGCTGATACTAGCGCAATCTATGGGTTGATTTATTAAGAGCGTTATTATTTTCTCAACCTTTTTTCTTTTAATCTCTGTGATCTTCGAAGGCTATCGGTATGAATTGGTGTCGAATCCTGTGAATCATTTTTTCCGCTTGTACTGGACGAACTGTGTCTAATCGGTTGAACATCCAAAGTTTTCGTAAATATTTATTTGAGGTTACCGCGAAGCACTAGTGTATGCAGCTGGTGTCTCTTCTGGGTTAGGTCGTATTCTTTGTATATGGTTTCTCTAGGGAAACCTAGGCCGACATTTCGACACGGTAATGCATGCCATTGTCAAGGCGTTTCCTCTAAAAATTACGGTACAACCGTACTTTTCGCAGAAGTTATAAATACTCAACTGTGGAAGATTTATATCTCCTGCTAAAAAGTACGGTTATACCATATTTTTTTGAGGCAACCCCATGACAATGGTATTTTTTATCATGCCAAAACGTCGGCCTAGGTCTCTCCAGGGAAACCATATACAAAGAATGCCATCTAACCCATAAGAGACACCACTTGCGTATCAAAATTTTCCTTTATACTATTAACTTATCTGCTTAGTTTAATTTTGAATCTATATAATTTCTCCTCGTATCTTATATCATCTAGCATTTCATCAAAATTAGAGCGATAGAATGCTTAAGAAAATGAAATGGCAATGACCGGGCCAGATCGCTCGGAGGACGGACAAACTCAGTCACCTAGTAGCACCCGAGAGGAATCAGATACCGATAGGTCACCCTAAAATACGCTGAAATTAAATAACAATAAACAGAGAAAAGTGAGAGACACGAGGGGTGGGGTCATGGACTCATCAAAAATCTTCCTCCACTGGTCTCTACTGCGAGCTACTTCTAAGGCAAGCTCATATATATCAAGATGGTATAATTTGTAGGTACTTTTGATTGATCTCAAAATATATTTATTCATATGAATTAGGTACTTTAATAAATTATTTAATTTTCGATCGATTAAATCAAATGACAACATACATCTTATTTCATTCCACAATATTAATATGAAAAAACTTGTTATAAGACTCTACATACGAGTTATTTTTGACACTTGTCTCGAATGCGAGAAAATCAACAATTTTATTGTCATCTCTTTTTATAATAACTTTCCTCTCTAGCGAGATTCACGTAACAAATAGCTTATTTAAGTGACACTATCAGAAGTTTAACTATCAGTCCCGGCTTGAAAGAAGATATAATTCGCGTAGAATTTCTGGAATTTCAAACTGAAAAAATGAAAGTACATCCTTAATATTAATCAATATACTGATCCCTACATTCGGTTCACAAGCACACTACATATATAATATTTAATAATATTATAGTATAGTTGTTAAACTTACAATTTTAGAAGAAGAAAGAGATGTGTTAGTTCCTTACCTGCAACAAAATGATAAACATGTTATTAGACAATTGATAATGAGAAATATTTTTCTGTAAAATTATTTTTTATAATATTATAAACACCCAGATTTGTCAGGAACTCTTTGAGGTTCGTCCGAACTAAAAATACATATTGCAAAATTTAAAAACTTCTCATCACATAAAGATGTGATGCCTGATATACATCTTTCCATTTGATTTGAATTTTTACTGATTAATTTAATTTTAATTTTTTGAGAGGCCATGTTTCACCATACGTGAGCACTGGTTTAACCAAGGACTACCAAATATATAGACATGAACACAAATTCCTCGTTACACTTATCATTTACGCAATCAAATAGCTTCACGACTTTTTTTAATATATGACTCGATTCGAACGAAAAATTATGCATTAATGTAAAAATACGCCATGTTTACACAAAGATTTAATGTTGCATAAATGTGTCATAAACTATCGAATTTATGTTTCCACAAAGAATGCGTGTAGAATGCTCCTTGACCCGCAACTAATGTTCCAAACCCCACTCCTACATGTACACTTTATTTCATGTCTATTTTTATACTGGTCTGTGGGTTTAACACTTTCCGTTTTACACACAGTAGAACATTACTTTTGAAAACTTGTTCAGGCGTGAAAATCGAGTACATCATATACAGGGTGTAACACAACGCTCCTAGTGCACAATATTTTAGGGGAAAATAAATAATATATTATATTAATAATATGAGTCGAAATTTTTCAAGCTGCATGTTCTTTATCTCAACCATGTTAGATATATATGCATTTTTTAAGTCGTAGTTCTGATTAATTTTAATATTTCATTGATTACATATTATATTGGGGTATCCCATAAATAATGCGGATTTTTTTATACTTCTGGTATAGTTGCAAGGCCCCTCTTCCAAAATTCACTTGTCCGTGACGAAAAATACTCCTCCAGTACTATTCTGACCTCGTCTACAGAATTCATATTTTTTCCGTCAAAATAATTTTGAAGACTGCGGACTATATGATAATGAGATGGGGCGATGTCCGGCGAATATGGTGAGTGGGGCATCGTGGGGCATCGTGGGGCAAAATTTGCCGAATATGCTATTCGTCATTTCCATTATAGCTTAGAAAAAATAACTATTTAAATCGAACCGCACTCTTCAAAACTTACACTAGGAATACTTTATTGCCTTTATTGAACTCATAAAGCAAAATATGCCGAATATGCTATTCGTCATTTCCATTATAGCTTTGAAAAAATAACTATTTAAATCGAATCGCACTCTTCAAAACTTACACTAGGAATACTTTATTGCCTTTATTGAACTCATAAAGCAAAATATGCCGAATATGCTATTCGTCATTTCCATTATAGCTTTGAAAAAATAACTATTTAAATCGAACCGCACTCTTCAAAACTTACACTAGGAATACTTTATTGCCTTTATTGAACTCATAAAGCAAAATATGCCGAATATGCTATTCGTCATTTCCATTATAGCTTTGAAAAATAACTGTTTAAATCGAACCGCACTCTTCAAAACTTACACTAGGAATACTTTATTGCCTTTATTGAACTCATAAAGCAAAATATGCCGAATATGCTATTCGTCATTTCCATTATAGCTTTGAAAAATAACTGTTTAAATCGAACCGCACTCTTCAAAACTACTTGTCTACCTACTTTTATGGCAGGTAGTTTATCCCGGCGGCGGTGCGGCACTCACACACACTCGCACACACAACCATACAATCCCAAAGATTTATTAAAATGAATAAAAATATATTAGTTTTTCCATTTTCGGTGTAAATATAATAGCTTTAAGCATTTTTAATTGTATTGAAGAAATTATAAGAAGCACGAGTAAAATAATGAAATCTTTTAATTCTGAATAGTTAACAGGAAAGTAAACAAAGTCCTTTTTACGTCTAATTGCATACATCTGGAATTCTAAGGAATTATCTCGTAAACTTAAACTTCAACAATTAAAGTTTTGCTGGAAGCTTTAATTCTATTGAACTTTCAATGACAGAAACTTAGCTTTTTACAGTTATACATAGCTTACGTAAGTTTCGCTCACTTCATATTTTACTACACCATATAATATGCTTAGTACGAACTTATATGTTGCACTTTTAAATCGATACATGTATCGTTACATTATTTGAAAGCTATTTATATTTACGGAATCTCAAACACCTTTGAGTAATTCGATAGAAGACGCTAGAATTAATAAATAATTCATTTTTATTAAATTTTGGAAACATTAATACAACTTATATATTCGTAAATATAAAGAAGATGGCTTTCAAATAATGAAACGACAGATGTATCAATTTTAAAGTGTAACGTATAAGTTCGAAAATTTATCGTCAACTTACTGTGTTGGTGTAGCATATCGGTTAATGCATTTCCTCGGATAGGAAGGGATCCAGGTCCGAATCCCGGTAGCAACAACAATATTTTTCAAATTAATACATTTAATATGTATTAAAAACACATTTATTTTATTGAACCATTCAAATAATGTTATTTTTCATAAAACGTGAAATAAACTGTTAATATTTATATACTATTTTAGTACCAACTGAAACGATAAGTTAGCCTTTAATCATGTACTAACTTTACATAGCTCTAGATCTGTTCTAAATTTGACGATTTTATAAAAACTAACAACAAATTTTGTTTATATAACGATACTCAATTAATAAATAATACAGCAGCTCCCAAGCACTATTAAGCACTATTTAGCACTAATTAAGCAATAACCAACCCACCGATGACTAATCAGCTACTGGTATTTTTTGTGATTCACTCATATTTCTAGGCACTGACGGAGGAGGAAATAAATATGTATCATATCATTGAGAATGCTAAAATATCAATGCTGAATATCACAAAATTAATAATAAAGAGTACTTCACCAAATATAGATTTGTAATGACGCCGTTGTAAATTAATAATATTATATGCATAATTATATAATTTACGTTCTATTAATTTTTCTTAAATTAAAAAAGACAAATTAAACAATTACAGTTTCTTTTTCACGATAAAATATCAGCGAAAAATCGCGCTAGCAACTAAAATATTTTTTCGATTAATTGATTTTTTCTGTATATCTTTTTCTAGTTGATTCATTTAATTTGTAATAAATACCATGTTTTGAAAAAACTGTAACTTCACAATAGTAAAATATTTTTATTATTTGTTGCAAATTTTACTTTGCGGTTTTTATTAATTTTAATATAGATTATTTAAAAACGTTAGAACAATTTGACATGTGGTTTTAGTTAGTTTATTTGACATCCTGATAAAGGTAATGGTATTTTTCAAAACCGGTTGGTGTATTAAATAATTTATATTCAAAATAAAATCTTAAAACCTGTATAGAAAAAATTTAGGTCGTTCATCATCCTCATCTTCAGCCCTTGTCAATCCACTATTGGATGAAGGCCATTTCATAGCTATCTTCTTACACGTCACTTCCACAACTATAATAATCGTCTTCGTGAAAATAATTCAACAATATTTTTTGTCTATTGTTAGCCGACTATCCTTGTACGTACATTATATATTCTGCAGTCTCGGTTCGTTTATGGATATTTTTATTTCACATAAATAAATAAAAACTGTGTTCCACTATGCATAAACAGTGTTCACTCTCACGTGCTCCTGCAAAACATGGACTCTCGGCAAAAAAGAAGTCCAAAAGGTTAAAGCACAAAACAAAGAAGCATGGAAAGATTTATGTTGGTCATCACGGGAAGAGACGGGAAAAAACGTGTGAAAAGGAGTACATACAAGAGTACGTGTAGAAATATAATTAAATAATATACGCCAAGAAAATAAAATGGCAATGGGTTAAGCCAGGGGAAGGCTGGAGGGGGCTCGGAGGGGCTCGCGAGAGTCCCTTGTTCAATTAAGAAAAAACAATATTCTCAGATCAAATCAGTACCTAACTGCAAATTATGTAGATGGTTTAAATGTATTCTGAAACATAAGATATTGTTGTTTTTTGAATTTTTCGTAAAATACGTTTAGTTCGGGTGCATAATAAAAGAGACGTAGCCATTTTTTAGTCTGTAGTCTGTAGGCGATGTTTGATATGTATTGCTTCCAGATGTTGTTAGATGTTCAACGCAACATTTTTGTGAACCATGCTTTGAAGATTATTCCTCATACTTCGTACATGTACATTTTTTATCCCTTTGCCGTAATTGTGCACAGTTTTGAGAATGACAGATCCTAATATTTATTACTTTGTACCATCACTCACTAAAAATACCTTCAGTTTCAATCCAGTGTTCCGTTTTGTAATATGAAATTGAAGCGAAAAGAATAAGTATTTAATTTTGCAATCTAATGCCAGCAGTTCACTCTCGTCGAGGCTCCGCGCCTCGCCTCGCCTCGTCTAAACTCCGACCGGAACGGAGCGTGGACGGGGCGAGGCGAGGCGCGCGTGGCCAAGCGAGATGGCACAAGACGACCAGTGTCGACATGAGATAGGCGATGCAAGCCGAGAGCTGCAGTACACTCTCGTGCTCGGCTCCTCTCGCCATGCCTCGGCGAGAGTGGACTCCTAGGTAAGTACATTTTTCAGCTATTGATATAAATTATTTTACGGTATATTACATATTGGGAAATATTTGATTGCTATAATTGCATGTAATTGTTTAAAAGTAATAAAAATCTACCCTTTCCCCAGAACACCGCTAATAGCTCTAAGACTAAGCGAGCATCGCTAGGTTAAGCTGCATCGCTCGGAGGACGGACCATCATTGAATAAATGCAGTCAGTCATCCAGTGGTATCCAAGGGAAATCAAGAGGCTGGACTGACGAAATCGTGCGATAAATTCTGCAAAAATTATGGTGTCGAATAACAAATGACAGAGAAGAGCGGATGACACTTGGGGATGCCTTCATTTAACAGTGGAGAAAAAAAATCAGATTATCATATTGATGAAAGGTCATCATATATATTTCAGCATTGCACTGATTCGAGTGTATTTATTTTTTCTTAATATTCTCAAAGGTTTATTTTACAAATATATTTGAAAGAGTAGAGAATAATATAGAAATAAGTATATTTCTCGGTACAATTTGAGAGGTGACTGTCTAAATTGTCGTATATATATATATATATATATATATATATATATATATATATATATATATATATATATATACATATTTTCGTATTTCACCAGCATTAAGAATAATAATCCTCTCCGAAATAACAAATGTTAAAAAAAAATAATAAAGCATTCATTTAACTGTTTAACACGCATGTACCTAGTGTTCGCAATAGACAACATTTACCCCATTTACGTAGTGACTTCCTGCCAGGTGCACATTCCTTAGAAATCTATCTCTAATTCTATTTTTTTAAATAATATTTTACTGACAAAATTAACTTAATAAATTAAAGTCTCTCCTACATTCTAAACCTTTGACATCATAACAACACGTGACCGGAAATCGCGAGGAATCTCCATTAATAATGGATATATTTTTACAATTTACAGGCGTCGGCAAAAATTGTTTATCTCTTAAAACGCATTATTTCGTACTTCTGACGACATTAGCTAGCTTGGTGACACATGTTGACCCCCCCACCGCAAAAACTGAGGAGGAACAGGGTCAAATTAAATAGACGATGCAGGAATCACCCCATTCATTATTGAGTTCACCCCGGAACTGTAAACAGTGTCCAACAATTTCTCCCTGGCCGCTTCGGTCAAGGAAAAGTTCAAAAAGTTATATTAACTGATGTATCAATTGTACATACATACCTTCGGTATAGACTCCATCAAATTAGGGTCGGTGTCAGAATAAAATATCTACTACTTTCAGGTATTTTAAGATCCAAATCAGGATCAACCGAGCGTTTAATAATTTTAAATAAAAATAAAACCAAACATGATTGACCGATTGATAAAAATAAATATCTTCACCGTACCTATCTTGAAAGAAAAACAATCAGTGAGTGATACTAAAATCTTCACTTTTTATTAACCAAGTAAAATCATTGTACCATCTCGTTTGAGAACAATTTACTATGGACTAAAACGGATTCCAGTATCCAAAAATAATGAACAGTGTATTTGAAAGATTAGAATCATTTATACTAATTAACAGAACTAAAAAATCGGTGAAATAAAACACATGCCAAAAAATAAACATAACCAAAAGGTGTAGAAACTATTGCAAAAAACCAAATCAATTAAATTGTTAAATTTTATTTAACAAACCAAATTATCCGGTGAAAATTCTATAAAATACTGTTTTTCCAGTAATACTAATAATACTGTCACCGCTGTAAGTGCATTCTGCTGCTATTAAATCATCAAAAACCAACACCATCTCATCCGAATATTTGGTGTTTAAAATCAAATACTAAATATGAATATAGAGTCCCTGCAGCCCTTTCAGCAAATTAATTATTAGACATTTCGCCCTGTCTTTCTCAACAAAAAAAAAACTCTTAAATCAAGGAAGTCCGTAATAAAAATAATCTAGTTCTAAGTGCCGAACCGAAATCACCTTAGTTTTTATACAACACTATTCCATTATGTAGAAATTCTCACATACCATATTGTTTTATGTACCATTTCATAGGCTTATTATTTTCACAGTGAATTTCATTTTTTCCATTTCTGTTTTATTGTATCATATTCATCAAGTAGTTTGACCAAATTCTCTAAGACCCTAGAATATTTGAAAATTATAGGAAATTATTAAAATATTTTTTATTTATTATCTTAGTTTTATTAACCACAATTGAGTTTAAAAAACATCTACCGGTTTCGAAAAACACCTTTTCCTTCTTCAGGATGTCATAACTAACCAAAAATATAGCATTGTTTCTTCACCAGAATCTATTTTTAAATTTTTTAAAAAAACAACAATTATTTAAAAAATAAATTTAGTACCTAACTCAAATTGCTGCTCAGTACAAATTTAGTCGAATAATTTTTAGTTAGTTATGACATCCTGAAGAAGGAAAAGGTGTTTTCCGAAACCGGTAAATGTTTTTTAAACTCAATTGTGGTTAATAAAACTAAGATAATAAATAAAAAAATATGAATTTTAACCACCAAGTTAATATTGCTAATTTTAAAAGTATAATTATTAAAATGTATGTGTTTTCATTGTACCGCTAAACACTGTTTTATTAATTGAATCATGTACGCTGACATAAGTAGAACCCCCATAAAACTTGAGATGAAAAAGTAAAGTCTTTACCAAAGCTGAGTACCCGAGCAAAAGTAAGATCTCTCATGAGAAAGTCTATAATAGAACTACTTATTTATCGCGTCAAAATTTTAGCAGAATTATGAACAAAGAAAATTTTTCACAAAGAATCAATGATTTGCTGTGTTTCTCAGAAATTCGCCGGCATTGAACCAAGTAGATGAAGGTGGGTGGGTGACAATAATGACGAAATAAATAATATGACGAAATCAATTTCTGATTTTCTTTTTGTGCTCTATCCGTTCAACAGATGTTGGATATCATCACTTTGCTTACTGCGACTCGGAAAAACTGGCCAAACATGATGTTTTCCAGAGCCACGGTTTCCAGAAATCTTTCCCTGCATTATGAAACGCATCATCTTGTACTTCTCCCGATGTCTCATCACATGTCCGAGATATTAAAGTTTTCGGTTTTTTATTATTTTTCTTTTTTCATCCGAACCATAATATCTTCAAATACAAATTAAATCTATTAATCAGAAACAGGTGCATTAACCGACTATGCTACAGCACACAGTACTTTTGACGACAAATTTTCGAATCTATATGTTACATTTTTCAAATGAATACATCTATCGTTCCATTATTTGAAAGCCATCTATCTGCTTTATTTTTACGAAATCTCAAATAAATAAATAAATAACCTTTGAGTAGTCCGATAGGAGGCGCCAGATGGCTTTCAAATAATGGAACGATAGATGTATTCATTTGAAAAGTGTAACATATAGGTTCGAAAATTTGTCGTCAAAAGTACTATCGTCGTAGCATAGTCGGCTAATGCACCTTCCCCGGATTGGAAAGAGATCCAGGTACGAATCCCGGTAGCGCAACAACAATATTTTTCGATAAAATTGATTTTATATGTATATCTTTCTATTTAATACATTTGATTAGTATTTAAAATATCACAGATCTACGTTTTCTTAACTAACATTCGTTACTCTATCCATCCAGCTTGTTTAGAGCATTATTTTGCACATCTGAAACGCTTCAAATCGCCTTATCATTTCTTCGGTAAGTGTCCTTGCTTCTATTTCATAAAAGAATATCGAGGATTTCTGATCGCGTAGAGATAAAACGATCAACGATTACGCAGCCTTAAATAAAATTTCAAATATATAACGATTTAATATAATGGAACAAAGAAATGTGAAGTCGAAAGAAAAACTTATTTTCCATATAAGCAACATTTTAATTAATATGTGCTGATAGTATCTCTCCCTCCGCGCGCGTAATGAAGAAAGTCGCTCTCTGGAAAAACATAAGAAAATTTACGCAGTGTTTGAAATACATTATTCATTTTACGAGGGTGAAAAAAAGGACCTAACCGCGGAGGGCGGTCGGCAAGGGTGGGGTGGCGCGGGGGCGAGGGGCGGTGGGTGCTCCCCACTGCATAGGCACAGACGGTTTCCTCATTACTGATGAGTCTCCCGGGGGTGGTTCCGAACATTACATCAAATATTCCAGGCTTCATAACTAACAATCATTTCTTTTAGGATTTTTCACAAGATGCTGTACACTCTGGCACGGGCGACCTCGACTTCTATGAAGACATGGTCATTCTTATAAACTAGTATCGCCTCTGGAGTCGCTTTATGAACATCTGAGATACCCCAGGAGAATGCTTAAAGTGGGATTATGTGAATTATTTTAGTATTTAAAAAAATACAAAGTACAAAATTGACTTTTTTTTTCGAAGAAAGCAATCACTTTGTGGTTTGACATATTATATTAAATAAAACAACAATCACTTTGTATGAAACCACGAAATTTATTATACGTCAACCGGTTTCGTTTATCTCAAGCTTCATCAGAACGTATTTGAAACTAATCATAAATACAAAAAGAACACGCTTATATATACATAAAGAGTGAGATTGAATATATAATTACATGTGAAAGAGAGAGACAAAATACATATATAGAATATATATATGCAACTGGCGTCTCTTCTAGGTTAGATCGCGTTTTTGTAGATCGGTTTCCTTGGGAAAATCTGAGCTGACGTTTCGGCACGGTAACACGTGCCATTGTCAAAGCGTTGCCTAAAAGAGACGCCAGTTCCATACACCAGTGCTCGCGGAAACCTTAAATCTAACATATATAACTTTTATTAAAATTAACTTTAATTAGATTGAATACGATTGTATTCATTCAATTCTCTTCATAATTTTAAACAACTTCTATTTTCAAGCGTTAGTGTAGAACTAAAGACGATATACTAACACACACACACACACGTATAAAGTAAGAATATTTTTTTAAATAAAAATGAACCCTTATAAATTCCATGGTAAAGGATAAAATCTTTCTAAGCAATATCAAACTACTACTACAGACGTCAGGTGGCGAGCCCAGCAAACGCTCCGTTTTACTTTTCTGCCAACCATCCACAGATTAATGAATACGAATGATCGACCAAAGTATGGAGACGGTTCTTCGTCAGCATTGTTAACCCCATTAGATTTTAGATTTTAAATCATCATTTTTAAAAAAACTTCGAATCATGCTCTGATTTCATATAAATGTTAAAATATTTCTGCACTGATCGAGCGAATGTATAAATATACATTTTTAATGATAACATGATTACACACTTTCGAAAATTAGTAATACAAATACACAAATACGTTTACAGGAATATGAAGTAAGCCTATTAACACAAAACATTAATCTGTGCTGCGGCAGCACTTGAACCACCCCACACATTCTTCACATCGCCGGTTTCTGAAGAGCGCGATGTGGTTTTTGCATACCGACCACCTAGCCTGACCCCAGAAGGGGTAAGCATAAACGATGAAATGTGGGTTGTGTAACCGAACGTACTTACAAATACACGGTCTTCCAAAACTCTGTTAACATGAAACTAGCTTTTAGAGAGAGAAAAAACATGTACATGCATACTTCTAACGCGGTAGCTAGCTAGTTAGCTAGATTCAATGGACCACACAAACGCAATCCCATCTTATCATAAATAATATATATATATATATAATGACCCAATGTTCTCCTACATGTCACGCAAATTGGAGTGACTGTCAAATACTTTATATTTTACGTTTAAAAAAAATATATATTTGTTATCTATCATCATAAATTTGAAAAATTTACCACTAGTATTTAAATTACGAATCGTTTACTTCCATACCGCTCTGTATTAAAAAATGTATATTTAAAAGCAGTTTTACTAGGAAAAAATTATACTTGCGATCAGTTTAAATACTGTACCAAAAATAATAATTTAAGTAATGGAGTAAACGAAAACAAGTTTAAGTTTCGTGTCAATGCCGTCTATAATTGAGTACTTAGCCTCCAAACGGCTCAATAATGAAACTGACCATTAGTTTTTAGTTGTATGCCACTGGCTTGTACCAAAGAAGATCAAATAATGTGACCGAAAAACACCTAAAATACGCGTGATGAATTTCAAAAACCTCTATAAATAGTATAATGTGGCAATTAATTTTATAATTACTCAAAATCGACAACATATTTGTAATTTTTTTTTTAATTCTAGTAGTATTGATACATATACCGTATCATCAAAATATGTATTGAAGCATGTACATTAAAATCGTTTCTAAACGATTTTCGTGATATCTGCGTTTTGTTAAAAATCCGTTGTAGAGAGGTTTGGAATTAAACGTTAAGTGTACATCTTTCGCACCCATTCTGGGATGGGTTTTAAACATTAATACAATACATAATATCCCAGAAATATAGGGAAACTTTCCCACGCGTAGGGAAATTTGAAAAGCAGTTGATACCGCACATTGGATCGAAGTGTCAATTTCCTATGAATTATAAATAAGGTAGACATGTTCGTCTTGATTGATCATCGAAGACTGAAACAGCGCAAAATAATGGAAGATTTATTTAATATGTTGTTTGTACATGTAGTATTTTAATATATGTCACACTTTACTGGGAATAAATATAAACTAAAAATAATTAAAGAAAGAAAAACACACACACACACACATACAATTATACTGCTCTTGTGTCACTGAAGTTTGGACTGAGGTCTTGCCGTACTCGCTCTCGCACATGTATTATAAAGAAATTACCCTAATGAAAATTATGATGACGATATAAAAATTTATATATATATGTACGTATGCACATAATATTCATGTTTATAAAATGTACATAAACTGATTTAAAATGTGAGGCGGTTTCTTTAAATCAGGCATAATATAAGTGGGAAATTGCCATAATAATATAATTATTGTGAAAAAATTACGTGTACTAAAAATAAAAATCAAAACAGTGTGCAAGAGAGCCAAAAATAATTTTGTGAAATAAATATACAAAAGGTTCTGGTATTTTTGGTGCGCTATTGAAAAATAGGTGGAAGAAATATTTCGTTTTAATTCTTCCCAAAATGATAACATTCGTATGACCACCCTATTGCGGGGTTGGGAAAAATACAATGTAAATGTAAGGGATGACAGAGACAAGGTGAGTAATGTTTAAGCTCCACAACCGAGATATAAAACTATCACAGTTAGGGATTTATAACAAAGCCTCACTGATATACTGGGAAAACTTGACATGACCATAATTAATAAGGATCTCCTTCTTTTCCACCATTTATTCTACACGGGTCGGGATTCTAATTCCTCGATAAAAAAAACTTCCATCGGGTCATCTGTACACTGCGGTCCCAGTAGCAGTTTCATAATTGTACTATTTTGGTTTTGTTGTCCGATTTCAACAAAATCCATTTTAACAATGTCTTCTAGTATTCTCGGCACATAGTCGTATCTTCATATTTGCTGCTGCTGCATGGGGGGGGTCTGTTCACAAGCCACCTGTGTATGCCCTCTCAATACGTTTCCTTAATTGGTAAACAAATATGAAAATAACACTGTAAACCATGATCCTAATAAACACAGTCCTAAATTAATGTATTAATTATAAATATATACATATAAAATCAATTTTTGTCGGAAAATATTGTTTTTCGTCACTGGGATTCGAACCTGAATCTCTATTTCCAATCCGGGGAAGTACAGTATTTAAGATATCACAGACCGTCTGTTCTGAAAAATTACAACTTCACAATAAGAATGTGTTTTCCTTAATAAAAACATAGACCTATTCAGCCAAGGCAAACCTTTACCCATAAGTGGGTCAAAGTATATACCCAATTTTTTAACCTTTCCTCTCCGGTGATGTAAACTAAGTTGACATTGCCTCAATACAATATTTAATATAATACTAATATCACTAGTAGCCCGGTGGATCAAAACAAAACACGTCCGGCGGTGATGGGTCATTTTAAACCCACCCCAAGTATTTGGTTTTTTAACCGATTTTTGGGATATTTTTTATAGGTATATCATTTCAAATATGATTTAATGAAATGGCACGATATGTCGTAATCTTTCTCCTAAAAAATTCAAGTTTTTATAAAAATTATTACGAATAATGTAGGTACGAATATTTGCGCATCAATTAACGTCCGACACGGAGCAAGTACAAACTTCCACTGAATCGTCGGTACGTCGTCGGCTACCTGCCGGTTTGTGACAGTGATTATAAATATTTTACGTTCTTTAAATTAATTTTTTTAATTTAATTTGTACGTACATAAATTGGCTACAAAGAGAATAAAAAAAAAGAACAAAATATACACAGAAGTAAAATAAAAATATTGTATAAAAAAATTACATCCTTTGTATACGAAATGCAATCAACAATATTATAAGAAAGGCAAAAATGTAATTTATATATTTATTTAAATAAATAAAACAATAGACAACCTATATTCAAGATAGATATAATATTTATTGTCTTTTGTGAGGACAATCCGGGCAGTAAATTGTTTGTTATTGTCATAATGAAAATAATTTTAAAATTATACTTAATATTATAATATATTTGCCAGGTAGGCGCGGCGCACTACAAAACTAACTTTCTATTTTATTGGGGTTTCTTGGAGTTAGTTTGGGGCGACAGCAAAAAGATGTCAAGACAAATAAAAATAAAATATGTGAAAAATAACTTGACTGGATTACTAGCACGCGTAATGGTTAGAGTGTAGCTGCAACCTTTGTATCCCCTGTCCAAAAGGTTGACAATATACGATTTGGCGCAAGCGGTGAAAGGGTATCTCGTAAAAATGACTGTTCTAGATCAATTTTTGGGCGTTTTTTCACTTTTTTGTCACATTCATTAAAATCTCGTTCTATAATGTTAATTTATATTTCAAATTATTTGGAAAAAATAATAAAAGATTAGCTACAAGTAAAATGGCTTTAATCGAATATGTATCGAGTAATTTATATTTTTAAAAAGACCCGGGTCAGATCTGACCCACCAACGCAGAGGATGTGATATCTCTATAAATATACTAAATACAAAATTCGTATTTTACGTATTCCTCCGTAATATATTTATGTATTGGATAAAATAATTATACGATATAAGTATTTACCACACGCAACAATAAAAAATGTTTTCTCGAAGAACCTGATGTGAATTTGTCAATACATATATGTATGTGTACCTGCGTTGTGTTGCGGATGGCGTAGTGCGCGGGACGCGGGGTGCCGGATACGTTACTTTAGTTAGTGGCAGAACGTGCGCTGGTCGAATTAGATGTATCTTATGCGTTTTTGTGTTGTCGTTATGACCAATGTTTTTTTTTTCATTTTTATCACTTTTAAACAATAATTAATACATATAGGGATGCTCTATTTTAAAATGTAAATAAAACATGTTGTGTGTGAGATACCCACTCATTTTTTTTTTCATTTGAAAGTATATTTTATGGCATTAAGCGTGGTATATAATGTCGTTCAAATATCCGCCACGGCTTTGTTTGGCGGCACGTATTCGGGAGGTCTAATTTTCATTGACTTTGTCTCATAAATCTGGCTGAATTTGCTGGATAGCGTTTATTATATTGACTTTGAGGACGTCAATTGTTTGCAGTTTAAAGTTAAAGTTGCGATTTAAGATAGCCCCAAAGTAAGAAGCCAGTTCAGATAACCGTGCTCTCAAATCGCTCATGCAGAATGTCCACCGTGGCATATAATATGGTTGGAATCACATATTATCGGTATTCATAACATCCAGTTTGGGTCACAAGAAGTTACTTAATATCAGTCTGTAGCGCTCGCCGTTGACAGTTATGGCAATGCCAGTTTTGTTTTGAAAAGAAGTACGGACCGATGAACCCGCCATACCAAAATCCGCACCAAACAGTGACTTTCTCGGGATGCATTTGGTGCTGGTGTATCTCATATGGATTCGTATCGCCCCAAAATTTGACAATTTTGCTTGTTCACATATCCATTCATCCAAAAATGGGTCTCGTCGCTAAAGATGATTTTTTTGGCAAAATTTGGGTCAACTTCTAACTGCTCCAGAGCCCAATCAGCGAATACACGGCGTTGTCTATGATCGTTTACCTTAAGTTCCTGAGTTAATTGGATTTTACGGATGCAGACCCAAGTCCTGATGCCAAATTCGCCAAGTTGAAGTCACAGAAAGGTCAAGTTCTTGTGGAGGACGAAAAATTGACTGCCTTGAGTTTTCCCATACTTTCTCACGCATAGCAGCGATGTTTTCCCCAGGTCTTACGTTTCGGTTATGTACTGGTGTTGACCGATTATTTACCGAATCAGTTGACTCGAATTTGGCCACCAAACGTCGAATAGTCGACTTGACAGAACGTTTGTGGCAAGAATAAAAATCACGTATTGCGCGGAACGTTTCTCGAACGGAGTAGTGAATTTGATAATATAATTTGATGATCTGCACACATTGTTCAAAGCTATAACCTTCGATGGTGATTTTTCGTACACTACTAAACAATTAACAACAAATTTGACAGATGTCACTTTAACAACATAGCTGCTATAACTTAACAAATTTCGAGCGTTCCTATTGAGACCCTATATATTGGAACTTGGGTATCATGTCTTTCGGAGTCACAGGTCACTTGGACTCCTTGCTCCTTCATCATATTGTATGCCTTAATGAAAATGTTATTATTAAAAATCTGCTTAAAAGGGGGCAGGGTTCTGCTAGTTGGCGCAGTGATTAATGACCTCTAAAGGAAGACAGTTTAGGGGCGTTTAATTCGCGATGGTATGGTAATATCGTATTTTGATATATACATATATTCGCTTATATACATATATATATATATATATATACTATTATTTTAATGATTAATATAAGTACTAAATGTAAAATATTCATCAAACTTAAAAATCGCAAAAGTCTCCTTGTACACTGAGTTTACAGCACCGGAGCGCGCATTATTATTTGCACCGTACGGGAAAAGTTAAACAAAATCTTGACATGTCAGATGTTTTTTTGTGAAAAAAAAAGTAATTATTTTATTAGACGTAGTCTGTTCTAAAGCAATTTAAGATAAATATAATTAAAAATTATTTTATTTATTTTCAGAATTACGTATTTATTTTATACATCATCGACGCCTTAGGCACATTAATTTATTATACCCATGCGTATACATGTAAATGCAGTATTTTGCATTTATTATTCACAGCCATTTTTATACGAGCATATCGACAATAATTATTAACATAACATAATCTATACGGATTCCGACAATGCAAGTCCAAATACACTAGCCCAAAATGCACTGATATCCTGGCTACTTCACCACTAATCAACATTATCTGCATCGTACATAGATGCTCGCGTTAAAAATACAGTGAATAAAATATTGCCATGTCATATTCACAGCAGTAGCAGGTGACTAGGGGTAAGAGCAGAACAACGACAAGAGTTGAAAATTGTTTCTATTTCATTTTTATTCAATAAAAATTTTTTACTTAGTTGTGTTTGAATATTACAAGTCACTCTTGAAGGGTGAATTGCCTAAATAAAATATGAAAAAAAAAAAAAAATTTGAATATATTTTGACACGTGTCACCAAAAGTGTCAGATGGTCTAGCAAAGTAGCCAAGACAATGCTTTATATATCAGGGGAGGATACCTAATGCATCCCACAGGGTAAACTAACAAATGTATTTATAATATTATTGTATGTTCACTTCTGATGTACAAAAAAATTTAAATCAATGAAGGTTTATCTAATTTTACCTTATTTTATCATGATTGCTCTTTTATATAAATATTTTAAACTACAGTCTTACTTCAATGAATTCTAAAACATCACTAATAACAGAGTATTTCGCCATATCTTTTAAGAGTCTTATTTTTTAATAAGAATTTGTTTAAACTCTCCTCTCCATGCGTTTTTTTTTATTGCCATCAACCTAAACAACACCTGCTACAGCAATCGTTTATATTCTTAAATAATAAAACTATTTAAAGTGTATTAATATCTCAATCATGTATAATTTATTTTTGAGGTACATCTAAATATTATATTACCGTTTAAATTTAATCAGTATTCAATCAATGGCGAGGTACCTATTTATGTTCTTATTATTACAATAGTAAGTAACAAAATCTTATTAAGAGCAATCAAGAGATCTGATACTGATATCAGGTCTCCAAAATTTTACATCACCGGATTAAATAAATTTGTATTTTAATACAAATTATCATCAATTAGAAAAATATAAAAAGAGAAAATCAATTTATCGCCAAAAATTTTAGCTGCCATCGGGATTTGAACTAGAATCTCTTCCTATCCGGGGAAGCGCGCTGACTAATTAAGCCATATCAGCTTAGTAAATTAACGACAAATTTTCGAAATTATATTATTAGCAGCTATTTCAAATTGATACATCTATTATTACATTTTTTTAAAAGCTATCACCTTTTATTGCCAATACTTTTGAGTAGTACACGCTAGGAGATGCCAGAGATTTTTCAATTTCATTTTATTACATTTTTGGATAAACTTATTAATGCATGTATATCTTTCTAATTTGTGCACTTTAATTTGTATTAAAACATCACAGAACTATGTTCTAAAAAAAAAAACTTCTTCATAAAAATAATGCGTTCTTTTTAAAATGTGTATTTAATTGGCAAAAATGTGTCAATTTTAATGGAAATTATTTAAATTAATTACGTTAATTAGCAGCTGAGTAAAACCGCAATTATTTCCCACCACACGCATATATTTAGGGAAAGAAATCGCAAAACGTCAACTATTTTTTTGGAGATACATTTATTTGTTAAATAACCGCGAATGAAATCTAACGCCGTTAGATCGCCATGCGACACTACGCAATCACTAGCTATAGTGTGAACGTGTCGGGCGGTTCCACTATTTTCGAGAACATGACGACAATCGTTCACCCGAGGGTATTCACCAAAACGTTTTTCATGTAAAATTATACTATAATATTTTATTTTTTAAAAGTGTGATCATTTTGCAAACGCGCGACTGGTCCGCGAGGATGGCGGGGAAGGGGGGGAGGAGGGGGGGAAGCTCAACCCCAAAATTGAATAATGTATTGTTAACTTTTTTCTCGCCAAAGTATCGCTGAGCGAAATTGTTTTTACATAAAGTCGATGATTTAACGGCCAAGTTTTTTAAAGCGCGCATTTAAACTTTTTGTGATTTATTTAAAATTTATTCCCACTTCTCGTGATTCGGAGGAGTTATAAAAAAGATGAAGGTGTATTTTATTTAAAGTATTAATGGCGGGGAGCGCAACCAGTGGATGGGGTCAATTGAGAACGCTCCGTGAACCACTGTTGCCGCTTTACCACGCCTTCATGTCTGGAGACAAATTGGTCCCGTGATTCCCGAAGGACAGGGAGTGGTGTGTTTTGTCTGCCAGCCGTGCATCACCGCCCCGTTACCCCTGTAGCATGGCAGTAGGGCACGGTTGTCTTTTAGCATTAAAAAAAATGCCAATCTGTCTGCGAATGAGAAGAACCCAATATGAGAGCATTCGGTGGGTCACCTCTCACTGTGGTCCCACGATTTGCGCCCTTGTTAAACTATTATATTCAATATACATCTGGTAACTCGTGCTTACCAATACTTATATATTCCCCTGATTCAAGTAGGTGCGGATTTCTGGTGTAGGGTTCTGTCTCACTGAACATTTTGGGAATCCCTTATCCTGCCGAACACAATCTCACGTCATGCAAAGGATGTACCTCAAATATTACGCTGCAGTTTACATGGAAGCTGGATCGAAGTAAATCTACACATCTTCGAAAAATTACGAATTTATTGTCTTTCTTTTGTATACTAAATTCATAACTATTTTTGTGATCATAAATTCAAACATTCATTTTAATTTTATAATATACAAATTTTTTGAAACTAAATTTCTTTCAAGTTTTAATCTTCATATTTACCTATATTCAATAATAAAAAATTACACAAGTGATGGAGGGAAAAGTGATCCACAAATCTTATGCTGAAGCTGTCGGTGGTGTTGAGAGATCCCCATCTCACCCTCGACCACTGCCAGTGTTTTCTAAATAAGCTAGATTGAAGGCATTACAAATGAGGATGTGCTGAAGAGTGTGCACGAAAAGAGGTCAAAGGGTTATAAATAAAGATTGAAGGAAGAAGATAAAAGGGAAGACCTAGACAAAAATATATTCACCAAATAATGAACAATTCAAACACAGACACATGCAGATAATTTCTGAAAAGTGTTTAGGATAGAGATGCATAGCGAACATTACACCGACAAGAAGACAGTTTTTAAATGTGAAAGGAGAAGTATTGTTGGAACTAAAAGTAATTTTCTGATTCTTTTGACTTCTTTTTTCTGTGATTCAGGACGCTTCTGGAAGACGGACCCCTTGCACTACTCTAGATCCAAGACCACCATTCAATATCTAAAGATACCTTATCTAGATTTCCGTCTCATTTCAAAACCTTTAATATACTGTACACATCGTCTTCAACACGGGCAATACGATGTAGTGCACAAAAATTTAGCAAAGCAAAATAAAATAATTAATTTCAATGTTTTCAGTACATTTAAATCGAAATGTACACAATCAGACAATGTGTAATTAATAGTGATAGTTTATAAAACAACAGACTAAAAATATGCATGCATATAAAATACAGAAATGAGCAGGTGCAGTCACAAGATTGAACAAAATTCAAATTATTATTATATTTTGACGGTATGAGCATATTATAATAAACATAATAACTATTTAACATATGATACTAATAATAAAAATCCACAAAAATATTTTGATACGTAGGTATATTGCAGAAAATAAATAAAAAGAGAAAAAAAGGGAGAAAGGGTGGAGAGGTTGCAACTATTGTTGCGGTAAAGGGAGAGCAAGATGTGTTTATAGGCAGAATGATTGGCCAAAATTGATATTGTGGTGGTTCATAAGAAGAACCCTTTGAGCGTAATAAGGCTAATGTTGAAAAAGTCATATTAAAAGTCATAAATAAAAAATATGAATTTTAACCACCGAGTTAATATTGCTAATTTTAAAAGTATTGAAAAAGTCAATTTTTGCAAATTTATTATTATGATATTTGCATGCATTATATCAAAGGTTATTTTAGGGTGGCTCCTATACCTGCAGAATTAAAATGAGACCAACTGAGATGATACGAGCACGTGATGCGAAGGGAGGAATACCATATGATTCGTAAAACCTTGAGTTTCGAGACCGACAAGAGAAAACCGACCACGAGTAATAATGGATGGATAGCTTCAGTTAAAGATTTTAACATGATCAAGTGGAGCATAAGTCACTAGAGTGACTCTAGGTGAACGGGATAAAGCGAAAATGAAGAAGATTAATACTTTTAAAATTAGCAATATTTACTTTGTGGTTAAAATCCATATTTTTTATTTATTATCTTTGTTTTATTAACCACTGAATTGAGTTTAAAAAACATCTACCGGTTTCAAAAAATACATTTTCTTTCTTCCTTTTAGTTATGACATCCTGATGTAGATGTTTTTTAAACTCAATTCAGTGGTTAATAAAACTAAGATAATAAATAAAAAATATGAAGAAAACTAATTTACAGAAAATATAAGTTTAAATAATATCAATTTAAATTATTTTACAGTTACATTTTTATTCATTTTTAATATAAATTAAGGTTATAAAAACAATTAAGTTGCAATATGTTAAAAAAATGAGTAAAAAATTATCAATTTGTCCAATTTAAAAAAAAATCATTTATATCTTGGTAAGAATCAGAAAAGCAATGAAAATGCGAGGAACAACAGAAAAGATTTTAACTTCAGTAATGTCACGTATCCAAAGAGTTTTAGTTCGTTTTTCGTAATCTGTACTTTATGTTGCGTTATGAAAAAGGCTGTATGTCAAGTGTATACGTATTGAAAAGACATTTTTCTCGGGGTAAAAACAGGACTTCCACCCACGCTTGGCTGACGCCATATTTAACGGCTGCAAGACGGTTGATTTATTCAAGTCGAAAATGATTGGAGTAACACCATATTACGAGAATAAACGTTTAAAAAAAATTTTTGTTTGTTTAAAAAAAAAATAGGAATGGAAAACTACTAATATGAAAACAAAATAGATTTCAAAGCCATTGGTATACGGTACAATAGTCAGGCAACGAAAAATGCTCTAGAGAATGAAGTAATATTTAAATGACTTTTGATGATGAAGAAATATAACAATTAAATATTTTTTTATTATTCAATTAACTATAGAAGTTCATAATGATCGTTCTTGTCAAAGCATTTAAAATTCTTGATAGGTACATTGGAACACTTGGTGATAATTTTAAAATTATCAAAATTAACTTTGTGGTTAAAATTAATTATTTTCATTTATTAACTTTGTTTCATTAACCACTTATTGAGTTTAAATACGTCTACCGGTTTCGAAAAATACCATTTTCTTCTTCAGGATATCAATACTAATCAAAAATATATGTTATTGTATCTTTACCAGAATCTATTTTTAAAAAACAATAATTACTTAAAAAAATTATTTAGTACCTAGCTTAAATTGTTACTTAATACAAATTTACTCGAATAATTTTTAGGAAAAAATTTTAGAATAGGACTCGTAGATAAATTTAGTTGGTTGTTTATAATTTTTTGATTAGTTTTACACGCTTTATTTATCTCTCCAAATTATTTAATTTTTGACCAACACCGTTCGCATGCAATTTATTTATTTATTTAAACATTTTATTTACCTTGTATATTGTTAAAATTATATTTATATAATTTATAATCTTGCATAATCGTAAAACTAAACAGTAACGAAAATTTGAGGCGGAAATACTTAAATCACTCACAACTAATCAAGATCTAGAATTGATCAGCTAATGCTCCATCCACTTCTTCTATTTCTTCTATCTATTATTTCAGTGGATTTGATAACGGGCGTGAACATTAAATATTTAATCGCAGATGACTTCGGTTCCAGTTGTTTTGACATTAAAAGTTTTAACTATTTTGATTTTCTTATTTGCCAAATCTCCGTTTGAAGAATTGAAAAATGTTTACAACCTACAAGAGTATTTCGAAGAAGGCTAATTTAGGTATGAAAGGTTTGTACACTGTTAAAGTAACGAAATAATTAAGATTTTTTTTTTACATGTTAATAAAATATTGGACATTTCAAGATCAAGAAAACGGACTAAACATGAAATATTATATATTGCAAAAAATCGCATGATGCAAGTTGTGGAAAATTTTACTGTATACACCTACTTAAAATCTCAATGTTAAAAAAATTATATGCATGATTTTTTTGTGATTTTAATACATTTTTAAAAAGATTCTTTTACATTAATATTTGTTTACTTACTTTAGTTAATAAAAATAAAACTTTTACTTTACTAAAATACCTAGAACCCGTTCTTGCATTGACATAATTTTTACATCAATTCATTATAAAATTATAAATACCACTATAAAAACTTACTTTTAAGAAAAGCAGATCATTGAATATACTTTATTATTTGACTCTTATCTTTCGTTCATTGTGATCATCATTTAATGTAATACGCCTTCTGTCGTTAAAAATAAGAATTATAAGAATTTTATTCTAAGAATAATATTTAAACATAACGAAAACGAACATTTGTGAATGACCTTTGATATATGTAACGAAGAATCATATGAGGACGGAGCAACCTTTTACCACACGTTTACCCCTACATCGAATAGGTTCATTATTTCATTTTTAATTAACCCCTTAAGTTGTGGGGGAGATAATCCATTTTCCTGTTCGTGCGTCATTGTTATAACTGTGTTAGTGTGTGTTTGTTAGGCCTGAATTACACTAAAAAGAATTGTGTCAATCACGAGGCAATTATTTTACGTATTACAATCGAACTTTATTTATTATTGGTATCCTCCATGAAAATCGAGATATAATAGGTATCTGATCAAATATGTAACGTAATTCCAATCTACAGCTACTTACTAATGAAGGTAAATATCGCAATTTTCAGAAGTTGTTAATGTATTAGCATTTTACCTAGGGATTCTGTATTCTCGACTTTTTTCAATTCCCGGGACACGAGAGCCAAAATTTTCAAGTGGAATTTTATTTAATTAAAAAAAAAAATATATATATATATATATTTTATTTTAATAATTGTTCATACGTATGTACAGTAGCTATTAGAGATATTATCGGTATTAAATCGAATAAAAATTGTTTGATAAAATAATTATTAATTGTATTTTTAATCAAATTAAGCTAACATTTATAAATTGATTACAAAAACAAATAGGTACATCGATAAAAAGTACAAAATGAAAACATTTTTTTTAATATACAATGAAAAAACAATTATTAAAAATCTCATTGGAAAACAATAACGTATTTGGTCAAAATTAAAGACAAACCGAAGTTCTCTCATAACCTTTTTCAAATAATTTCTAATCATCTAAATCATGTTTCGTCAAAAGATGACACGATTTTATCTTAAATATTTACATCTCGTTTTACGGAGAAATATTATCCCCTTTTTGAACAAACCGACGGAACTATTTCCTTTAGAATATTTATAGCTCACTATATACAAGAATTGACACACGTGCACCGCTCGCTGCTCGCCGCTAGTAACCGTAATGATCAGCAAACTAAAACATGTTTTCAATAAAAAAAAATTCTTACCAGTTGATTCATTTAATTAATATATTTTAACTTGTTTAAAATGAATAATATGAATAAAAATCAGTCTCAAGTTTCGGGTTATTTTTTTTTAAATTCCCGGGACTCGAGACAGAAAAAAAACATGGAATTCCCGGGTTGTCTCGACACAGAATCCCTAATTTTATCCGTGATAGTGACAATAGAATAAATAGATAGTGACAATAGAATAAAAAAGAGATGATACGGTGAAATTTTATCTATCATCACAATTTTTAAAACCATTAAAAGCACTTAATCTGACAGAAAATCACAAAAACAGGTGTGATAGGAAAATGTTACATGTATACTGCTAAATACCCTTTACGATTTTACTCAGGTACAGCGTTACATAACAGAGACACATTTCTGGATATTTATTATATTTATCAAATGAGACTTGGAAAAAAAATCCGCCCATGTTGCTTAAAATTAAAACAATTCAAAATTTGTTTTTCGTTTAATAATATTTTAATATCGGTCGGCTTATTCGACTGGTTGATAATTATTTAATATGATTGAGAATTTATTTATGATGATTTTGAACAGCAATTAATGCAAGAACTGAAATGTGTGAATGTAGGAGCGAAAACGAGCAATTTGTTGAATGTACGTTATTTTTGTATGCAGATGATGCGGTATCAAAGGAGAATAGTGAATAATATTTGTCTAGTAAGTTGGATATACTCAAGGAAAGAGACCTTATTGTTAATGTTAAAAAATCGAAAGTGATGGTAATCGATAAGGAAGAAAATAAGATATCGCGCGAAATACTGGTAAATAATGAATATTTGGAAAAGATAGATGTGTTTTGTGTATTTGGGTATGTTCGACAGGAATAGATATATAGAAAGGAGGGCGGCTGCAAGGAATAAAGTGAACAGCTCTTTGGGCTAGTCTTTAATCCTTTCTACCCCGAATTATTCAATTTAAGTACCTAGCAACTGCATAGTTTTTGTAGTATTCTTCAAACATAAGCGAATTGTGATGGGATTTATTTTTTTTAACTTTGGAATATAAATATTATTAATTATAATTTGTATTACTTCTAATTACAGTCAGACCTTACATGACGTACGCAAAAAAATAAAAATATATAACTTATTACAAAATAATGAAAGAAATATTCTAACACATTAAAAGAATAGTTGAAAATTTAAGAAAAAAAAATTGGTTAAAATAACTATTAATAATCACAAGGAATGCAAGTGACATTTCACCCGCCGCAGGGTTGACATAATGTTGAAAAATAACTAATGTTAATAGTCTAAATAAATTAAGTAGACTTAGTAGTACCGTCAGAGAATTAACACCGAAGTAAGATATATGACAAGATAAAGTTGATGGTACTTTAAAGTACCGTCAGCATAGAAAGGGTTATAATCAGTTTCATATAACAACTAGACCAATTCTCAAAAGTATTCTAGATAAACGCGATACTTCTCTCAAGTTGTCCCGAGACCCGACTTAATTAATGCAATTTTACGTTAAGTCGTATTTGAAACATAATTTTAAATGTGCATTTGCAAATTTACATGAGAGTTACAAAATTATACAGGTATTAAAAAATACTTATTTTCCTCTGATAAACGAGTGAACCATTATTAATGATAAAATCCAAATAATTTTTTCAATTAAGAACATAATTATATCAGTTTAATTATTTAAAATATCTAGCCATAATGTTACTGCTTCTTCGTAATATTACCAAGTTCATTTTGTTACGAGAAACAATCATATGCTTCGAAAGTTTCGACACTTATTCAATAAATGTGACATTTATATCAGTAATTAATGGTTTCTAATCCTTGAAGAAGTTTTCCAGATAAATACTAATTTCCTGAATACATAGAAATGAGAGAGATATCAAATAAATACAGAGTCTGTAACAAAAAGCCTTTTGTTTCTTCAGAGAGAAATTTACTCGTATATTTATTCCCAAAGGAATGAATTCAGTATACATACAGATGTATATTTATACTTATTATTAATTCGAAATATCTATTACATAGATATATATACTTATAAATGTAATCTATTACATAATATATTATATAGTAGAACATGAACATCTCGAACTTTTTTAATTCGAATATATCATTAATTCGAACTTTTTTGTTGGTTCCGTGAATTTCGTCTCAAAATAAACAATCTTTAAACAAGCTTTAATTCACATCAATGAAGTTAATAAACAATCACAACTACAAAATAAACAATCTTTAAACAAGCTTTAATTCACATCAATGAAGTTAGGCGATTTATTAAGGGACAAAATGAAGTGAATGAAGATTTGTTCCAGTCCTTAAATAAGTTAGAAGCGTATATGAAAATCCAAATAATTTGTGCAAAAAACAGTCCAAAATGTATTCCTATTTTCAACGTAATTAAAATTATCACATACATGTACAATTTTGAATAAATAGTTAATAATATATATGAACTTGTGTTTTCTTAACAACCCTAATCACTTTTTTCTTAATTCGATTGTTTTTGGTGGTCCCTTGAGGTTCGAGATATTCATGTTCTACTGTATTAGTAAATATATGTTATTTACTTACTTACTTACCATCACGCCGTTTCCCCGCGCCACACTCCTCTGTCCTGACACACAATTCTCACCTCATTCACGTTCATACTTCTTCTCATACAAGGTCGCTGATTGTTGTGGCTTCTAACAGAACCATCCTCCATTATCCGGTTTACCTGGTCGTGCCAAGTCTTCTGCAGACGTCCTCTATTTCTGGTGCCATCAACACTTGCCTCATATATCTTTCTTACCATTCTCTCTTCATTTATTCATATGACCAAACCACCTAAGTGATCATTTCTTAATCTTACTCACTATACTAACATTAGCTTTATATTCTTTCCTTATTTCTTCATTATTTACTCTATCATAAATAGATTTGCCAAAGTGATCTCATTTTCACTGCATTCAGTCTACTTTCATTCCTCTTCTGCTAGCTCCAGGCCTCACTTCCATACATCAATGTCGGTACCAGGACTCCATTGTGAACCGCTAGTCTTGCCTCGGTTGACAAATTCCCGTTAGATATAATTCCATTCAAAGCGCCGTTCACTTTATTTCCTGCAGTCATCCTCTTTTCGATATCATTCTCAGCTTTTCCGTTTCTATCAAACATACTTCCCAAATACACAAACTCATTTACTTGTTCCAAGCATTCATTACCTACAAGTATTTTGCACAGTGTCTTGCTTTCCTCCTTCTCGAATACATATGACATCAAAATATATCAAATCGCAATCTTTTAGTTTTAGTTATATTAGATTTTATAGTGTAGGACAGAGAACACATCTGGAGCAATTCAATAAGAAAAATAACCTAATGAAGAATTTGAACTGTTTGTAGCATTGTTGACAAAATTACAATAGAGGTCACTAAAGAGATTTGGGTATATGGAACCTACGAGCGAGAAGAGAATAACAAAAAGCATATATTATATAGAAGTCAACAAGATCACAGGACGACCGAAAAAAAACTGGCACAATCAGATATTTCCTGTATTTTAATTCACATTTCTCTCAGAACTAAATATCAATACCTCGGTTACCGCAATTAAATTAAATATATTATTTAAACCATAACGACAATATACCTTATATATTTTATTGTTGTACATACACATTTAATCCCCATCCCATTTTCTCTCTTTTCTGTGAGGCTTTCCTATTCTCTCGTATTTTTTTCATTGTTGTTTTTTTTTTCTTTTCTTAATTTTTCTTGTTCCTTTAATGTAAGAAAATATTTTTACTATTTTTGTTATCTTATTACATTATATATTATTATATCTTGTTATACAGCGAAATATTAACTTTCATTACTAAACTTACATTTGTCTATTGGTAATTCAGAGAAAACATGTTATTGTTTATTTTTATTATGAAACTATGACTACATATTACTGTTTTTCTTATTATTCATTAACTGTATATTTTCCAAATAAAATAAAATGACATCGTTAGAAAGTTCGCGAAAGAAGTACACAACGACGAAAGCCATATTAATAAGTTATTTATTTCATTTATTGAACAATTATTCTCTCTGTAATATTTTAAATCAATATTATTGTCGGTCCATCTGAGACGTATCCATTAAAATTATATTTTTCTTCGAGAGCGGTCTTCAACTCCAGTGAACAGCCCAGATCAAAGGGATGTCCACTGGAAATTTTTTAATTTTGAAATTTAAATAAAAACAAACAAATAAGTTTATTATATTTATTTTACTTTTAACGAGTAATAGAGATCTGATAGAGTGACGTCCACTTCTCACAATGCACTGTTTTAACCGAACCCTCATGTTGGCAAATTCGCGAGAAAAAAATGCTGGGTAGATAGCGGCGATTTCACACCGGGTGTTTTCTTGTATAACTTGACACTTGTACACTTTAAATTTCAGATATCCCCACAAGGAAAAATCACAAGGCGTTAAATCTGGCAACCGAGGTGGCCAGGGTACGTCTCGGTACTTGCTTATTAATTTTCTTGGGAAAATTGCCCTCAGCTTCTCCATTGTAACCCTAGCAGTGTGCGGAGTTCCCCCGTCTTGTTGAAACTGCGTTCTGTGGTTTTTTGGTTGGGAAACATTTGCAATTGCGACACCAAAAACTCATCAATCACACGGTAATTGCCCTCAGATTCTCCATTGTGACCCTAGCAGTGTGTGGAGTTGCCCCGTCTTGTTGAAACTGCGTTCTGTGTTTTTTCCGGCAAACATTTGCAATCGCGACACCAAAAACTCATCAATCGTACGCTAATAAACCTCAGAAGTAACAGTTTATTATTGATTAAAAAAAAAATAGAAAAATTCCCACTGGACACCCTATATATGAAGATATGTTGCAGTTTCATTTTGAAGGCCACATTTACCTTTTTCATTATTCGGTAAGTATATTTATGTTTTAGATATCATCTCTGTCTTTCTCTAATTCTTATTTCTGTTACATTTTTTAAGTAGCTGTGTAGCGTCTAACTATATGTTTCTATAGTAGTCATTATTATTTTCTACTATTTCCTCTTATGTAGCATTCTATCCAGCATTCTTCTCCAGTATCCTTTCCATTCTTCTCCAGTCTCCTTTTTCGTATGTCTCAAATACATCCAATCTTTTAACAAGTACAACATTTCAAAAATATTACTAATATAATAACGAACGATCCGAAATGCACTACAGGTATAAAATACAGGATTATGATGGCAAAAACGTACAGAATAAACGATGTCCTTACTTAATAAATTACTAAAAATCTATAAAAAAACACAATATCATTTACTCAGAACAAAGCACTGCACAGAAACGGAACAAAACCACAACAGGTAAATTGAAATATATTTTTAATGTATTTAGAATCAGTGGCATGCACTAACCACGGACTTGTACGATACAAAGTACGTTTGGCTGTATTCTCACTGTTGTATTTATTCATATAAAAGAAATACATTCTTTCAGAATAATGTTTTTGTGTTAGTATATCTATGTGAGTTAATTTCCGTTATTGAAAAATATTAACATTATTCTTGAAGCTGTCAAGCGAAGGGCTTAAAATATTTTAGAATATAAGTGTATGGACACATGCATTCAAATTCGCCAACGTCGTGTTTTACAACACGTTTGCTCAAACGAAGACCTGCATTCAGAACATCGCGCGGCGCAAGAGTTGTATTTGATTCGAATACATTTAGGCAGTGATGGGATGCCAATACGTCAACAAGGGGCTCGCTTAATCTCAGAGCTATTCGCGGTATTCCGGAAAAGGGGCGAATTTATTTATCATTTTTATTCAATTACATGCAATAATTATTAAAACAATCGAATGTTGTCTAATATAAGTACTTATATTATATAATAGTACATAATATACCGTAAAATAATTAATATCAATAGCTGAAAAATGAACAAGAGTAAAGAGTTCCAAGATTGACGCAGAAATAGGTACCTACAATTTTTTTCGCTCCAATTCCATGTTTCAAAACAGGACCCTGGATTAAAACTGAAGTTTTCCTTAGTAAATGTCGGTACAGAGTAATACATATTAGAAACTGTACTTAAAACTGTGCATAATTACGGTAAAGGGAAAAAATATACACGTGTGAAGTATGAAAGATAATCGTTCTCAAAAATGTTGCGTTGAACATCTAACAACATCTGAAAGCAATATATATCAAAAATCGTTGTTTTTAAGCATCGTACTACAATTGTACTACAAACGGCTAGGTCTCTATTATTATGCACCCGAAATAAATTAATTTTACGAGATATTTCAAAAAACGATAAAGTTTTATATATCATAAAACTTTTAAATCATCTACAGAAATTACAATTACGTACTAATTTGATGTGCTTTGTTTTTTCTTAATTTAACAAGGAGCGTAAGTCAAATTTGACAAGGGGCTCGCGCGAGCTCCACCCCTGTATTTAAGGCTTTCTGAGAATATTACACGAAACGCAAGCCTAGCTTTATTCATTATCTATAAATTCTTATGTCAGATGGTTTTGGTTAACATATTAAATTATTTGCGCATGGACCTACATATCAAATAAATTATGTATTTTTAATAAATTATTGCAATGCACAAAATATTGTGTACGCCCCTGTATAGAATATTTCTCCGCCCCACATCAGAAAATCCGATCGAATAGCGATCGCACTTTTTGCATTTATCATTTAAATCTCGCTAAACAGTAAAGCGAGATACGCGAGATCCATTTGTTTATTATCCATTCCATCTTCAGCAGGAATTCTTCGAAATACTTTCCCATGACTTGGTCCGCAATTCTACGCCATCTAGATTATTCTTGAGAGCGCGGTTCCATTAGACATGGGCGTAGCGAGCGCGGAGCTGGGGGGGAGCCGAGTGGGCTTTTTAAAAGCTTATGCATGTAGAGAACAATAGGGCCCCCGCCAAATAAAGGGAGATAGGTACTGTACGTTACCTTTGTGTCGGACTCCTTTCCCCCTCCTCGCTCCCGCCGCCGCCCACACCACACCCCGGTCGTATCTCATATGCGCGAGATGAATACGTTGCTTTTCTGTTGTGTCATGTCGTCGGCGATGTGGTGATACAACGTATCTGACAGTTTTGCGGCATTTCAATTCTTTTAAAAAAACATATTTTACTTACAATTACTTATATTTTACTTAAATAACAGAACTGCATCTAGCGTACAACATTATTACCTAAGTCAGCTGATAGCTATTTAAAATATTATTAAAAAATCTCCGGAATAAAATATATTTTACTGCTGTTATCGCGTTATGAATATCAATAATGAATTATTAACTAGAATTGTATCCGTCTTTTGACGCGATAGTCAAGCAAGTTGTTGAATATGTCAAAAGAAGAAAAAGATGCCGCAGAATTGTATCTATCGTCAGAATTTTTAAAAACAGAGAAAGCGCTTAATCTCATAGAGAAAAGCATTAAAAACAGGTGTGACCAAAAGTGTTACAAATATAGCGAAATATGTCTCAAGATTTTATCCAGATAAAACTTCACATGATAAACACACATTTTTGTCTTCATAAATTTTATTATATTAATAATAAAACATAATGAAAATCGGTACCACATTTTTCTCGCGCGATGACCGGAATTTGAACGCCGCACTAGAAACGATATTTACTGAGTTTCACGAAATGCAAATAAAACGGTGCATTTTATTATCGTTGAATATTGTTATATTTTTTTCCACTGGCTTTTAAAGTATTGTTAGTGAACATTTGCAAATTATTATAGATTATTATTAATATTCAAGTGAATACATTAACTGATGACTGATGGTAGTTGACGATTGATGCATATTATTGGTTATTAAAAGAATTACTAGTTAACATTAAGCTAATGGCTACAATCTACGTTCGAAGTTGTTTTTTAATAAAGACGTCGTATCGGCTTATTCGCTATTCTGATAGATATAAGTTGTGTATTTTTTACATCGTTTTAATTTATCTGTACTTTTGATCCAATCTCATAAAATTATCTTCAACTTTAAGGTATAATAAAGGGTTTTTCATTAAGGGCACTCAAACTTTTTTTTAAAATAAAACAAAAACGAATGAATATATCTAAAAAAAAAATATTATGTTTTTAATTATTAAGTACATTTAGTGGCAATTATGTATGAAATTCAATTTCCCTCGCATGACCACCGCGGGCACGTTTGCAGAAGTCCAATCGTTGAATCCAATTTTCCACCACTTTTTCACATAATTCGGCCCGAATCGCACCAATTTCACGTTCAATATTTTCTCTTAGCTCTTGTAACGTCGCCGGCTTGTTGGTATAGACCAAAGATTTAACATAGCCCCAAAGAAAAAAGTCCAATGGTGTTAAATCGCATGATCTAGGCGGCCATTGAACTGGTCCATTTCGCGAAATAACACGCTCACCAAATTTGGTTTTCAATAAGTCAATTGTTGCGTGTGCCGTGTGACTGGTAGCGCCGTCTTGTTGAAACCACATATTGGCCAAGTCCATACCTTGCAATTGAGGCCAAAAATAATCAGTTATCATGGAGCGATAACGATTACCATTCACAGTAACATGACGATTAGCATCATCAACAAAAAAATATGGTCCAATGACACCTCCGGCATGTAATCCACACCAAACAGTGATTTTTCCGGGATGCAATTGTGTTTCGTGAAGCACGTGTGGACTGGTGCCTGCCCAATAAAGCATATTTTGCTTGTTTACATATCCATTGAGCCAAAAATGAGCTTCGTCGCTAAAGATGATTTTTCGATGGAACTCAGCATCATTTTCAAATTGTTGTGCAGCCCAATTGAGGAATTGGCGATGCTTCAAATGGTCAAGCGGCTTTAGTTCTTGTGTCAACTGGATCTTGTATGGATGTAGGCCAAGATCTTTCGCAAAATTCGCCACAATGACGTCACAGAAATGCCCAATTGTTGAGAACGTCGTGTTAGTGACTCATTTGGGTCATCAAGAACAGATGCTCTAGCGGCAGCAATATTTTCCTCACTTCGTGCATTTCTTTGTCTCACTGGCACTGGAACATTGTGTAGCGACAATGTACTTTCAAATTTTTGCACCAAACGTTGAATTGTTGATGTGGCAGGCAAGTGATGACGACGATAAAATGGTCGTAATGCTCTTAAAGTTGCGGTGAGCGAACGCGAATTTTGGTAGTAGATTTGAATAATTTGCAAGCGTTGCTCCGGTGTGTACTGCTCCATGATGATTTGCCAACTAAGTACGAGTGTTAACCTCAAAAAAAATTGAAGAAATATGGCGTAGTTTATTATCCCTGTTGAAAGAAAGTTTGAGCGTCCCTATTGAAAAACCCTTTAGAATGTAATTCTGTCCACTTCCTAAAGTTTTAGTGCACACAAAAAAAAATTCATGAATATCTTATTTTTATAATGTATCGAACTTATTTGCTGCTTTAATGAATTTGTTGAATTATTTAAATTATACAATATTGAGGTTATGTGTAATTATTACTATATAGACTAGCATTTACATATAAAAATGTGTAAAATATTTGCCTCAGCACAAACGTAGCCCAGTGAAGCTGGCATTATTTATGTATGTATAATAAATCATTTATTTATTTTATTTTATTACCATCAACGCCCATTGTGAGCAAAAGCTCACATAAATGTAAAAACATAAATATTTATTTTATTTAGGTATCAGAGTACATAATTTTAAAACAAAGTATATTTCAAGCACAAATACTCGTATTTCTACAAATTAAGGTATGCTCCTGCAACAAAATTCAACTTGTTACCAAGCCGATGCATCCGTGTTATTGGCGAGTTCACGACATAGTCGTTTCTATGAATAGCTACAAAAAATACTTAATGTTATTTCTTTTAAGTTGGTAATAGTAACATCATCATAATAAATTGATTTATACGAGTTAATAGCAGTCGTTTAATTTTAATGAATCAATTTTTTAACTTTCTGAAGAAAGTGTCTGAAAACAGCATGTATCAAACATGTTTTTTGTGTGAATGTCGTCGTACGCTAATCAACTAAGTACGTCCATGTCAGAGCATAAAAACACGTTTCTGTTTTTTGATTATTATATTATTTTCTCTTTTGTACGGATACGTTATCTACCTAACGTTAATTAACGTGTGCTAATGCGAAGCTCAGAGACAGATACAATAATATATGGTTTTATTTCGTAAAAATTATTTTCGCAATGTGAATAATATAATGTACATAAATATACGTTTACATTGTTTTCAATGAGCCAGCTAAAAGGAAAATACGTTAACAACGTTCATATGGGTAGGCAGATTAGACGGAACACTACATGTATTTTTATTAATTAAATAAATTATCAACAAGCCGTTAATGATCCTAATAGATAGTCCTACAAAAATATATTAAAAAACAATGCGAAGATATAGTGTATATAGTATATAGCTAATATAAAAGTGAACACACTAGTATCTACAATCTACAAAACATTAAAATCATAAATAAATTAGTTTTAAGTACATATTATATATCCATTTATATAGTTAATTCATTTAGTTTGTATTAAAATACCACAGAACTATGTTCTAAAAATTGCAACTTTATTAAAAAAAAAAACGTTCTCATTAATATATAAGTTGTATTAAGGTTTCCAAATTTAATAACATTAAAATCGTTAAGAAAGTGAAGCCTTACAATTGACATTTACGGATAATGAAAATATCTTCAATTTAATTTGTGCAGTATGCAAACATTTATTATTTTACATCTTCTGGTAAACTGGTTTTTGTGATATTCTTAAACTAAAATATATACGCATATACAATTTTTGGATCCCGGTATGAATAAAAAAATAATATGTTATGGAAATTTAAGAATATTATTTGTACGCTGGGAAAGAAAGTAAGAAAAGCATTACCATGCCAGTATAAGGCTTCTGGGAGGACCTGAGGTTGACCACATTACTAATGAAAATGTATTAAGACGCATAAATAAGTCAAGAGAATACAAATAACAACTATTAAGGAAAGCTGCACATTTCAGACACGTTCTGCAGGGGAAGATTGAAGGTGTATGTAAAAGGAGATTATCATTACTGTGTAACCTAAGAAAGTGGCTCAGTGCTTAAAATGTTGGCGATCTTATACAGCATAAATCAATCAATATACTGGAAATGAATGTGCTGATAAACTGGACAAGAAGGCTACTCTTTCCAGAGTTTTTTCCCATATCCATATCCCAATCTATGACAGACTTAATATGGTAAAAAAACGTACGAATTCTATCTGGTCTGCACAATGGATGGATTCAAACAATCACAAGGGTAATCGGCTTAAAATAATCTAAAAATCTATTCTCCGCATCCCTTGGTTCTCCAACAGGAAAGTCTCTAAAAGAACAGTATCAAATATCTCTAGAACGAGAATTGGGCATTGCCAGGTAGCCTCACATTTATTCAGATTGAACATAATAGATTCCCCAATGTGTGAGCGTGGTGCCGAGGAGGAAACCCTTTACTATCTTTTTTGCCTGTCCATTGCGGATCACAGTTTTCTTTTACAATAATCTTATCAATGGTAATTTTCAACTCCCGGTTAACTTGTGTCATCTTCTTTCCCTTAACTCGCCACATTTAATCTATATAATAGCAAATTTCTTGAACGACAATGGTATTAACTTGTAATATAATATTCCCTATTCTATAATATTGTTGTACTTCTTTCTATAAAATAATGTTTTAACTTGATTAATGGCACAAATGACTTGAAGGGTGGATTGCCTGTTTAAAAGAAGAAGAAGAAGAAATCAACATACTGCAACATTGTAGCCAACCTTCGATAGAAGGCGACACATGTAGAAGAAATCTTGTTAAAAATTGTGTGCGCTATGATGCCAAATCGTGTACGCGCGCACACATATCTTAGAGGGAACATTGCCAGCAACCTGACTTTTATTTTAATCGTTGACCCGCAATCCTGCAACTTGATCTACACGTATCTATGTACTTTTAAACTCTACCAAATTATTGCATAATATATTTTATTTCACGTAACCACCTCTGAAAATGAAGAATGAAAAGACGAGAAATGTGATTTTATCGATTGAGCAATCTTCACATTTTTCAAGGAATGAATAGCTTTTATAGCCTAATTTTTATGTAAATAAAAAATACGCTTTGTTTAAACCATTATTTATTGATATACCAATATATTTCGATGCCCATGGTGTCTTCTTCAGAAAACAATGTAAACTAAATTTAAAAATCCAAGTAAAAACAAAACTATAAAGGTATAAACTGTGGTTAACTAGAAGAGCATTGCTCATATATGATTTTCAACAACATACCTCATCTTGCATCTTTCAATATTCACCGCTCACGACGAGCAAGATTATATATCTTTTTGAGAATTTAATAAACCATTGTACAAAATAGTCTATCTAATTTGCAGTACTTATTCGCGACTCACGATTATTATCAACTCTGCCATCATATACTACGGTCCCAGCATTCGCTTTTCGCTTCAGTCATCAATATCCTTCTCAAATATTACCATAGATTTATTATTTAGATATTACCTTCGTGCATATTTTACCAATACACATAAATCATCCCCGCACTGCACCGGAACCACTGTACTATCATTACATTCATGTCAGTATTGCATTCAATCATCATTTATTATCCAACATTATTATTTTCACAGACACTTAAAGGCGTGAAGATTTACTAGAAAATCTATAAACAATTTATAATATACACAATAATGTGACAACAAAAGAAAAATATAGTTGACAAGGGGTGAGCCTATTTGCAACAATTTAAATATAAATATAAAGCTTACATAAAAACCATACTACAAACATTTTGATTACCAATTGACAATTCTACATCTTCTTGTTATCCTACATCGTTTTCATTTAAATTATTTCATTTTAATGAATATTTTGTTTGTTATTTCGACCTCTCAGAATAACAAGGTTCCATCTGACACTGACACTGTTTTGAGATAATGAGTGTTGATTGAATTTCAACATATAATATATTCATGTATATTTTGTTTAGAGTATGTAAATATGATTAGTTTTAAGGTCTTAACTTATTTTCAGTATTATCAATGACCACTGTGAGATGAGGAAAATTAAAAATAAATAAAAACGTTGTAAATTAACAATAATGATCCATAAATTGAAATAAATAATTAATGCAGTTGGAACTTTCATCTCTTGCTATTTCCTTCTTGAGTTGGTGTGTAAGAAAGAAATAAAGAATAATATGTTTAGAACCCATTTCACGAAATAACTCAAATTAGTCCAAAATGTTAGTTGGAACCTTGTTATTCTAATGGGTCGATTTTATAACGACCAATTGCAACAGAGCACAAAACAACACACTAACTTAATACCAATAACTTCACAAAGAATACAATAATAAAAATAACACACAAGATCACTGATAACCTGATAAAAAATATGTAATTACATAAAGCACATGAAAAACATCAACACAATACAAGAACTTCTCAAAACTACCCTATAAATTCGCCAAAAATAGCAAAAGACCAATACCGACTCATTTATAGTGAATTTAAATTGTGTGTTAACTTACCTCTACAGACACAAAACAACTTATACAATATATTTGAACATTAACAAGTTAAAAAATGAACATAAAGACGTGCACAAATATGCATTTGATAAATTAAGAAAAAAAATATGAACCCTGTGTGAACTGATTATATATCTGTATTACGATTTAATATATGTATGTAGATACGAGATGCATTTTTAAGAATGCACCGTTGCCGGATATTCCCGGTGTAGCGCTGCAGTTACGATATTGCGCATGCGCAATGGTTTCCTTCATCCGTTAACTTACCATATGTAACGTTAAAGATATTCACATAGTGTGGCCATCTTGAAATGTTTAAGACAATAGATCACCCCGTCGACTATCTGATAAGGTCCGTGATTCGTTTCTTGAATGCACAAAATATGAAACCAGCTGACATTCATTGCCAAGTGTGTCCTTATTTCGCGCCAAGTGATTTTCATACTTTCCTTCATCCTTGGTGGCAAGCGTTTTTATGACGATGATGAACTCAAAGACGGAGAACAGACATGGTTTTCATCCCAGGCGGCGTCGTTCTGTGACGAAGGTATACAAAAATTGGTGCCTCGTTATGACAAGTCTCTTAATAATGTTGGCGATTGATTATGTTGAGAAGTAGTTTAAAATATGTAGCGTCCGAAGAAAGTAAAGTATTGTGAAAATGATGTTATTTCTTTAAAAAAATAAATTCGGTACTTACTTAAAAAACGCGCCTCGTATATAAATAAATGGTATTAATTGCCTTATAATCTTAACTAATAATAAAGGATGTTTTTTTAGAGGTTTGTTTTTCGAATTGACAACACTTTTTCCAGCGACAGCCGAGTTGACAGCTGACAGCTGATTTGTGCTCAGTTTGGTATGCCATTTCACCATGAATAGACTTATGCTAGAACAACGCTACATCAATTTTACGATCGACATAATCGTCCATCCGAGCAAGGAATTCTAATAACCATGGAACGTTTTCGCACCACGCATAATATGCATCCCCATAGACGTCACACAACGCGCACCGAAGAAACTGTTGTTTTTTTCAAAAATGATGCCGGCCAAAGGAAGAACTGTGATTTCAACAAGATGGCGAAACAAACAATACAACCACAATCAATTTATTGAAGGAAACATTAGATGAGCGCATAATTTCGCGTAATGTACCTGTGAATTGGCCTCCAAGATCGTGTGATTTAACACCTTTGGATTATTTTCTGTAGAGATATGTGAAGTAATATAAGTCTCTGATATATGGTCTACGCCGATAAATCAGAGACAATAAACGACTTGAAAGCCGTCGAAAGTGGTCGAAAATTGTACTTTCAGATTGCGCTTTATTCGAGCCAGCCGCGGGGCTCATATGCGCGAAATCATACTTGTACTCTAATGGCATAAAATTATCTTATATTTTTATGTATTTTATTTCATTTTAAAATTCTATGCCTCTAAAAAAAACACCCTTTACTAACAAAAAGATTCAAGATTCAAGCCTGATGTCTGTTCAAAGTTGAAAAATGTATATATACAAACACAAATATATTACGAAATGCAATAGTGCATAAATACAAACGTGTCTGTATTTCTAAAGGAGAAAACAGACTAGAAATAAAACTCCGTGAAAATCCAAGTCTCGGAAAAATATTCATTCTGAAGAAAAGAATACATGTGTCAAAACGGATGCACTCCTTGTTCAGGGAGGTGTACACAGTACAGGGGCTGGTGTTTAGTAGACCGCAGCACAGTGAAAGTAGAGCAAAAATTCTTAAATGCCTGATAGTAGTGCGAATATGAAATGGGGTATGATAAAAATTTTATAAACTAATTATATAAAAAGCAATACTATCAAAATAAACTATATTTTTAACTAGCAGAAAACAAATCGTAAAATTTATATCTGAATATTAAAAAAATTGTCATAAAAAAAAAATTATACACTACACTACAAATCAACTTGACCGATTAACGCAAACAATTACTGAACCAGACATATAATATATAGGTTAAAGATGTATTATTATTTATAATATACGTAAAGTACCACACGAACTATAACGTATCGTACACAATATTTGATGGTTGATTGTTTAACGTTTGCGGATTGTCGACTGGCGCGACGCCTGTCTCCGTATTCCGTAACAGCGAAATTTAAACTTACTTGTATTGCTGCGCTTGTCAGCGAAAATGACACGAGTCAAAATTTCGGATGTGTATCGAAAGTCGTGAATTTTCCATCAAAATAAACATGCACGCCTTCAGAAAATAATATAATACGATATTACTGACCACAAATGAACAATCCAATTATATATATATATATTACTTTATTTATAGGTCGATTGCATTTTAGAAACAATATCAATTTGCAAGAGCTACCGAGTAATGATTTCAAGAACTAAACATTAAACACGTTTCAGAACTAGTAACTTGTAAACTCTCGGCGAACTCTACCGAGGTAGTTTATTCGATCCATAATAATTATTCACCCAAGGAGAAATTGCGAGCAGGATGAAGAGGGGTATATAGAAAGTACTAATATTTGAAGCTATATTTAAGTGTAATTTAACTACGCGTTGTATTAAAGAGAAATTCAAGAGTCAATCAACTTCTTGGACGTTTTGGACATCGGACAAAATTATTAAATTATTATATCGTATATTTTTACTACATTTCTTTTGAAGTGAACTTCTAATTAACTGGTAGTATAGAGCTTAAGAGAAAAAATATTAACTTATCAAACCATGTACAAAGCAATCGTTTATTACAAACATAATTTTTTTATACATAATCGTAATGACGTAAATATAAGTATAACGTGACTTAATGAGAAAGCGATTTTCTCTTCCAATGCACTATTTTTGCGATACGCGTGAGACAAGAAGAAGTTAGGAGCTTCTGTCTCGCATCATCTTAACCTTCTGACACAATCTCGAGTCAATCATAATTTGAATAACTTCAACACACACACTTCAACTCTTCCATCTCATTATTTAAAAAAAAAAATCTTTATAATGAAAAAACTAAAATCAATAAATAAGTAAACTCATATTTATGTTAGTACTTCCATTATTAAGAGTAGAATTACTGAAAGAATGTCATTTTGTGAAATTAGATTTATTTATTTTTTTTTTTAATGAAAACACATATCATTAGGATGTTGCAATAATAAACAAAAAAGACTGGATAATCTCAAATTCTTCGGAAATGTGGCGAAACAAAAACGCATTTTCCTGAAAGAGAGATTTTTTTTCTTACAGATAAGATTTTTTTCTGATTGATTCATTCAATGGTTTTAAATTATACTTTGACTATTAAAGAATATGTTATACTTTTTCATCATACGAGTATTATTATCAGTCCTTGTAAATAAATGAAATATATTTTCTCTTTTTTTGGATTAATTTAAATCATATTGCTCCTGTTAATGCTAATCCATTAAGTGATCAATGTTGCGTCATAAAAATAAATGTAAATTATAAAATTGTCACTAATTCTATTGTATTGCTATCCATGAAAAGCCGGTAATAAAACAAAAAAAATCCGTGTTATGTTGGCAATAAATAAGTCCATCATTAGACGAGATGTATGTGAAATGCATAAACTATGCTAAAAGATTTTATTTTTGTTTATTTATTTACTAATTATTTCAATTACTTCTTCACTTTCAATCGAAGATTATATATATCTATATGAACATTTTTTTTTGTAAACATAATCTTCCAACTAATTTTTCTTGACTACCAATGTTTTTAATTTTCACGTCCTCATATAATACAAACCCTTGATCCAGCCACATATAATTAATCTATGATAAAAACGGGCTCCGGGAGAAAAATTCTCATATTTTCTAGAGTTTTACGTCATGATGACGTCATAACGAAGACTAGTTTAATGGGAAACTAATTGTTTTCTTAAAATAGTTTTTCATTTGTAAGTTCCAAGTGAATTCGAGTATTAAAACCGGAGTTTTGAATAATTAAATAAATATAATCGATTATAAATTTTAGGAACATAAAGAAGTTCTTAATTTGAATATAGTTTTTTAATAATGTATAACAAATATAATTGCGATTTACCAGCGAGTCTAGCACAATTTTTCAATTCATTGGATATATGTGAAATTACTACTTCATTCTAAGTAAGATGTTATCTATAATAGTTGAATATTCCAATAGAAAATATGGTACGTACAATAATTTACACATACGGTTTAAATATTTAAAGCTCGTAATTATGACATGTACAACACCCATAAAGTTTTACATCCTGTATGTTGTTTTGCATTTCTGTGTTATATAATATTTGCCCGCACGACACAGTACTAGCGTTCTAGATTCGAAACATGTTTCGAACATGTTCACGTAAGAGTTATCATATTTCTATTAAATTTAATTTTAAAAATGCTGCACGCGCTTTCAGCGATGTGCGAACGAGACGTGAAATAAAATATCAGTTCTCGTCTTATTGCGAACGGCTAATTTGTCACCGCGTAGCCGGGCGCGGGGGTGCGCCCCTGAGCTGTGTGTCGCCGGGGTGAAGGCTGTGCGCGGCTCTGCCTCCGGCGTGACCTACTTGCGAGGGTGGGTAGCGCGGAGAAGTGCCCAAAGTACTTTCTTCAAGGGACGGGGGGCCGGTTATAGGTGCTGTATTTATATATCAGCAGACTTCTCAAGCACCAGGCGGACAAGCGATCTAATTACAGATGTCCACTAGCGTGAAAGTGTAGTTTCGTTAAAATGATTTACCCCTTTAAGAGGATTGTTTATGCTTGAAAAAAAATGTTGGTTTTTTACTGTTTACAAGTAACATTCTTTCAAAGAAAATTTATGTAATACCTTGAAGGCAAAAATTCAAATAAACAACATTTTATAAATTTAATATTTATTTTGCTTTATTGAAGCTTCAACCAATTTCCTTTCAAAATATGTATTAGGTACATTATATGAACATATTACATTATTTACATATGTCGACGAAATGTTTTAGACAACAAAAAAATTATAGTGGCTATATTGAAATTGAAGTTGAATATTTATTATTACAGAGAAATAAGTTAATAATTGAAGAGCGGAACTCAAATATCATATATGTACCACTTTGAACAAATATTATGTTTTGACATAAAAGTCCCATCTCATTCAAATCAAATCATTTTTAAAGATGGCACTAGTGGTATTTGTTTAATTTGTTTTTCATAAAATTTCATATAAATGTATATAAAGATTTTTTTTTCTCTCTTTCGTTTCTCTCTCATATGCGCACATTTAAATACTAGTATTCAAAAATAGAAAACTTATCTAATTTTCTAAACGAGTCTTTGTAATTTTCTTATGTTAAATATTATTGTAATTTTATCTGACTGACATTACATTAATAAGTATAAGTTTTAATATTTCTTGATCTCATCAAATATATCTTTATTTAAATTTGGCCTATAAAAGTCCTAATGTTATGTGCCATTTACTAAATATTCTTTCAACGTAATAACGAGAAAGTTATTTTGTCAAATTCTTATTGGACTAAATTCTACCTTCTGACTGGTGAAGTTTTCTCTTATTTTTATCAGCACATATACTCGTACTTTAGTTAACATTATTAATAAGCATTACTTTGTATATTATTTACGCTTTGAAATTAGCAGTAATAATTAATAGTTTTATACATTTGTTTTATAAATCACTAGTTATAAATTTATATTCAACCGGTTTCAAAAAAATACCTTTTCCTCCATCAGGATGAAAAAACTAACTAAAATAATATAATATAATAATGGTTATTGACATAGGATTTTCTTTATAAATAATTTTTCGAATCAAATATCTAAACACCTATTACTAAACATTAGACCAGTATTTTATTCAAATAATAATATAGGAAAATTACTCATAAAATCAAAGATAAAGATGATAAATTTAATACAATATTTTGAGTATGTCCAAATCTTTGTAGGAAATAATTACTGCGTTTTATCCCCTGGGGGATTTTGTCATCAAGATTAAGATGTCTCACAGAGACTAAGCTATTATTTTTATATGAAAAAGTATGGAAGTCTTGGGCATTACAGAGCTTACGACCTGTCATTGGCTGGCTTAATTGATCACTTTACACAATGTAACGTTCACCTATTTACCCACGCTACCACATCTATCAAATTTTTGGAAGTTATATATATTAAGTCAAGATGGAACATTTCATTTATTTATTACCAATTATGCTGTCGCCACCTATTGACATTTTTTGAAAATTTGATATTCTTTCTCATGTAATAGTATAGATGTCGCTGAAGCTGAGATTTGATTTGAAGTGGAGGCAATATTATTTATGTGTACGCCCAAGACTTCCATACTTTCTCATATAAAAATAATAGCTTCGTCTCTGTGAGACATCTTAATCCTGATAAATTTAATAATTCCAGTGTTTATAATCTTATCTGTACTGCCTTCTATATTGGAAAAATAGGTTGAAATTTTAACACAAAACTCAAAGAGCATTTAAGATGTTTAAATAATGTTTTTTTATAATTTTCCAATCAATTATTTGAAATTGATTTTACGGTACATCGGAATTTGTTTTAAATATCATCCGTAATAACGTGGTAATATACAGCACAAAGTAGAATATTAAATTTTAAAAATATATTTTACGATCTTGGTTGGAAACTATACTTGATGGATTGTTTTTACAATTTTTTTAACAGTTTTACATTTAGAACACTTTGATATAAAACACTCGAAATATAAAATATGAACAGATGGAAAAATATGAAAATAAGACGAATCTTGGTTGAAGTAATCCAAAAATAAATATCGCTTGTTAAGGAATAAGTTTTTTAAATTGGCATCACTGAAATATACAAACTCCATGATATTTTTCAAGGATTTCGAAATCCCAAATCTCTAAAAAATATCAGTATTCACTTGAACTTTCAATCGAGGGAGAATTTCTCATCGGTCATGTAATAAAAAAAAATCAAAATCTCCGACGAAGCTAGGCGTGAGATTGAATTATAGACTGCTAAAAATTTAGATTGCTTCCCGCAATCTTTAGCGAGCCTCTCTTGATCAGATTTAAACCTTAAAATAGAGTAACCTTTTAAAAAATCATGTCCATAGGTGGAACACCCACCCCACCGAATCTCTTTGATATTCCAAAAGCAAATGCGACCCCTGCGTATCTCGAATTTCCTCCCTCACACTTCGGTGCGCCCCCTTTTTTCAGAATTATATTCTTTTTTTCTTCTCCGTTATCTCATGTACCACCCTTTCGTGATCATCTGGCATTGAACTAAATTTTAAAACTATATTTTTATCAATTTGTAACCATTGTCGTATCTTGTCTTGATTGTTCAAAGATTTTACAAATAACAAACGTCGATTGTTACGAATATACTCGCCTTTTTTATCTTTAGTTATACATAGCGATGAACCAATTTCAACGATAGATGGTATTTCTAAGTTCCCTGTCCGAGAAGATTAAAAAAATATTCCCGTAAAAATGTTACATATTGTTCTTACTTAATTAAGATCTTAACAAAACCAATTTCTTTAGAAAATTAAAATTTTCTTCTTATTTAAATCTTTTATTTTTTCACTCCGACAATTTCATTTGTTTATTAGTTTTTGCAGAAAAATATATTAATCCAAGGACGAAACTATTTATGTATTAATTAGGTATATGGACTGTTAACATACATACTTATCATTTACCAGCATTAATACCCTTAATTGCCCGAGCTATATCGAGCTCGGGTCAAAGCACCTACACGATATCTTTATTACACTAAGGAATGTTTAACCACGTGGGAAGATACTTTTAAATTAACTTTAATTTTACATTGCACATTGCATTTTACATATTATCACTAGTATTATATTAAAAATCTGTATGTACACGAAAATCTCATAATAAATACAACCTTTTAAAGCTGGATAGATGCAGATTAAAAAATATAGAAGAAGATAATATAATATATTTAAAAAGTCTGACAAATGTATTAATATTTATATATTATATAATTATAGTAAGTGACAAAGATTTTTTCTTTCATTCTTTTATCTTATTTTAAATGTTTTTAATGAGAATCGACTACTTTAGTTACATAGATTGTAGAACTAAAATATTTTAGTTGTTAATTTAAAATTAGGCTTAAAATACTTAATCATAAAATACAATTATTTATTTGATGAACAATGTGTTACACTACTTAAAAACAGACATTGAAACAATATTTTCTATGTAGATATACCGTTATTATTGTTGCAATTAAAAAATGCACAAAAAATAATACACTTATAAGAACACGTTATAAATTCAGACACGTTTACTATATCACTCCTGCATAGAATATATTATTTGGTTCGAGAAAAATATTCATAAATTTAGTTAAATAAAAAATAAATAAATCTCTCCAGTGAGGAACCGAACCCTAGTCTTCTGTGAAAATGACAGATTTTTAATATCTTTAACAATATTATTATTACAAAGTTCAAAAGAGGTAACTATGAATTTAAAAATACACATATATATATATATATATATATATATATATATATATATATATATCAAATAAAAATAAATATATATATCAAAAAAACATGCAAATATTATAATACAATGTACATACAATATAAGTTCATAAGGATATAAAAATAATAAAATACAAAACAATCACAGACCACCAAATACATAGACATGAACTAATGCAAACTTCTTGTTGCAATATTTTCATTTTGGCGTTACCCACATGATCACTTTGATACGAAATCAAATAGCTCCGCGACTTTTTTAAATATGACTATATTGGAACGAAAATTTAAACGTTGACAATATAATATGCGTTAATGTAAAAAATACGTCTTGTTTACACAAATATTCAATTTTCAAAGAGTACATACTTTTACTGTTACATAAAAATATCATAAACTATCGGATTTATGTTTCCACCAACAATGTGTGTAGAGTGCCCCTCGTCCTGCACCCAATGTTCCTAACCCCTCTCCTATATGTTAACTTTATTTCATGTCTATACATTTACTGAAATCAATGTATTCAATTGTCAGATATCAATCCTAGTATGCATAGGTAAAGGTGAAAATACAACTCAAAGTAAAAGTGAGACTATAAAAATGATACGAAATTGTTAGTTTTCGTTGAAAATTTTACTGGGAAATCCACTGAATAAAAATTCTCTATGATATATATATCTACTTGTTTTTCCTTAGTTTAGATTCTTCAAGAATTAATATTAAGACGAAATCTTAAACAAGACCATTTTTTAATGAATTGAGATAATTCTCAATCTATAAAAAATGGTCATATAAATACTTATTGAACAATGAGTTAGTATATTATATAAAATCCATTTATAAATCAAATAAAAAATCACAGTGACATATTACGGACACTGTAAACAAAAAATGTTATTGAGAAAATAAACTAAAATGAGAAATGACGGAGAAAAACCAAAAAACGTAAAAAAAAAACATTTGTCATCCTTTTTGCGTTTTTTGGTAATAATTTGGTAATTTTTTGGTAAATAAAAAATCACAGTGACATATTACGGACACTGTAAACAAAAAATGTTATTGAGAAAATAAACTAAAATGAGAAATGACGGAGAAAAACCAAAAAACGTAAAAAAAAAACATTTGTCATCCTTTTTGCGTCCTTTTCACTTCTCTGCAGGGGTGTAGTCGGCTTGTTCCAGGGTTGATGGACCCATTATTTGGAACAAGTAGTCAACGGGGGTTGATGGCACCGGAAATAAAAGAATCCTTTGACCGGAAGCTGTTTCGGACACACTTGTGCAAACAAGTCAAGAGACAAGAAATAACATACGATTTCTCAATATTAATCAACAATACATTTTGAAAGAGCGTTCTTCTCATATAATCTAACAAATGTAATAACTTCTTAATGCAAAACGTATTATAGAACCAAACTTAAAACTTTCATTATAGATTATTTAACATTGTTTTTTAACCACTTAATTAATTAATACACCAACCGGTTTCGGAAAATTCTAAAAAAAAAACAACTTTTTTTTTCTAATAATTTTGTATCATTAATTCAATTTTCACATTTTTCATCATCATAACAATTTATGCTAGATACTTGATTTATTTATTATTATTAAAAATATTTTAATAAAACGTTGGTACTTTAGAAAATAAAGATACAATTTAAGCACAATATAGATATTTTTAATTTTTAAAGAAAACTCATTATTATTTTAAAGTTATAGTTTTTTCAAAACACAGTTTATGGTATTTTAATATAAATTAAATTAATGAACTAGAAAGGTATACAGAAAAAATCAATTTTACGAAAAAATATTATATTACAAAAAAATGTATTTGAGATCTGTCGCAATATAAAGGTGATAACTTTATAAAAAATCAATAATATATATATAATATATTGAAAGAGCTAAAGCATATAAGTTCGAAAATTTGTCGTCAACTTATTCGGCGGGCGTGGTGTAACTTGTAACCCTTTTCCCGGATATGAAAAGATCCAGGTTCGAGTCCCGGTAACTATTAAAATGTTCTGTATATCTTTCTAGGTGATACATTTAATTTGTATTAACATATAGACATGTTGATTTTTGTCATAATTTCTAGAAATGTTAGAAATAGGACAATTATGTAGAATACTAGGTAGAATACAGCATTGCGCGAGTTGAAATTTTCAACATCAAGAACCCCTGAGAAATATCTAAAATTTTCACGAAGCTTTTAGATCTAACAACTAATCTATTTTCAAAAACATCACTACCTCGCCAACAGATCGCACTTACTCTTAAAACCATCCTGCTGTGCATTTAATTTGAAAACAAACGATACAAAATCTTACTGCCTTTTTTATCGCTAATGGTCAAAACCTATATGCAATCCCCTATATTTGAACTCCGTATATCTCAGATCTCTCTGTTATGATAGACCTATTGTTATCCGTCTCCCAGTAAGTCCTTTACTGGGCCTTCATAACCTTTCATCTTGCCAGGCATCGCTTGTATATACTAAGTATATGTATTTATTAATCTAGAAGAGAGACACCAGCGTACGAAACTAGTATCTCTTCTAGGTCAGATCGCGTTTTTTGTATATATTTTCCTTGAGGATAGGCTTCAAAGATCACGTAGATGAAAATAAAAGGTTGATAAAATAATAATACACTCAAAAATTTAGCCCATAGATGGCGCTAGAGTCACACGCCATAGTTTGAAAATACATTTGTTGAGTTTTTTTAGCATTATCTTTTAAACATAATGTTGATTAAACAGTTTCTATAATGTACTGTATTTTATTTTCTTTGTTTTCAGTGTGAATAAATACGTGAAACAGGGTTACATTTACATGGTAAACATTTAAATATTATTGACACGCATTCACCTGGTTAGACATATATTATAATTTGTACCTCAGAATTGTCTTTATGTAAGTCATGCGTAGGGAAAATTAATACAACAATACATCGAATTAAAGTATCGAGAATTTAATTGTATAAATACACTGTGTTGCTTTTTATTTTAAGAATTCGTCCCATTTCATATTTTGCGTCCAACCTACAATGGATTTTAAATACTAGTCATATTATAATTACATTACGATAGTCACCTATCTGAGTTTAATAAATCATGACTCAAAACTCAATAACATACCTACAAATTCACTTACATTCCATTTACCGAGTTTATACTAAAATATACAATAGTAGCAGCCCCTCTTGTCTACAATCGAAATTTGAATAGAATTTGACAGGAATGGTATTGATATCTCCTTTCGTCTATCGTCTTTCAAGGAGCTGTCAGTTCATTTCAGTCATAGAATTTATTTTAATAAACTGAACACCATACGATCTAATAAAAGTTAAATTCAATTTCCTTCACAATTTATACCATTTCATGTTATTTATTTAGGTAAAGAAATATGTTCCGCTCGCGACAACAATAATTCGCATACGTAGAGAGCGTGGCCATCTGCACAAGAAATGTAAAACAAAATGTCGTAAAATAATGTAGCATTTTGAAATTGCACTGACTAATATTCAATCATATCTTATAAAATAACTGTTGCTTACCATCGACCATGTCTTTTTTGCTTGTCATTCGCGGATCACAATTTTTTTACAGCGATCTCATCAATAGTAAATTTCAACTCCCGGCTAACATGTCTATGTCATCTTCTTACCCTCAACATGTCACATTTGATCTCTTAAATATATACATTTTTTGACGAGAATGGTAATACAGGGTGAATATTATATTCCAGGTCGATTTTGTTTGGTCGCTATTTTGGTTTGGCAGACATTCGTTAGTTTGCATTCGATATTCGTAGAGAGCAGTTGATTACAATTATAGTTGCAGTTGATTACGATAGAGCATCTAACGCCTCAACTAAGTGTTGAAGTCATTAAAACATTTTATGCAAACATTATAAATCATTAATGGTGATCGCTATCGTCACATGTTGGAAAACTTCTCGGTAGCCGAATTGAGTCGATTGGGCCTGCCACACATGTGATTTCAACAAGACGGTGCCACCTCACACACATTCTGAGCTCCGCTTAAAATTTTGCGAGAAATTTTTCTCGGCCGCATAATGTCAAAAAATGGTGATATTGACTGGCTCCCTCGATCACCTGATTTGACCTGATTTTCTGTGGAAGTACTTGAATGGAAAGGTCTACGCCCGAATGTTCGAAATGAAGTTGATGAAATAACTAAATAAAAAAACAATAAAGACCAAATTAAAAAATTTTATTTTATTTTCTTATTATTCAAAAACAACATCGGCCTGGAACATAATATTAGGTGTACCCATAAGTAATCAATTATTTTTAGTGTGGAATGTTTGCTTCAGTCTAGCTCAGAGCGTGAACGTGTAAAGACGTGTTTTATACGCAATATTACAATCCGTGGTCTTGTAAATTGTAACAAGTAAATTTTTAAAAATTTATTACTCTGTTTTAAAATGGCGGACAATCAACTAACTGAAGAACACTTATGGGTACACCTAGTTAATATTATTAACCCTTTTCCTGTTCTATAATAACATTGTATTTTTTCAATGGCATTAATGGCACAAATCACTCTTGAAGGGTGGATTGTCTATGTAAATAAGAAGAAAAAATAACTGTTGTATATCAAGAGTAAATATGAGTAATTTTCTAAGGGTACCAAACATGTAGGTAGAATAAGGATATGTAACACACTATCATATTAATAATAAACTATCTATAGAAAGAATAAACAATGCATAGAAATAATCGATTTCAATTTTATACTGCCTATAGAGTAATTAGCTCTTTAAACTTGAATCAATTAGAAAGATAGATGCCTCACTAATAAAGAAGTAATTTAAACAAATCTGATTATTAATTAGTTGTTGGAAATTATATTTTTTCTGCCAGGTGCTTTCTCATTTGTTCAGATTGAACTTGATAGATTCCCCAATGTGTGGAGGTGATGCCGAGGAGGAAACCCTTGACTATGCCTTTATTGCCTTTCCATTGCGGATCACAGGTTTTTTACACAGGTCTCGTCAATGGTAATTTTCAGCTCCCGGTTAACTTGTGTCATCTTCTTTCCCTTAACTCACCATGTTTAATCTATATAATTGAACGACAATGATATTGACTTGTAATCTAATATTTTCTATTCTACAATATTATTGTACTTTTTTCTATAAAACAAAGTTTTTAACTTGATTAATGGCACAAATCACTCTTGAAGGGTGGATTACCTATTTAAAGAAAAAGAAAAAGATTATATTTTTTCGATAGATAGATTTTTCCTGTGTATCCTTTTTTAAGAAATTCATATAATTTGTTTTTATAAAATGTTTGCACAGCTTTCCAAAAATTATCTGCAATTAAATGTGTTAAATGAAATAAACATCGTCCATGACTATAGAAGATTTGGTTGAAAAGTATTTTTCTCGATACTTATCGAGGGGGCACTTTACGTTCCTCCAGCGTCAATTGATTGCGCCCGAGGTGGCGGAAAATGGCATAAAGAAGATGCCATTCTCTGTTCACCCCGACTGGCAACGTGGCCAGAAAACCTCCCCCGCCAAGAAGGAGAGAATACATACATTACGGGAACACAACGCAAACAGAAAAAAAGAGGAATTATAAAACCAACGCAATGTTGTCTCAATTGGTCTCGCGATGTATCTACCAAAAATTTGTTCATTATTCACTCTAACGAACATGTACCCAAACGATCACATTTCTATCGCTTTTCGTTTCATTTTTGTTCACAATAACATTTTTAAAAAATCAATATTTTATTATACTATCTTACCGTTTACAAAAAACCCTGTGACAATTGAATCAACCATAAAAATTCCCTTCACATTGATTTTCGGATTGTTACAGAGAACGTATAATATTATAAAATATACTACCGTACAAACGCTTGTCGTAAAAGAGCTGGCCGTATAAATTTACACTCGTACAAGTTTGGCGCCGGCGTACAAATTTCCGATTAAACAAACACGACATAAATATAAAAAACACAAAATAAGAAGCAAGATTTACGAACTTTAAGATGGTGACATTAACTGGCCGACACTAATGCGAATAAGTGGACTAAATGCCATTATGCAGATCGTGTATTTTTAAAATAAAACATTTTAACTTTTTTATTATTTATAAATATTCTCTAAATAGGTAAAGTCTAATTTTAATTATCCAATATTCTAATATATCATTATAAAGTGCCTACACTAATAATTCACTAGTACCTTCACGCTACTACTAGTGCCTACATTAACACTTCACTCCCACTACATTTTTATTTAAAAAAAAAAAAATTATCTCTACTTTTATTCCTTGCGAATCTTTATCTTAAATAACACCAAAACAGCACGAAAAAAACTGGCTACTTTAATATAGACTTCAGTCTAGCAAAGTAGCCAGAACAACGTTGTATATATCAAAGGTGAAGTCTATTCCATCCCACACAATAAAGTACGAGTAATTAATTGCAATATAATTGTATCTTATGTTTATCATGTTATATTATAATATATTTACCTCTGTTACAACAAAAATATGTATGTCAATAAAGTCTAAATAAATTAGAACTAGATATAGCCCGTCAATAATGACGGGAAATTAATAACTTTAGCATTTTTATTTAATTCAAAAATTAACTAAATACAAATAGTAAAACAATTTTAATATTTAAATTGACATACCAACTCATATCATTGTTTAGTAATTTTTTTATAAAGTACATTTTTTTTACAATTATGATATTTATGTATAGTTAAAAACTATGGAAGTACCTACCTGCTCATTTATTGTTTTGTTTAACAATGTTCCACATTCTGAATAATTGTGAAAGATTCGAAGTCTGCTTTTGGATAATTAAATTTATTGAAATATTGTTATTGTATAATATCGTTGCTGTGTGACTGTCATTATATTACATTATTAGTTGTCGTCGCGATTAACTTTATCTAATAGAAACGAAAAGCGGCTTATAATTTAGTTATTTATTTAATAGCCGGCTTTGTGCAAGCGTATTACCTTGCTAAGTGATTCTTTGATTATTACAGGGAGATTTTGTTGATTTCTTATTAATGATGGGTTTTTTTGGATGGATGTATTTTTGTATATGGCTGTATCTAAGATATTTGTCCAGGTGTGTAGAATTCCACACGGCTGTATTACAATTAATATTCCACATTTTTATGTATGATGTCAGTTGTATGTTGCATATTCTATGCATGTTTTTCTCTAGAAAACCTTTACTCTGTTTTCCAAGTAAATAATAAACATCACTTTATATGCAGAAGAATTAAAGTCGATCCGAAGCGGGGGATGTAGACCCACAACCACCAAGCACTCAATATTATTGGACTAGTACGCCCCAGTAATCCACCCCTCTCTAAAGGCGTTAATTTGGACAATTTATATTCGTTCTTGCGACCACGACCTGATCTACTATTTTTAATCAAACTTGATCTAATTTCCCCCTTTAAAAGAAACTTTGTATACAGAATTGAAGGACTTTTATTAATTAACTAACGTTCTATACCCGACGTTGTCCGGGATTCAGATTTAGTTATAAATTAAGATAGGGGTTTGGGAAGGGGATTTCTTTATATACGGCCTATAATGAAGGGTGAGATATCTGAAGATTGGAGGAGTGGTTATGATATTATCGTCAGAGTCCTAAAGAGTAAGTGTGAAATTTCGAACTCACACTTCACTCGAACGCACTCAAATTTATATTGTATCGAAGGGTAGGGTGATCAGGGAGAGAGGGATAGTATCTATATTTTGCGCAGAGTCCTAAAAAGTTAATATTCAAAACATACATATTTAAGGTTTTCACGGGTAAAGATAACTAATTGTTTTCTATATAGACAAATATAATTAAGGCTGTATGAATTGACGTTAATAAAATAAACCTACCATTTGTATTTAAATTTCTAAAACCATTAAATGTATGTATCTGTAATTGTAAACGTACAATCTCCACCATCAATAAATTAATTAAATTCAGTGAAATTGCCATAATAGTTCTGAACGAAGGTTAAGGATTAAAAGTTAGCTTTTGCTAGAGAGAATTGAAGTGATGTCAGAACATCACTCCATTTCTCTAAGCCCATTGAAGAAAATATTATTTTAAACGAACTTATCTAAATCAATAATTTAGGTACAGACATGTTGAAATGAATGAGACACAATATGTTAGCTCTATCTCATAATTAAAGTGGTAAGTTTAGGAATATTGAACTGAATGGCAAGTTAATACAAACTAAGGGTATTAACTTATAAACATACACAATAAGGGTAGTAATGATAAGAGGATGATCCATTGTTCGAGGAAATTGTAATTTAATAATTCCCTTCACCACAAAAACCTTACTCTATACATTATGTGTAAACATTTAATTTGATTGCAAGGTATTATAAAATATTTTAATTAAAAAAATATATATTATCCGTCTTAGAAATTTACATATTATTTTTCATTCTTCTTATTTGTACGTTGTGCATTTCCCAAATAAAATAAAACAGTATATCCGTATAAGTTTATTTTTTTCTTCTGTATACGCAACAGATACATACTCAGAATATTATATTCAGTATTGTATGCTTATTTACTTTATATTTTTACATATGTGAAAATAAAACACTTTATTTTTTAATCTACTCGTTTAATTTACTTGATACGCGTTTTGCCTTGAGACAGAATAATTAGAAGCACTCAAAAATGTATGAAAATTCTCAGAATTCAATAAATAATATTGTCTCTTTTCATCTCATGCAGATAAAAGTATATAGCTATCCTCCACTATAGATATAAATACAGTTGTTTAATTAAATTTTTTGATTGATAATGCCCTTACAAGGCGAAACGCGTCTCAAGTAAATTAAAACAGTAGAATCAAAAACCAAGTGTTTTATTTTCACATGTGCGATTATAGAGTTCTACAAATTTACCTCAGAAATAGTAAATTTGATATTTTTAATAATATTTTGAGTACGTACAAATCTTTGTAGAAACCAATTTACTGGGATCTATCCCCTGAGGGATTGTCATCAAGATTTAGATGTCTCACAGAGACGAAACTACATGTAATACCCAAGACTTCCATACTTCCCATATAAAAATAATAGCTTCGTCTCTGCGAGACATCTATATCTTGATATTTTTATTTCAATATTATAATTTTTATATTTACATCATTTCAAAACATGAGATATTTTTCTTAAACAAAGGGAGCAAGCATCAGAAAAATTGATTTATATAAAGTCTAAATTTAAGTTTAATATAGCATGGATATTTCGAATATTCACATATTAAATAATTTTTCCATGATTTACCAAAGGCTATGTTTTTTTTCATATATTTGGCTTTCAAGGAAAAATGTATTTATTTACCCGCGTCTCAAGGGCATTCGAAAAAAATATAAACAAGTCATTGGATAACTGAACCGTATAAGATACTAAAAAATGAATCAAAGACGTCTCAGTTCAGTTCATCTGAATGCCTTTCATTGAAAATACCTCATATATGTCCGTCTGTAGACCTTTTTTATTAAATACTGCTTTAAATAAAACATGTATATTTATTATATTATTTAATGTTATCTCATCCTCGTATCCCTGGATATAAACGATAGAGCAACTGGAAAAGCTTACATCATTTTGAAATATAATTTCATTTTATTATTTTTGTAGGTATGATGATAGTAAAAGACATACATATGACTAGAAGTTCGAACTATTTTATTAATAAGATAACCAATCATTTTGTCAATTTTAATCTTAATTTCTTTTAACAATCACCATATTTTCAATGACTTCATCCCGACGTTCAACAAGAGGGTTTTATTCCAGTTTGACAGTGCGGTGGCCCACATACATGGCCGCGTAAGCATTCATCCGAAAGCCATATAGTCCGACCGCTACTAGCGGAAAACCAGACAATACGTCGCACCGCAACCAGTCCGACGAAAGCTAGAATCGATCACTCTTCTCCTGGGAAGCTCCTCGGATATATCTACTTGCACGCACCTCGGCACCTCCTTCAGTGGACTACGATTATCTTGTACTTTTTATAATGTAACAAACAAGTATTAATTCAATCTGTAAATAAACGCAAGTACTGTTCCACATTCACAATCAACATCCTCTATATATACACGCAAACACCGAATCACTAAAATAATTTTAATATTTTTAAAATCCACAACATCATTTTCAAGTGATGTTTGTAGAAAGTAAAAAAAAATAAAAGGCGGCAAGTCTAGTGAATAATATTAGTGAAATAAGATTTCTCAATTCCATTCACTTAATATTTGTTAGATGTACATTATCATGATTGAAAACTAACCTCGGTCTATTCGCAAGTAATGCACGTTGTTCTGCAATAGCTTTGTTCGCTTTTATGGTTTCTCAATATTTCAACAATTTATATTAAAAAAACTTTTACAGTCCCACCATTTTGAGAGCATTACCTTCATGAAACGTAGGTATCTTCTGAAGGGGCATTTATCATCTCCCGTTATTATTCTGTCCAGAAATGAATCATTCTTTTTACGGCCAAGTAAATAATGTAGCTCCAATGTCGTAACTACAAAAATTAGACCCCAATACAAGATGTAAACAAGGCCCCCAGTAAACATATAGCCGTACATTTATTATTTATTGTATTTACAGTAATGTAGTTTTTATGTAAATTGAGTCAAACTCTGTTTTATTTCACTATACTTATCATTGCGTTAAATGATATATAGTTAAAATGGATAAGAGAGGGGATATTAATATTTATTATATTTTTATTATTATATATTTCTAAATTTTCTAATTTTCATCCTTTGGCACAGAGTTGATAATATTGATAATGGAAAGATGTTCCCGAAAACGTTATATATCATTTAACACAATGAAAAGTGTAGTGGAATAAAACAGAGTTTGACTCAATTTACAAAATAATCATGGAATTCCACAAAGTTTCACCAAAAACCTTTGAACAGTTAGTAATGTAGTGTTCATTTACTTATTACCTAAATAATTTTCGTTTTTCAGCTGTTTTTTTTTCAAGCATAAATGCACATCTTTGTGTCATCGTCTTTCGTGCAACAGATTCAAATTATGCAAGAATCTTTCTCCCGTATTTAAATACACGTTAGAAGTGATATATAAATATATACATTAGAAGTGACAAAAATTTCTAATATTACTTACAAATTTGGAACAGACGCCTACATAAATTGGTATGTGACTAATCAAATCGTTTCAAAATTAAGTTAACTTTGTGAAAAAATTGTATTCTGAAATAATGAATATAAATTAAATAACTAATTTTTTTATACATCAAAATATTTTTTTGTTACCGGTGTTTAAGTAAAATTAAAATAATATTTATTATAGGTAAGCATAACTTAATTAAAAATGTACATTTTACAAAATAAACTTCGGTAAAGTAATGACTGAAATCGATCAGAAAGAAAAAAAATTTAATGCGAAAATTACGTTCTTTGCAGTTGACAAATTTTTATATATACAAAACATAATTAGACATCTATACCTATATGTGAGATTTTCAATAAGAGCAAGAAATTCATTATCTTTCACAGTAGAATTGACTTGTAGACTAATGAGCGCTCAGAATTTCCTAAATGAGAGAATCCATTGTAACCCTCATTCCTTGCCCCGTACAAAAGTGCTTAGAATATTTTTAATTTTCCAAGTGGGAAGTAATCCCACCCCCCGCCCCCCGCGACGGGTCGTAATTAACCCGAATATAATTACATTTTCAAATTAACAAGAAAAATTATTTCTGCGTCAGAGATCGGGGGAAGTTTAATTAAAATCACAAACACGCCGGGGGCGGGGTGAAGGTGAAGAATAGGGGGGAGAAATCGCGCGGAAGTATTGCGATGGAAATTTCACGGAAGCACATCGTCTCACGTAACCTGGCCAATGACAATGTGATCCAATCTACCTGGGCTATTCACAATACTAGATATAATCAGAATAAATAAGTATTCTAATACATCTGTTCTGAAGTAAGATCAGACCAGTTGATAAACCGGTAATAAAAAATCACTCAATTTTATGTTTAGTTACGTAACAAGGAATATGACACTTTAAAATATACTCAATTCAATTAGTTACAAATCATAAATTACAGACACCTAAACACATGTGGTTACTTTAATATTTAATACTTTACCTAATCATCAAATACTCGTACATTAATTTATCGTCAAGGAAAAAAAAAGATAAAATTTCAGAATCGCACTGTGTATTACGAAGCAACCATTCTACAGCTAGGCTGTGAAGTTCGCGTAATCAATAATATGCAGATAAATTTCTAAAACTTCTCAAAAACAAAAAGCTATATTATATTAAAATATATTGAAAAAAAAAAAAATTATGTATAAAAGAACGCATCGTTTAGCCATCCATAATGAGGCTACGAACGAAACAGGGTAAGATGCCTATTTCTTTAAATGACCATTTAAATTTTAACAAAAAAAGACAAGTCAATTTTGACACCGATTCAGATATATTTTAGATTCATATTTTGCAATAGGTTTATATAATTAAACAAAAATCAGCTGATTACGATAAAACAAGATGTACCTTCGAGTTCACATTTATAAATGAAATTTTACCGTCTAGACTTGAGGACAACAGCTGTAAAGATAATTGAACATCAATTTTTTATAAAAATGCAATAACAATTTAATTCAATCCATATTCAATTCGTTGAAATCGAATGAATCAGCGCTAATTCTGGAATAATAATTAAATAAACACAGCATGGAAATTCATTAATTTCTGTTACTATTATACAAATAATTTAAATAACATTCTCTTTGTTCAATGTATCCGTGCTGATTCATTGAAAATTAATATTTTCGATTAATAAATCTACAAAATAATTCATTTACAAGAATAAATTTACAGAATACACATTCTGTAATATTTATAAGGCAAAAATGCATCCATAGATACATCGGTGATTTTTTTGCAAATCATCAGTAATTTTTTTTTTTTAACATATAACATTTGTACAGTATTTTATTTTACACACATTTTAAAATGCATTGCCCAACTAGGCAAGCTTGTTTTAGGGCAAATTGGTGAACAAATAAATTTTACAAAGCCAAAACTCTCTGAAGGTAAAACACAATAAAATCAAATACGTGACATATACGGTAAGTAATTTAAAAAATACATATAAAAAATAAATACTAATTAAATGTATTAATTAGAAAGATATACATGTAAAATCAATTTCATCCAAAAATATTATTGTTGCATTACCGGAATTCGAACCTGGATCTCTTTCCATTCCGGGGAAGGTGCATTATCCAACTATGCTACAGCGACAGTACTTTTGATGACAAATTTTCAATTCCAGTTCCATTATTTGAAAGCCATTTACTTTATTTTTACGGAATTTCAAATACCTCTGAGTAAACCGATAGCAGACATCAGAATTCACAATTCATTTTTATTAAATTGTTTTTATATGTATATCTTTCTAATTAATACATTTAATTAGTATTTAAAATATCACAAACCTATGTTCTCAATAATTATAACATCACAATAAGAATGTGTTCTTTTTAATAATATAAAAAAGAAGAGAAAAAAAATAGCAATATAATTATTATCGTATACTATTTATTATGGTTTTATTAATTGCATTTGCGGCTATTTTTTTCGTGTGAACATGTAAATTTAAAAATAATAAAATAATTTTTTTTAGTGACCCATAAATTCTACGTTAGCATTATAAATATTTTTATTTATTCTATGCAACAGTTAGTTAACCATCTCCTTTCATGGGTTAAGCAGTTTTATAATAAAATAACGTTTTTCACTGACTATTGTGAAGGCAAATAAAAAAGTAAAATGATAATAAAGCACTCAAACCTGGGACCCGGGAAATAAAAATAAATAAATATTTAGAAACTAGATATTTTGTGAAGCCTAACTAAAAGTGAAAATGTACCATGGAAATAATAAAATTATAATAAAACGAGTTTTTATTCCGAGCAGACAATAGTATAAATGGATTTATTCAATTCTTAATGAAAAAGTTCTCGTGAAAAGTGTATTTCTAAGATTTTTATTCTTTCAGCTAAGTAAAATAATTTCATAACAATTCAATAAAAGAAGTATAGGGTGTCCAGCACAAAAATTTCAAGATTAAATTGTAATTACTCGTAAACCATCAGAGTGAGGTAAGTAGGAGTGGTACTTTTCTACGCGCGTGATTTGCGGATTTTCCAATCGCAATGAGCCACTGGTCGGGAGCGCACCGCGTGTTCGCGATTGAGCAATATTTAAAGTGCGGTGATGCATTGGTTCGTGCGCGTCGCGCTTTTTGTACTCACTTTAATATTTGACAAGTAAGTGATGGACCGAGCAGGCAACTTATCTGGTGTTGGGTACAAAAGTACAGACAAGAAGGGACAATGGTTAACCAAACTCCTCCGGGACCATCAATGTCAGCAACGATGCCAGAACATGTGGCTCGAGTTCCACGTGAAATTATGCGCAATCCGCCTAAATCGATAAGGAAGATTGCAGCCTGTACTAGAATAAAAAAATCAACAATGCACATTATTTCGAAAAAAAAACTACAGTTTCACCTATACAAACTGCAAATCGTGCAATTTCTCAACGAAAATGACTATTATTTACGTGAACCTTAGCGAAAACGATGCTGAAACGTTTTGGAATAGCACGAACGCTTGGAAACATATTGTTTACTGACAAAGCACATTTTCATATCGATGGCTATGTTAATAAACAGAACATGAGATATTGGTGCCCCGACAACCTAAGGGAACGTCATCGAAAACGTTTGCATTGTCCGAAAACGACAGTGTGGTGTGCAATTTCTACCCGAGGTATAATTGACCATTATTTTTTTAACCAGCGAGAGACAGTCCCAGCTGACGTGTATTGCTGAATGATCGACGAGTTTTTGGAACCGCAACTGCAGCTGTTTCCCAGCTAGAGTTTCAATGGAGAAGCTGAGGGGAATTTTTCCCAATAAATTAATCAGCCAGTACAGATACATACCCTGGGCACCTCGGTCACCGGATCTTACACCGTGTGACATTCTTTTATGGGGATACCTTAAGTCAAAAGTTTACAGTAACAACCTTAGAACAATTAAGGCCCTAGAAGAAAATATCCGCCGTGAAGTTGCTGCCATTGAACCAACACTTTGCTCTCGCGTGTTCGCAAATTTAAGAGTCCAATTGCAAGAGTGTCTTGAGAGAAATGACATTTAGACGATATTGTTTTTAAAACGTAAAATCCGCATCGTTAAACTCCATTTGAATAAATAAAATATGAGAATAACATTGTAATTTTTTTTTTTATTTAATATTAAACTTGAAAATTTTCCGCTGGACACCTTTATCTACTTCCTTTATTTGGTATTTCGCAGCGAAGATATTATTATTTATGTTGTCTTTAAACCTAGTAATAAAAAATTTTCTTTTACAAAATTCAATGGAAATATTTTTAAAACTTGTAGTTTTTAAGTTATTAAGCTCCGCGACCGATTTTCTGACAGGTGACCGCTTCGCGGCTATAATTTTCATTCGATATTAATTTTATTTATTTATTATACTTCAAACTGTTCAAGTAATTTTATTAAAGAGCATTATGTTAATAAATTAACACCTATCTATACACACACACGTTCCCCGGATCGGAAAAGATCCAGGTTCGAATCCCGGTAGCAACAACAATATTTTTCGATAAAATTGTTTTTATATGTATATCTTTCTAATTAATACAATTAATTTGTATATAAAACAAACCAATCATAATAAAATTAGTCGTGTATGGTCTCTTTCAAAAATACAAATGATAATTTCTGCGATAAATAAAATGTTATTTAACTAATATTTAAACACAGTTTTTCTATTACATGTACTTTGGAGAAATACCTTAAAGCTTTTGTACTGAAAAAAACATTAGTATTTTTAATATATTTTTTAAGTAAAAACTTATATAAAAAATACTAAATTAATGTATTAATTATAAATATATACATATAAAATCAATTTTGTCGAAAAATATTGTTTTTGCGTCACCAAGATTCGAACCTGAATCTCTATTTCCAATCCGGGAAAGTACACTACCAATTGTGTTATAACGCCAGTATGACACAATTGTTATAACGCACAAGTGTTATAACGCCAGCCATGTAGATGGCTTTCAAATAATGGAACGACAGGTGTATTAATTTGCAAAAATGTAACATATAGGTTCGAAAATTTGTCATGCTGGCGTTACAACACAATTGGTAGTGTACTTCCCTGGATTGGAAATAGAGATCCTGGTTCGAATCCCGGTGACGCAAAAACAATATTTTTCGACAAAATTGATTTTATATGTATATATTTATAATTAATACATTAATTTAGTATTTAAAATATCAAAGACCGTCTGTTCTGAATAATTACAACTTCACAATAAGAATGCGTTTTCCTTAATAATTATATAAAAAATATTATACATCCAATTGTGACGGGACCAAACCGGATCAAAACCATCACTTATTGAATGTATATTTAATTGATTTTATAATTCTTTTGTAAGCAATTTTCATAGACATGGTAATAATTGTGACACGCGTAAAGCATTCTCATAGAAGTAGTATTATTATTTTCCATCAAAATTATTTCACGGCGAGAAATAATTTTCCAATGGGTAAATATGAAAGAACAATCTATTAATTTGGAAATAATTTTAAAACATATTTTTGGTATATCAAGCAACATATTCAAGCCTCGCGGCGTTATGACGTCAACGAGATACGATCAATGATTTGTATATATATTTTATGTTATCCGTGTAAGAGACCTGCTCCCTGAAAACGGTTCCATACAAGTCGGACAGATGTCAAGGTGAGGTCCATGTTGGCCGTGTGGCTATTAAAAAGAAACCTTTACGTGCAATTTGTTATTTTAAATTCCAAGAATTCCAAAATTGTAATGAAAAAAATACAAAGGCTTCACAGTTATTCACTTGAACAAGTTCAACAGATATTTTTTAGAGATACCTTTGTAAAAATCTGATGGAAAAGCTGTATGTGTAAAATCTCAACCGTTTCCGAAATATAAATAAATAAAATTGTGGAAATTCTAACGGTAATGGATTTAGAAAAATAGTATGTGATATTTCAAACACTAATTAAATGTATTAATTAGAAATATATACATATAAAATCAATTTTATTGAAAAAATTTGTTGTTGCTACCGGGATTCGAACCAAGACCTCTTTTCATATATTTAATTAGTATTTAAAATATCACAGAACTATGTTCTGAATAATTACAATTTCACAATTTTAATGTGTTCCCTTAATAATATATAAGTTGTATCAATGCGTCTAAAATTTAATCAAAATTAATTGTTAATTCAGGCGCCTCTTATCGGTCTACTCAAAGGTATTTGAGATTCCGTTAAAATAAAGTTGATGGCTTTCAAATAATGGAACGATAGATGTATTAATTTGAAAAGTGTAACATATGGATTCGAAAATTTGTCGTCAAAAGTAGTGTCTGCTGTAGCATACTCGGTTAATGCACCTTCCCCGGATTGTAAAGAGATCCAGGTTCGAATCCCGGTAGTGTCAACAATATTTTTCGATAAAATTGATTTTATATGGATATCTTTCTAATTAATACATTTATTTAGTATTTAAAATATCACAGACCTATGTTCTGAATAATTACAACTTCACAATAAAAATATGTTCTCCTTAATAATATTTGTGATATTAACTAATTAATTAAACATCACGCCGTTTCCCTGTGCAGAGGTAGATAAAAAGGATAAAACACCGGATTCTTCTCTCTTAATATATCCACTCTTGTCCTGCTCCAATCCTTGTCAATCTTGTCAAGTTCCAATCAAGGACAACCTCTACCATTCTCTCTTCGTCGGACTACAGATTTACGTACAGATTTACATTCGCTTCTATAATTCATTATATTTTGTATTTTGCATGCATGCACCTGAGCGATTGCTTTTCCACCGCATTCAGTCTTTTCATTATTCTTTTGCTCAGGCTTTAATTCTAAACAATACTGTTGGCAACAGGAATTTATTATATCACGTGTGATCGAGAAATGTCGCCATGTAATATAGTACATATAAAAGTATTTATGTACGCTCTAATATAAACAGAATCAAAATCGTTTCTTTTTACTAGAACTTATCTTTCACATATTTGTTTAGTTTCACTTTGAATCCATGCAGTTTCTCCTCTTTGCTTATATCTTCTGGCATTTCATTAAAAATCTTCATCGCACTGTACATCATCGATTTCTGATCTTTAATCTTCTTTCTGAATGGCAGTCTCAGTCTATCTTTTCCTCTTGTACAATGTCCGTGCTCATGATGATTTGTGTCAATTTTTCGTATAAATTCCGCCGATATTTTCCTTGTGAGGATTTTATAAATAAACACCATTACGTTGAAATATATTTTCTACTTAAAGGTCATCATATTCAGATCTTTCAGCATTAGCGGTCAGTTAGATATAAATTAAAATACTGATATATGGAAAAGGGTAGTGTGGTGTTTTGCGCAAGCCCTACATAATAACGATTTATACGAAAATTGGTTCAAGCAGAGGGAGAATTTCATAGGTACTGGGTTAGATGACTTTATTTTCCTCAGTACCCTAGAGTGCAGCTGAACAAAATTTTAATGGCATTCAATATAATAAGCAATTATACAGGGAGGAGTGAGTGCGGTAACCAGAGGGAGGAAGGAGAGTGTCTATATCTTCCATAAAGTGGAACTGGGCAAAATTTGAGAAGAATGGCATTCAAAATTAAACATATTTATATCGGAGTAAGGAGGTGAGATAGTCAAAAGACGGTGGATGGCCCAATATTTTATGCAGGGTTCTAAAGAATAACTATGCAAAATTTGGCTTAGATCGTTAAATTGGTAAGATAAGATTCGATTTCTTGACATACATTTTTTTACATTATAGAACATAAGATAATATTATATACATACTTATTACAAATAAAGTCTTGTCCTGGCTACTTTGCTAGACTTTTTGTTTATGTAAAGTAGTCGGATCTTTTTCGTGCTGTAATTTTATTAATACAAATAAATTTATAGATTTACAATAAAATATATTATGAATGTGTTGTAAATCTAAAAATTTATTATTTATACATTGTATTGTTTGTATTGATTTTAACCAATAGAAAAGAAAAATATATAAAATGAAACATGTATAAAATTACTGATTATGTTTAAAAATATATTATATCTCATTATATTATATATTCTAATAAAAATAACAATAATATAATGGACAGCGTTGCTTCCGACTGATCTACCGAATTGGAACATATATTGAATCTATATATGAGTTTTGTTTCTATAAGTGAACTACTGACTGAACATGATTTATTACTGGGTTAGTATTGGTGTAAATAGATAAATATTCAGTTTTACGTATAAAATATATAGATTTGGACATCATTTTAATTAAAAGTACCTAATAAATACCATTTCTTGAGAGATCTATAGATGGTTAATTTGTTACATATTTAACCACGATCATGTGTGTCGCCAGATATGGATGGGGTCACCAGATTTAGGTGTTTTAATTGCGTTGGGACAAAAAAAAAGTTATATCGCAGTCTATTTTTGTTGATCAGAAGGATGTGAGAGCAGGAACTAGGGCCCTATATCTCCCAGTTCTCCACTGTGTTTGAGTGGTGATCACGGAATGTGAGGAATATGTATGATGACGGACTAGAGCAAGTTATAAAAAGGGAAACTACCTACGGTTGACACTATATTTATTCAACACTGTATAGAGTTGCGTGCGATTAACTACTGAAGACTGATCTAAAGCTTGTAGTAGGAAGACGACAAGTGGGTGAGGAACGCTCACGCCTCGGTCTTCCCGATGGTTGCCGCTTAATATTATTGTGCCATGTCGGTACCAGGAGTGTTTATGGCTGTGAGAGCCTGACTCAACATCCAGGTAACTGTGAAGCGCGTTCAGATTGAATACCGAACATCATTTTTGAGAATAGTGGCCCAAATATTTATTACACTCTGTATATTTGATCTCAACAGACATTACAGAGTACGTACTCTATAGACTGTAAAGCCGCACGATCGCCGTATTAGGACCGATACGATTCCGATTGCCGAGAAGAACGTCCCGTGCAAAAGCCGATCGTTCTGCAGAATTACAAGTGAATGACCCAATTCTCACCAGGCCACGGGCTGATGTACCACCAGACCCACGGGCGAGTAGGCTCTACCTGTTGATTTAACGCACAATTTATTTTCTCAAAGAATCCATTATCCGGTCTTCGGACCGCCGCTACTCGGTTCTATCGTGAGCTAACCTGATCTAACCAGATCTAATCTAGAGAGAAACAGACATATTTTTTCGAGCCGCCTACAAGTGGCCTAAACAAATAAAGGAAATTTTACCAATGTACTTTAACATGTTGAAGTGACGCAATCGAATCGTTTTTTTTTCCCTTGAAAAATTCTAAAATGTTTATTCTGTAACAAAAAAGAAATTTTATTGGTTATAAAATTTTTATACAACCATCATAATCATTATCCGCCATTTTCTATTCTGATTATTCTACGCTGCTAGATGAAGACCTCCCCAAGAGTCTGCCGCTTTTTTCAGACCATTGTTATTATATACTCTTAGAAAAGCCACAACTTAACTAACATTAAAAAGCTTTGGAGTTTCTATTATTATTGCATGCGTTACTTTGTTGAGTAGAATGTAGCGTTTCACAGGTGGGTCGTGTTTTCTGGTTCTGGATGATCCTTCAGCCGCCCCTTTGTCCCTATACCTATTTTTCTCCCGAATTCTTTCAACTCTTTTTGCCCACCCATTTCCCCACCCTCTCATTCAGACAGTATGTATTGATTAAATATAGTGTAAAATCACTTTTTTTAAATAATATTCAACCATTCGAATGTACTACAGCCCAGCTTAATTTAAAAAATACACCACAGCAGTCTGTGCATTAATGGCCCGTGTCCACGAAATGAGACACGATGAGATTTTTTAGTTGCTACCGGGATTCGAACGTGGATCTCTTTCCAATCCGGGGAAAATTAACCAACTACGTTAGAGCAGACAGAATTTTTAACGCCAAATTTTCAAACCCGCACGTTACACTTTTCAAATCGTTAAATTAGTCGTCAAAAGTACTGTCTGCTGTAGCATAGTCGGTTAATGCACCTTCCTAATATTTTTCGATAAAATTGATTTTATATGTATATCTTTCTAATTAAAACATTTAATTAGTATTTCATAATTATTTATACGTGGTGACATCTCTCGATCCCGGAAACAACTAAAATATTTTTTTTCGATAAATTGTTTTTTTATGTGTATCTTTCTAGTCGATACAATTAATTTGTATTACAAACATTTATTCCGTTTTATTTGTTGTTACTAATGGAACATCAGTGGACAATGTGCTGACATCTGACGTAACGTGAAGTAAATGTACACGATGGGCTACAAAAGCCACGAGAGTTGTCACCAAAGAACCGCCGTCTCAGGAATTGTCTAGAGTCGAAAATGAACATGAACCACGGGGTTCCGTAATAAATGCGATCTGGGGGTTGAAGGGTAAAAAACATGATATATAGTATTATTTCTTTCTAACGCACGAACACACAATAGTCGCTGTACGTTCTTTACTCACTGATGTGAAATTAAATATGTATGACTCACTTATCGTTGACTGACTCTACACATGTGTAGCGGCAACCAGTAATTAAATGTAATATGTAACATGTAATTACATCAATCGAATTGACATTATCCGTGACTTGGGTCGGGGTAGTACATGAACTACATGAATATTTTAACAGCTTTTTAATTCGAAAATAGAACCAGTATGATTTATAATACAACTTAAACATTTACGTAAGAATTCATAAACCTATATTAATTGTACGCGCCCTTATTCAGGCATTAACATTTTTTTTTACATAATAAAAAAACACATCAGAAGCGCAATACAAAGATAAAAAATATATATTAAACCTGCTTGTTTTTAATAATCAAATTTATTATCAAAAATTTGATTAAAAACAAATTGGAAATTATTGAAAATGAATAAAGCAAAACAAAAATTATACAAAAATACATGGAGTATAGAAGATGTGTCATAGTTTGCTGTCATCAGTTGCCAACACACTTGAGATTGAACAATCAGTTAAGCACATTACCTGTCACCATTGAGTTGAGACATAAAAAAATCTAACAATTTATCCCTATAAACAGTTAAACTAACACCAAAAATGTCGATTACCTCCGTATATTCATTCCCCAAAGAATGCAACCTGGGGACTGCGGAGTTAGCTAATGAATGTGTTCTGACATTACCACTGTAATAGAACAATGAATTGTCTCGATGACCTCACTGGTGCGTGAAAGTCGTGCAGACCAACAATCTAGGGGCATAAAGAAATACGAGTATATATAAAGTCGGTCATCATACGTCTCACTAACAATTTTAACGTTTTCAATTATCATAATTATTAAAATATTTTTTTAAATACCTCTGCAAGAATAAGGTAGATTTCGTATCTGTGTAAAAGTGAGTTTTTTAGAATTTAACATATTAACAAATAGTTAAACAAACACTAAAATTTTTCACGAAATTACTGTAGAAATAGTGCTTTACAAAGCGGTATAATATAAATATAAATCCCGGTATCTCTCACACGCCACTGCTAATTTAGCCAAACCCTCTCCCCACCCTTTTCAGTATACAAATTTTCATATAAAAATATGAATATTTCGCGCACACCGAGAAATTGTTCTTGATAGAACTATAGAAATAGCGCATATGAAATAGAATAATAAAATTTTGGAACACTTCGCGAGTGGACTGTAATATATACAATAATAAAAGAGAGTTATTATGGAAGCCATGTATCGTTGAAGATGAGGAAGACATACATATGTAGGTAAAAAACATTAACTTTGCAAGAGTGATATGATATATCATATAATATGTGCGCCTGAGACGTAACGCGTTTCTTATTCTTTTGAATCAATATCAATTGAGTTTTTGATTTTTTTAATATTCGCCGATTTTCTTCTGTGTGTTTCGCAATCAGTGCCAATTTGTTTCTGCCTAAATACTTGATTTTCTCTTATTATAATAAGAGTACATATTTATAGGATTATAAATTGTATACCCAAAATATTCAATTTCACCACACTTAACAATATATATTATAAATACTAAATTAATGTATTAATTATAAATATATACATATAAAATCAATTTTTTCGAAAAATATTGTTTTTGCGTCACCGGGATTCGAATCTGGATCTCTTTTTCCAATCCGGGGAAGTGCACTACCATTGTGCTATAACGCCAGTATTTTTCTTGACAAATTTTCGAACCTATATGTTATATTTTTCAAATTAATACACCTGTCGTTTCATTATTTGAAAGCCATCTACATTATTTTTACAGAATCTCTAATACCTTTGAGTAAACCGACTGCAGACGCCAGAATTATCAATTTATTTTTATTAAATTTTGGACACATTGATACAACATATATTATTAATTAATACATTAATTTAGTATTTAAAATATCACAGACCTATGTTCTGAATAATTACAACTTCACAATAAGAATGTGTTTTCCTTAATAATATATATTATATCTCGTTCTTTATGGAGGCTTTCTAGATCTGTGTATGTATCACGAAATACAAATTTGATTTAAACATTGTTTTATTATAAGTCTTTTAATAATGTTAATAATCATAAGAGAAATAATTCATTCACTAATCAGTCCTATACAGAAAAATTAAAATTAACACAATAATTTGATAGCTGTTTTTCATTTTTATTTTTATATTACTAGTTGTGTTATTTATTAATATATAAAAATAACATTTCAAATTAAACCTTTTCCTTATAATCGCATGTCTTACTTCTAAATAGTAAAAAGGAAAAATATATTTTTTGATGTGTAAACACCTTAGCTCGCCTCATCCCGAAAAAATTCCTAAATAAAGGAATCTAAAGGAATAAATATATGACGAAGAAGTCACCAAACAAATAGGTTACATATTTTACGTACATTATATATTTTATTCAGTACCCAGAAAGGTCAAACAAACATTTTGAAACTTTTTACATATTCACATGTTCGAATAAAAAAAATTTCACATCCCTGTAAGTAGGTAGAAAAAACTTAATTATAAATTCAGCACCTATGCGATACCTACCTGAAAAATTTGACTTCGAAAAATAATAAATGCCTACTATTTAACTACACAAAATGCGATGCAACCATTTTTTGAAAGAGTAAATTTTAAAATGTCAAAAATAAATATAATAAAATTTCATTCTTACCTTCTTTTCTAGTGAACTGTACACAACACATGTGTACACATCATGTGAATTCACACTGTACTCACTTTAATAATAATACATAATCTATATATATTGAGAGTTTGGCAAAAATAAAATGCCTAATGAAAATATGTATAATATTCAAATCCAACCACAGACCAGTAAATGAATAGACATGAAATAAAGCGTACATATATGAGAGGGGTTTGGAACATTAGTAGCGGGACGAAAGGCATTCTACAGACATTCTTGATGGAAACATATATCCGATAGTTTATGACACATTTATGCAAAGTAAACGTATTTACTCATCGAAAATTAAATCTTTGTGTAAACAAGACGTATTTTTTACATTAATACACATTATATTATCAACATTTAAATTTTCGATCCAATCGAAACATTTTTTTTTTAAAGTCGCAAGGCTATTTGATTGCGTAAGTGGTACTTAAGGGATCACGTGGGTGACACCAAAACGAAAATGTTAGAACAAGAAATTTGCGTTAGTTCATGTGCGTTAGTTGGTGGCCTGTGAATCCAACAAAAAATTCTGGCGTTATACGATTACATAAGTGCTGAAAGACGAGACGAGAAGGATGAGAACTCGGATGGTTTCAATTTACGTATGAAATCATAATAAAATGACAGTATAAATGTCGTGCTGAATACACGAATGCAAAAGTTATGTTCTTTCACTCCACCGTAGCGCTCTCCTACGCAAGTGTTGGCACCAAATCTTGGGCATGGAGGGAGAATGAAAAGGCGTTTATTAACGACCCACCTTGAAGTTTAGGCATTGTTAACCCGTCGCCACCCCGTCTCGAGCCACGTCATCCCTGGCGAGAGGTCGCCACCTTTCCAGTAACAAAAGACTGCCTAAAAAATGGCGTGATAAATGGAAATAGAATAGAACCCAGAAAACGGACCTCTTGTTGAAGATGCAACCAGACGGCACACTGCCAAGTAAGGTTTGACTACTTCTAACGTGTTACGTAACGTGAATGCAGAATATTAGTACAGCGACATCCAAATCTCGGATCACATAATAAACATATTAAAATGGGAGAGCTTCAGCAACAGGACTGAACACAATAAAGGTCTCGACACTTTCAAGTTCAAAATCGTGTTAAATTACCGATTTCTTATTCACTATTGTTTTCGTGTTGTTTCACTGTAAGTTTTTCACTGATTAAGCATAAATTATCGCTTAAAATATCACCAACGGCGCCTTTCTAGATGGTGCACATTTTTTGTAGCATGACCAACTCCAGAATGAGGAATCTCGATAAAATGTTTGCAATATGCTATCAGAACAGCTATTGAGTATACTAACCGTCGCAGCGTGCTAACGAAACTATTATTTTTCAAGAATCTCCTACAAATTTACTGTGACATTTGGTAACAATACATTTATGTCGTATGCCCGGTATTTTAATTTCTTGAATGGGAATATTTGAGTAAACGATAAACTCATCTCAAAGAAAAGCGTAATTCATAAGCAACAATAGAATTCTGATATTCATATATCAATTTAAGTATAAAAATTATATTTCAATTGCATTTTTATTGACTTTTAGATAAATTATATAGCTTAATAATACAAAAACCTATCTATAATATAATATATTGTCAACTTTTTAAGAGAAAAGAAAACAAGCTATTTTCAAAATTAAGAATTATATTTTTTAAGGCGAACACATTCATTTATGAAGTTGTAATTATTCAGAACATAGGTCTGTGATGTTTTTAATATAAACTAAATGTATTAATTAGAAATATATGCATATAAAACAAATTATATCGAAAAAAATTTGTTATTACCGGGAAATGGATCGATAGATGTATTTCAACATAACATACAGGTTCGAATATTTATCGTTAATGCAATGTCGTAGCAACAACAATATTTTTCAAATATGAATTAAACATATTAATTAGAAAGATATGCATATAAAATCAATTTTATCGAAAAATATTGTTGTTGTGCCACCTGAATCTCTTTTCAAACCGGGGAAGGTGCATTATCCAACTGTGCTACAGCGACGACACTTTTAGCAACAAATTTTCGAACCTATATGTTGCCTTTTTTTTACATTAATACATTTAATCGTTCCATTTAAAAGTATCGTGGATAATGCAGCTTTCCCGGTTTGGAAAGAGATCCAGGTTCGAATCCCAGTGGCGCAACAATATTTTTTAATAAAATTGATTTTATATGTATATCTTTCTAATTAATATATTTAATTCATATTTAAAATATCACAAATCTGAATAATTACAACTTCACAATAAGAATGTGTTCTCCTAACAATATTTTTCGATAAAATTAATTTTATATGTATATTTTTCTAATTAATACGTTTAATTTGTATTAATTAATTTTCAACTATAATTAAGTAATATTTAACAGATATATAAATATTATTTTTCCTTTAAATAGTAAATTTTTCAGGTGATACGTCGTTATTTTATTTTTTTATAATGACATGCTTTTTAAATTATTTAATTTGCCATTTGCTATTTCATTTATTATTTGCTTTCGTAGAAAAATATTTATTAATGCAACAGATAGAATTGTTTATTCCGAATACTTAACTAGAAAACGCATTTTTTGTACATAGGTTTTTATGTTATTAAGGCATCGAATTAAGCGTCAACCAAAAGTATTAATTTTGTGCCATTATTATTGGTCGGTTACATCTAGTATCTACTCATAATGTACAGTATTTTTCATTTTGATCCGATAGAAATCCAAACACAGAAATTATAGACACAAGAATTCGGCTCATCTTATTGGGCATCATATTAAATATATTATTATAACTGTTGGCTTGGTAATTTATCAAGCAGTGAACAAAGAACAGTTGTGTATAAACAAATTGTTTATAAAATGTATGTACATGGTACAATCCTAAATAAAAAATGGATTGGTTAAGTACAGGTCGTTATAAGAAATTTTGATTTTGCATAATTTTTATTTTATAGCGTACAGTATGTCATGTATGCCCTTGATTCAAAAATGAGCGTTACACGTATCATACTATCCCTGCGTATAACCTGTTTTTATGATTCGCCTTATGAACGACTCATCGCGTATACAGATTATTGTATTTTGTTTTGGTCTCTTAAAATAGCGTCAAAAATATCTTTTATATTCATTATTCATTTTTTTGTAGGAAATATAAACAATATAGTGTACATTTTATATCCACCAGCGAACCTATCTATGTACATATATTAACAAATTTGTACTTTTTAAGATTCGCTTAGTGACGTATTTTACCGTGAAGCCTCCGAATACTCCTAATTTCGAGGGCGAGGCCCTCCGAGAATTTTCCGAAAACGCGTTACATGTCTCAGACACGTTTATCATACTACCCCTACAAATAAATTAAAATAAAAATCCCTCTGCCGGAACTGAGATGCTGGTGATGGGAGGGGAGATTACGCTTAATACTGCGAAACCTTTTAAGAAATCAATGAGAAGTAAAAACAGCATCAATTAATTACAATTCATATACATAATTCGCTGTTCCTAACACAGTCTCCATGACACAGCTTACTTGGGTGCCTGGTGGTGAATGAATACTTTTACACAACTTATGTGACATACTTTTAAAATTCTTTCTAGACGTTTAAAAATCATCCCTCTTAAAGAAGAGGCAAAATTATATAAAATCCACCGTAAAATTCATTGTATTCGTCCACTTCTGTGGACCGCTCTTCTGAATTAGTTGGCGACAAAAAAAATCAAAACGATCCACAGACAAAGCACCTTCCATCTTGCTCAGCTTCGAGAACTAATCCAATACGACCGGAGCAACCCAGGACGGTACAATGGACCGAAGCGCAGGGGGGCAATTGAATGAAACTGAACTCTTACTACTTGTGTATATATGCTAACATGAACATTCTCCATTTTAGGATTTCTCGAAGTTTCCACATCCAGGGAGTTCGGAAAAACGAACAAACTTGATTTTATGTGATGATAAAGATTGGATTGTATAAAGATTTGAAAAAATCTTTATTTTATAAAATATTTAGTCACATCGCATTTCATAAAAGCCTAACTTTGTGTCCAACGCTTTTTATTGTAAATAAATTAGAAAAGAAAGTGTATATTTCCTTTAAAATACGAATTAGGTACATATGGACCTTTTTATTCTGAACATATTTTTATACAGAAAAAGGGTAGATTAAGCTATCAGAAATTTCAAAATTGAAATTTGGTTTCAAATTTTACAACTATATATTATAATAATTTTTGTACTATGAACTGGAATTCGTTTATATATTTCTATACCATATTGATTATCTTATAAATATTTTCTTTTTTTTTTCCTCTTTACTTTTACTTGAATTCTTCTGTATTTGCTTTCATAACTTCAATAAAAAATTAAGTTAATTATGTGATATATATATATATATATATATATATATATACATATATATATATATATAAATGTTTTTCATGGGCAGTTAAAGTTTATCTCTATTACGAGTATATTCAGTATTTACGATACTCTTATTTCTCCTAAATTTTAAATATTTACTTTAGATATTATATATTATTTATTATCCTTGCACTAAATTTTATACATTATGCTATTTTTAGTATATCGAAAATTTTTATAAAAGTATCGTGGCAATTTCCTACTTTCCTACTTACAGGCTAGGCCTGATTTAAGGAAGTCAGCTTACATATTAAAATATTCAGTGTTTAAAAAACACTGTGATGTTTTTTTGTTTTTGTTGCATTTATTTTTTTTCTCGGTGTATTGTAAATATTTCTATTTTATTTTTATATGTTGCTTTATTATTAAGTGAAAGATAAATCTTTTACTTGTTCTAAGGTGGATGTGTTGTGTTAGTTCCGATTTTAAGCTTCAAAATATTGTTTATGTGCATTTAAAATAATTCTAAAGTTTGTCGCAGCTCCGTCTCTTCAAATTTGCTTTGCTTCATATCCAACTGCCTAATATTAACCGACCTTGTGCCTTGAGACGGATAAATGGATAGTCGAATAATAGCCATCCGCTCGTAGAATCAATTTCATTATTTTTACCTCAAGTGCCTCAATAAGCCATTATTCTTTCTCACGAGTCAAAGATAAGAGGTATCGTCGATAGTTCATCACTTCGTAATAACATTCCGTTTCTCCACGAGTAGTTCATTCGCTCAAGACTACTGCAATCTGAATGTATTTCTTCTACCTAACTAACATATCCACTATCTGCATTCTATGGACACTTCGGCAAAGTTTGTTTGACCCACCCTATACAGTCGATAAGAAAGAAATATTTTTATCTAAAAACCTAACTACATAATGCAGCCGTACATGTTTAAAAACTGGGTGTATTTTGTATTATATTTTAAAATAGAACGGCTTTGATATAATACCTTATAAGACTTTTTTTTTTTATTTCAATTTGTTAAATCAACGCATTTATAAATTTAATCGAATAAAATTTTTCGACAGACGCCTCTGAATATTATTTTTTTTACCTTTCCGTAAAAAAAGTTTTAATTACATCCATAAAAACATTATTCGAAGTTACAAAATATAATATTTATAATTAATTAAAAGTTATAATTAATCCATCATGGCGCAGATACTTCGAAGTATTATTATCAAATTCAACCACTCTTTATTTTAGTAACAAGATAGAATTTTGAGCAGTGAGAATATTTTCGATACCGACTACAAAACTTGTAAACAAACTTAGCCCCTTTATTCATATGACAAAAATCAACTTCAAAATCAGCTCCTAAATTATTAATCATTTTCAAAATCACTATCCAAACATAAATCGGTAACTTCATTATTTTAAAGAGTTACGACTAGATCGAAAGAAATAAAATATTAAACATCTTTACTTTTTTCAATTAATACTTCATCACCTTCATAATTCTGCAGAAAAGAGATTCATGGATATGGAAGAGTATGGTCAATTAGCTGATTTTTACCCGACGGTGTAAATACCTATATCCCAAAATTCCGAACTGCATTTGCGTCATTCATTATTCGACATTTATTTTCAATTGATGACTGGACATTTTCTTACATAATCGAAGATGACGGTCTCCCACAACGACTGCAGTCTTTAATATCTTCTCATTCGCTAGTAAAATGATTAAGTTATTAGAACGAAGCGGTTATTAAAAATAAGATAAGAAATTTGAATTCTTGACAAAAGAGAGGTCTAAAAATTTGAAATAGTAAAATATGAGCAGCGCAAAGAGGCATGGAAATGAAGAAGCACATGAAGAAGCAGGTGCTGATAAAAAAAAAACAATGACTAAACCAAATCGCTCAGAGGACGGACAATCGTTAGACAAACGCAGTCATCCAGCGGTACGCGAAGACCACAGCAAAAATACTGGACAACAATGGACAAAGAAAAATAGGCGACACATGGGGAAGTCTTCATCCAGCAGTGCATAGAAAACAAGTGATGACTTACTATTTTCAAACTAAGCTAAACGCTTGTACTCTGAAAAAAAGAGTAACTTGCTGGTCTCCTGGAATGAGACTCAAATCCCCGATCACTGGATCACTATCACTAGGCAGGGGTCGTACCCGCTACACCAACAAGAGCATCAGTGTGAATAAATGTAATACTGCACAGCCACGATTAATGTACATTGCGGGCATCAATAAATGTTCACTCATTGTTAAACAAAGCGTATTGTATTGCGTAGGTTAATCAGTAAAAACTACTTTTCGGGAATTTTGGACACCCCTTGAATACTGTGGGAATTACAACAGAACATGTACACGTACTAGTAAAGATATTATAGCTAAGTAGAGAGCAAAAAGGTTTGCAGCTACCGAGACTAGGCCATTAAAACATAAATCCACAATGAAACCCGAGAGAGCTTTGAGAAATAAAATACATTACTCGAACAGTAATCTCCCGAGATCAAACGAATCAAATATATAAAGTCGACCTTTATGGTCAATCGGACGTCCGTCATGGGGAATCTAAAGGAAGACTTTATGCATTTAATATTGTCCATAACAAGGAGGAAATGCAGCGAGGAAGGCTGCCAGATCAAAGAAAATAAAAAAGGTCACATTATTTAACTTAAGAATACAATTGTTTATGCCCCATGAAAATAGTATTAATGTTAGTTCATCACTTTTCCGCGAGTGCGAGATCGCGTAACTCTAGTCGTTTCTATTCATTAATACACCCAGCGCAACAAAAATAACCGCCCCTATTGAAAATATTATTTCGGCAGTTTTGTTCATTTTATCAGCTGTGTTTTGCTAACCGTTATATTTTATGTATAGTTTTGATAAATATACATTTTATAGCATAATAATAGCATCAAGGGTTTAATTATTGAAGACTACATTTATTGGGAAAATCTTCCATAAAATCTCTTCCAACTAAATTAGCCATTTTTAATTCAAAATGATTTCTACGTTGTTTCTATATCGATATGTTATTTAATTTTGATACTTTTAAAATTAGCAATATTAACTTTGTGGTTAAAATTCTTTTTTTTTTATTTATTATCTTTGTTTTATTGACCACTGAATTGAGTTTAAATACATCTACCGGTTTCGAAAAATACTATTTTCTTCTTCAGAATGTGATAACTAACTAAAAATATATATCATTGTTTCTTCACCAGAATCTATTTTTTGTTATTTTTTTTTAATTTTAAATATAGATAAATATAGTGATATAGAAAGGTTTTTATTGATCTGATGTTCGTCTAGTGATTTGGTTTCTCGTTTCGGGAAGTAGCTAAGTAGCCCTGGTTTAAGAGCTTAACATATTTTAGCTTAAGAGAATATTTACACGTAGTATGGTGGACTCGTAGTGCCAGCTAGCGGTGGTTCGCGGAAACACGATGACACGCCGCATATCGCCTCATGGCGAGCTTGCAGTAGACACTGACAGAGAGATGCGGCGCTAGTGGGCGAAGTGGCCGGAAGATCCTGATCTGGAGACGAAAGAAACGAGCCCAGAATTTCATTCTGACTCCGTGGCCGATGCTCTCAACAAGTTCTCTCTTAAAATATAAATTATTTTGTAACTTGCAAATCTACCCACTATCTGCAATTTATAGCGTGTTTTGATCGCGGATCGCAATAAACCTGACGACGAGACCCAAGGTATAATTCTTTTATTTTACATCCCTAGATGTCATCCTTGCCGATACTTTTCTGATTAATGGAGATGAATAATTCCTTTATATGGCTAGTACAACCTGAGTCAGCTGAATTCTTCGCTATACCTTTAAACTAATATAAATACTAACTAAAGTATCATGTATGCATTTATGTTATAATTAATATAGAAAACTGGATGCCGTTGATAGAAAACGACCTTCGTTTCAAATTTATAATATAAACAGCCATAATTCAATACACGTACACAGTCGTATCGGTACAAGCCAAAATTCTTAGAATAATATCTTACAGATTTGGTGTGCCAAATTAAAAAGACCGTTGTCATCGTTTTGCCTTATTAAACACATCACAACTCTAGAATCACAACAGACCATTAAACTAATTTGGATTGTTGCTTAAAATGAGTCAATTTAAATATGGAAAATCGAATATTAAAAAATTTTAATAAATACAACGCACCTGTGCGGTCAAGGATCTAGAGGTTAATAAAAAGTGTATAAAAATAACAACCTATATTCCTCTGGATAACCTCTAGACTATTTTGCGATATCAATGTTCATACTTGTGACGTAGACGTATTATTTACGTTGTACTTTAACACGATATAAAAAATTTGGAAAATTCTCAATTTAAAATATATTTTCAACATGACGTGTGTTAATTTTAACAAAGAATATATTTACGAAAACTGCATTAGAAATAGCGCGTTAGAAAATATCGGAAAATTTTAAAGAAGGTTCGCAGATGGATCGTAATATATCAGAACATTCGTATAAATATTTAAAATCTTTATAGACACCAATTAGAAGAAGAAACATGTAAGAAAAACATAATATATTTCTATGTATTTGAAACATTTTATGTTTTTAGGTGTCAAATTAACGAGTTGGGCAATTATATGAGATATTCGGGTATTTGACCTTCATATCCCCAAAGGCACAACGTAAATAATTAAACTCAATTATAAGAGAATAAATAAATATTAGATCGAAATGTTTTCCAGAAGGTCGCGACCGAGCCCGCCCCCGCGCTCAGATAAATAATCCCAATCTAAAACTTCTCATAGAATGGGCCTTTATAAATTCATTCGAACGTGGAAAATGGAAAAGCATTACAGCATTCTATAACTTTTTCTGCGACGTCTCGGTTTTCGTGAGCTTTAAAAAAATTGTAATTTACGGAAAAAAATCGTTTGTGAAAAGAAAATAACCGTATTAATGTTTAAAAAAAAACAATGTATGTCTAACCGTGGTAACATAATAAAACCATAAAAGCAGTCACTGGTTACCCAACTGTTATTTTTCCGACTATTATACTACAATAGCTGGTACTAGCCGTTGATTAAAAAAGCATTAACTTTATAAGCGTATTAAGCTTATTAAATATTTAAAAGCTCATCTGTACACACTGCCCCGCACTTCCCCCGCTGAATGGTGGATATAAGTGTGCCCTAACTTATTATGTATAAAAAACACCCTTGACTTAATCTTAACCCAAATATTTTTTCGATAAATTGATTTTTTCTGTACATCTTTCTAGTTGATTAATTTAATTTGTATGAATTAATTCGAATAAGCATTTGCTAAATATGCTATAATTTCTAATATAACTTACAAAAAACAAGAGCATCATAAGTTTATCCACAAATCCAATCCAACGGTGTTATTAATAATACTTATTGTGACTAATATTGAAAATCTATGAATTAATCCATCATAGTAACAACTTCTGTACCACCAATATCTATAATAGGTATCAATTTTCTAAAATCAAAATTTATCTGATAATGTTATTGCTTAGATCTAAGAAGGTTTTTTTTCTTATTCTTACCTTAGATAGACCTAAAATAGTAGTGGGAGGAAATCAGCAAAAGTCTTCTTTTCAATCCTTCGTCGTATTCTACATCTTTCAATCCGCCAAACTCTATAGATAAAGTGAAGAAATTTAATTTAAAAGCCCTGATAAGAATGGAGTCTACATCTCTTAATAGAAGAAAGAGATGACGTCACGACAATGGATAGAATATTTGGCTGTGTGAAAATGGCGTATTTTTAAAACAAATTTCAACAAAAATCTGCTTAATTTTCAAAATAAAGTGCTTCTAAATTAGCTTAAATAATTAACATTAATAATGGATGGCGAAGGCCGGGAGGCACAACGATCGTCGGATAATATTTATTTAAAGGTGTTTCGAAAACTTTAGAAGATATAACTGTTGTAAACTACTCAGTAGATAATCAATCTTGTGATGAAAACCAAAAACCACAATCCGGTCTGCAGTACGCACAAGTCATTGCTCCTATAAGGCAATTAGTAAACTTAAATTCTCTTGCTTATTTTAATATAAAATAATGTTAACTTGAAAATACGCCACGAAAATATTTTGATGCCAAAGGCGGGAGAACGTCTAAAATACTATTTATTATAATTTGATAATTATTTCATATATTTTTTAATTGTATTACAACTTTTTTTCCAAAATTAGGAAACGTCAGCAGTGCGTTGTATGTTGTGCAGTGACTGCGAATCTTATCTATTCGTACTATAAAAAATAAAAATAGACTATTGTGACGATATTTCCAATATGTCTAATAATTCATAGTAAAAATTTGTAATAAATTACTATATAACTTATGCTAAAGTTCAATTCAATATACTATTATTTTATTTTATATTTTAAAATTTTTAATTCTGTGGTATTTAAGAGTGCAGCATACAAGTTCGAAAGTTTGTAGTTAACTCACTCGGTTGGCGTGGTGTAACTGGTAACGCATTACCTCAGATAGGAAAAGATCCAGGTTCAAATATTATTTAAGAGAAATTTCAAAATAACCGCATATGTTACAGCATTGTAAAGAAATTGAACAAAGGTCTTAAATGTAACAAAATAAAGCAATACTCTCCTCATTGCTATCTCGATCAAATGAGGTATTTTTGACTGTGGTACCTACCTATTGTCCAGTAAAATAATTATATATTATTCATCATTAGATACATTTAGTAATATACCTAACCCGCATTTTTTTCGGTCTAAAAGCCGGGCTAAATTCCTAGAATTTTTATTTTACGATCTCTGCCCTCTTGCACAACCCTTTAAATATTGAATCCAGCTCGGCGCCACAGGAAGCACTATAAGAGAGAGAACAACGCGAAGCCTGAGGGAGAGCGCAGAACCTCTCCAGAACTTCATCTCTAGGGCCTTGGCATCCGCTCATCTAGGTTTTAGAACAAAAAAAAAACGACGTCAGAGGGTTAAAATAAACCAAAAAGTGGAAAAACTTCAACGAACTTAATAAACACGAGAAACACTTTCAGATGAATCTTTAACGATTGCTTCATACATAATGACGAATAATAAATATTTTTAAAAATATATATTTTTCAAACAAACAATAATTAATTTACACATTTTTCATCATTGTAACAATTTAAGTTGGGTACTAGATTTATTTTTCCATTAATTTTCTTTATAATAGAATTTTAAAAACATTAAAATAATTTTACAAATATGGTTTTATTTAGTTTATTTGACTTGTTTAGTTGATTAAGTAAATTGTATTTTCTGAAACCAGTTGGTGTATTAAATTTAACTCATAAAGTGGATAAAAAACAAAGTTTTAAATAATTTATATTAAAATAAATATAAAAAATCGAAAAAAATTTGGCTTATATTATTAGCGATGACATATTATTCAATCTCTTATGATTCTAATAATAAATTCTTAATAATTCTAAAAATATAACATTTCCTTGATATTCTTTAAAAACACATCGGCATAAATAAATTAAATTATAACGCTAGCGTTAAATACTATATACGTATGATTTCTAGAAAAAGTGAAACTTTAATTAAAATTATTAATCGATTAATATTAACCGAATAACAACGTCTGCGAATTTTCAAATCACCTCATTAAAAATAAAATCAACTTTGTAACACGATTATTTTAATTTTTACAACGAAACTTTGTACTACACACACGTTGGGTTATTTTCACTACTAGTTTCGAGAGGTGCAGTCCCTCTCAGGTGATAACTTATCAAGCGATAACTAATCGGGTGATAACTTATCACCTGATGATGACTGCACCTCTTGAAACTAGTAGTGAAAATAACCCAACGTGTGTGTAGTACAAAGTTTTGTTATGAAAATTAAAAAATAATAATAGTAATTAAATATTGATCGATTCTGTATGCTTCTACGGTCAACCATATTGCTAAACCTAGAAGTAATTAAGAAATTTAACTACGAGAATTACTGATAGCGGCAGAGTCATAAATAAAGAGACAAGAGTGGCCAAGAGTTCCATGACCAAACGAAAAAGTTTAAATTTAGACTATGTCCTGGTCTTCCCTACTGTTCTACAATGATTCGAAACATGGACTATCAAGGCAAAAGAGAGAAAACAAACAGATGCTATTAAAATTTGGTACTGAAAATACCTGCTCAAGGGGATTCAGCTCGAAGTAATACTAACGCATCAATCATGCATGCATTTATTAGGGTGTGGACCTCCCGCTGGGGATTGCTGGGATGGATGATGCCAGGAAGAGCGGTGGCTAAAGAGACCTAACAGAGTATTCCACTGGCTCTCCCTCGCACCTCTCGTGACCTGGACAGGGTGAATTTCTGCCGGACTGTGACCGAGTTCTGCGACTGCAACACATAAATGTGACGTCTACCCTACCCTTTTGGAGGTGTATGATTTCTATAGCTTCTCTCTGGCTGCCTTCTGAATTTAATGTGATAACGAGTCTCATGTCAAATTTTACATGCATGGCTCTGGTACGATGATACCGAAGCCAACCTATGATGGTATTAATGGATGTTAATAACTGAATGTAATAAAAAAATATAAAAAAGTGTAATATTGATTAATTGTAATAATTAAGAAAAGATAAAAAAGGTAATATAAAGAATGCTATAAGGTTTTAGTAACTAACTGCTCTAACTTTAAAATATAGTCCAAAACAAGCTTTACGATTTTACACACGTTGCTTTCTTGAGTGGAATCTAAACGATAGGATAGGACCCTTTGGGGTTTCCTTCATATAACTCATCAATTCTGCAAGAATTGGAAATCAACGATATGCCTGAGGTATGCTCTCCAATACATCAGACACCTCGTGAGAAGAGAAACTCGTTGTAATCGAGGAATTGAGGGACGCAATAGAAAAGGGAAGATTCGGACCCGATGGAGAGACCATGTCAAGACCAGCGGTGTCAGCATTCATATCCGCAGTATGTCGGTAAAAACGGTGAACGCGCCATGATGGTCACGATCCTCAGTTAGGAGACAACAGCAAAGAAGAAGCAATACTAGTAAAAATAAAATAAAGCTTAAACTAAGAATACTTTACATATACATACATTTGAAGTAGTACATCAAATTGAACTTAAAGAAATAATATCCACTTCAAACTATCGGCGCAACTTTTGAAATCTTTAGAATATATCGATTTATAACATTCTATGGGTTAAATTTTGAGACCAAAATTAATTGATTTGAATAAAATACCGTCTAGCCTCACCCAATGTATTTCTGGAATAATTCCAGGCTAGAATAACAAATCCTTCTAGAAGGTGATAGACGGGTCCATGACAGAAGGATCCTTGGAAACAAATAACAAAGGCAGGAACGGAGGTAGAATTCCCAGTGGTAAAGAAGGTAACAATTTGTTTTTGAATGCATGTATTGAATTTCACTGTATTGTCTCGGGTAAGTGTTTCAAAGGACTAAGAAAATGAATAAATACTACAGAAAAATATAACCTCAACAGAAATAAATTAAATAATGTAAATTGTAGTACATAACTCATATTATTCAAAATTGTAAAAAACATAGTTTTATTATAATTTAGCGTATATTAAATAGTGTTTAGTTTAAATAGTGTGAAAATGTCGAAATATATTTTATTGAAAGTTTGTGGGTAGAATATACAATACAATACAATAACATGATCAAGATCCATCATTGTAAAAAACATATACTGTGCAGGGGTGGTATGACACATGTATCTGAGACATTGTGTTTTTCGAAAGTTCAATAAAAAAATAATGAATTATCTGTATTTTATAGATACATATTCCGTAAATGGATTTATTTATTTCTAAATAGGTATTGAAAAACGTTAAAACTAAATATTGTCCTCTTTAACGCACTCCCTTACCTTTTTATGTGACTTGAATAATTTTTTATATAAACCTAATAACCATATACATAAATTGTCTTTGTAACATAATGCTAAAATATTCATTTTCGTATATATATATATTGTCATGTGAAACTCTACTCAAAAGATTTCAAAAATTTGCTTTAAAAATTTTCGGAATCACTAAATATTTAAAATCTGAGTAAAACTCGTATTTCGCATGCAGCATATTTTAATTCTGCTCTTTTTAGCTTGTTAAATTCCACTTAAAATATTCCATTTTTATCGTCTACAATGTTCTCAAACATTCGTACGTAAAAAAACATATTTTTCTAGTCTGAATAACGTGTCAAAAAAAAAAAAGGATTTTAATTTTCCAAAAAAAAGAATATTTAGGTTTAAAAAATGCAGCCGAGACGAAGAGACGGATAAAATATTTTCTGATTCTACGAATGGAATCACATTCGACAGACAAGTTTTTAATATCCACGACGCAAGGCCTTAATAAATACAAATAAAAGAAATTGATGTATTTGAAAATTGTTTTCGTTACTAGTGTAAAGCTTAATGCTTCTTATTTCAGAGTCACAGAACATTTGCAAATGACACATTTTAAACTGCCAACTTTGGCTTACAGGAGTATAATACATTACGTGCGCGGACCATGTTTGTAATGTGCATTCATGCATTAATTTATACCTATATTTGTAATGTACGTACATACATGTTAATTTACACTTATATAATATGTGTAATATGCATACATGTTAGTTTACATCTATATGTATAATATGCATACATGTTAGTTTACACCTATATGTGTAATATGCATACATGTTAATTTACACCTATATTTGTAATATGCATACATGTTAGTTTACACCTATATTTGTAATATGCATACATGTCAGTTTACACCTATATTTGTAATATGCGTACATGTTATTTTACACCTATATTTGTAATATGCTTACATGTTAGTTTACACTTATATTTGTAATATGCATACATGTTAGTTTACACCTGTATTTGTAATATCCGAACACTTGAGTTTACACCTTTATTTGTAATGTGCATACGAGGTCGAATAAAAAACTATCTACACTTTCGCCATAACCCACCATCAAGGTTGCCACAACGTCTTCTGCGCATGCATGCTCAGAGTTGGTACGACTACGGTCACGTGTGCGAAATTTGATCCCGATCGCGTCATTTGCTTTTCGGCGATCATAGTGTAAACATGTTCGCTCCGCTACAGTTTGTACCAAGGAGAAACAACGAGCAGTGATCCGATTTCTCTGGTCGGAGGGTTCTGAAATTCATCGTAGGCTTTTATCATAATACTGGAACAGTGCTTTATCACATAAAAGATCGAGAAGTTTAAAAGTGACCAGACGAGTGTGACTCACAAAGAGGGAACAGGACGCCCGTCAACCTCCAGCACGGACGACAAGATTCAGCAAGGTCGAGAGATAGTTCTAGCGAGTAGGCGAGTTACCATCGGTGAGGTAGCGTCTTCTTTGAATACCAATCATGGTTCTGCCCATCAAAACATCCACGACGAGCTTGGCTAGTGTAAATAAATTGTAAAACGAAAAATGTTGATATTTTTTGACTTGACCTCGCACATACGAGTATTAATTAGTTCGCATATGTATTTGTAATGTGAATACATGTTCATTTACAAGTATTAACAAATAAAATAATACACGAATAAAAGGAAATAAAATCTTAAATATCGGTGTAAGATGAAATGGAAAATCGGGTGAGTAGGACTCGGTGGAGAAATACGTACACGAGTAATTCAATGATTAATGTATTACAAATATAATAATAATAGTTTTCCGTTTATTCTAATTTTAAAGAAAAGAGCGGCGTTGCATCGCGCAGCGTAGTGCAGCCGGCGTTAGGTACTTGAAACCGGCGTCCAATAAATTTCCCAAACTACAATACAATATGCGCATATGAAACATGCACAACATTTATTACAATGTACTGGCGCCGTGCAATATTCGTTGGCAAACATTTATGTGTAGCTTTGAATTTAGAATAAGTACAATGTTTTCTCATATATAGTTATTGCACTGTGCAATAGTTACCGCTACACAATTTATATATGTTCCTTATGTACATTTATAGATAATAACATGTGAAAACCGTCCTTAATGAAAACAGAGAGTAGGTATCAGTGGCGATCGGTGACTTTTTGTAGAAGGGTTGCTGGAAAACAAGTTTATACCTACTATTAAATATACAAATACATATACCATATAATCAAAGGGTTACGATAATTATTCAAGCCACACAAACACAAACAAATTTCTCAAAACAATCCGCTCGCTTCGTAATATGTATGGTATTTTGTGCATTATACCCATAAGCATTAAAGTTATTTTTTGCACGTTGGATGCTGTTAACGAATACGTATACAGTATTTGAAGACGTTGACAGGCGGAACTTAATGCGCATGCACGAAAGTCGCATACTTTTAAACTTTATGGATACGGAACGAATGATAGAATCCACTGTTGCTGGTGTGTATATGTATGCTGTTGAGAATTTATATGTATTTCGACTCGCTCCGTGCGCGCGCCGTGTCGTAGTTTGTTATGACTGGTCTCTAAAGGACAGGACGAATTTATTCGTCGCAGTACTATTTTCGGCTAGAAACAAAAAGTCCAAAGGTTTTTGACTGTAGAACACGAGGGATGCGGAGCATCCAAAGCATGTATGAAGCGACCGCGCCTGTTAGGTATGTGGATCGTTATTTGTAAGTACACTTAAAAATATATAGATTTTACTGTCTACCACAAAACAAGCTATATATTTTTAAGCATACGTAAGAATGACGCAATAAAGCGTGGGGCACGTGTCCCAACCAGGACGGTACATTACGTTATAAAATAATCTGTATTTGTTTGCGTTAATCGATTAAATTATCTTGTACTTTCTACTACAAACCAGTACATTTTTATTAATTAAAAAAATTGGGCCCCAATACAATATGAAAAAAGGCCCACAGTAATGTGTACTGTAAAAGAAATGTAGGAGTACTAGCAGATAAGCAATCTGCTAGGCTCTGTAGGCGGTTATTATGGACAATACGCGGCTGTTGGTGATCGCTGCGCAGTTAGTCTCATCAGCTATAGCCGATTGCTTGCTGCTAGGCCCTCTCAAGAACTACTGTATTTCTTCGATTATAGGGCGCATATTTTTTCCTATTTGTGTCTCTTTATTCGGGGTACGTCTTATAATCGCTGTAAAATTCCGCAATTGTGTTGAATCACCACTGATTGATTACTAGTAAAACTGAGTCGAAAAGTGATACAGAAAAATCTGACACTGAATTGGAAGAAATTTTGGATTCAGTGACAGTAGGTACATAAATAATATCCCTAATTTTAAATAATTTTTATTGTGATTGTATGACTTTGTCTGTTATAATAAAATCTACATCATGTTTTTATTTTTTATTATTCGTATATAAAAATAAGAGTGCGTCTTGCAATCGAATAAATATGGTATTATAAGAAGAAGAAGATTAACCACTATTTTTGTGCTAATTTAGTACCCAATAAATAGTTTTTTTTAATTTGATATAATCTTTTTATTTTAGGTAAAAAAAAAATGTTTACAATAAATATTATTGTTTTATTAACAATATATACGTTGTATTAAATAATCTTTTAAAATATTATATTGATACGATACAATGAACTTCTCTGTAAACTCTAGTTTATTACTATTATAGTAGTAGTGTGTGTAGTTAAGTAAATTATAGAAATAATTTCTTCACTATGAAACGTATCATCTTATTTCTCATCCGATACCGGAATCATCTCCAACAACACTTCCCTTTCACTTCCTCACAACGCAGCTCATACATCATCATTCATTAGCACATGTACCAAACAGCCAATGTCGTATAAAATACGAGGAGCAAATGATATAGGAGAAAACTGTTTTCACTGATACACTAAGAACAAGCTTTTGTTGGCGAAGTATATTGTTTTATCATTATATATTTGTTAGGAGAACACATTCTTATTGTGAAGTTGTAATTATTCAGAACATAGCTCTGTGATATTTTAAATATGAATTAAATATATTAATTAGATAGATATAAATATAAAATCAATTTTTTGGAAAAATATTGTTGCTACGCCAACGAGATTCGAACCTGGATCTCTTTCCTAACCGGGGAAGGTGCATTATCTAACTATGCTACAGCGACAATAATTTTAGCGACATATTTTCGAACCTATTATCTTACCTTTTTGATATTAATACATTTAATCGTTCTATTATTTGAAAGAGCCATATAACTTATTTTGAGTAATCTGATAGCAGACGCCAGAATTATCGATTCATTTTTATTAAATTCTGGACACATTGATACAACTTTATTATTAGGAAAACACATTCTCATTGTGAAGTTGTAATTATTCAGAACATAGGTCATGATAAAATTGATTTTATATGTATAACTTTTCTAATTAATATATTTAATCTATATTTACTACATATTTCATAGGCGAACGGCGCAAATACGAATCAAGCCGATATCGTTGCCAACTTTAAATTATTTTCAATATAATTTTTCACAGGTAGGCAAAAAATGTCGAGTGTTGAAAGCATACTAAGCCTTAACCCGGGGTGATCCTACTTTAGAGGGTTGTTTTCTTGAAAGATATTCCCTTTAACTTTGGAGAACTGTCTATATTATTTGTGTTACGTGTAGGATCTATATTTCTTACATCATTCGTTATCAAATAAACATGGATCCAGATTATTGAATTAAATTAAATTAAGATATATTTACATTATATTAGTCGTATGTTACAAAATTGTTTCATCATATAAATTTTTTTTTTTTTTTTTTTTTTATTTAAAAATTATTCGACTAAATTTGTATTGAGCAGCAATTTGAGTTAGGTACTAAATTTACTTTTTAAATAATTGTTGTTTTTTTTAAAAAATTTAAAAATAGATTCTGGATAAATAGAAAAACAATGCTATATTTTTAGTTAGTTTTGACATATCCTGAAGAGGGAAAAGGTGTTTTCCGAAACCGGTAGATGTTTTTTAAACTCAATTGTGGTTATTAAACTAAGATAATAAATAAAAAATATGAATCTTAACCACCAAGTTAATATTGCTAATTTTAAAAGTATTATAAATTAATTGTTCGGCTTTCGCAGTAGTATGTAAGTAAAGTTGTCAAAAAGATTCACACTCGATTTACATCAATTACTAGAGCCCGACAATAGTTCACATTGGATTAAGGTGTTCGAATTCCGTGTAAAAAAATATGTATTGTGCGTTGTATTTTTGTGAAGAGAGTGATCAGCCCATAATGACATTTTCATCGCGAGTATATTCATAAAGTATATAATTTCAGAGACCTAATGGAAGTTTTTCATAGGCTTTCAGGTAAGTCGATCGATCCTCACATCCGACCCCCTTGGCACTGATCCCTCAGAAATCCTTTCAGAACAATACCTACCGCATTCATTCTATCCTCCAAAATCCTACGCAGTTTCTTGTATCCTCATATTGTAATCTCTTACCTAGATTATTCTGGCGTGGGTCGGTTCTTGTCATAGCTGACGTTCCAGGCCACATTTCAGTTACCATCGTTAAGGCTGAAGTAACAAAAACCTATTATATCTAACGGCCGCGAAAACCTACAAGTGTATATGATTTATTATAATATACAGGTTATTCAAAATGATAGACTCAAATTCATACTACTATTTCATATTATTTATATTCATATTATATTATATTATTTCGTTACATATGAATGACCTACATACACTCACCGAAGGTGTGTTTTATGCCGTATCGCAAACAAAAATGTATCAATTAGAAAGATATATGTACATATAAAATCAATTTTATCGAATAATATTATTGTTGCTACCGGGATTCGAACCTGGATCTCTTTTCAATCTGGGGAAGGTGCATTAAATATAAATAAATAATGATAAAATTACTTTTAAAATTATCAATATTAACTTGGTGGTTAAGATTCATATTTTTTTTATTTATTATCTTAGTTTAATAACCACAATTGAGTTTAAAATACATCTACCGGTTTCGGAAAACACCTTTTCCTTCTTCAGGATATGTCAAAACTAACTGAAAATATAGCATTGTTTTTCTATTTATCCAGAATCTATTTTTAATTTTTTTTTTTAAATTTAAAAATAGATTTGTTTGATTGTTTTTTTTTTCTTTTTTGTTTTTTTTTTTTTTTAAAAAATTAAAAATAGATTCTGGATAAATAGAAAAACAATGCTATATTTTTAGTTAGTTTTGACATATCCTGAAGAAGGAAAAGGTGTTTTCCGAAACCGGTAGATGTTTTTTAAACTCAATTGTGGTTATTAAACTAAGATAATAAATAAAAAAAATGATAAAATTGATTTTATATTTATATCATTCTAGTTAATACATTTAATTATTATTTAAAATATTACGGACCGTCTGTTCTGAATAATTACAACTTCACAATAAGAATGTGTTCTCTTTAATAAAAATGCGTTGACCATTATTTTTTACGGAAAACACGGTTATTGGGATAACGAACCTCATCATGTTGGAAAACTGATTTTCTCGTAATTAAATGAGGATTTAAAAGACTTCATCTTTCAACAGGACGGAGTTAGTTCCACTTCATTAGCGCTATCGGGATGTTGGAGGTTTTCTGAATGAATCTTTACCTCAACAATGGACAGGTCGCATTGGGCACGAAGACCTGGCTCTTCAGTTCTGACCCCCGAGATCGCCTCATTTCACGCCCAGCGATTTTTTCTTGTGGGGATTCGTAAAGAAGCAGTTTATGTACTATATCTACCGACAACTCTGGCTAACCTACAGAACCGTATCACAGCCGTGGTGAACCCAGCAACACACGATACGCTTCATCTGGTGTGGAACGAGTTCAGCTACCGATTAGATGTTTGCCGTGCAGCCAAAGAGAGTCACATTGAACATTTATAAACATAACTTTTTTGAAAAAATTAATTGATTATCGTCATCGTCAGTAATAAACTAAAGAAGATAGAATATAACCATATTTGTAATATTTATTGTGAGTATTATCATTATTTTGAATAACCCTGTACACACACTACTTGACTACAATATATCAATGCACGTGAACATTTCCTACACAATTTTCCCGGAAATTTGAAGCTCTTCTCCGTCAGGTTTCAACCTCACAAAATGGCGGCTTATCCCGGCCGTGCATTGCCGCGTGTTTTATGTTTTCCACTGTTGGCGGGTGTTCTTTTTGTCCCCTCGCCGCGCCGCGCCGCTGTCGAGTTGGCAAAAAGATTGGCAATGCCGCAAAATAATAGCCGCTCCAATAGGCAGCCGGCCACCGAATGTGGTTGAATTACTTCAAGTGGAAATAACAAGGAAACGAACAAGTCGAAAGAAACGATTCACCGCCATTTTCAAGCATCGCTACTGACGCCGCAATACGCGGTAAAATTTTAAATGTTCGAATTTAGTCCCTTTGATAAATTTCATATATTATTATTATTTTATTTATTTTTTTAAAAAAATAGAGATGCGTACACGGAATACATGTCACATCAATATTCTTACTATTTTCAAACTAAACTAAACGCTTATGCTATGAAAATAGGACTAAATTGCTGGAGTCCTGAAACGAGGCGCGAACCACCGACCACTGGATCACTAGGCCAGCGTCTTGACCACTACACCAACAAGCTACTCAATTAATTTTGTTCTTTTAGTTTACGCTATCGCGTACCACAGACCAGCAAATGAATAGACATGAAATAAAGTGTACATATCGGAGAGGTGTTTGGAACATTAGTTGCGGAACGATGGGCATTCTAAACACATTATTTGTGGAAACATAAATCAGATAGTTTATTATATTTTTATGCAACAGCAAAAGTATGTACTCTTCGAAAATTGAATCTTTGTCTAAACAAAACGTGTTTTTTACATTAATGCAAATAATATATAAGTAATATATTTAAAAAAAGTGGCGGAGCTATTTGATTACGTAAATGGTACCAAAATGATCACGTTAGTGATACCAAATTGAAAATATTAAAACAAGGAATATGCGTTAGTTCATGTCTATATATTTGGTAGTCTGTGTAGCGTACCAAATTCGTTGTATCTAACTAAAAACACTGTATTTTTATTATTTTATTTATTTATTTATTATTATTATTATTACAAATAATGATTACTTTTAAATAATTTTGATCATTTACTGTGCCTATAAACGTTATAAAAAACCTAATACATTATATTTATCAGTGTATTAAATTTCACAAAAACTCTATTATTACAAAACACATTAAAATTACTGATATCTTTTATCAAGCATAAAAACTGGATTTAAACCTATTTTTTTTACAAATAATATTTCGCCTAAATTACAATGTAACAAAAATATTTTTATATTATAACATTAACGAAGGATATACTCGCACAATTACAAAAATTTGAACAATGTAGATTAAACTCAGTATTTCATCTATTTTATAAAGCGCTTATATAGGGTCTTTTAATAGGGACGCTCAAAATTTGTTAGGTTATAGCAGCCATGTTGTTAAAGTGACATCTGTCAAATTTATTGTCAATTGTTAAGTAGTATACGGCAAATCACCACGGAAGGTTGATCAACGTGTGCAAATCATCAAATTTTGAGGGCAATTTGACAATCGATTTGAGGGCATGGTTATCTGGCGCGACGGTGACGTGAACTGGCCACAGAGATCGTGCGATTTAACGCCTTTAGACTTCTTCCTTTGAGGCTATCTTAAATCGCAAGTCTTTACGAATAAGCCGCAAACAATTGACCCCCTCAAAGTCAACATAACAAACGCCATCCAGCAAATTTAGCCAGATTTATGCGATAAAGTCATAGAAAATTGGACCTCCCAAATATGCCACCGAGCAAAGCCGCAGCGGATATTCGAACAACGTTATATTCCACACTTAATGCCATAAAATATACTTTCAAATGAAAGAAAAATTGAGTGAATATCTCACATACAACCTGTTTAACTTACATTTTAAAATCGAGCGTCCTCGTTGAAAGACCCTATACTTATTATGTAAGCACTTTCTATTAAATACGGCAATATTCTGGGAGCACAGGTTCGAATCCTGTCGGCTGTGAGTGTTTTAAAAATTTAATTATTTATTATTATATTACGCTACACGCCAGTGAGGATGATGTATACTGTATACTTAGCAAAGACATAAACCTCTTTATTTATTTTTTCACATATCCGTCTATGCTGTGCGATAAAAGCCCGTCGGCGACTATACAGGGTGTAACAGACGTCGAAAATTCTGCACCGTTACGGAAAATTATATTATTTTAAATTTTTACGAAATCGCGTTAAGCATGATAGTAGCTACGTACTTCCAAATAAATATTTGCGAAATTGTTCCATTATTAATTTATATCTTTGCTTCAAGCCTTAAATCATGTAACAAAGAATAGTCTATCTGCTCGAAATTTGATGAACTTTAATTATTTGTGTTCATTATATAATTCGGAATCAATGAAATATTTCAATTAATCTAAATAATCCCATAATTACGATTTTTTTTAAATGCTTATATCTCTGACATGGTTGAAAATATGCACATATTCCTTTAACATTTTCGTCTCGTAATTTAGTCAGGTATCCACGCATAAAGTATTGTGGTGTGTAGTATGTAAACTATCTCTGTATATAAACATATAAGAAAATATATAAGAATAATATTAATATAAAAATATAATTAATTGTACGTACAATTTGAAAAGACTCGTAGTGCAAATGGGCCACGAGTAATTTTATATTAAAATATCTAATGTTTACATTAATGGATTGCAAATAAATTTTTATTAAATTTTCTGTTTATTAGTATGGGAGTAATTAAAAACAACCCATTTAAAAACAAAATCCAAATAGAGAGTTATACCCTCTACCTTATATATTATATATGGTCAAATTGTGTATAAAAATGTACATGTTTTTAAAAATGTATAATACATATCACGTATTTCTAGTATTAGGTACGTGTAGTTCATTACATTAAAATATCACAGAACTGTTCTGAAAATGCAACTTTACAACTGTGTTCTCCTTAATTTATTATTATTAGTAGTAAGGAGAACACATTCTTATTGTGAAGTTGTAATTATTCAAAACAGACGGTCTGTGATTTTTTAAATACTAATTTGAATGTATTAATTATAAAGTAATAATTATAAAATCAATTTTATCGAAAAATATTATTTTTGCGCTACCGATATTTCTATTTCCAATCCGGGGAAGAATGAATGCATTAAAATTAGTATTATTATCATTCCTATGTTCTAATTTAATCGATTTCACTTTTTTTTTTAAATAATTTTGTTATTAAATTTCATATTGTACTTTTATATCTAGAACTTGATCTTGATATTATATAAATGTCGGAGCCACCCCCATAATTGAAGATCATGTTTATTTAACGGTACATAACTCACTTAAAAAAATGTGTTATAAAAAATGTATTTTATGTGTGTACACATAATGTTATATGGAAATATTACTGACCTTTTAAATATCTCGAATAAATTCGTTAGCCAGATTTATCTACCATTTTGTTTTAAAAAAAGTGGCTTGTTGAGTATTGGTTCTAAAAAAAAAAACTTAAAAAATATTCTGGAACAACGTCGAATGTTGTAGAATTTTTTATTTCACGCACAGACGAATTCTATTTAATTCTTACAATCAGTGCCAGAAGTTATTTTTTATTATATAATTTCTCTGACAGATAAACGTAATAAAAAAATTAATAATGTATTATTTACGACACTAATCTAGACTCGATGGTGATGATGGACGATGAAGCTATACAAGAATAGTAGATAGGTATATTCCCAAATACAAAAAATACAATTCTTAAAATTCCTAACGAGAACATCTCTTCTTATTTGTCCTCTGCTTATCTTGTTCATCTGGGGTCGGCTGCTCTAATTATACTGCTCCAATTTGTTCTATTTCGGGCCGCATCCTTATTTGGGTTCAAATCTTTAAGATCGCGACTGACTGAAGCTATCCATGTTACTTGTGGTCTCCCGGCCTCACGGTATTATGAACCGTGTGATCTTCCTCCTTTAGTATCACTTTCGCGTGCCATTTGAGTTGACCATTTTTACTTTTTCAGGAATTAAATTTTTCTATGTAGATTATTTATTAATATTGTATATTACCAAGAAAAGAAAAGTGGTCTCAAAGTACAACTAATAATAACTACCAAAGAATGATGGTAACAAAATATATTTATTCTTAAGAAAATAAAAATCTAAATATTGTACTAACTGAAGCAGAAAAAAATTATTATATTAGTTAAGAATAATATTTTTTATTTATTATCTTAGTTTTATTAACCACAGAATTGAGTTTAAATACATCTACTGGTTTCGAAAAATACCATTTTCTTCTTCAGGATGTCATAACTAGTTATGAAGAAAATGGTATTTTTCGAAACCGGTAGATGTATTTAAACTCAATTCTGTGGTTAATAAAACTAAGATAATAAATAAAAAATATGAATTTTAACCACAAAGTTAATATTGCTAATTTGTAAATTGCTAATGTATTGACGTTTGTAGTTTATCTATGAAAAACATTGTATATTTTCTATGGTTGAATTGTTATAGTAAATACATGGCAACAAGAAACTAATTACTGATTTGACAAAAAGAAAAGCTACTTTGGTATTTTTTTTACTGACAAAAAAGCAATGTAATTGGATGGGAGCCCGCATTGTTGGAGCAGTATAATAAATGATTCATAACAATTTGGACTAAAATTAATCAATTTGGACGCGAAGAAATTGCGTGAATTACTTCGTACAATTAACCTTGAACACATTTCGCAATACGTAAGTAATCAAATTGTATTGATAGCTTTTAATTAAGATTCCCATATTTTATATAAGCTCGTGCAGCTTTTATCCGTTTGTTTACAAAATAATTAATGAAGACGATTAATCAGGAGTAAACACAATAAGAAGTCGGTTCCCTCCAGAATCAGTGCCCACGTTCACAAGCGCACATTTACAAACGACGTTGCATTTAGTGCTGGAAGAGAAATGCATCCAGGACTACCCCACCCCTTGTGCGCAGGCAGCGCTAGTGACGAGATGCAGTTCCGCCCCGAGGGGGTAGAACTATAAACGCTCCACGATCTAGGTTCATATCTTCATCCCCTTGGAGCGTTTCAGCGGAATATTACAAAATCCAAGATAACAATTCAGGATACCAGACGTAAGAATCTAAGTCACTGATTGGGTGGAATTAGAGAAAAAGTTTTCAAATAAAGATGAACACACGTCATGGGTTGCTCGAATTAATATGACATACTTTAGTACCTACGTATTTATTCAGAGATTTTTAAAATGTGTTAGTAGTAGTCGGTCGATAGAATTAATAAAGAATCGCTATTCTGATTCTATTCAAAGCGAGTGTGGTATATCACGAAAAAAGAGCGTGTGATCCTATTCTATCTCCTCATCTGCTGTGAAACGGTGTGATGATGGTAATAATTTATTACTAATAAATGTACCTTATTTATTTCTCCATGTATCCACAATAATATTGGATTCGGAATAAGTAAGGAAAAATACGACACGTTTTAAATATCTTTACGTTAAGATTACATCAATATTTTCTCTTTTATATATTTAAAGATTACATAAATATATATTGTGTTCATTGTCTTTATTACGAGTAAGGAAAAACATACATTAGCGAAATCGTATTACGGCTGGCAAGTATATTAAGCACCTGTCATCTCATCTATGGTCGCAGTTTCTTCCTTATCTATGGTAGTACTGTCAAACGCGACTAAAGTTAAATGTGACATATGAAAGTCTTGTTTGTATTTTTCAATAATGTTTTTAAATTAATACAATATTTCAAAGTCGATACGTAAGAACACCAGGGAGAGCAATACAGAATGCACTAACAGAAAAGCAATCTAATTGCACATTAAAATACAGATTCTACTGAGACCCTGAACGTGCAGCGGCCACAACAGCCGCCCGCAAGGCAGGCTAGTATAAAACTGTATGTCTGTCTATCTGTTAGCCTGTCTCTATACAATCGTGCACACTTTTAACCACCTTAACCAAATTTTGCGTATTTATCCCTTACTAGTCTCACTCTCTGACTACCCCGCCTTCTTCGCCGACCTCCACACCAACCCGATATAAATATGTTTAATATTGAATGCCATTCATTACAAGTTATGCATTATTACTCTTTAAAACAAAATGCACCTTCCTTCTGCCCCTGGCCAGCCCACGCTCACTTCTGGATATAAATGTGTATTATAACATTATACTGAATGCCTTCACAATATTTTATTAACCCACATGAGAAAAGTTTTCCCGAATTAGAATATTATGGTTGAGTTTATGTCACTATGTGAAAAGATGGGAGACAGGCCGTTGTAAGGGAATTGTTTGGAATCGAAAGACGTGAATTGTAAAAAGGAGGAAATACAATATTGAAAAATCGGTCCACACCCGAGCGACGGGAAATATTTACTTCATCAAAATCATTGTATGTTCAGCTCACGTTTTTTCGACTGGCAACACTGCATGTGAAAAGCGACTTTGTCCATTGCGTTATATGGAACAATATTGTCTCTGCGGCATAATATTTTGCCTAGAGCGACATTCAGAGATCGCTCTAGTGAATTCGATTACAAACATTTAGGAAAAAAATACAAATAAATAGTATCTAAAATAAATCATATTTATATCGTGACGTTGCTGTTTTAGAACACAGTTATTTAATATTTTAAATGAATTAGATGAATCACTAGAAAGGTATATAGAAGAATCTATGTATCGAAAAATATTTAGTTACCACTGAGCCGTGAACCTGGAACTTTCTGACGTCATAAGAAGACTACAACTTGAGCTTCCACTTTAAATTATGACACATTTTTATAAAACTATCATCCATCTTTCAGCATTACACATTGTCAGACATACTAAAGTAGATCGTTTATAATGTTTATGAAACTAAGCAAATATGTGAAAGATAAGTTGTAGTAAAAAGAAACAATTTTCTTCTTCTTCTTTTAAACAGGCAATCCACACAAAGGAACGATTTTGATCTTGCTTATATTAGAGCATTTATAAAAATATTTATGTATGCACTATATTAAAAATAAATAAATATTATTAAAAATAATCGATACAGACTAATATAATATAAATGTGTAAAATATATAAATAATTCAATTTAAGTATTTCTGGTGACATTTCTGTAGAAATGAAGTCGTTTGTTCTGAATAGTATATTTCGAATTAATAAAGATCACATATCCATCAAAATAGTATTTCAAAGGAAATAACACTTCACTTCAATGTAATGTAATGTACAATACTAACAATCAAAAGGCACTTACGTATGTGTGGAATATTATAGATACTTAATACCTTTTCATCTTTTGTGTATTTTTAATATAATCCAATAAATGTATCTTCATCTCTAAAGCGTGTATGTAATTATGTCGATTTTTATGTTGCTTTAATTAATCAGTTAAATGATTTATATTATATCATAAGTTCATGTGTAATTATTAATTTATAATATTTATAATACATATAAAAAGTGTAAAATATTTGTCTCAGCGCGAGAGTGGTATTATGAATACAACTGTATATATAATGTACAAATGGTTTCGTATAAAGTACCCAACTCAAACGAGACAACATGAAGTGTTCTGTGTAGGTACACATATAAATAATTATGCTGTTAACTCGCCAATATCGCGGATGCATCGGCTCGGTAACAAGTTGAATTTCGTTGACATTTTTCGTTGCAGGAGCATACTTGAGCTAAAGAAATATTTGTACTTATTATTCTTAGTTTTTAGTTATTATTTTTTCATGTTATATTGTCGTGGGTTTGTTTTAATATCTGAGTACCAACCGTCATAAATAATTAAACCGCGCGCGGACGTCTAGTCCCTCGTATCGTACAAGCAACGAGACTTCTGACATTCTGCCCGGCGAACTCTAAGCGCTAACAGTCTCGGATGTGAATTTGGATTCCATTAAATAACTCACATCGATTCTCTAAATCAAACTATCATAATCTACCATTAGATATACCGATTTATTATATAAAATACTAATATCAAATCCGCGAGTGATTTAAGACAATAACTACAGTTTTCTTTGTTTTTGAAGTGTACCTGACCACCATCGCGTGTTCCACGCGGTCTCGCGAGATTCATCTTCGCCGAACTAATTACCGCTGTATTACTGGACTCACATCTATCACTCATCTCGCGACATACGACTGGCCCGCCGAAATATGTGCTCCCGATTGCATCCCGCGCCATCATATAACATCACTGTTTCATCATTTTTCAGACCCTTCAATATCAACTATGGAACCTTGCTAGCCACTTCTGCTGCCCACTGTGACTTGCCCGAACATACCCGCTTTCCTGGTTGGCATCGTCCCACCAGGATTCCATCCACCATCTCGTGTGTCCTAAAGCCTCTGTGCAGGCAGTCTCCATCCATCGTCGGGTTTATTATGTGAAAACGTTAATTGAACAGTTATTCTACGTAAATTCAATGAGTGACCCAACCCACGAGGTGTCTTAATAAGAGCAGCCCTTACAGGCGCAGTTCCCATTTTAATATATATGAAACTATATATTTTAAGGAGGTTAAGCCACGCCGCCACCTGCAAGGCGCATATCTGATCCATATTGTATTACATATAAATTTGAATATAAGAACTCATTCCATCCATTTCATTTTGTGCATATTCCCTAGCGATGTTTTGTACAAATAGTTTAGAATAAATACTGTCTAAAATCAATAACTCTTTTATTGAAACGTCCTCATTTGATTGACATCGATCCACAGGCCCATAACAAATAAGATATCTCACATCTCCGCTGAGCTAGACCTAAACAGATATTCTTTACCAACATAATCTAAACTTGCACAATTTTTATTACACCGACAATAAGTCGTTTACAATATTAAAACTGTTATTTTTTATGTTATATTTAAACTGCTGTGTCAATTAAAAATGTACCGTTATATTTAAAATTAAATAAAAATTTATTCTTACGTAAAAGCTCACGAGGGCGTTGAAGGAAATAAATTTAAAAAATAAAAAATAAATGAATTATGAAGATTGCATTAATACAAATATGTGTTTTTGTTTGTATTCAATTATTGTATTATTATTTAATTATCAACTTTATATATATGTAGTCTTGAAGGTACAATATTTAAATTATTTTAAAATACATAAGCGAGATAATTTGTTTCGGGACTGGATTACGGCCCGCTATCGTCATACAGACGTTAACTAATTTACGTAACACAGCTACCGACCTTAGCCGTCATCAATGTCGGCTCCAACCTTTTTGAGGATTATGTGTACCTGCTAATTGACTAAAAAAAATTGAGAGCAACGAGATTAAAACGTACAGAGTCTCATTTTGTTTTAATTCGGCAGTACATACGGTAGAACACGGATGAGCGGGACGAACAGGATTCGAGAGTTCGAGAGAAAAGTGGAGAAGTACGATGGCGAACGGAAGACACAAAAAAATATATTTTTTTACAAATACGTTATATTACTTTTTAGCATAATTTGATAATCTAGACCCACAAAGAACGTTTCTAATCGCTTGACTGCAGGTTCACAACAAATAAAAAGATTAGTAAGTGCGATAAAACATTGTTCAAATTAAATTAATTTAAAATATTTTATACATATTTTTTCTTAACTTTGTATTGTGAATTTCTTGCTGGTGCCAATTATGCCGATGTAAATTAACAGGTATAATAATAATGGATAATTTGCATAGCGCCTTTATCTTTAATTAGGCATTGTTTACTGTGAGTATTGCCGCCCTTAATTTCGGAAAGCTAAGAAGACGGTAACCGACAGGTGTCATTCTTATTACATCCCGTGCTTCGACCAGTCCAGCGGTCCAAATAAACCACCAGTGCGCGCTTCGATCGGTCGAAATCTAAAGAAGACAACCCAGCTAAAGGAACAACAACATCCGGCCAGAAAGACAGCAAAAATAAAAAGGTCGGTTCAGTTCATATTCCATATGTGTGCTTAACCAGCTATCGAAGGCATTTATATTAACAGGTAAATATTTTATTTATTTATTATATTATTATAAATGATAGTACATATCTATTCATAATTAATAATATAATCATCTAATGTGTGCGTGAACTGCTTTCTTCATTAGACGTAAATTTGGAAGGAATCTGATACATTACATTGTAATGTCCATTTCCTTTGAAATATGAATCAGGTGGATATTAACTTTTTGCTCTGTAAGTGTATTTTTCAAAACGCAATATATATATATTTGTACTGTCATTTAAACACACAAAAATTTCAAAATTATATTTATTTCCGGTCTTCATATTCTGACATTTGTACCTACTGTGATCTGATTTTTCATTATTTTAGATTTTTTTAAGTAGGTATTGTTTCGAATAATGTAATCGATGACTGACGCAAGCCAAAGGAACAATATGTACTGGGGAGAATAGGCTGAGGGGGTATGAATAAACTAAAAACTGGTAATAATATACTACAGTTAACAATAATATGAATAAATGAATGAGTATGAAAGTATATGTGCTCACCAACAAAATAATAATTTATTTAATTTATTACGAATACGGAACATAATCATTAAAAACGATGAAATTTATTATGTATAATTCTAAGGTTGGGCTACGTTAATGCTGATTTTTAAACTAAAAAGTTTTGTTATTGTGCATTTAGAAGCATTCTAGAAAGTAAAAATATTTATTTATTTTATTAATCTTCTATATCTGCGTCCAGTGTTGAATATCTTGTAGGTCGTTAGTTGTGAAGTTGCATTTTCAGAACATAGTTCTGTGGTATTTTAATACAAAAGTATCAACTAGTAAGATACACAGAAAAAATCAATTTATCGAAAAAATATTTTGTTGCTACCGGGATTCAAACGTGGACCTCTTCCTGTCCGAGGAAACGCGTTAAACTATTATTAAAATTACTTTTAAAAATGGTATAATTAATGTATCAATTGTAAAAATATACAGATAAAAGATCTTAATTTGTCGTAATAGTAATCGGTTTATGTAATGGAATTGTTAACACGATTCAACGGATATATTATTCGTTGGACGTTTCTGTTTATCTAATTAAACTGTTCTTTCTACCCAATAAGTGGGTACACTACTGTGAAAGCCTTCTTCCCTTCACAGAAAAGGTAACTATATAATTACTAATATATAATACATTAAAACATAAAGATATTAATTACATTGCTCCTAGTATTCAGGATAATCACTAACGTGTAATCTCCTTCATAAGAATGGCACAAACATCTGACAAATGCAGCGACCACGACAAATAGCGGCATCCATCACATGACACTTCTGGCGTGGCCCGAGAGCCCGAGTAATGGGACACTCGGGGATACCTACAGCCGGGTGCCCACTTACTACCTATCCGCAAGATGGCGGCAGGGAGAGATTCCCCCCGCACGCGAATGTACGTATATAATTCTTCATGCACATAATAAGATTACGTGCGATTCGCGTCACATCCGTGTGATATTAATCTCTATGAATCATTGCTAAGCCTGGTTTTTCATCAATATTTAATTCTATGTCAAATGAATTTTAGACAAATGTCGTACTTATTTGATTCTGTCGTCGACCTTTAACGGTTGGCCGATTCAAACAAAGTAAAAGCTTTGAATCCATCCATTATACTTATATAATTTGTTGAACAGAAATATGTTGTATACGCTCCAAAAAGGTTTAATTTAAAGTAAATGTCAAAGATATTTATCGATTGCTATTTTTTTTTATCAAATCCTAATCAGCGATGGCGTACGTGGTCATGTGATATTTCAGAATTCAATTCTACGTACATAAAACATGGTGACCGTATTTTTAAAGGAAAATACTAACCTTTAATAATAATAATAATAATGGTTTTAACATTCTAAAGAGACTTTCCACGACGGTTTAATGCTTTTTAGAAACGAGAATAGGTACGTTTTTTATACTGACATAGAGACATATTCAAGGTGGATTCTGACAACCTCTATAACGAAATTAAATTTTTGTTCTTCAAAAAATAGGATCTAGAAATACAAGTAAGTTAACCACAGTAGCATGCACTAGGCGCGGACTAAGAATATGCTGCTAATATCGATGCTGTTAAAATTTTGTGTATAATCATTAGAATATGTTTTCATGAAAACAATATACCTGTGTAAGTTTATTTCCGTTCTTGAGAAAAATTAATATTATTACTATTAGTCATGATAAATTCTTTAAGTTATTAAGTGAAGGACTAAATTGTTTATAATATTATATAAAGTAAAACCATGTCTGAAATGTACTAAACGCATACATTCAAGTCTACTTCAAATACACAATTGTGGCGTTTTGCAAACACAACAGAATTGTGTTGCTAAATTCTTCCGCTAGATGGTTTTAGATAACACATTAACATGAGAAATTGTGAATTATTTGCTCGTGGACTTACATACTTAACGCATAATATATTAAATAAATATTCAATTTACATTTATTTCGCAGAAATTAGAGTTATGAACAGTTTTTTCGATTGTTCAGAGGGCACGCCTCTGGTAAACCAAAGTTTTACATATCATATTTTTCTTAGAACAATTTTGTAAATATTCGGAATCTGAGAATGATTGTAGATTATATCATGTCTTCCCTATCTACATAGGTAACTAATATATTTTTTTCATAGTGTAGTCACGTCCCAATAACATTTAAGGATAGTAATATTACCTCGTTTTAGTAAACAATCAATAAATATTCATTAAATGCCAATCATAGAATAGTTTTAAGAATAGTTCTTCTTAGTCACGATCGCACTGCCGATGATCTTAACGTCTTGGAAATTTTTCACTTCTACCTCGACGTTCAGTAAAGCGGTAGAACATTCGGAATGGGTAGGCCTGTCCATCTACTAGGCAACCATCCTCTGGCTCTTCGCTCTCAATGTTTCCAGTTACCACAGATCTATTCACATTCTTTGTCTCCCTCCGAGCAAAATGCCCAAAGAACCATTGGGATAGGTTGGAGACACATAGATGACAGCTTCTCTTTAATATGAAATTATTTAAGTATGAACAAACAATGTAAAAAATATGTTTAAGCAAATAAATAGTTTCTCCATCGGTGAAAAGTCCAGATCTAGAGATTATTTTAATTGCGTTCTCGTCGCGTTCACGTCGGGTGTGACGTCATCATGACTGTTCGTGAAGCCAGTGGGGAGTTTGCAAAAACGCTTTGACGTCCAACAAATGGTCCCCGAGTGGAATGGATGCAGTGGAGCAGACGCTGTGGAGTGGTTGCAGCGAGAGAGCACTCAGTGCTGAACAAAGGGGCTGAAACTAAAGTAAGGAGGACCCCCGACGGAGCGTCCCCGGAGACGAAATCACGGAAGAAGGTAATGTATATCCTTTAACCCCTTTCGTTGAAAATGGTCTAAAGTTTTAAAAAAAATCTGGCTGAAAGAATGAAAAACTATTACAAATATAGAAAAATATATAATTCATTAAATATTAGGTAAAATAGATAACGCATTTCGAATCCCAGTAGCAACTAAAATATTTTTTCGATAAATCAATGTTTTCTGTATATCTCTCTAGTTGATTCATTTAATTACATATTTTTAACATCTTTAATTTTGAATGCGATCACTGAGGCATGGAAAAATCGATACGTATATAAAAACAAAATTTCACTACAGTAACTAGGCTTGGTGGGCTGTAGTTAAGTGTTGCTAAATAAAAAAATTTCTACTTACTCGATTTATTTTGATTTTAAGTTTAAATTAGTCGTTTATTTCATACAATTTTTACAACAAACAGCGTAGTTCTTGGAGATGAAATGTCTGGTCGTTAAATTCGCAATGATTCCGTCGGACGAACATGCGATCAGCGCGAGCGATAAATCCGCATTTCAGTGTAGCGCTATATGAAGCACGATTAGCGAGAGATGTGATGTCATTTTCGTAACAAGATTCGTTTCATTTGCCGGTTTTCGATGATTTACTCTTCCTGGAACGCCCTAAGATGTTTCAAATAAAAAATCATGATTTCATTATTTATATTAAATATGTCCCAAGAGTCTTTTTAATTTTGTACACTCGTACAATTCCCAATTTATGATTCAATCAGGTAGAGATGAATCAGAAGCATAGATATCCAATAATTTAATATAATTTATACAATACCTTCACTAATAATTCACTAGTCCTACAACACTCCCACTACATATATTTTTATTTTTACTTTTTTATACATATTTGTAATTCTCTTTTTATTCCTGTTGATAAATAACACCACAACAGCACGAAAAAAAAAACTGGCTACTTTAACACAGTCAATAACTTTAACTTCAGTCTAGCAAAGTAGCCCAGAAAACGCTGTATATATCAGAAGTGAAGTCTACTCCATCCCACACATATATATATATTGAAAATTCTCCAAAATGAATGTCGTCTTCACCCACTTCAAAACAATAAATCCATTCGTGAAAAAAAAAAATTTAGTTAATTCGCTGCACTAACGCAACGAGCGGGAGAGGGGCGGGAGGCGGGAGGGGCGATCGCTAGCCGCGTCCTTGGGAATTCAGCTATGGAGCATGTCCTTACCAGCTGTTCGTGAAATATTCCCTGAAAAATTGATATCCCGACGAGGTGACATAAACTGGCATCCACGTAGCTCTGATTTGACACCAGTGGACTTTTGCACCTATGGGGCTACCTTAAATCAAAGGTATACAGTAACAATCCTCCCTCTCTGGACCAATTAAAAGAAAATATCCGAGAAGAAATGGCAGCGATCATGGAGAATACGTGCCGAGCAGTTCTCAGAAATGTTGCCTCCCGTTTAGAAGAGTGCCAGCGAAACAACGGATCGCATTTAGAAAACATCATTTTTTTTTTACTTAAATGCTAAATAAATATTTTTTTATTAAACCCATTCATTATTTTAATTCATAATTTTTATCATGAAAAAGTCTTTTGGAACACTTTGTATGTACATTATAAGTATATTAATATCTGCCGAACGAAATGAAAATTGAAAATAATAAAGAATGAATGAAATGAATGTATGTTCAAACGTGAAATGTACATACGATATAAAATGAAATGTACATTCGATATAACATGAAATGTACATACGATATAACATGAAATGTACATACGATATAAAATGAAATGTACATTCGATATAACATGAAATGTACATACGATATAACATGAAATGTACATACGATATAACATGAAATGTACATACGATATAACATGAAATTTATTCATATTTTCTTTCAAATCTAGTCAATAGAAAATACTTTTATAATTTAAGATAGATATTAAATCAGGATTGAAATTTTTAATATTAATAGAGATGGAATGCATATTGGATATGTGTGCTAGTATTAATATCATTTCTATAGTTCTATAGAAATGCGAATTCAAAATGAGAAATATACCGAAGCGATGGTGTTTGGACTACAGCATTTATTTGAATAAATCTCACGACGCAATTCAGCTCTGACATTGTCAGAGTCACCTTTTGTCGTTAGACAAATTCTTTCCGCAAAAAATGTTTTGCTTTAAATAATCTTATCAGAATTATACAAAAAATTTCCACTAGCAACTGATCGAAATATCAATTTATTCGCGGCGGCAATTCATTATATTTGAAGAAAAAAAATACCTTTAGTCACAAATACAAGGAAAAAATGCATTGACACATTTATAAAATTATTATTTTAAATAAATATCAGATATCTCATAGAGACGAAGTTATTTTCTAAGCTAGAAGTATGGGATAATTACAGGGCTTACGACCTCTCTTTGGCTGCCTTAAATGATCACTTTACATAAATATAACGTTCACCATTCTCACCCCACTATGTGAACTCGCTTCGAGTTAATATGTGAACTGTTAATATGTGAACTCGCTTCGAGTACCACTACACCATCACCATCTATGGACCAAATTTGATAATTTTACGGTGGTTATATATGATACCATCCCTGCAACAATGCTGTATATCGTTTTTGGACATATCTGAATTATGAATTCACACTTCTTGGGAATCGAATGGTACATTAAACAACCACATAAAATAAATTAAAATATTATTATACACAATTTCTAACCAATCTTATCTGCAACAGCACTATATATCATCCAAAATGGCCGTCGATATTTGTATAAACCGATATACAGTGTTATTGCAGGGGGGATCTCATGTGTAAGTTTATTAGATAAAAATTAGTTGAAAGGAAAGTAAACAAAATTATGACATTTTGGAATAAATAGAGGGACATAGATTTATCCTGAGGATGATACCGAATCGACAAGTAAAAATTCTGGGTTATTCGGCTCTGTATATTTGTAACCACGAAAAAGGAAGAAGAAGAAAAAATAAGAGGAAGATGATGGCCGAGGAAAACATGGAACTCATGCAGAAACTACTGAGAAATAAAAGACCTGACATAGAATAGCGATCGACGGAGAGAGTTACAGAAACAAGAGAATGTCAGAAATGTCGGAATGAAGAAGATTTATGGTATAAAAAAAAAGTATTTTTAAAATAAATTTATTATAAATTTTTCTTCAGCTAAAAGAAAAACTAATGTTTAATTTTTGTTATTCAGTAGCTTGTTAGTCTAATGGTTGAAACGGTCGCCTAGTGATCTAGCGGTTGGGACACGAGCCTCATTCGAGGAGACCACCAAGTTAGTCCTATTTTCGTAACACAAGCGTTTAGCTCAGTTTGAAAATAGTAAAAATATTGTTGTGACAAGTATTCCGTGTACGCATTTATATTATTTTTAAAAGAAAAAATAAAAAACTTATCAATATTAATTTTTGTATCTTAAGACTGCACACGGGTTCCGCCAATTTTCGTGATCATTTGAACAATAGATTATTGCGGCTTTGTTTTACGTTCCCGGTTGCAAATGTGTATCATGCAAGAGTAAAATAATGTTGGATAATAAAACGTAACCCGACAAAATCTCAGATATCAGAAAATCTAGTAACACCCCACGCTCGTTTTCAATAATAATATTATATACTTAGTGCATCGTGATGGTATTCGATATCACTAGAAGACACATAGGTACTTTCATATTATGTATTATTTATTTCATCGTCATATTTTAACACACGCAAAAAAATAAAAACACTTTCATTTATTAGAATACACCAATTAAAATTATTATACGAGCGTACAATTCAATGAACTAAATAATGAAAAATGATGTCAACATTTGTTGATACACGCACTCGTAAAAGAATTATCACTGTTTTGTATTGAGATATGCTAAATGTGCAAGAATAATTTATTATTTTATGTGCATAGAGTGCCGAATATTTACATTGCACTACAATAATAATAACGCGCCTTGCTACTTCGATTGGCACCACTGGGTTTCCTGGTTTATAATAATGAACATGTGTGTGTGTCTATGTGAGTATTGCCGCCTTTTTTCGGAAGCTAAGAAGACGGTAACCGACAGGCGTCATTCTTATTACGTCCAGCGGTCCAAATAAACCACCAATCCGCTCTTCGGTCGGTCGAAATCTAAAGAAGACAACGCAGCTAAAAGAACAACATCGAACCAGAAAGACAGCAAAATTAAAGAGGTTAGTGCAGTTCATACATCATTTGTGTACTTATTGTTAATCGGATACCTGGAAACCAGCTATCGAAGAAAACTAAACCTACGTACAACGTGTTAACCTGACCGAACAAACAAGCTCAATAATGGAATACGACAATTCCGGTCGTAAATCGGAATCACCGCGTGGTTGGGGAAGGAAGTAGAGAAACGTGGTACAGGATGAGGTCGGTGAGGGGACAGGGATTCTAGTCGAAGGACCAGTGAATTTCGGAGAACCGGGATTCCGAAGGACTGCTCACCTAACCATGTATATAACGCCTCCGTAGTCCCTGCAGTCGCCACCGAGATTACACAAATAACACGCGGATGAGCCGATCTCCGATCGCAATTGAATACGGCGATGTCACAAGTTTACCCACGGCACAAACAAATAATATCACTGAGCAAATAAATCACAGGATCACAAACAATAGAGTGCTGGTGCACTGGAGCTGAAAGGTCCACACCGCGAATGCTATCGCGATGTTGAGATCGAACAAATATCGGTCAAGTCGACATCTGCTAGCGTCAAGATCACATTTCACACTGAAAAAACGAGCATGAGGAAATGTATGGATGGGAATTTAGACACAGAAATGTGTCAATGTCAACGGTCGCGGTTGATTCTAAAAGTGTGTTCACGAATTCAGAACACTAATTATTATGTATTTAGTAGTAAAAGGTAAAACCTTGTACCGTGTAACATAAACAGCTGTTGATTTTCGCGCATTTTTTTATGTCAGGTATCGACATCCAGATTTCACAGCTTGCAATAGTCATAGATATTTTATATTTTCCCGCACAAGATAAAATTGATGTTTTCACTCCGGAATTCGGTTAATTGTGGTGAAATACATACAATTTTTCTATACGTTTTTTTCGATTTTTATAGGTTAGGTCTAGAATGACACAATGATGATTTTTTAAATGCGTCATTGAATTAATTATTATTTCGCAGTTGTACACGTGACTTAAGTACGTCTGCCTTACTACAGACCGGTCGAAGGAGTTAGTTCTTTTACGCGTCTGTTATTCAATATTTAAATTGAATACTTCTGGTGATAGATAAACCTGTAACTTACTTACTTACCTATCATCGCGCCGTTTCCTCGCGGGGGTAGGCAGAGGATAGAGCGCCATACTCTTCTGTCCTGACACATAATTCTCGCTCATCCACATTCATACATCTTCTCATACAAGCTCGATGAGTGATGGATTATTATTCTTCTCTTTTATTTTTCTTCTTCTTTTCCTTTCAAATCACTTTTTATGATTTTATCAATGAGTATTAACAAAATGTTTGTTTTTTTTAAAACCTGGAATGATGGGTTGGTTGTGTATATCGGCTCTGTTTTTTACAATTTTAGGATGCCGAGAATAGTGGTATTTTTTTACGTGGTAAGTAATCTAACCTAACCTTTCTCAAAGATCAACACGCCTTTGACCATCTCGGGTTGTTAGTTGTGTACGTCGGCTCTGTCGCTTTTGAAAAATCGACGTACCTACCTACATACGAATAAAATGTAGAACATTTTTTTCAGACTTATTAATCAAACGCAACCGTCTATATTTCAAGCGATAATCGAAGATTCTTATTGGAGGAGCTCTGATTCGTTGATTTAAAAAATGGCCGCCTGAAAACTGTGAATGATCAGCTGTTTTACCTGTGCCATAATTTTAGCGCGCTTTTTTGACGTTTTAAATTTTCACAAAATGGTCGCTGAATAAACATCTGTTTTATGTCATTCAATTTAACCTTAAGCTATGACTTTGACGTTTCTGGTCAGCCATGTTTTTTTTGAGCCATGAAATGAATTCGATAGAGGTTAGTAAGATGTCGAAATGATTTTTGGGAAACGTGTAAAAATTGTACACGTGGTTAATAGGAATTTGGTTAATTATGGTGAAGTCATACATTATACTTAGAAAAATTTTCTGTACGTTTTTTTGGATTTTTATAGGTTATGTCTAGAATGACACAATGATGATTTTTTAAAAGCGTAATTGAATTAATTATTATTTCGCAGTTGTACACGTGACTTAAATATGCCTGTCTTACTACAAGACCGGTCGAAGGAGTTAGTTCTTTTACGCGTCTGTTATTCAATATTTAAATAGAACAGTTCTGGAGATAGATAAACCCGTAACTTACTTACCATCACACCGTTTCCGGGGTAGGCAGAGAGGATAGAGTGCCACACTCTTCTGTCCTGACACATAATTCTCGCCTCAACCACATTCATACATCTTCTCATACAAGCTCCATGAATGATGGATTATTATTCTTCTTTTTTATTTTTCTTCTTCTTTTTCTGTCAAATCACTTTTTATGGTTTTATCAATGAGTATTAACAAAATGTTTGTTTTTATTAAAACCTGGAGAGATGGGTTGATGGTTGTATATGTCAGCCCTGTTTTTTACAATTTTAGGATGCCGAGAATAGTGGTGTTTTTTTTTTACGTGGTTAGTAATCTTACCTAACGCTTCTCAAAGATCAACAGGCCTTTGACCCTTTTGGGTTGTTAGTTGTGTACGTCGGGTCTATTTTTTACAATTTTGGGATACCGAGAAGTGGTATTTTTTTTAGGTGCACGGGGTGAGTCTGTGTAGCTCCTGCACAATTTCTTCACCACCCCTTAGGTTGTTGGCTATGTACGTCGGTTCTGTTTCTTCCAATTCTGGGATACCGAGAAAAGTGTTTTTTTTTTTGTTGGGTGAGATTGAAAACAGAGTACTGCGTCTCTGCAGGATACGTCTGCTACCGTGCGGTAGCTGTGCGGGCATGCTAGTACAAGTTAAAGATATTATGTTCCATTGTTGACAAATCTTTTTATTTGTCAAAATTTTTTAAGGATTTTAACGGCCACTGTGCGTCCTAATAAGTTATATTATAACTCAGTGTTGTAGAGTTGGAATTTCCTCGGACATTAGTAATATAATATAAGTAATCCTGAATAACAATTATAATAACAAAATTGGTCGTTGCTACTTCGGCCTGCACAATCAGCCGAAGTCCAACATTGTGTCAAATAAACAAAGGTGTTGTATAAAACGCTGATAAGGTCGGCACTCATCTACGCGTCAGAAACCTACACTGAACAAAGAACGATGAAGCAACACTCAGCGAATTTGAAACCTCACGAAAATTTTCGAGGCTGTCAATGAAAATGGAGTATGGCGCAGACGTTATGACCAGGAATTTTACGACCTGTATAAAATTAGAGAGGCTTCGATGACTTGGTCGTATAGAGCGAACCTGAAGGAAGACTCAGGATGAGGAGGCAGGACAACATACATAAAGTTATTTTCTTGGCGTTAGCAATTGGCGGGAAGCAGCCCAGTGCAAAGACTGGTGAAGATATATTCTCGAGGAGGGCAGAACTTTTAACTGGCGAGTTGTAAGGCCAGAGATGGTGACGATAATACAATTGATTGATTAATTTAAAATACTAATTAAATGTATAAATTAGAAAGATATACATATAAAATCAATTTTATCGAAAAATATTGTTGTTGTTACCGGGATTCGAACCTGAATCTCTTTCCAATCCGGAGAAGGTGCATTAACCAACGATGCTACAGTAGACAGTACTTTTAACGACAAAGTTTCGAACCTATATGTTACACTTTTCAAATTGGTTCCATTATTTGAAAGCCATCTACTTTATTTTTACGGAATCTCAATACCTTTTAGTAGTGAGAAAGGAGACGCCAGAATTAATAATTCATTAAATAAATTTGTCGTCAAAAGTAATGTCTGCTGTAGCAGTCAGTAAATGCACCTTCCTCGGATTGGAAAGAGATCCAGGTTTGAATCCCGGTAGCAACAACAATATTTTTCGATAAAATTGATTTTATATGTATATCTTTCTAATTAATAGATTTAATCAGTATTTAAAATATCACAGATTTTGCTTCTGAATAATTACAACTTAACAATAGAAATGTATTCTCCTTAATGATTAATTTAACACAATTTTCGTAAAACTTTGATTTCAATGGCGCTTTACAAATACGGTAGTCTTTAGAACTACGCTAACTAATAAGTCACTAAAACGACTGTTCGTAGGCGTACTTCAATTTAATATCGATCTCCTTATTTCTGTAACTACATATGAAATAATTCCGATTTTTTTCTCTCAACTTTCCAAATTTCAACTCCAATGCCTAGAAGAAGCTTACCACGGCACAGGTAAGGCTCGCCATCTTGTATAAGATTTCTTTAAATTTGTCTTTTTCCTAACTGCTTAGTTCGTAATAGTATTGCATAAATCATCTAGAATCCTCTATATAGAACGCACAACAAATGCATCTGCACTGCAACATTTAAATAAAAATCTTTCTTACTCTACAAACCAACCATAATATTTCTGCCACCTTCAATCGTGAGCTCCTGAGATTACAAAGATCAACTTTAAACATCAAATAACAAAAAAAAAATTAATAAAAGACATATTTCAACTTCTTCTTTTTCTTTTTAACAAGCAATCCACCCCACGACTTATTCTGTTATCTTTATAAATCTAATAAATTAATATTTTATAACAATAACTCTAATGCTGCATGCGATTGATAGCAGTACGAATGGTACCACGTTACCAATGGTACGAATAGTAATATGGCGGATTGACAAAAAAAAACTGAGATAGTACAAAGATTTATGTAATATTCAATCTGTTCGCTTTTTTACGTGTTATGCATTCGTGAATATTTCAAATACATAATTATTATTGTGATTTCTTTACTTTATACCGGGTAATACGTTTCTTATCTTTGCGATGATACTTGTGTGGCTTATTCGAGATAGCTATTCAAGATAACACCGTTTGAAAATATACCTATCCATTAGTTTACATTTATATTATGTTGATTATTTAAATTAATATTCTAATCAGAATCTAACAGAAAAGTTCGTAGTACTACTCGTATGTCGACTAAACTTATTTGCGGTCGCCTATTCATGAAACGTGAAATTCTCTAACGGGTAAAATTCCTTCATGGAGGACGAAAGATAAATGGCTCTCTATTCACTGTATACCAGGCATTGTCCTGAGTGGTGACGACTGGATCGCATGATGCATAGTCATCTCTAGTGATGACACATTATCGTGTCTAGTGGGTAAACCGATTTTTAAAAATTAAACACCATCGTTTTTCTTTCATTGGACTGAACGAGTATTATAACGCATAAAAAATGCAGATGATTAAATACGTAATATACCCACTTTCAATTCCTTCATTCAATCGAAATCGTATAAATTGAGATCAAAAAATTAAAATATACACTTTTTACTTAGAACGCTCTAATCTATATCTATCAATCAATCGATATATTATCGATTATTTAATCAAAATCATATCGCCTGAACAACGTTTCGTGGACTTATATTTTTCTCATAACATAACACAATCTTCTAAAATAAGTGTTGGCTTCAAGACTACATATATTGTAACCTGCTGCGTGAGAAAGTTTCCAAGTACCACCAGGGTTTTGGATTATTTTACAGCTGCTCCCATCAACAAAATATCCTCGTCGTGTTTTCCATTTCGTTTACTTTTATGACATAAACTTTGACGAGCCTATAAAAGTTCATACTCCGGCATCACATTACATAATATTACGCGGTCAGTACATCTTTATGACACAGTCATATGTCGTATCTAACATCTTGAGTGTATATACTTCACCATTACGGTACTTTACTGAACCAAAACATTTATTTAGTTAGGTTAGTTTACAACACACCCGATGAACAAACTCACAAATGTGTCAATAACTAGTGAATTGAAATGTATTTTTTTACTAATTTATTAAGTATAAGATATTCACGCATCTTATTTATTATTTTAATATTAATTAATATTGTCGTGATATACAGCTGCGCTGTAGAAAGTCATCAACTATGCAAACATTACAGATTAATTATGAATACGTAATACGAAAGTGAGCTTTTTCCTACATCATAACCTCAATATAAAAAGAAGCACAAACCTTTTTCAAAAATTGGAATAGAAGGCGCGTCGGGAAACCGCGCTAACTTCACGTATGTGTACACTGCACAGTTCCTACGGGAGTATGGTTCGCTTTTTTGCGAGCACTGCCCCACTGGAAGGTGGTATCACATGAAAACGATCCAATTTTAAATTTATACCATTTTTAAAAATGTAATCGACTCAACGGCGAACACTGACAGCGGGCGCCGCCTCTTTACACGCGTTTTGACAGGTGCCCGCGAGAGCGATGTGATATTAGCCGCGCTTCGTTCTGCATTCCTGCATTGACGCTCGGCACCTGCCGGTGAAATGCAGAACGAATATTTGCGGTAAAAAACGACATTCCAAAGCGACATAAGAATTTGTTGAAAATGGTTTCAATATTTCATCATTTCTTCTTCCTTATTTATTTTATTATCTTGATTTTTGCACATACACAACTGTTTGTAATTATTATTTTATATTCTGTTTATTAATACGATTGCAAAATGATTATATACAGTTTTCTACTACATATTGTATTTATACACATTTTATTTTAATGATTCACTTGTTGGTTTCATTCTAATAATTTATTAAAATATCCTGTAATACATACAAAACATGAACAATGTGTATTTATTTTGGTTTAGAATTTAAAAAATGAAGCGAAATTACTCTTTCCTGTAAAAAGTTATCTTTAAAGAGGGATTTTAAACCCAGATTTTTTGTCACACGCGACTATCCTATTTGTGTACAAGTCAGCCAATCAGTTGACTTAGAAACCGCGTGTAAATACAAACAGTTCGAAGTCCGAAAACGAACAAAACCATGTAATTTGAATAAGTCCGTTCTGTTATTGGAAAAATATGTTCTTTTAAAAAACATTCGTATCATAAGTTCGCCATCAAAGTAAGGTTCACAAATGTTAATTACCTGATTACATTGTATTTGATCGGCAAATACCCAACTGAATCGAAAATGACCAGCTCAACAAATTAAACAGAAAGGTTATGAAAATGTCAGTAACATGTATATTTATATTTATGCATATAATATATATATTTTTAATTTTCTTAGAAAAGAACAAAGAAAAATAGAACCATCTAGGCTTCATGTTTAACATAAAAGAATAAGACATGTATTCAGTCTTTCAAAACAAACTATTAATTAACGAGTCATAAAAAAGAAAATTGTTTTTATAACGAAAGGAAAAAATTCATCTTTTGTTTTAAAGATTTTAATCGAAATATAATTTCGATTTTATTACTAGAAGAGCGAGCATTTGTCCATTAATTTTAAATTGTCCAAATTTATATATAATATTAAAAATTAATTATTATTTTTAATCGCTAACGTTGAATACCACCAAATCACATATTAGCGAATAATAACCAACGAAAAAAATTTTGTTACTCGCTCTTTTAAAAACATTTTTTTTATAACTTGATACAAGCCGGGCGTGAATTTGTAATAAAATTTTAATCTAAATCACTTTTATTGACATCTTTCTTTTATTAATCCTTTTTATTTTTATTTATAATATTTTTATATTTCACTCATTTCAAAAATATCCTTATCACTTTTGTAAATACATCACACAGATATAAAATCACTTTAAAAAAAGGCCACTCCCAAACAACACAAGAATAATTTATATTTCTTATTCATTTTTTGAAGAGATATTTCTAGTTTTTATTTCGCAGTTCTTCTACATTTGAATGTTTTTCTCGGCCGACCTATTCTTCTACCTCCTTCGATATTTTCTTCTAGTACTGTGGTTATGAATGTGTTGTGCCGGATATGATCCAAATAAAGTATCATTTCGTTCCTTAACCGTCCGGATAATTTCCATCATTCTTTGCCAGCACCATCTTTCGAAAGCTTCCAGTCAAAACGCTTCACGTGAAATTTCTAAACTCGTCAAATATTAATGTGTGGGGACCTTACAGCTGTCAAAATATCCAGTCTGCTCTTCAGTACTTAATAGTGAGACGGCTCGGGACAGACTCCTAAGAATATCGACCCACCCCGACCGGAGCTGGTGAGGCGGTGTGCCGGTGTGGCGGGAGGGTACTGGAACCCCGACAGGAGGACGTTGTGATACATTTGGAATTCGAGAAACTTCGAGGGAATGCTAACCGCTAATTAAAATTACGACTATTGAACATTCTTAGGATGCTATTTTGAATAGTTGTAGGTACCAGGGAATAATTTCTATAACTACTAAAAAAAAATTATTTCAAACCTAGTACAAATCTGTGAGCTGGATTTCCGAATAGTCAATAATATAATATTTTTTACGGAAAACACATTTTAAATACTGATTAAATTAATCAACTAGTTCTACAGTTGCCATACAGAAAATATCTATGTATCGAAAAAATAATGTAGCTACCGGGATTCGAACCATATCCAGGGTACCGCGCTCTTCACTTTTGCTATAGTTATTAAGAAAGTGGAGAATATGTGATGATAATATTTCCATAAAAAATTTGGATTTTTCATATTAGAATTGTTTACACAACGGAAGAAAAACATTGACAGATTTTGTGAACAATTTATCTAGAGGCTGCTCTTTAGGATTATTATCTTTAGTATTGCATGTATAGCGATCCTTCACGCGCCCCACAGACATGGCCGTGTAGGGACTCACTTAACAACCATATAGAACCGAAACCAAACCAACCAATCAGAACACACCATACATCGTGACGGACACTGCCTGAGGAGCTAGCCGCCTTTTTCATCCACATTTCGACCGAGCCATTCCAGTATTCAACCACAAACGCGTACTTAACTGTATCCTCGTCGAACCTACCTTTGCATAATTCAGCAATAAACACCAACATTAGTAAATGCTCTTTCATTTGAATGCTTATCTCTAGACAAAACATACCATATACATATACCACACTGCGACATGCACAACACGCGTGAGACTAGAAGAGGTTAGGGGCTTCAGTCACACATCCACAAAATCTGAACTGGATACAATCGCAGTCAGTCATATTCTATAACTGCAACCCCTACGCACGCTACATATAGTTCATCACATGATTGCTGTTCAATTTCCGCCTCCTGAATTGACCCACTCTGTGAGAAAATGTCAGAATTTTAAATTTCTTTAGGGAAATTACGGTTGTATATTTAAATTTTCAGTACTGCTGGTAACAAATTGTAATCGCAGAGATTCCTCCATATTGGCAATTGTGTTTTATTTATATCCTCGTAGCAGCTTTTTCTCTCGAAGCGGAGCGTTGTGTTTTTAAATTTACGAGACCCTTTCTCTTTCATTCGGACGTTGTCGTCTTAGTTGATAATTCAAACTATGTCAAATGTTCTCAACATTTTGCGTGTTTATTTACCCGTTTACTTTTTGACGACAATTCCGATAATTCTCAGCTTTTCGTCTTTTAGCTTTAACTTTCCTTGTCAAGACGTCTATTAGTGGTTATTATTTGTTAAGAATTATTATTTATTATAATGTGTTATATAATATATATTGTAGTTAGCGTGTATTTTTCTGTATATTCCTGCGCAAATTGATATTAAATGCAAAAACTCAAGGGCTATAAAGATGATAAATTAGATAAAGAATAGGCCCGACCGAATGCTACTAGTCGCGTTTGTATTGTACCTCACATATTTATGGCTGGTGGGAATAACGTTGCAAATACCGCCTCGCTGAATACGTTCAACATCCTTTTGCGGTCTCTAAATGATAAAGAACATGTTTTTTCAGAGGATCCCCTAGAAAAATTTATCAAATACATTTTTGTTTACTCCTACTTTTACATTGTTTTATATTTTCACCTATACCAATGTCGGGATTGATACCCGGCGGCGCCAAATTATTTTATAAAACCAAAAAAGTTTTGAGCATCGATTTCGGTACATCTCACATGCTAGCGTCTTAAGTACTCACGAGATTTACTCTCGTGCCATAATGTCGTTTAGTAATATAATATAATGTTGGTTTTTTTATAATATGATTTTGATAATGACACTTACGTTACCATTTGTAAAAATAATGAAATATTAATAAGAATATAACGCTAATTTTTACACCAACTCATTGAGTATTAAAGATATTAAAAATGTTAATTAATTAAATTAATAAATATTCATTTTTAAAACATCTCATCGTATAAAATATCACATAGTACGTTAAAAAAAGAGCAACAGAAATAACGTATTTAAAATACAATTAGAAATTTTTGGAATAATCTATAGGTCTGTATCTAGTTTGAATCGGGTACGAAAATAAATACTCTTGTTACATAAAACGAATTATTTATCCATTACAATAATAAAAAATTAACATTTAATATATATATATATTTGTTATATGAAAAATACCTAACCTAACCTTGCTAATTTTTTATTATTTTATTACAGAAAAAATAATTCGTTCTAAGGAAAAAAGTATTTGTTTTAATATACGTATTAATAGATCCCGTTTGAACCTTTGATGGCAACAGCAACGGAGAGCATCCTCGAAAGACCTGGCATGATTAAATAAACCAAATAGTGAAACGGCGTGATGGTAAGTTAAAGGAGTATTGCGTTTTATAAGAACGCTGTCACAGGTAACTCTGTTGGTACCAACTATTTAGTATAATATGTAGGAAAAAACATATTATGCGCAGGTGGTATGATATTAACTAATATAGTACATACCTTAAGAAACATAAAAAATACAATTTTAATCAAAAATTTTGGTGAATATATGAAAATGGGCTTTTTTGGTTAACTGGAAAACTATTTATGAAAAACATTTCGGCGAGTGAAGCCTTTTTTTAGCTTTACTTTCATTACGCAGGTGCTGCATAGGCAATATGTTGTACAGTGTTTTGTTGGCCATTAAAATTTTATGGATTTTCATTGTTTTCGAAATTAATTACCCGTCAGTCATAATAGTACGACGAGTCTGGTATTTAAAAAGTTTCATTGTTATTGAAATACTTTAATAAAACACGGAAACGAGAAAATAACATTTATTACACATAGTAAAAACATTTATGTGAAGCTATATATCATGAATCATCAAGTTCTTTTATGTTTAAATGTAGCCAAAGGATGGAAACAGCCTTTAAATAAATCAAAAAATATTAATTAATTTATTAATGATATAAAATCAATTTTATCAAAAATATTGTTTTTGCGCTACCGGGATTCTAACCTGGATCTCTATTTCCATAATAATATAAGTTGTATCAATGTGTCCAAAATTTAATAAAAATGAATTCATAATTCTGGCGTCTGCTATCGGATTACTCAAAGGTATTTGAGACTCAACTGAGGTAGCAAATTTGGTAATACACTTTTCCCGGATTAGAAATAAAGATCCAGGTTCGATAAAATTGATTTTATATATATATCCTTATAATTAATACATTAAATTAGTATAAATTACTTTTAAAATTAGCAATATTAACTTTGTGGTTAAAATTCATATTTTTTATTTATTATCTTTGTTTTTTTATTCAAGTGGTTAATAAAATAAAGATAATAAATAAAAAATAGTATAAATTATTTTAGTTTTTCTTCAATTCTTCAACATATGTATAGTTTGTTAATTGGAAACAACGCAAAACATATGGAGTGCAGCTCATTCTAATGAATGACGTATCCAGATCAACGGAAGTCTCATCGAGAGATCACTATGGACACGAGCAGCGGCGTAACTATGCAAATGCTACGCATTGGGGCTCACGTTAACAAAGGCCCTATAAGGTCGGCGTCCTCAGAGCTGGATTTATTATAGCGCTATTCGTCAGATAAGTACTAAAGATTAGGTAAAAAAAAATGTTTCCATTACGGAACTTATTGTATAATTAATTTTTAATTTTTAAGCAGAGAGTGTTTTAGATATTTTTAGTGGTTCAATCAAGATATATTATTTAGTCGTACAAAAATTAATTAGTTTAAGCTTGTGATAAATGAACCTCACTCATTGACCCGAGTAATTATTATTTGCATGTTCAGGTGTAGACCATTAATCGAAGTGAATTATTATACTTTATTTGTTCATGTTTTATGTTCAAAATATTATTTATTGAGCCGTAAATATATCTATATATATTTTTCACTAAAAAAGTCGTATTGAACCGACCTTTATAATCTGAACCTTTATACCTTGAACTTTATAATTTGGTGTCCATTGAAATATTTTATCCATCTCTCAAAACATACATCAAATCCGTTAATAAATTAAACTAATTGATTTGAACAAATAGGTAACTTTCTATTTACCATACGATTCAATTAACGCAATTACTATTATAACGTTAGTTATTTCTAAAATAAAATACAGAAAATCACTGAACCACATTGATTGCCAGATTTAATATATATTTAAGAAAATAATCATTCGCGTCGGCCCTTCATGACCGAGGATCGTCCTCTTAACTATGCTCCTTCACTTTTCTCGGCATCTTGTAGATCTCAGGTTTGTCACGAGAGAAGTGCCAGTTGCCTTTTCTACTCGGTCGATCTAGCGAATCTTCTTTATTTTTGTACGTGGCGAGATGCCCAAAAATGCAAGGATTCGTATCAGGCTGCAGATTGAGAGAAAAGAATGTAAACTCACCAATGAAGTGCCGGCGGAGCGCACCTCCTGGCCTGCAGGCAGCACGGCGGGTCGGGGGGCAGGCGGGCGCCCGGCGGGGTGCAGCTGACGTGGCGGCCGCCGGAGCTGCCCACGTACTCCACGTAGCCCGCCTCCAGCGCGCCCAGCTCGGCGTGGCCCAGAAGCGGCGAGGAGGAGAACTCCCGCGAGAAGCGCTCGGGCGGCAGCAGCGCGGGGCCGGGCGCGGGCGCGGCGCCGGCCGGCGGGGGCGGACAGCAGCGGCGGGCGGGCGGGCGCGCGCGCTGGTACGGCCGGTACTGGCGGTAGGCCTCGTTGTTGTACCGCTCGGCGCAGTAGTAGGGCGCACTCTGCGGCGCCGGCCGGGGCACGTAGCGCTCCACGGGGATGTGCGCCGAGGGGGGCACGTAGCGCGACGCCACGGGCGTGGAAGCCGCCAGATAGCGCGCGGACGGCAGGCGCGTGCGGCGGGGCGAGCGTTCGGGGGACGCGCCCGGCGCCGGGGCGGGCGGGGGCGCGAAGCGCTCTCCCGGCGGCGCGGGGGAGGGCGGGGAGCCGTCGCGCGGGTAGCGATAGGACGGCGGCGGCGAGTAGCGCGCGGCGGAGGGCGGCGCCACGCTGAAGCGCTCCGCGGCGCTGGGGAAGCGCTCGCAGCTGTAGCGCGCCCCGTGGCCCGCGCCGCCCGGGGTGCCCAGGGCGCCCTGGCTGGGTCCGCCCGGGCCGTGCTGGCCGTGCCCGTGCTGGCCGTGCCCGTGTCCGTAGCCGTGCTCCTCGGCCGGCATGCTGGCCGCGCCGTCAGGACATCTGCAATTACAAAAACACCATCGTTATACACAATTCAATAATAATTTAATTTATCAACATATTTCATATTCCTTATGTGGTATTATGATCGTACACACGGTTAATAGTAATTCGAACATATAATAAATGTTAATTGTACGCCAAATTCGTGCTATTCGATTTGGAACGCCGAATATTGTCGCGTATCATGTGATTAGACTTCTGTGCTGCAGTAATTTTTAATTCGTCGATTATTCTTCTCAATTGTCAATTTGTGTACGTTATATCTTAATGTCATTCTAGGATTATCTATCTAAGTTATTAACGATCTGTTGATAATATATAATTTTTATTATGCTTTTTTAAAACTCTTTTTCTTAATTAACAAAAAACATTTATATTATACGTATATAAAATTTGTTCGTATATTATTTATATATGTCAATACATTCTTATTTTCTTACATATTATGCTTTCATGTATGTACAATATTATTTTGCATTTCAATATGTTCGGACAGTTTCCATTAAATTTCATTATGTGTTTCATATTGTTAATTCATCCCACTGTGCTACAGTGAATAGTCATATTGTGGTAAATACGTAACGAAGAGGTTTAGTAACCATATTTTCATTGTAACTTATTTATTCTGTACCTATGATCTGTCATCATAAAATAAAGAAATATTTACATCTATTATGAATCGATAAATAAATTTCTACGCTCGTTTGGCTTGTCGTGCAATCTATTATAATTTATAAATAGACGTTAGATATTAATTAAATAAGTAGTATAAAAAATTTATTATAATTTTTATCCGCAGTAACAAAAAAAAATTGTTTAAAAAATTACGCAACAAAATTACTTTTTATTATATTCGAGTACCGAAAAAATCAAAACGTGTTTACCTTATGATACAAAAAAAAATGCTTCATATATGTTAAATGTTTAGCAAACACTTCTATCTAAGAATGTTTCACGATCCGAGTAATAATTAGAAGAGTGATAATCCACGAACGTATCAAAAGAGCGATCACTCTCCGGTGAGGAGTGAGAAGTGGGAAGGGTGGATGAGCACTATTAATCTTACACCTCACACACTACTCAAGTATTTATATCAAAGAAATGGACGTTAATAAAGATCAGGGTACTGAAGAAACGCCTCCGATATTTATTTAGACGTAGTCTGATGAGCTAATCCGACATCTCTTTATATGTATTATACAACATCTGTATTTCGAGAAAGTTATTATTTTAACTTGTAGAAAAATCAGAGAATATATTCATGAAAAATATTCATTAAAACATTATTATTCACAGCAGGTTTAACCTTTACCATACCGTGTTAGAAAATATCCGTGAGCAACCATGCTGTCAACTCGTGTTACCGTTAAGTATGAATTTTTTAAGCATTTTTAATCATAAAAAATGCTTTTACGAGCTTAAATGGCTTTTAAATTAAAGTAGACTGAATGCAGTGGAAATGAGATCACTTAGACGTATTTGTGGCAAATCTATTTATGACAGAGTAAAGAATGAAGAAATAAGAAAAGAATGTAAAGCTGATGTTAGTATAGTGAGTAAGATTAAAAAAGGATCACTCAGGTGGTTCGGTCATATGGAACGGATGAATGAGGAGAGAATGGTAAGAAAGATATATGATGCAAGTGTTGATGGCACCAGAAATAGAGGACGTCCGCGGAAGACTTGGCACGACCAGATAAACCAGATAATGGAGAATGGTTCTGTTAGAAGCCTCAACAATCGTCGAGCTTGTATGAGAAGATGTATGAATGTGGATGAGGCGAGAATTGTGTGTCAGGACAGAAGAGTGTGGCGCTCTATCCTCTCTGCCTACCCCCACGGGAAAACGGCGTGATGGTAAGTAAGTAAGTCAGTAAGTAAATGGCTTTAAAATATTTAATGTCGTACATTTATTCTAAATAACGACCATTAATAATGAAAAAAAATAATTCGTAGCATATAAATATAATTCATTCAAGACATACAATACGACATTCCTTCTAATTATTTTTTATTTAATTACTGAGAAATATATATAATTATATTCGTATGTTTGTCATTCTTTTCACTGCGAAACCAATGCTTGATCTTTTTCTGTCTTATTGCAAATATTATTTTTTCCAACGTAGCAATTTTACGTGGGATTGAATTGAAAAATAATTACTTTTACATAATTGGTTATAAAGTGAATCCTACAAATCACTAGTAGTAAATGATTTTTTAAAGTAAGTAAAAATATTAATTTTGTGCTAAGTGTATTTAAGGAAATATACAGGTTTAATTGGAGCGGTAGACCTGTGCTGCAGCATGGCTAGGGGAGGGTTAAGAAGAAACGCATGTTCTAAAAAAAGCATGTTCCTTATATAAAAATATAGTTTTATTTCATTTTTTTAAAGAGAACAAAATAAAAATCCGTCAACTATCAGACTGGGAGTAAAACTAATTTAAATGCAATTTTTAAATATTCAAATTAGGAATACGACAGAGACGAAGAAAGTCGATTGTATTTCTGCCTGCGTGAGATGGGGCTTCGTCCTGCTGTAATGTCCAGTTACGTTGTAATGTCTAGCTATACTCCAGGCTTTCTTTGTTTTGAAACTCTTTGATCATTTTCCTAGCATCCCAAAGTTTTTCAATTCGCAAATTTTTGATCGGAATATGATCGTCCGCAGTGATTTTGTCATTCTGGGCAACAATTTGAAAAAACCAAAAATGGGAAAATTAATAATCAAAGATAGCGACCGAAAATTGTCGAAATAAAACGTTATGTAGGTAAATAAGTAAATTGTATTATATCACATTTTACGAAATGTTCTCACTTTTTTTGAGCGGCGTTCTACCCTCCACACCGACTAGCTAGAGGAAAGCATAAAAATCGCAGATACAGAACCTGCCTTCGTCTTGTACTGGGAGCAGCAAATGGCGAATGTTTTCAGTATAACAGAGGTTAAATTGTGTTAATGCTTTATATTTCATAAAAGAAAAAAAACAATCTTCAAAATAACGATAGAATAATGAAATATTACAGTAAACAGCTTTACCTAAATATATAAGTTCAGGAGATAATTTTACTAGAACAATAACCGATTTCATTTAAATGTAATTTACTCCCGAACTGATTGTTTAAAGAGAATTTAAATCTCGTCAAGCTGCTTAAATAAAATAAGATTTAAAACATAGTTGAAATATTATCAATGCTTACAAAAACGTTTCCACATAAAAAAACATTTTTAAGGGTTGAATGATTTAAAAGAGAAGACTGCGAGAACTAAATACTCGCTCATAGCGAGATAAGAAATCTGATTGGAGATTAACAATTAAATTATTACATTATTCGATTGTAACTCGAATAACTTAAATAGCTTAACCTTGAAAATCTTGCATTTGGTCCATCGTCCTCGAGATTGACACAATATGATAAATCACAGGCGTAGCATGTAGCCGAGTTGATTATTATTAACAAAATCGGGTGACAAACGCTTCCTTCACAATCTCCAGCTGCTTAGTTCTCTATGATGATGAAAACATCTGATGTCTCCAATCATCATATTAATGGTATTTTAAATCACCGAAAAGTTGAAATAGTGAGTAGAAAAGTGAAAAGATAAAAAGTAAAAAGAAGGATAATATGGAAATGATTTCATTCCTAAAACAAAAGAATTTCAGGCTGCAATTTGGAAAACAAGTGAAGCTCGCGAGGATTCGATGTGTGCAACCCTAATGTGTTATAAACGCAAAAATGTTTATTTAGTTTTCATACTCTTTTATCGTGACGTGAAATCATTACGTCACAATATATATATGTACATAACTTACATTTATATTCTTGTTCTAAATAAATAAAGATATTTATTTATAGTGAATCGTTTATGAACAATACTTTGAAATGTTTCAATATCTTTTTTATATTTTTTATTTATTATCTTTGTTTTATTAACCACTTGAATATTTAATATTGCTAATTTTAAAAGTACCATCTTTTTTATTTTTTTGGAAGAGATCCAGATCCATTTTATATGTATATCTTTCTAATTAATACATTTAATTTGTATTAAAAATATCACAGACCTTCAGATTCTGAATAATTACAACGTCACATTAAGAATGTGTTCTCCTTAATAATTTTATTTTGAATTATAATATATATAAAACTGAATAACTAACAAATGAAAAATTATTAGGATTTAAAGTTTTTTTTAATATCTCCCTTGGGATTATCATAAATTTTAAACATAGTAAAAATTGTTACTGCATATTTTTCGCTTTTGAAGTAGTTAAAATTGCTTATTTATTGAAATTTTATAATTCAACACAGTAATACACAAAAGTGAAATACAAAATACCTAACTTACGAGTACTTCGGCTGATCAGTTAGTCACTTTTAGCAAACATGTGTAAGGTCATTTGAAACTAAATTATACAAAAAACACATTTTTCGAGTTATTATTTAATTTTTTTGTCGATATGTTCATTATGAAAATACATTTATTAGATTTTTTTTTTGTTCTTCGCCCTCCTTTTGCAAGTTTTTGAAAAATATTTACCTGTTATATTTTATCCTCATTTTAAAATTCAAGATATCCAGTACACCACCAACATTAAAATTGTAAGCCTTTTCAGTAAACTTATCATCAATATACTGCTGGATGAGTACCTCCCTATGACTCTGCTGTACTCTTCGGCCCTCAGCCAATCTTTACCATATAACTCTCGATAATTTTGTCTATAGAGACTTTGGGTGCTCTCTAGATACTTTTTTGTCCGATGGATACCATTCAAGAAAAAAAAATATCTTAGTAGTGATAATGACATCCTTCACTTTGGTCAGTACTCTAACCGTTTCTAGTAATTCCCGGAATACTTATTTCCATATTACGTTTTGTCTTATACAGTTTTTGAGTTTTAATACCATTTTACCAAAGATTAAATGATTGCACTGATCAAAGATTCTTCTCTAAACTTACTTATAAAATAATGCACAACGAAATTATAAAAAAGAATCATAAATATCAATACTTCGGTATGATTTTACTCTTATAGATAGATAAACTTATTTTTTCTGTCTTCATGCTTTCACGTTAGACTTAAACAATGTACTTACATTATATACGACCGCAGACAAGGGCAGTCTAATTGGCTAAAATTACCCTTTAAACTTCTATGATAATCACAGACAATCTAATAATATTACGTTTATTCAATGAAATACAGCGTTATTTTACCGAAACTATTCAGTCTTGTCGGTTAGCTTTAGGTGATTGGCGTATTTACCAATCTACCCTAACAAAAGCAATTTATTCGCACTCCATTCAAGTTATACGATACAGGTTGCTGAATGTCCTGGAGCAATGTTGTGAGATTCGACAACGACACAACGGCCAGATGAAACTATCACATTGAAAGCCGAAATTATCACAGGAGGTCTCTGATAAATTGATTAATAACATAATTATTTATATTTTTTATTTATTGTCTTTGTTTTATTAACCACTGAATTGAGTTTAAATACATCTACCGGTTTTGAAAAATACCATTTTCTTCTTTAGGATGTCATAACTAACTAAAAACATATATTATTGTTTCTTCACCAGAATCTATTTTTAAAAAAAACAACAATTATTTAAAAAATAAATTTAGTACCTAACTCAAATTGTTACTTATACAAATCAAATCGTTTTTAGGAAAAAAAATTTAGAATGGGACTCGTAGTTAAATTTAGTTTGTTGTTTATAATTTTTTGATTAGTTTTACATGTTTTATTTATCCCCAACGATTCCAAATTATTTAATCTGTAACTAACACCGTTTATATGCAAAACTGACAATCACAATTTTTTATAAACAAAGATAATAAATAAAAAATATTAATTTTAACCACAAAGTTAATATTGTTAATTTTAAAAGTATAATAACGTAATTAATCACCCGAAATTTGCGAAAACTTATAATATCTAGCAAGAATCTTCTTAAGTACATCTATTTATTTATTTATTAGATAACATACGTATTTTTGTTCTAACAGAGGTGAATATATTATAACATAAGACACAATTAATACTCGTACTTTATTATGTGGGATGGAGTAGACTTCACCTCTGATATATACAGCGTTGTCCTGGCTACTTTGCTGACTGAAGTCTGTGTTAAAGTAGACAGTTTTTTTTCGTGCTGTTATGGTGTTATTTGAATCATCGACAGGAATAAAAAGAGAAATAAAAAAAATATGTGTAAGAAAATAAAAAATATATAGTGGGAGTATTGTAGGACTATTGAATTATTAGTGTAGGTATTGTATAACTTATGTTAGAATGTTGGATAGCCATGCTTCTGATTCATCTCCACCTGATTGGATCATATATTGGGTCCATATTTGTGTAAGCTTATTGGAATTAAATGATTTCCAGTTGGCACTGAGTGTGTTGTATAGTTTTGGAGCTAAGAACATGTAGAATAATTTCATCGATTGTTTTAATAGACTGTTATTTTTAACCATGTGAGTGGTTCGATGCTTTACTCTCCTGTACATCAATCACTGGCTCTTTTGATATTACGAAACGTTTAGGTCCAAGGCTGTCTTCTCGACTGCTCTCCGCGCATCTCGGTCCTGAGCGACTTCGTTCCAGCTTACGATATGTAATAATTTTGTATCATTAAAAACATTTTTAGTCAACTATATGTATCAAGAATCTATTCTGAAAAATAATTTTAATCGGAACAAGTTTATATAAATTACGTAGAAAGATGTAAAGAAACATCATTGTTTTTCTACATGAAAATAAAGTTTGACGACTTCTATGTATAGATCGTCATTGTGATTTAATCTCTAGTTTTTACGATTTATATAAATTTGTATTCATTATAACCAAACTATATTCAGAAACATCGTAACTTCACAAAAAAACCGATTTCATTAAAATTCTAATATTTTTATTTGTTTATTTGATACTTTTTATACAAATAGTGTATGCACGAAATATGTCAAGTCAAATAATTTGTAATGTTGCTCAGAGTTTTGACATAATTGTAATATAATAATAAAATTAAAATATAGTTTCAATCTAATATTCCATTTTTGACCTTTACTTTATTTTAATCGTGTTTTATTCTTTATACAGGTAAAACTTGAGAAATTTCTATATTAGAATTAAGGAGTGTTTGAGATGTCTGAATGGCAACAACTATTCTGAATTCGCTAAACATCTTTTAGAAACAAACGATTATTTTGATATTAACAAGAGTTTAGGAATTTTACATATTATTACTGGAGGTTTAGATAAATTTGAAATTTAAAAAATAAGATAATATGTAAATAGCAAATAAAATATTATAAATAACCAAATCCTTTTTAAGTCAGCTTTTAAATTAGTTTTCGCAGTAGTTTTTAATTAGTTACCCACCACTTATACTTTTATAGTTTTGTTTTTATCTATGCTTGTATTTTTAATTTTAGTATACATTGTTTCTTGCAGAAGATACCGTAGGTATCGAAACATGTTGATGTAACAATAAATAGTGGTTTTAAACAAAGTGTTTTTCTGATAATTAAGATTTTATAATAATACTATTATTGTTATTTATCATAATACTACGATTAATAGAATTATTAAAATATAATGTAATTCAATAAATTATTAAACCTTTCACGATGTCATAAATTAAACATATTTTTTGTGATAATATTGTGTACAAGTATATGAAAATTTACATTTACTTGTTTTGCGTGTTTCATTATAAATAAAAAATTAAACTTAGTGGTAATGAATATCGATTATTCAGCGAGCGAGATACCGTGGATGTTGACCCGTTGCGTAAGAAGGGGGGTAAGCCGCCGAGCCACCCTCGTAAAGGGCTGTAGGCTGATGTTGGGAAGAAATAAGAAAGAAAATTACCGAATAATAATGACTAGAGAAATATTTACAAAAAACAATTTAACAATTATATAAAATAAACTTTTATATAACCACTTGGGTTTGATTATTTAATCCCGACATGTTTAAGAAAACGCGCATTCTACTATCAGGACAAAATAAAACTTAATTGAAATAATATATGACTATTATGTTTAGTTTTCCTGATTATCTTGAGATTCACGTACAAAATCCGCACTGTAAAACCCGATATCTATAACATTTTGAAAGAAACACTTCAGTGTCATGTGTCGAGAGATGTTGGAAGTGAACCAATGGTCCAAACTAGACTGAATAATTATCCATCTTGTCTGTGGATAAGGGACATCTTCTATTTGTAATCGATAGCAATATTCAAAGCACATAAAAATAATTAAAATATCACAAATTCAAGTAATGGCCGAAATCTAAGGATATTTGCAAAAACAGTGATACTTCAGCAAGGCTCCGGTTTTGTGGGATTCTCGCAAATACAGCCCCGGCTCGTGATATCCTTTCAATTTCTATTACTTCTGTTCCTGCTTATTATTTTGGATCTACTCAAATATATGAAAGAGCCTAAAGCTTGATCAGTTAATTATGTTTTGCAATAGAATAAAGTAATATGAATATATCGTTATTCAGAGTAATTTTAGTTTAGTTTAGTCATTCGGGTCATAAATCATTCGAAACCACAAAATAACGTTAAGTTAGCTTGAGATCAATTACGTTTTTTATTAATTCACAACTTTAAAAAAAAAATTTAATCCTGGAAAATAGAACATCAGACAAACAATCAATTATCAGTAATAGAAAGCATTCCTATCCACAAATGAGATTGTCAAATTGAGATAATCTCTCAGATACTCACGGATTTAGCTCTCATTTACCATACCATGCTGTCAACTCATTTTACCGTAAACATTTATTAGCTTAAATGACTTTAATGGCTCGAATTTATTTTAAATATTGAGCATTCAATTTTGAAAAAATGATTAATTACAAAAGTTAGAGCATTCATAAAGTACTACACAATGTGTCCTTCCTTCTTATCTCTCTTCATTTAATTAGTGAGAAAGAGATAATTATATTTGTATGTTTGTTGTTCTTTTCACTGTGAAAATGTGAGTGATCTCTGTCTCTTACGAGTATATTACAAATGGTATTTTTACCAACGTATTAATTTTACAATGAAGGGAATGGAAAAAATAATTGTTTTTGTACGATTTCCTTTACATAATTGGTTTTTCACTAGTCATTCCTCAGCGCTGATATTTTCTTTGGGATTATATAAAATATGAATTTTACGTTGCATGTATTTATCTAAATTTTACAGGTTTAATTATGATTGTAGACGCATGGTTTGGGAAGGGTTAATCATTAAAAAATATTAATCGATTTTAGTGCTCATGTTACAGAACTTAAAGACAGTATTCTGATCTCATTATGCACTAGGATAGAACCCAACCGAGTCAGAAAAAAATGGCCAACAAAAATTGTCAAGTCAGTTAAGAATGTTATGCTCTGATCTTGGATCTGAATTTTGACCAAAGCAAACGAGAATAATATACTTTGAAATTATCAAAATTAACTTTGTGGTTAAAATTCATTATTTTTGTTTGTTAACTCTGTTATATGCAGGAAATTTACTAATAAATTCTAAAGACAAAGATGATAAATTTAACAATTCTGGTGTCTATAAACTTAGTTGCAAGGATTGTGCTGCATTTCATATTGGTAAAACGGGTAGAAATTTTAATGTAAGAGTAAAGAAGCTTTGAGATGTTTAAACAATAGTGGGTTTTCAGAATTTTCTAATCATTTGATAGAAAATGGTCATGGTTTAGATAAAAAATTGGAATTGTCAAATTTGCATTTAAACGGTGTTGGTCATAAATTAAATAATTTGGAATCGTTGGAGATAAAGAAAGCATGTAATACTAATCAAACAATTATAAACAACAAATTAAATTTAACTACGAGACACATTTTAAAATATTTTTCTAAAAATTATTCGAGTAAATTTGTATTAAGTAACAATTTGAGTAGGGTATTAAATTTATTTTTTAAATAATTATTGTTTTTTAAAATAGATTCTGGTAAAGGAACAACATATGTTGCTTAGTATTGACGTCCTGAAGAAAAAAATGATATTTTTTGAAGCCGGTAGATGTATTTAAACTCAATAAATGGTTAATAAAACAAAGTTAAAAAATAAAAAAAAAGAATAATATAATTTTCGACAATCTATATTTGAAGAGCTTACACAATGGTTGAATACCTTGCCAAAATTCTTATAACAAAAGCGCGGCGATGAACAATATTGTGTTTTTTTACCTGTCTGCATATAAAGGGTGTTTTTTTTTAGAGGCGTTTAATTAATTTAAAATGAAATAAAATTCATAAAAATCGTGGCAATGGCCATGGAATTAGCTTTATTGGAAAGATAATATTATACCATTATCATTTAAATATGATCTCGCGCATATGGGCGCCTCAGCTGGCTCAAATAAAGCGCAATCTGGAAGTCCAATTTTCGACCGCTTTTTGGAGCAACTGGGGACGTATATCGTTTATAAGTCGTCTATCGTCTCTTTTTTATCGGCATAGACTAGATATTTCACATATTCCCACAGAAAATAATTCAAAGGTGTTTTAAAACACACGATCTTGAACGTTCATTTCGCGAAATTATGCCCTCATCAAATGTTTCCTTCAATAAATTGATTGTGGTTTTCGCTGTGTTGTATGTTGCGCCGTTGTGTTGAACCACAGCTCTTTCACATTAATTCCATTCAACTGAGGAATGAAAAAGTCAGTAATCGTGGATCTATAGCGCCCTCTATTGACCGTAACTTTCTACCCGGCATCATTTTTAAATAAATATAGACCAATGATTTCTCCAGCCCATAAAGCATACCATACAGTGACTTTTGTGAATGTAACGGGGTCTCAATAATGATTTACAGATTTTCTTCACTTCAAATGTGGCAATTTTGCTTGTTGACGTAGCCATTCAACAAAAATGAGCCTCTTCGCTGAAAAAAATTTTGTGTTGAAAATAAGGATCAAGATCTTTCAAATAATGGAAAGATTAAACGTATTAATATCAAAAAGGTAACATATAGATTCGAAAATTTGTCGCTAAAAATATTGTAGCTGTAGCATAGTTGAATAATGCACCTTCACGGTTAGGAAAGATATTCAGGTTCGAATCACGGCGGCGCAACAACAATATTTTTCGATAAAATTGATTTTATATGCATGTCTTTCTAATTAATATATTTAATTCATATTTAAAATACCACAGACCTATCTTCTGAGTAATTACTACTTCACAATAAGAATGTGTTCTCCTAACAAATAAAATTAACTTTATTAAATTTAATTTTTAATTTTTTTGATTCATTCATTTTCACATATTTTATTAAAGTCAAACCCTATATATAATTTAATTACAAATCAATTAGCTCCTAAAAGATAGACACAACGTTTTAGGTTTAAATCTCAACTACAATACTGAAACGAAATTAATAGTTGAAATTAGCCTCTCAAACAAAATAATTGTCTGAGTTTACGTTACAAAACTCTTAAGTCTCTGTATCCTCGAAGGTGACCTCTTCCAAAATTAATAATACTTCTATCAAATTCAATCGAATCAATATTTGTGTTTTTGGTTTGTTTTTGAACACTATTTTATCTGTCTTATGTATTTTTTCATTTTTTAAACATGTTCATACTTTACCCCAATATTTTTTAACATGATGACATAACAAATGTATCTGTCTATTTACGAGAATATTTTTTCATTTGTACTGTAAGTCTTATTGGATTTATTATATTCTATTTTATTTGCAAACATGTAATAGTTATGTGTTTCTGTTTAATCCAATTTAGAATAGGGTAACTATCAGCAACCTACATAAAAATGAACGACGCTTACAATAACGTCAACATTTTTTTGGTGCAGTGTGTTTTCAGTGTTTCTTTGCGATCTTAAAGCCCGGACACTGGCAGAAATGAAGGCAGCATTGAGTTAAGGGCCGGTTGTGTTATCAGTAGTAACTTTTTACTATGGTAACTTTTTCTATAGTAACTTTTTACTGACGCACGTAGTAAAAATCCCTTGGGGGTTGTTGATACATCAAAGCATAGCTGGAGACGTCTATAGGTGTGACAAATAATAATGAAACACACTTTATTTTATGCATTATCTATGAATTTCTTCACCTTGGCATTCGACATGTCACATTGGTGGTGAAAGTTTTCGTATTATGTGTAATAATGTATTTAAACAACGATATCATCAACGGACGAACTCTCATCACTAAAATAATTGAATATTGAATAACTAATTGTCGTATACTGCAACTTTCAAAGTATCAATGTGTCAGATGACTTTTGGAACAGCTGTGAAAAGTCCGCCATATTTAACTATCAATTGTTGTTTTTACTATCGGATATCGCAGAATAAAGTGAGCTTACTACGGGATGTACTTTCGAGAAGTAATTTTTTTTTACTGACGATAATTTTCACAGATCACACAACCGGCCTTAAGTTAACAATATTAAGATTACGAATTTTGTAGAAAATCACTCACTTGCACGCGGGAGAAGAATGGGAAGTAGACGAATGTAGTGGTTGAAAAACAATAGTACACCGTCTATATTCCAAGAAACTACTAATAATGGTATTATTATTCATATCCAGAACGATTGCCAACCTCCGATGAGAGATAGTACTTCAAGAAGAAAAAGTTTAATCCAAAAAAATGTTTTCCTTTAACAATGTATTGCTTGATATATAAAAGGTTTAATCCCTAAAACGTAATAAAATGAATAAACATATCTCAACGTTTGAAGTGTTTGTTGTATATACCTGCTTAAGTTTTCTCTACTTTATTTCTGTGAAAGCTGACTATCGATCTTTTCTGGAGAGTTGCCACTTTCTCCCGCGGATAAGCGAGCACTTAAACATAATAAATTACCGAAAAATTTTTCCATTTATATCTTACGTCCAAAATTAATTCTGTTTTTCACTCGAGAAAACTATTTTGAAAACAACATATATAATTTTAGCTATTCATCGATACCAGATATCGCCAACTCATTTCATTTTAAATGTCTATACGCGTATTTTTATTCCTAAATATTAAAATTATATATCTCCGAAAATTAATTATATATCTTTTAAGTCAAATACCAATTCGAATAACTTTTAACGTAATTTAGGGGGGTTAGAAGGTTAAGACGATCTCTTGTTGATCAAATCCTGGTAGGGAATTCAAACGTCGTTCCAAAATGTCACCAAATTTACCTGTATATCAATTCGAATATTTTTGCTTGCGGTCGAAATTCCATTTGTCGAAAGAAATTTTTTTTTTTCCTTATTCTATACTCTAAACCTACCCACGGTGACGGTTCTCAGTATTACAAATAGTTCCTCTATCGCTAAATTCGCCGGTCGGTCTTTGGCCGTGAAACGTGTTGCATGTATGTTGTGTGTCGAATTCATTGAAATTTTATTTAGAAAATATGATTTTTTGGATATATGACTACTTGCCTTTGTATATATATATATATATATATATATATATATATATATATATCTAACAAAGGCATATATATATCATATTTTGGATATATCCATGTCATATATCCAAAAAATCATATTTTCTAAATTTCAATGAATTCGACACAATTTAATAATTATATATATATATATAATTATTAAATTCACAAAACGCATAATTTGACGCATTCTTTGGTTTACGTAGTTATTCAATTCTCATTAATTTTTTCTCTAGTAATAGCAACATATATTGCTATTATCCACGAAGTGGCCATTACAGCCACCCGCAGGGCCTAGAATCAAACTAGTTATTATTATACTTATGCTATTTTATACTCAAGGAGAGGCTTTCATTTTTCCAGTTTGAAATTCGAGAAATTCCACTAATTAGTAGTGTTTACTTAAATACATAGCTTTCAAGATGAGACTAATAGTTAAATTCTTATATGTATCATAAAAATAATTAATAACATTATTTGTTACGCAAATCATGCGGGAGGTGAAGGTTTAAATAGAAAGAGACAAAAAAAATGTCAAAAATAACTCACATCTGGAATCTTTTTAATATTAATATTTGGAATGAAATAAACATGTGTGTTATTATTCGAATTAATTAATAGAAAATTTAATCATTTATTGGTGTACCTAACTCATATATATGAATATGTTTGAAATCAGACAAAATACCTTAATATATTTAGATCATCGCTTAAATCAATGTTCTAAATTTTTTTTAAATATGACAGCTTTAATTTATTATTTTGTTTAATATTGTCGATTTAAAACGCCATGTTGCCGTTTTGGTAATATATCTGTTTCATAATTACAAACTATTAATGAAACATACAGCTAGTGTTTAAAATACAACATTGTTATATATAAACGAAATATTTAATTGCGACTTACATAAAAATAACGCATATAAAATGTTTACTTTTTTCAAGAAAACGTTGTTTCCCGTAAAATCGGTAAAAAAACATCTAATTTTTTAAAATTGCTACTATTGTTGTGAATAAGTTCAATATTAATTCATATTGTGGATAAAATATGCGTGAAAACATATAAGGAAAATAGTGACAGCGCGGATTCGACGCGGATAGACCAGAGTATTGAAGTTCGATGGACAATTAAAATTACCGTCTTTTATATGACTGAAAATATAATATTTAAAAAGTGATTATTATGTTTTTGATGTAAAATATATAAAGCATGTGAGTAAATACAATATTTTATTTAAAAACGTATGTTCTCACCAAACCAAAGAATTTTAAAAACGTCTAAAATTGGTAATATATCCTGCAAATTAAATGGCTTATAACACTATTAATTTTTAATATTTTGCTAATTTGTCTGAATCAAGATTTGTCTCCGTAATGTTAGCTTCAAGATTATAAGAAAATATATTTCGTTTATGTAAGAATTTTCCATGTTAAAATAATGTTGTGACACGCGGGAAATGCATAGCCGGCGGCATGCGGTCTTTCTTATAATGCTTGTATTGTTTTAACTATGGCAAATAAAATTCAGTTTATTAGTTTTAAATTAGTATAAAAGTCTTATCTAAGTTATAGTTTTAAAAAAAGCTAAATCTAGTGTATAACTTCAGATATAAATGAATAATAAAAACTCACATTTTGTTTAAAAAAACAGCAAATTTTGAATTATCATTGAAAGTAGTGCCTCAACTGAAATTTCGATATATATAATGAGATGCAAAGACCAGCGCTCTCATTGATGGACTGAATTTTTAATAATAAAAAAAAAATTACGCAAGCTTCTTATTGCTCGGCTTAGTTTGAAAAATAGGAAGACCATTACTGTGATGTGTATTGCGTGAAGGCATCTTTATTTTTTTAATAAATAAAATATCGTCTTCGTTTATACGTATCCTGGAAAAGAGAAATGAACACCAGGAGCGCACTGGGGCGAGGGTCGGTCGGGGGTGTGTTGTGCCGCCGCCCTCACTAATTGAACGGGCCGTTATAAATCGCCGCCCATTTCCCCCGCGGCAAACTTCCCCCGTCGCTTGCGTCATTTGTCTGATCGGCTTTGCGTCATGATTTTAAAGTGAAATCAATTCGCTGCTCTCCGAAAACGCGCCTAAAACTTTCGTCCTATTTATTTCGCGTTCATTTCATTCATTTCGTTCGTAAACATTCATTTCATAACCAATAAAGCTGGATTTACCGTAGGCCCCCCATATTATTAAGTTCTCCAAAACCTTTAAAAAAAATTAATCTATTAATAAACTTTTTTTTCACGAAAATACGCAATGTATGTTCATTTTATAATTGAAAAAACGTAATGTTATTCACGAGTATGTAAGTATTTTTTAGTGTGTTGCGAAAATTTCGTAATTTGTATAATGTATCGTGATGTTAAAAATGTTGAGAACCACCGGCCTAAATGATCCAAAAAAAATTATAGCCTTGATGTTTTATGAAATTTTAACAATAGCGACCCATTTGAATAATAAAAATGAAAATCACTGCTGTTAATGCGGCTACTCGTATAATCTACACTTATTGGAAAGGCAACCTGACAAATTTTTCTGAAACTGGACGGACCACTTACACTTTTTACAGAAGATACATGATTTATATATTATTACGTACTTGCGTAGTTAGTACGTTCCAGTTGTACACCTCATAGGATCCTCTCAGCCTGCGTCCGCTGCTCTGGTCCCCTGGCTGCCTCGGTTCGTAGAAGCCCGCCTTGCGCCTTCCGTCGGACTGCACGCCCCGAGTCTTTTCGCCGCCGGTCCTCTTCACCCAGAAAATATTCCGAAGAGCCTAGAAGTCCGCCGACGATCACTGCTCCAAGAAGAACTCGATCTTCTTTGCTCCTTTCTTCCAATTTGTTTCCCTCCCGAAACAAATATTAGCCGTAATCTGTCTTTTTTTTTACCGGGCTGCGCCAACATTACGTAGTTAGTACGTTTCAGTTGTACACCTCTTAGTTGGATTGATGGTTGTCCAAGGTATATAACTCGTATCGAAGTCAACGATAACGCAGAAAAGAGCTGCGCTTTGAGCGCGTTCCCTATTTATCCCCGCACACAGGTACAAATCCCGCCTCGGCGGTGCGGCGCTCACACACATTACACACACACACACATCTATGCAAACTCAAAGACACCACATATATTTTTATGAATAGTAAAGTAATGCGGATCATTTTTGAAATTCTTACATTTAATATGAACATGCATAATTTAGTTACGTTGTCAGTTATAATTGATACTACATCTAATAATAATTAAATGTAAAATAATATGATTTAACATTTGAGTATCGCGTGACTCGCATTAGCGACGCGAGTTATAAACCTTGAAGAGATAATTTAGTAAGTGTTGAACCATGTTTATAGATCCCATTTGACAATGTTTCATACTAGATTGAGTGACTAATGGGTCGACAATTTGTACGTATTTCTCGATACGAAAATGGGATATTATTACACTTTCAAATAATCTATAGAATCCTGCCAGGTTAATTAATAAATTATCACATTGCTTTATTTCGATAGACTTAGATCGATTCTCGAATAGAGAACATTAAATTTTCATCTTCACTATCAGTCATTTTTAATCTATTGTGATGGTGGATCCGTTACGCTTAATCTACTGCTGGATAAAGGCCTCCTCGAGTGTCTCACTTTTCTTTTTTGACGATGCCTGTCGGCCTCGTTATTCCTATCGAGTACTGCTATACGAGTATATTAATATTTAATAAAGTATATTTCTTGGTATATTCAATTATATCATAAGGAACAAGGAAGAGATTTGGCGTATTCATTTATAGAATAAAACAACAGACAAGGCAGCAATCTTAGAAAAATTTACAAAATAATGTAAGAAAGCAAAATACGTCATTCTGTAGATTGTAAACAAACATTTGAATCGCAAACTCATCATTATATATTAGAAAAAACATTTTTTTAATTCACATTAGAAACAAAGGTAGAAATCTCCATTCAAAAAATTATTCCCATACAAAAAAATCACGTGACAAAATGACAGTACATCTGACCAGTTTGTCGTATAATTTTCGCTCCTGTTTTAAATCGTAATTGATCTTTTTAACCCTTCCCAAACCGTGCAGAGTAACACACGTATACCGTCATAATTAAACCGATAATATTTCGGTAAATACATGCAACATAAAATTCATATTTTGAATAATCCTAAAGAAAATATTAGCGTTCAGGAATGACTAGTGAAAAACCAATTACGAAATGGGAATCGTACGAAAACAATTATTTTTTCCATTCAATCCGTCGTAAAATTAATATGTTGGTAAAAATACAATTTGTGTTACAAAAGACAGAGATCACACACCATTTTCAGAGTGAAAAGACCAACAAACATACAAATATAATTGTCTCTTTCTCACTAATTAAATGAAGAAAGATAAGAGGAAGGACACATTATATACGACTTAATGAATGCTCTAAATTATGTTATTAATTATTTTTTTCAAAATTGAATGCTCGATATTTAGAGTAAATTCGTATCATTTAAGCTAATAAAAACATTTTTTCTAGCTATTATTTACGCTAACACGAGTTGACAGCATGGCTGCGTTCGGGTAATTTATATCACGTTACGGTAAAGGTTAAATCGTAAGTCGAACAATGAAAAAGCTAAGAAGATGGAATGTCGTCCTGCAGAAATGTCATCATCTGATGCTCAAAAATCAATTACAATCAGCATGATTGTATTTTGGGAGCAAATTTAGCAATGCTGAATTTTATAAATAAAAAATTATAAGTTAATACAAATTAAATTCGTCAGTTAGAAAAATATACAGAAATATTCAATTTATCGATATTTCGAACCTTTTCTATCTGGAAAAATGCGTTTGAATTCATCTGTATCAAAACACCACAGAACTATGTTTTTAAAAAACTGAAAATAATGTGTTCACTTTAAAATATAAGTTGTTGAATTTTCACAATAGTGATGCCGTGGACAAATACAATTCCGACATATGCGCGAATTCATATTGACACCTCTTTTCTTCCCGTCTGGCACCAGTTCCCTAAAATCTCTCGACTCGGCGTGTTGGCCATCGGGCTCTTAGAGATCGCCGAGTGTGAAGTGTATTTTTCGACATCATCATGACCATATTGTGGAGTTATAATCGTGTAAAACGCGAAACTTGCTGTTATGAGCTTCAGGATCAGTTTCTTATTGGGTTGGTTCTATTCCGTATCCTATTAATTCTCGCAATCTAGTCATTTTTAACCATCAAAGTAATTCTTTAATTAACCCACCAAACCATTCTGGTATACCCCGTATTTTCATTTCTCTCTGATTTCGGCGATTTACGTCGGAAACAATAAGTAATTTAATTCTTAAATGATTAATAAATGGGTTTTACATTTTATCAGTTTCTAACGATTCTTTCACAATCAATATTGTAATAGAATGCTACCTTTGTTTTTATGTATATACCTCTTAATTAGGGATCCAATTAAATTATTACCAATGTACCTGAGACGCAGCCTTCCATTTTTCAGAAACGTGGCTTACAGAGTGCACGATCTGTCAGAGAGGACGATTTGAGAAAGCCAGTGTTTGGAAAATGGAATGGACTCAATGGACTGACCAGATTAAAAATGCAATTCGCTATGGTCCCTGTTGCAACAGCTCTTCGAACTGCAGGTCGCAGAAAAGGGTGAAGGAGAATCCCCAAAAACATTAACCCGGTGATCTCAATTCAAAAGGAAACCGAGAAGAAATAATTACAATGTTACACGAGTAATTTCGACTCCTTTAGTGTTAGTTAGCGTCGTAGTCATATTTTACTAGTAGCCTAAAGCTGACGTCACAACATGTGGTCCAAAACCACACAAGTCAACCGACGGAAAAATTACCCAGAAAGAAAAAAACAAGAAATTATATTATCATCTGAACCGTATTTGACATCATTGTCCACAGAGATTGGTATTTATGACGTTGACCAGTTCTATAAAGTTTTAAAAAAAACACGACGTTTAAAAAAAACTTGTACCACAATATTACTTCCAACAAAATTCTTAAAAATATATTCCCAAAAGTAAAATAAAGAAACGTTGTCAAACATCTCTGAAAACTATAAATATTTTTATATACTCGTAATTGCTGTACATTATATCTTTGTACTTAATGAGAATATTTTATTACTTTATATTTTACGTTTGTTTTTTGTCACTGCATAAACAACATTACTCTAAGATTTTGGTATCCTGTTTGATGAAAACTTTCATTCGTCCCGAACACTAATGAAATTGCTAATAAAGCTGTGAAATGTCTTGGTTTTATGTTATTATCTTTGAAGGATTTCAACTCATTTAAATCACCTTAAGTTTTATACTTTATTATTCAGTTAGAAGTCATTTAGAATGCGTCAATTTGGTCCCCATTCTATAAAATTCATCAATTAATAATTGAAAAGATTCAACATAATTTTTTAAAGTTCATAAATTTTAAACTATCTATACCGGTTGAATAAATCAATTCTAATTTTTAAATGAGCTTTCTGAATTTTAAAAAAATGCCGTGTTGAAGAACCTTGAGCTATTTAATATTTTTATGTAAAATAGTAAAATGGCAAGCCAAAAATCTTTGTATTGATTTTGTATTGTGTTTCTATGTGAAATACTATTTTGTCTTTTGTTATTTGTCATTTCGATATTTTCTTTAGCTCAATACTTAAATATAAATGTACACAATGTTTTAGATACAATTGATTAGGATATTAAGGTCGTTCTTTATCTTAACTTTTTTTTTACTAGTAACTAGTATTAGTGTATATTTGATAATTAATTACATTGACCCTATACGGATATTAATTAATTAATTAATTAATAAAACAAATTAGATATATCACTTTAGATTAGAAAAATACAAATTAATTATTGTTCTCAAAAAATATAATGGCAATACGAGCTTGAATCCAGAGCTTTATGTTTCCAGTAGAATGCTTTACGTAATTTCAATAAAAATATTATACATACTTAACATTTTAGGTTATGTGTAGAATAATAGTGACCATACGAGTCTAAAATAATTTAATTCCCACACGAGTACACGATTTAGAAGGGTATGAGGAAATCAGAAAGTACTATAGAAGCAATATAATTTTTATGATCCTGGATATTGCGCGCTGTGATAAACGCCAAAAGTTTTCAGAAAATTACGCGAAACGTAAAAAAGACATCTTAATATTTCTCCGGAAATTTATGGTCGCATGGAATAGCCTTTTTGGAATATTTGCAAGGTGGTATTATTTTTTTAAGGGGGAATTTAGATGTTAGACCGATTAACCGAAAAATTAAATACACAATGGTGAATTCTTTTTGAAAAGTTTTTTATTCGTTTGCGATTGTGTTTTTTGGTCCGTAACGCCGGATATTTCTGAAATTGAATGCCGTATGAACCGGGTGAATTTTGTTATAAATTTGGCCTTAATGTTTACTATTCTTTTTATATCAATTGTGTGGAAATTACGATTATAAACCTTATATTATATTAGGAGAGCACATTCTTATTGTGATGTAATTATTCACAACATAGGTCTGTGATATTTTAAATATGAATTAAATATAAATGCACTTTCTCCGGTTTGGAAAGAGATTCAGGTTTGAATCCCTGTGGCGCAACAACAATATTTTTCGATAAAATTGATTTATATATGTATATCTTTGTAATTAATATATTTAATTTATATTAAATTGCTAATAATAAATATTCGAAACTAAACAACATTTTCTATTATCAAAAATACGTTAAAATTAAAACGTATTATAATTGAATTTTAATCACTGCTATGTACATGAAATTATATTTTTTTGTCTAATCAATATATTATAATACACACTATGATTTAACTAAATCAAATCTCTCGTAGTAACTCTTGAATCTGCACATAACGTAGGTACCATTCTTCTGGTCTCTTTACCTTCTCGCAATGACATGAATATTGTGTTGTCATTATGAACATAAAAGATTCTTGAAATATATTCAAACTTTATTTAATGCATCGAGATTATACATCCACAATGGATATTATCCAAATAATCATAAGGTAATGGGCTTAAAATAATTCAAAGATCTATTCCCCGCACTTCCTGGTTCTCCAAAAGGAAAGTCTCCAAAAGAACAATATCAAATATTTCTAGAATGAGAATTGGGCATTGCCAGGTAGCCTCACATTTATTCAGATTGAACATAATAGACTCCCCAATATGTGAGTGTGGTACCGAGGAGGAAACCCTTGACCATATCTTTTTTGCCTGTCCATTACGGATCACAGATTTTTTTACAGTAATCTCGTCAATGGTAATTTTCAACTCCTGATTAACTTGTGTCATATTCTTTTCCTTAACTCGCCGCATTTAATCTATATAAAAGTAAATTTTTTGAACGACAATGGTATTGACTTGTAATGTAATATTTCCTATTCTATAATAATTATATATATTATAGTACTTTTCTCTATAAAATAATGTTTTAACTTGATTAATGGTACAAATCACTCTTGAAGGATGGATTGCATATTTAAAAGAAGAAGAAGATTGCATATAATAGTTGTTTTAACGAGTTATGAAAAAAAGTTTGCGAATAAAACTAACTTTCCGTCTATCTAATTTAAATTTTAACTATTACTGATCACCAGTACTATGTATATATAACTACGTACTTATAACAAATGCACAATGTGTTTCTTTTATTTTTTTGTTAACGTAAAATTAGTATACCTTACATAATTTTATTAGCTTTATCTGTGTTTTTCTTTGAGAATTAATTATAAAAGAATATATCATTCCTGGGTCTCTCAAAAGAACTGAAACTTGAATAGCTTTATAAAATTGTATATTTTTGTTTTAAAATAGTACAATTTCACGGCTGCTGCCGAGTTATAATAAATGAAAATTATTATGTAAATTATCTGCGCTGCAATGAATATTTTATAAATCGTATAAATTTGCGGTTTATTTCAGAGAGCTTTAATAAATTCGAATTTTAGAAGAAGCTTCATAAATAAGTTCTGCGTATTTTGATAGTACTTCTTATTCAATGTTTGTATTTATCATAAAATATGATTTCGCGAGTATACCGTAGAATTCATAATGACTAAGGTTTAACACTAAATACACGCTCGAAGACAGAATATTACACCCACGTATCTATAATTACTATTTATTAATAAATAAACATGAAACAATCAAGTTCACAGCTTACATATGTAATGTATTATAAATCAGCTATGAGAACTAAAATAAATGCAGTAATTTAATAAATTATTAATATATACAAAATCCTATGATATATATGAAATCGATTAGTTTTATTAGAGTAGGAAATTTAAAAATTAGATGCCGCTAAACTGTAAGAAATTGTTTAAATCGTTATATTTTTAATAAAAACCGCCCCATGTAAGGTTTTAAACACTAGTACATTTATACAATTGAGATCACCCCTGCAACAACACTGTACATCAATTTTGGGCAGATCAGAGTTATAAATGCCACAACATTGTATATCTTCTTAGCCATCGAATGGTTAGTATATTAAACAACCATATAAAATAAATAAAATTACTATTTCATACACTTTCTAAGTGAGCTTCTCTGTAACAGTGTATGCCATCCAAAATGGCCGACGCTCTGTCTATCGATCAATATTTGAAAAAACTGATACACAATCTTGTTGAAAGGGGTTCAATTATTCACCAGATATTATACGCATCAGAAATATGGATAACGAATTCAAGGGACAGGCAGAGATTCTTCAGATTCAGAGCTTTAGAAATGTGGTGTTACAGGAAGATGTAAATACCGTGGACTGTTAAACGCACTAACATATCGATACCATTAAAAATACTCATAGTTATTCGGATAAAAAAATATATACTTCAATTCTTAAAATTTATACACCTTTTTTGATAGTTTCAATTCCCAGAGTTTTTGAACACGTATAATGAAATAATGTTTTTTTTCATGTTTACTATTATTTTCTTGTTCATTTAATACATTTAGATTATTAGGAAAACTAATTGATAAACATGTTAATTTCTTATTTTTTAATTATTTTGAATAATATTTACAATATCTTTATGTGAATTATTATTGTATATAAAGTATATTGTTGTATTAAGTATACCATAGTAAAAATTCTTCGCGCATAACTCTAACAAACGTTTTGTCGTAGGTATATAAATTTCTGTCGCACAAAGGTTGGCTTAGAAAATCCGCAGTTAAAAGATTTATTTATTTATTTAGCCTTTCTGATAACAATAATATAAGAGATTTTCAGTCTCCTTACCTAGTCCGAAGTTTGTGTTAAAGGAGACAGGTTCATTCGTAATGTTCCGTATCTAACGATGAGATCTATAGTAGATTGTCGACTAGAGACAATCTCTGAGATACTTATTTTGCTCCAATGAGATACTTTGGAGACCACTCTCAGCTTCCGTAGTCCTATGTCACCATACCATGTCTCAGAGATTCACCGTTTCGTGCCTTACTTCACGCTCGTATGTTAAACATCAAATATCACTTTCGTCGTGTTCCTCGCTTGGGTAATTTTGAATCTCCCTAGTAGCAGTCAATCCTTAAATGTTGGTAATTTAACGCCTTTTGTTAATGTTAATGTTTAATGACATATCTAACTTTCAGAATGTATAGTAGTTTTAGGTAATATTTACGTGCACGTGTCAAATCTCACTGTCAGAATGTATGTCGTATACAATGGTTAGTTTTTGTCTCTTTTTAACGATCTCACACTGATCACCGAGTTTATTTTCATCACGCGTACACGGTATTGAGATCTATCTCAACTAAATCTCTGAGATTGTCTCCTTCCGTGGACACAGACCCTAACAGGAAAATATAAACAATATAATAAATAAGTAATCTCAATTAAAATAATACTTTTAATCAACATATTTTTTTAAATTATTAAACACCTTTCATAGACGACACATTGTTTGCACTCATAACTCACAATCATCTGTTTAATGAATAGAGAAGGAAGTGCACTTGGGTTTAGTGAATAATATTCACGTACTAGTCTAATGTTATCAAGTAACATGATTAAGTAAATAAATTGGATCATTTCTGTTTGCGCAGGCCTAATGAATCCATTTACTCCGCCTGACGCTCGGTCTCGGGGCCCGCTGGTGCGACGTATCTCACTATCTTCCACCGCCCCCCTCGGATGCAGCGGGATGGCATATTAAATTATGAAATTTACGTCTTCTCCCCCGTTCGGCGCGAGCAAACGGCGTCCACTTCTAAGCCAGCTCTAATTATATCTGATTACCTCTAACTTTACTACGGGCGCGGGGCTAATAAGCACCTGGGCCCCGGGAAGATGACGCCGTCCCCCGCCAAGATGATGGAAACGAAATGTGGAAAATGACAAGAATGGATGACGAAATACACGGTCGGCCGGCAGTTCTTCCTAATGTCAGAAGATCCGCTGTATTTTACGGACGCGGGAGGCTAAGCAATTAGAAATTTATTAAAAGAAATAAACGAATCTTTATAATTTTGTGACTAATTTCTGCGGTGGGTATTGTAATTATTTATATATTACAATACTAATGATCCACAGACACCATTAGATGCCCTTGGAACAATGTGATATTGTCTCTGACACTTACACCAGACTGAGATATCGATCATTTATATCAATTTTTCGATCTCTTATCGGAGTTTAGTTCATCGCACATGAAGTGAATTTTTTACAAAAATGTCGCTACATAATTTACAGTAGTAAAATTTACCGATTCCTGATTTCGGTACATTTATTTACATATTTTTATTTTTAACACTGCAACAAGCCACGATGGTCTAATGGCAGTAAAATACATCAAAAAATGCCCAGGCTTAATAAAATCATATAGATGAATTATTTGCTCACCGGGAATCGAACCCGGAGCCCCCAGAATGTTACATAATATGGTATTTTTAATATTTTTTGCTAATTTTACATTGGGGTTTTTATTCACTTTAATATAGATTATTTTAAAACTTTGTTTTTAACCATTTTATGACTTATATTTAATACACTAATCGGTTTTAGAAAATACAATTTCTTTCATCAGGATTTCAAATTAACTAACTAAAACCATATATGTCAAATTTTTCTAATGTATTTAAAAATAATTAATATTTTGAAAAAAAATCTAGTTTACTTTTAAATTGTTACGATGATGAAATATGTGGAATTGACTTAATGATACAAAATATGAATGAAATTGTAATATCTGAAATCGGTTGGTGTATTAAATTTAAGTCGTAGAGTAGTAAAGAACGATGTGTAAATAATCCATATTAAAATGATTTAATTCTTATATTTTATTTGCTTATTGTATGTAGGGTTGTGTATCACGTCAACATTCTTTCTTTTTTAATGAAAACATAATCTTTAATGATAAGTAGCAATTTTATAATATAGTTCTACGATATTTAAAACAAATTAGATGAATCCACAGATCACAGACATGAATTAACGCAAATTCCTTATCTCAATATTTTCATTACGTAATCACGTTGGTACCACATACGCAATCAAATAGCTCCGTGATATTTTTTTAAAATATGACTCGATTGGAACGAAAATTTAAACGCTGACAATATAATACGCAATGTAAAAAAAGACAATTAATTTTCGAAGAGTAAATACTTTTACCTATATGTACAATTTATTTCATCTATATTAATTTACTAATGTGTTGATAAATCAATTAGAAAATCTATCTATCGAAGAACAATTAGAAAAATATATATTTTCGATAAATAGATTTTTTTCTGTACATCTTTCCAATTGATTAATCTAATTTGTATTAAATATTCTTACTATTTCTAAGCTAAAGTCATAACAAACTCGGTGGTTAACTCAGAACATGAAAGAACCCCCAAATACGTGGTTGCTAGGCAAACGTTTTATTGCTAGACCGAACAACAAATCGTATATTTACACTACTCTTATTGTGATTTAGTTAAAAAAATATAATAAAATCAACTTTATTATTTAAGTACTTTTTAAAAACATTTCAATTAACTCATTAAAGCCTTTGTTAATTAAACTAAAACTAATAAAACTCCAAGTAAAATAGTTAAGCTGGCTTAATTCATCATCCAATCTCTAACTCCTTCATTACAAATAACACTTGTGTATTCATCTCAAGCTTTTAATTACATCAAACGATTAGCGAGAGTTTTTGTGCCCCCCCACCCCTCCCCCACTCCTCGATGCCACTCGTGGGGTGTGTGAATCTACGGGGCGAATGTTACATCCCCCACCGAGTCTGCAGCTCGTCTGGAATCCTAATATCCCTACAATATAAATGACCGGATTCGTTTCGCCGATTCACTAGAAAACGATACAAAGTAATGTTGTTAAATGTAGTTTGACGTCGAATTAACAGACTTGTTAACAAACTTTTTGTCAGTTAGGTAAGACACGTGTATGGGTGTGTATTTGACCAAATTATTTACTATAGTTGGTGGACTCAATCAACCCTGCCAGTAGGTAGGAAAGGGGTTCAAATTTTATCCCGTACTGACTTTTGTCAAATTACTACGGTCTCTATCTAGGGCAGCGGTTCCCGATATATAATATTTTAATTGCGGAACCGTTTTCTGTTTTCCAAAAAATGTTGGATCCATGACAAATTTTACTCTACTAGGACAGAGGTCGACAGACCGCGGCTCTAGAGCCACACGCGGTTCTTTTCATAAGCATTTGCGACTCTTCAACTCTAGCCCATATTTTCATCTGCAATCATATTAGATACATTGAATAATTTACCCGAAACATGTGACAGAAAAAGAACCAGCATTTGCGGTTCTCACAAACGTTGACTCTGCCTATTTATGCGAACAAACGTTCCTTTACATGAATCAGATAAAAAATAAGTTAAGAAGCAAATTAACTGACGATAATTTACGATCACGTTTAAAATTGAAAACAGACAACTACTATGTCGAGACATAGCAAAGCTTTTAAAAGCGATGAAAGGTTACCGTTCTAACTGGTAAACATTACAAAACCCAAAAAGTATTTTATTATTTAAGTTTTCTTGTATTATAAATACATAATGCACTGAAGTCCTGAAGCTTGTAACTCCCATATAGTATATTCTTCTAAGTAGCCCACGACTGTATTGTGAATTTGAGTTTTAAATACAAATCTTGATTTCATCTCGTTTTATTTCGTCAATAAAATTGATGTAGCTGCAGTAAAAATGTATGTTGCGGCTCTATGAAAATATTGAAATTTTTTTACTTAATATTTAGCTTTTCTCAATTGAAAGTCTACCGACCCTTGTACTAGGACAAATAAAACGAACATCAAAAGTCGAAAAAAAAAATTAATACACAGGGTGTACCCTGTGTATAAATTTTTTTATACACAGGGTACACCCTGTAGGTGGGTATCTGATATTTTAATGTGAAAATATTAAAAGATTATGTACCATTGCAGAAAATTTTAACGTATGAGACAAAATCGTGTTAAGGTTTAAGTCTACGTACGAAATAAATATTTACATAATTGTCCAATTATTATTCTAAATCTTTGCTTCAGGCCATATAACAATGTTGTTCATTTAACAAAAAATAGTCTAGATGTTTGAAGTTCGATGACTTTTAATTTTTTGTATTCAATATATTATTTGAAATCAATAAAATATTAAAATTAATGGAAATCGGGATTAATCGCATAAATATGGCTTTATATCTCTAACACGGTTAACATTTTGGACACATATTTTAATATGTTTTAACAGTTTTGTTACACCCGCAGTTTTTCACTCCGTGTATTCGTTTCACTAACGTAATCCAATCGATCCAGGTTGGTGTTTTATGAACAATTTCAATTATTGTAATTAAATCATTTATCACTTTTATATAATCATTACTATGAACACAAAAAGTACTTAAAAGTAATTAAAAAGGATCCAAGATGTAATAGATGTACTTTAAAAGAAAAAAAAACATGTATTGAATATGCAGAATGGAAATGAATATGCAGAATGGAAATGAATATGCTTATAAACTGGCCGAACTTCCCGGAGTTTTCCCTCATCAATTCCCATATCCCGATGTATGACAGACTTAATATGGTAAAAATACGTACGAATTCGCTCAACTCGCCACATTTAATCTACATAATAGCAAATTTTTTGAACGACAATGATATTGACTTGTAATGTAATATTTCCTATTCAATAATATTATTGTAATTTTTTCTATAAAATAATGTTTTAACTTGATCAATGGCACAAATCACTCTTGAATTATGGATCGCATATTTAAAAGAAGAAGAAAAATATGCAGGACTGAAGTTTATTACGTAAAAAATTACTTTATTTTTGTACAATAAATAAGGTATGCAGTACCTCTTCCGTACACTCATGTGAAAAGAGTTGAAAATTGAATACTGTGAAAGAAAACTGGTGATATATAATAAATGATTTTGCTGTCCAGTTATCAGATTTGTGTAGCAAAACCATATTCCTCCTCAGTCAATTCTTTATTCTTCTATTACCTGTCTCCTGTCTCGATTAACATAATTAAATGTTTGTACTGGGCGAATTTTACGTAAACTATCTTTGTAATATGCAATTATTTTGAAGATTTAAAAACAAAATACACTTATAACTCACAAATGTTAATTTTTTGCTTCCATTTGCATGTGTACATGATTCAATTAATTTGTAAAAATTACTACACACTGATTTTTTAGTGGAACTCCAGTTGCCATAATATGAGATGACGACTATTTAAACGGTACCAGGCGGAGACTGAAATTGGTGTGGATGGTAGGGGTGAAAATTTACTCATTTTCGTGGGCGGAGGGGGGGAGCGATGCGCGGGAAATTCAAATCGGTAGACAGCAATTTCTATTTCTAAAAGTATGCTCTTGCAATATTTTAACCTATAAACAAATTTAATTTTGCGCCTCAGAAATGTTGCGCCAAACAATGACAACAAATGACAGCTCACGCCGCGCACAACTCTGTACTGTCCTTAACGCGATATTCGAGACGAGTTTTATCCATTTCCTCGTACATACGCCCTAACAATGTTTTGTTGTTCACTGTTCTTTGAAATAATACTAAGTCACCGTTAGATTCATTTTTGTAAACACCCTAGATTGATATTAAAGAACTTATTGACGGAGATGTTCTTATTTCGAGAACATATTTATAAAATACAATACAAAATGTTTAAAACTGTATTGTTTTAACATAAAAAATAAAAGTATAAATCTCTAACACTGCAAAAAAAAACTTTTAATTTAATTTTTGTTCTCATTTTCATGTATTAATTTCACTTCCAAATATTTCTGTTTTCAGATTTAATATTTTTGTTTTATATTTATTAATTTTGTTTTTCAAATATACTTACACGGAAGACGTGTTTTAACGTCAAACGAATGTCTAAGCATTCATAAAAAACAAAATTCCTAGGAAGACACTCAATCTGTCTGCTACCAAAAAATTGTCATATTTTATTCAAGAGCTGCTCGGTATGTAATGTTAACTTTGTGGAAATATCCACTTTAAATTCGTGTATAGAATAAATAAATAAATAATAAATAACCCGTTCCTATTCTCTTCAAGTTAAAAGTGAACAAGTAAGAATTATCAAAAACAAGAATTTGATAGAACAAGATTATTAGCTTCTATTATTTATTGAGATTAATAAAATAGCAATTAATTGTTATTATTACTGTTTTGTATTGTGTCATATTAATATTAGTTTGTAACATAAAATAATACCATATTTCAGACAAAGGGCCAAAATACGTACCAATTATACAAATCTAAGATATGGATGACATGTCTCGAGATGCTATTAGTTATCTTCAGACATGAATAGCAAGTCAATTTTTTGGTTGTGGCAGATCATCGACAGATTCATTGTTATCATTAACATGTGATTAATATTATTTCATTCCTTATCCATATAATAATTAAACATTAAACAAATCTATGATATATTGTAATAATAAAAAAATTATACTAGCTGCTGATTCGTCAGTGGCCGACGATAGTGTAATGAGTAAAAAATAGACCTATAGTTATACATCACTCTTTATTCAAGAAAATATTAGGTTATCTCAAATAATAAATATAATAGGTATATTTTTCTATCATAAAATTCTTAACAAAAAATGTTTTATAGAAATTTGGACGTTAAAAAAATTATTTGTACCTAAATTATATTTTCAAAATGATGATTGTGTTGGCGCAAGTCGAATACTGATTCCCTATCCCCTTTCATCCATTCAATCATCTATATCTGTCCCGCTCTGGCCGATTACCTTACATTTCGCCGCCGGAGACCACTCTCCGGTTGTGCTTCGACCACGAAGCATTAAGTTTTTTTGTGCTTCTTCCTGCCACCCTACACTCACGCCGTGCGTATCGTTTGGACCGCGCCGAGGAGGTGAATCCTATTCGGAAATGCCGTCATAGAGATCTAGGTTTGGCATTATATACGTGCTCTTCAACCGGAGGTGCAATCGACGCCCAATCCAGGACTTCAAAGCGAGGTAGGCCATATCCATTTGCCCTTATGTTCCTTCAAACATCCATTTCGGGTTGAGTTAAATACTTAAAGCCATTCTGGATTACAGTCCACGGGATCTTATCCCACCAGATTGTGTGCGATGAAATAAGATTTAATAATCTAAAAAATTCTCAAGGGCAGCTGTTAAATGCATCAAAGTAACAGGACACCATTATATACACACAGGATTTAAGACTTTAGATTTTTATTACTGTTTATTTACCTAGACCACAATATGATACTATTTCATGCTTCATTGATTTTTCTTATTAAAACTTGATTATCTATCTATTATATACGGAAGCCAATTGCTCTAAGACAAATGCTGCTTAAGAAAGATACCAAAAATATTGTGTTGTTCATTGTAACTAAACGCTGAATTTTATTTATATATATTCACGTTTATTTGCCTTGTACGTTACGTATTCTATTCGATTGTGTTTTACCTTCAATGAGTTATTTAGTTTTGTTAAATGTAATTTATTTACAAATTTACCCTAAAACAGTCTTGCCTAGTTGGGCAATGCATTTTAAAATCTGTGTAAAATATACGTAACAAATTGTCTTTTTTTTGTACCTGTACAATGCTTATATGTTATGTGTGTCTAAGAAAATAAAATTAATCACGTTAAATAAGATTTTTTTGTAATCATTTTATAGTAGTTTTAATTAAATGGAGATTCATCGACGTAATCGTTTAATAAACAAATAACAAAAAGTTTAATGTGATCACATATACCTATTAATACAATGTGAAGAAATGGTAATTGATATCGAACTACCGCGAGATTACTGAGATGGTGAGATGAGATGAGAGTGTTTGTTACCTGTGGACAGATGCAGGGCTGGTGCGGGGGCGGGGGCGGGGGCGGCGCCCTAGCGGCGGGGGCGCGGCGCCGCCCGAGGCCCCGCCAGCATCAGTGCCTCATGGTTCACCAACTGTAACAGTTATTTTATACTTGTTATTTGTTCAACGGATAATATCTATATCATAAAAGAAATATACGCATTTCGCCACAGTAAGTAAACAACAGACGCGTGCAGTCAGTACATTAAAATAAGCTGTGCGTGCTTTGGGAAATTAAGAAAGCGAAATTGCATATTTATATGACAGAATATTAAAATCTGATAATAATTGAGATAGTAATGTTAATTTTAATTAAGTACAACTATACATTACATTATTTTAAAGTACTGACCGCACGCCGCTAATAAACCACATCCAAAATTATAATTCAATAATTACTATAGATTCATAATACAAATAACAGTTATGTAGTATTATCGTATTTTTTGAAGAAATATGTGTATCTCACTCAATTTTAGAGCTTTATTTCACTATACATATATAAACACATTTTTATAAAGTGTAATAATAATATCTATGCTGTATCAGGGAAATAAATATCAAATTTCAGTTCAAGATGGCCACAGTGAAATTGTAGTTATTACTGTAAGTATTTCTACATGGTAGCATATATACAACTTCCAAAAATTTGATAGATATGGGTGGAATAGTGAACGTTACACTGTACGAAGTGATCACTTAAGCCAGCCGAAGACAGATCGACAGTCCTGTAATACCCATACTTCCATACTTCCCATATAATATAATATGAATAGCGTCGTCTCTATGAGACATCTATAATTTGTCGTAATAATACCTTTGGAGGTAAAAATCCGTGAGTGAGAGTGTTCTTGAACATACTCAAATATTGTTAAAATAATAACAGACCTGAATTAACACAAATAAATAATTGCGAAATCGTTAATCTTTAATAACAAATAAGGGAGACTGCGAGGTAGAAATCAAAAAGAGAAAAGACCGAATGATAACCATGAAAACAAATATGAGACTGTCACTAAACTCTTTTCCTTCCGATCTTTCTATCTAACAGCATTTATTATTAACTATACGGCTTCGAATCCTCAGAATCGAATATATAAATCGATACGAATCAAATATATATATATATACAGCCAACTGGCGTCTCTTCTCAGCAGATAGCGTTCTTTGTATATAGTTTCATTGGGAAAAATTGTCATTACCGTACCGAAACTTCACTTGACAATGGCACGTGTTACCGTGCAGAAATATTGGCCTAGATTTCCAGAAGAAAACCAGAAACAAAGAACGCGATCTAACCCAGAAGAGACGCCAGTTGCATCCACTGCTGCTCGCGGAAATCTTAAATGAAACATATATATATATGTATATGTATATATATTGTGCTTGGTATTCATTGGATCTGGATCTAGATATGTTAGTTTCAGTAAGAAAAAATACCAAAGTAGTCTTTAAAAAATCCATTAGATGGCGATACAGATCAGTAAAAATAATAATGAATATTAACATTCTCAATGCCACCCGCAGAACCTAGCAACGAGCAATCGGCGATAGTCGATTACTCTTCTGTTAGTTATTTATTTAATTGTACGGCCGAATGTATAGCTTAGTATTCAAAACAGACCATTCATCCAGTCCGAGTAGCTTAAGTACGATGGGCGCATTGCTAGGGAACAAAGAGAAATCCTTCAAGAGATGAATTGATTAGCTTAATATGACGATGAGTCGAGACTTCAGATACTCCCAGTGTCAGACCACTGAGGATATAGCTGATATTGCTAACAATATTGACCGCTACCTATATTCAAGGATGTACATACTATCATTGTTCACCAGACGAACACGACAAAAGATTATATTATCAAGATACATCTCCACCGCAATAGAACTGTATCGAGCATATATGTTAGCAGACATTTATTAAAGACGGAAATGAAAAATTAATTTTCTCTTAATTGCCAAACGAGGTGTAATCTTTGGTATGCAAAAAGACAGGTAAATATTGTATTGGAAATCTTACAGTTTCCGCGGTTAGGTGAAAGACATACAGGCTGATCACAAATGCGCGGACTGATAATATAAAGAAGATCGGTGGCTTTTGTCGGATAAACTTCAAAAAACCGGAGATGAAATAAGAAGAAAATATTTGTTTCTTTTAACAAAGTTTAAGTGTTGTGAATAAAAATTAATATTTAAAAAAGTTCAATAACATTATTTTTAAATTACTCACAATATTAAAAGCATTACTACAAATCTAAATGAAAAATATGCCCTTTATATTTCAAGTGATGCTATTCTTACTACGTTCCATCCTATTCTTATGGTACGTGTACACTGATGAGACTTGTTTCGGAGATTCGTCAAGATCAGCCATACTCAACCTTTTTTTATCTTCGGACCACATACATACATATGTTAGGTAAAAACAGTACTGGTTGAAACACGTTTTATTCAAGATTAGGACGCCAAATATATTTTTTAACTAATACAGAATGATACTAATACTTATCGCTTATCAGCATACCAGCCAATACTAGCTCAAACATTAACAGCGTATTTTCCTATATGAAATATTTTTTTGGTCATATCTATATACTATATACAATATTGAATAAATAAAACTCAAAACTAACGTGTATACAAGCGTTTATTTTAAAATTAGTGTGATTTTTGATACTAAAGATAATTTGTTTATTATTTTAGACAAATCGGGTGTATAATTGCTACATACTATCCTCAATACGTGATCAAGGTGAGAATCGGTAAGTCGATTCCAGTATATGTTTTTCGTATATTTCATTTTGGAATAGGATGATTCACAAAGATACGTTGATGCGAACAACGTGAGCAGCAGGAAAGCACATTTTTGTACAGACTTGTATTTTTAGGGACTAATTTCTAAAAATCTATGTACTCCTTTCGATGTTTCTAGGCGCCAGGGATTTTCTATAAATCTGCTCTTAAATTCCTTAACCATGACAGCTAAATATTTTTAAAATATCGTATAGCTTTCTTGAAAATTATATATACCATCCTGTTAAGCTTTTGTTACGATTGGAAAGTTATGCGATACTTGGTATGATTATTTGCCAGATTTTTTTTTAATCACGTTCCAGATAATAAAAGTGTTTCGGGCCGCACATATAAGCTTGGCGGGCCGCAGTTTGAATATGGCTGGTCTAGATGGTCGTCCAAGGACCGTATAGGGTTGAGCGCGAAACGAGTATGACTCATTGCCGACTGTATTTTGTATGCAAAATAGTAGAACTCAATCAATCCATGCCGACCTTTACTGACAAATCTCTGAAACGAAAGATCAAATATATACCGGTGTATTTGCTACATCAAAATTAGTTAATGTGCGACAAATTTTCACATCATAAACTTGTGTGCTTTCCTATTCGACTGGAATGAACTACCATACGCTACTGATGTCCGACAGTAAGCTGTTGGCGGCAACTCGCCAATATTCTAAGCTATTGCACAGCAAATAGTGCTACACTCATGTATACTCCATAGACATAAAATAACAGCTCTAGGTGAGGGACCTAGTTGTGTTCGAATTAAGAATGCTGCCCTACTGTGGTAGATCAATGAGATAAATATTATAATTTTTTTTGTCTCTTATTCATATATTGATCATTAAAAGTTCTCTAAGTCACCGTCATCTTGACTGTTCAGCTGGGTATAGATCAATCGGAAAACCCAGAAAACCACAGAAGAATCTGAAACCTGAGAACATTTTTTCTCGCTTAATTTGTTTTTAAATTATTAATTCTCGAATGATTTTCCATCGCTATTGACGGATTATTTCTAATATAAAGGTTGGGCCAACTTTGACTGTTTTTAAAAATGTATAACTTTGGTGGGGTATATTTTTAATTATATTTTTTTACAGATATTTAAGAAAATTATGAAAGTTTATAATTACTACATACTCAGTGCAAGAGCGCATAAAAATTATTGAATTTTATTAAGTTTCGCGACGGTCTATTTTCGATGACCGGCTAATTTAAAAAAATGCAAAGCTTGCTCGGCCTCCCCGTTCTTCAGATCTGATGGCGCCTGATTTCTTTTTGTGCCCTTTTCAAATTAATACATCTATCGTTCCATTATTTGAAAGCCATCTACTTTATTTTACGGAATCTCAAATACCTTTGAGTAAACATATAGCGGACGCCAGAATTAACAATTAATTTTTATTACATTTTATGGCTTTCAAATAATGAAATGATAGATGTATCAATTTTAAAAGTGTAACATTGTGATTCGAAAATTTGTCGTCAAAAGTACTGTCGCTGTAGCATAGTTGGATAATGCACCTTCCAAGTTTGGAAAGAGATCTAGGTTCGAATCCCGGCAGCGCGACAACAATATTTTTCGATAAAATTGATTTTTTATGTATATCTTTCTAATTAATACATTTAATTAGTATTTGAAACATCACGTACCTATGTTCTGATAATTACAACTTCACAATAAGAATGTGTTCTCTATAATAATGTATATATTCATTTCTTTATATTTAAAACATTTTCTTATCTTTGTCTGACTTCATTTTTTAAATTTTTATTTTACTAAATTATTATTAATTTTAATTTCCTCGATAAATATTCTTGCGTTAATAAAGATTAAATCTCTCGTCCTTTGAGATTAACAAAGATTTCAAGAATTTTTAGTTGACACTAATTATTTTTTCGGACCGCTTGGAAGTGAAGGGATCGACAATAATTGTATTTTTTTGGCCCGTTTGAAAGTGAAGGGATGGAATAGGATGTAGGAAAAACATAGAAAATTATATTTATTATTTATTATTATGATTAAAGATTGCGGCGTCAGGTTTACCTAAAAAATTGATTAGTATAATATTATTATAGCAAAGGTATATATAAAATTAACAAAATTACGAATTTGTAAAAACGGAAATAAGATTATAAAACGCATATAAGTGTCGTACCACCATTACGTAGAATATATTTTTTCTTACATATTTCTTGTTTGCGTTACATGTTTCTAGAGTGACCAAAAGTTTTCTTACGCAATCTGTTCAAAATGTCGTCACTTTGTCGTGATCGCCATTTTTAGTGTCTTTCTCTATCTAAGCGTCGCTTTTTCTGAACTGGACCATCTTTCGTATTAATGAAAAACACAGCAAAAAAACGCATATTTATTGTGAAGTTGCATTTTCAGAATATAGTTCTGTGGTATTTTAATGCAAATTAAATCATTATGAAATAAATTTTTATGTACCTAGATAAAACATCACCGTTATTAATTAATTTAAATAACTTGCAGTATAGCAGCGTTGCAATGTTACAACTTGCAATTTTTTGACAGTAGGACTTTTTGTTTAAAAGATCAATAAAAGATTTTCAATAGTTCATTTCTTATTCAACTTTCCCTTTGTGACAAATGGAAAGACATTGTAATAATTAACGTCTACTCACGAACCTCCTATAAAATTTTCTAACGCTATCACAAACAAGTAAACGAATAGACATGAAATAAAATGTACATATGCTGGAGGGGGTTTTGGAACACACATTCTACACACATTCTTGGTGGAAACATAAATCCGATTGTTTATGAAAAAATTAAATCTTTGTGTAAACTAGACGTGATCGCGTGGGTGACACCAAAATAAAAATATTGGGACAAAAAATTTAGTTTATGTTTACATATTTGGTGGTCTGCGAACACTGTTAATAACGTTATATTTTTTAGCATTGTGGAGGAACCTCCAAAAACATATTCTACATTAAAATAGTAACTGCATAGTAAGAACTGCGCTGAAGAAAATATAAATAGTGATACTTTAATTATATATTCAAGTAATTGGTCAATGCTTCTTTCGCTACTCGTAACTGTCTTTGAAGAGCTGACGCACATCTATGACACTTCCATCGTAATGGCTAAGGACTATGGAAATATATGACAGTGCGCACACTGGTAACTGGCAACCGCACATCGTATAACAGAAATTTGTAGATATGCGCTAACTTTAAATATTAAATAAATTGTAATCTCTTCACGAACTTAGGTACAATCCATTTACTTCGAAACTAGTATTTTATTATGCCTATGATCAATGGAAGTTACTCCAAAACTAGTATTTTATTATGCCTATGATCAATGGAAGTTACTCCAAAACTAGTATTTTATCATGCCTATGATCAATGGAAATTAATCTAAAACTAGTATTTTATTATGCCTATGATCAATGGAAGTTACTCCAAAACTAGTATTTTATTATGCCTATGATCAATGGAAGTTACTCCAAAACTAGTATTTTATTATGCCTATGATCAATGGAAGTTACTCCAAAACTAGTATTTTATTATGCCTATGATCAATGGAAGTTACTCCAAAACTAGTATCTTATTATGCCTATGATCAATGGAAGTTACTCCAAAACTAGTATTTTATTATGCCTATGATCAATGGAAGTTACTCCAAAACTAGTATTTTATTACGCATACGATCAATGGAAGTTACTCAAAAATTAGTATTTTATCATGCCTATGATCAATGGAAATTAATCTAAAACTAGTATTTTATTATGCCTATGATCAATGGAAGTTACTCCAAAACTAGTATTTTATTATGCCTATGATCAATGGAAGTTACTCCAAAACTAGTATTTTATTATGCCTATGATCAATGGAAGTTACTCCAAAACTAGTATTTTATTATGCCTATGATCAATGGAAGTTACTCCAAAACTAGTATTTTATTATGCCTATGATCAATGGAAGTTACTCCAAAACTAGTATTTTATTATGCCTATGATCAATGGAAGTTACTCCAAAACTAGTATCTTATTATGCCTATGATCAATGGAAGTTACTCCAAAACTAGTACTTTATTATGCCTACGATCAATGGAAGTTCTCCAAAATTTGTATTTTATTATGCCTATGATTAATGGAAGTTACTCCAAATATGCGCTCGAGGGGTGAACCACCAATATTTCGATAAACGAACCTCGACAGTTACAACATACTTTTTTTCTATTTGTTTTAATATTAGAAGATATAGTACATTTTAAAATAATCAATAATAAATTTCTTTTAACATTTATTTCTTCTCTATGAGAATAAGACTCGTGTATAGAGAAGTAGTATTTAGGAGAATTTATGTTTCAATTAGTCTATGTACATTTTTTTATTACTTCAGATACATATTTGTACTAGTCTGTAATATTTCTAATTGTGACGGGGAGATTGTTAAAAAATTTGATGCCTTGATAAATATAGTGATTTTGGGTTGCGGTATATTTTAGTTTTGGAATATCAATTTAGTCTCTAAATCATATTAACGTTAAAAATTAACACAAGCCACTACTACCCATAATTTGGAGTAAAAGATCAACACAAATCTAATTTTTAGAATATAAATATCAAAAAACTTCGTTGCCGGAAAATATATAAAATTCTTGCTACTCTTGTATTCAAGGTAACAAAAATGCGTCATGGAATTTAAAACGTCAACATTTGTCGCTGTCTGTTTCATCCTCGTATCATTTTATAAGCTAGATCCTGGACTGGAGCAAGTGATTACGGTGATGAAAATCAAGATCATAATTATGTTCACTATAATATAAAATAATAAAACGATTCTATCAAAATACAAAATGATAAAAAAAAAAACCCAAAGAAGTGTAGCTCGTACACTGCACGCCGGGACACAGCCCTGTTTATTTTAATTAATCAATTAATTAAGTTTTTGTTTAAGTTTCGTATTTTCCTGCGCTTTACGTAGAAAAATTTCTACCAGCTCAGCTTGCCTCTAGTTAATCTGAGCTTGTTTGGTTTATGGAAGTACATTTACTGAAACCTGACTCGGGTGCCTCTATTTTCGTTACAATCTTCAAACTGACCCGAGAGCTGCTATTTACGTTACAATCTTCAAGGAAAAAAGTTAGCAATTAAAATTCTGTGTAAAAATGTAAAACCACACTAATTTTTCAGTTTTATTATAATTTTGTTGAAAAAATACAGTTCGCACAAAATAGCGTATATTAATTAAACAATAAATTATTGAGTAAACTGAGACATATACTCGACTCAAAATTTGGATAAATAAACGACTCTTATTCATAGAAATATGTATATATCTAAAACTATGAATGGAGATTAGATAAAATAAAATTGTAAAAAAATTAAAAACATTAATCTTACAATTTTTTACATTTTGTATTTCTCTTATACTATTAAGTTATTGTTATGTTGATACATGTCAGTAGTATTGGTCAGACAGTGAAAGAGAAAAATAGAAACCAAACAACGTAAGTAAAAGAATTTTTTAGAAGAAGAACCAACAACGTAAGTAAACTCCCAGAAATATTTTTAAAACGTCTTAAATCATCTGAGATGTGGATCTATAGACGACAACTAAAAGTAAGCTAGGATGACAGGGTTACTAAAAAAAAAATTTTTGATTCGGATGCAAAATGAAAAGAAACCCTTAAAGCAATAAAACCCGGAAATTATAATGGTCTGTGTCCACGGACGAAATACCTCTGGGAGATTCGACTCTCGTTCACATATAGGACAGTTTAGCATTTAACACGCGATTTATGAATCAACATCCTATATGTTTCGCGCACGAATTAAAATGATGCATCCAGTGCACGCGTACCTTTATTGACTCTCAGAGATCTAAATCTCATTGAGATTCTCATTCATCCAGAAAAGTATCAGATCACGGATCAAATCACTCATGGCGAAATTGCTAGCAGACGAAGTCCTGAAAATCGAAAATATTCTGGCCAATGAATTTAAAGCACAAAATGATTCAGAAAGCACAGTCTAACTATTTCGAGCTGTTGCAAATAATGATCGCCAACGTTCGGTAAGCGGATATTTTATTTATTATTAATATAGTGCACACATAAACTCTAATATAAACAAGATCAAAATCAAATACGAATTAAATATATTAATTGGAAAGATATACATATAAAATCAATTTATCGTAAAATATTGTTGTTGCGCCACCGGATTCGAACCTGGATCTCTTTCCTAACCGGAGAAGGTGCATTATCCAACTATGCTACAGCGACAATATTTTTAGCGACAAATTTTCGAACCTATATGTTACCTTTGTGATATTAATACATTTAATCGTTCCATTATATATATATATATTTAATTAATATTTAAAATATCACCGACCTGTGTTCTGAATACTTACAACTTCACAATAATAATGTGTTCTCCTAATAAGATCAAAATCGTTTATTTTCACTACAACTTATCATTCACATTTGTGCATTATGTTCGTGCTCACGTTTTTTTCCATCAATTTTGCATATAATTTCTGCCGATATTTTCTTAGTGGAGATTTTATAAATAAATACCATTACGTTGAAATGTATTTTCTGCTTAAAGGTCATCATATTCAGATCTTTCAGCATTGCACTGATTCGAGTATTTTTTTTTTTCAGAACATTATTTTGCAACACTGACAATTGTTGCATTTATTCTTCATTAATCAAAACCAAAATGTGAGAAATAATAACAGAGCTATATAATATTTTACAAGACTCAGTACTAATAAATTTTCTGATCCTTTCCAGAAGTGAAATTTTTTTAACAATCTTTTTAGTCACGTATCTCGTATTTTGCGATAAATTTAATTTTGAATCAATTTTGGACTGACTAACTAACTTACCATCGTGCCGTTTCCCGCGGCGGTAGGCAGAGAGGATAGAGCGCCACACTCTTCTGTCTTGACACACAATTCTCGCCTCATCCACATTCATACACCTTCTCATACAAGGTCGCCGATTGTTGAGGTGTCTTACATAATCATCCTCCAGTATCTGGTTAACCTAGTCGTGCCAAGTCTTCCGCGGACGTTCTCTATTTCTGGTGCCATCAACACTTGCGTCATATATCTTTCTTAGCATACTCTCCTCATTCATCAGTTCCATATGACCAAACCACCTCAGTGGTCCTCTTACTCATTATACTAACATCAGCTTTACATTCTTTCCTTATTCCTTCATTATTTACTCTGTCATAAATAGATTTGCTACATGTACTCGTAAGTGATCTCATTTCCACTGCATTCAATCTACTTTCGTTCCTCTTCTGCCAGCTCCAGGCCTCATCAATTATGACTCTCAAATATAATATTTCAGTAACATCCCCACACCATCTATGATAATTGCTGATGTAATTGGCATTATTTTATTGGCAATGTTTATGAATTTAGTTTAAGTTTATTTTTCTTCTTAGAAATGAAAAATAAATGTTCAGCAAGACTTATTTTTTGTTATTCTTTATTTTCTACTGAAAATTGCGAGTCAGGTTTGTGATAAATGTGCGAGGTTACCGTTTCTATTGAAACCTAATATTAATAAGACGGACCTTTTAGAAGGGTTTATTTTAGGCTAAAGACAGATTCCACAGAACTTTGTAATACGGAGCTTCGAAACTTTCATCCCCTAAGCTTTAACATTTTATGCGCGACCTTCGTATTATTGATTAGCCACAGCGAATATACATTTTTATTTAGTCCAGACTCGTACAGCTTCGTTAACATTTCAAATGTTTTATTTCCATTATTATTATCTCATTATGCCTCCATTTTGTAATGTAGAGAAGAACTGACCAGGCCCGATCGTAGATACATACATTTTATATAATTTAAACCACAAAACCAAAGCCAAAAGCGCTAGTTTTGCAAGTCACCAACTAACTACGATATAGGCACATTTATGAAAGTAACCCGTACGCGAACAAACATTATAATTGTATAAGGAATAATATAATATACACTCAATTTTAAATAAAATACCCCATTAGCAGCCTAATGTTTCTTCGTGTTTTTTGTAATTATAATTAATCACATTTGTAGCGAAAATAAATAGAATCATTATTATAAATATTTGAATATGTCCAAGAACACAGAATTACTGGATTTTCACCTACAAAGGCACTGCTATTAAACATATTATAGATATCTCACAGAGACAAAGCTATTTTCTATTATATTTAATGGAAAAGAAATTGAAGTGTGAGTAATTACAGGGCTTACGACCTGTCGTCGGCTGGCTTAAGTTATGGTTATAGATGGCGACAATATAATGGTACTCGAAGTATATTCACATATTAACATATATACAACTTCTAAAAATTTTATAAACTGGAAGATTGATTAATGGGGAGAATGGTGAACGTTATATTTGTACAAAGTGATCACTTAAGCTTCGTATCTATGAGATATCTATTATTTAATTAGAATCAATATAATTTTTTTACATCCATTTGACAATCCATAAAATATTACGTTACTCCGTCTATTTCTATGACTTTCTGGACGTCTTGGATGTCTAGGACGTGTTAGATGTATTAGATCCGTATGGCTGTATAGAGCTCGATTAAACGTCCAGATTTTTAACATCTCTAGATTAAGAATCGTACGAATTTTGAGCTGTCATCTCTCTTGTCTCTGGTCATCTCGTCTATATTATTTTGCGTAATGTGGTACATACGTTACGTCATCATCATTATCTATTTGCGTGCATATAATGCGTGTCACACAAATATTATTTCTATATCCAAACTACGTTATATGCTTTTGCTATGAAAAGGAAAATATAAATACGTTCATTAAAACAAATACTGTGTTCCTTAGAACGAATTGTTTGTGCAATAAAACAATAAAAATTTAGCAAGGTTAGATTAGGTATTTTTTTATTGAACCGAGATATATTTATTTATGATCTTTTTTATTATTGTAATGCACACACACAATTTGTTTTATGGAGCAAAGTATTTATTTGAATACACTGTTAAATCGTACGCTTTAGATGTTATTTAACGCTTTACTTTTACGCGACCGCCCGTATATTATCGATTCAGCAGGCACTTCATTTAACATTTTGTATTCTTTGTTCTATAATATGTTTGTTCTTGATCTTATATTGTGTCTTTGAGGGCCTCCACTGAATTCAGCTATATTTGACGTTTTTCAAACGTGGCAGAAATAAATATTACTCATCTAGCACACATTATTATTGTTTTTTAACACCAAAAATGTTATTTGAGGTGAAATAATTCATTCATATACAATACTCATTTAGTGGGCCTCTTTTTCATTCTGCATTGGGGCCCAATATTTATAGTTACGCCACTGATTATGAATCCAAGAGGTTCGGGACACGAAAAATGATATGAAAAAATATTAATTCTCTAAAATGAGTAATTCTCCCTGATTCAAATATTGACTCGGTCACCTTTTTTGTCTATCTCGACTTCTTTCTTGCTTTTTCCAACTAATCTCCAACCCTCTTCGACCTAGGATTAGCCCACTATCCACTCGTATGTTTTTCGGTCACAGTGAAATCGCCAACCTCTCAAAACAATCCGATCTCTCCGTGACTCTTTGAGCCACTGAACACAATTATCGTGGCGTGTTTGATTTCAATAGAATTGTGATATTTCCGAACCTTGCCCAGTTCAATACTATTCGCTCTCTAACAACTATAAATCTTTGTTGAATGTGATGATTCGACCAAGGTAGATGATGTGTCGAATGGAGTATTTAATACATGTATGTCCACTAACAAAAAATAGTGCCTCAGCTTTATAATATAAAACATTAATTCTTTCCACTGGCAACATTAAGTAATAATGAGTAATGTCAACATTTTCCATTGACAACGTGAAGTAATAATGAGAAATATCATATATTTTGTACATCATCACAATTTTTGACAGCAAAAAATTTTATTCAATGAATATTTTGATTAACCGTACAAATGAAAATTAGAACGACAGAATTCACAGAATCAACACGCTGGCTGAATGTAAATTAAGCCAATCAACGTAAAATTTCGTTACATCTCAATAAATTATAAATAAATGTATAAATTAATAATTAATACAAAATATTTTTGTACACAGTCCATTGTTTTAGGTATTATTTATTAATTAATTACAATTGGTTTATCAACACACTCACGTTAAAATCAATCTTCCGAATTAATTTGATACAATTAAACGAATATCATTTCGTAATGGGTAAAATGTGAATTAATATTTTAATAATTAAGCTTAAAAAAAATACTGCTGACAAATTTTGATACAACTCATACATAAATCAAAATGACAATGATCAGTTGCGAAAGGTTTTATTTGTTAATCAAATTTAGAATTAAGTATCTAAATACCAACTAACGTCAGACGCACATTTTATTTCTCATAATTAAAAAAAAAAACATACGTTTACATTAAAAAATTCCAATATATTGTTAACTATAAAAACTCAGTTGTAAACACTGTAAAACTCCCATGAATACTTGAGATACTTAAACAACCAAACACTCAATTTTCTAATCATATTGGAATTGGAAATGGATCATATTTTTGATAACTTGTCTTGCGTGTAAACAAAGGAATACTTAAATTCCACAACTTATACATGTTTATATTACATTATACATATAATTTTTACCGACGGTTAATAGGTACTCGAACATCGCAGATTTTTAATATTAAATATCGAGAAAAGCATCAAAACTAAAATTAAATGTTAAAATTTATATACATATTATATATTTATACTGACCTTATAAAGAAACAAACGGTATTTCGAAATCGGTTGGTGTTAAATAAGAAAATATTATGTACAAAATATAATATTTATATATATTATATATCTACATCCTTATGGGCTTTTACAATATGAATATGTATGCAGCTTGAACACAAAAACAGATTCTGAATATAATACAAGTACATAATATATAACATTATGGCACTATAAGATGTGAAAAAAAAGAAATTTTAAAATTGACAATAAAATTAAACAAAAAATAACGGTTCAAGCTTAATCCTTTTTTCAGATTATTCAATTATAAATTACTATTTTGTCAATACAGTATCAAAAACATTATATCTACTCATATTTAAGCATTGAAAACAGTTATATATATATAGAAAAGACTAAAATAGAAATTAACTGGAAACAGCTACGATAAATAGGAACACAGTACGAAATCAATTTAGTTAGTTTAAAAACATCCAGCTTATCATTTACTACTTTGAATGAAAATAATTTATCACATAAATTTATTCTAAATACATGACAAGTTAGTTTATTTGAAATTAACTTTTGAGTATAAATATTAAGTTATTGCTTCAAATATTAAAAATATGAAATATTTAAAAATGTAATTCCTTGCGTTCGTTTCTTTCCCAAGAAAAATATAATTTTTGCAGCTCATTTCTAAAGGGATCCAATTATTCGAGGCCCAACTTCCGCCGCACTATAACGTTTGCAAACTATCGGTTAAAACTGACGTACATGCGAAATGTGTCTTCGATTAATATCTAAATAATACGAAAATAACTGAACTCAATAGGTTTCCAGTGACGAATTCTGCTCTCTGTCGCACATTTTTCGAAATTATTCGTTCATAACGCCATTTGTCATAATTTTAACGACACATTTTGATGATCGATAAGCAGACGGTAATCGTGACTGTATTAAATATTAAAATACGGTAAGCTATGAAAATAAATAGACCTAATATATATACATACTAATATAGATGTAAAAATATTTTTACCAATGTGTCATTTGCATTTATTGCAACCTAACCTAACCTCTCTCTGTAGTCCATTTGAAATTCCTGAGCATAGTAGTCCCGAATATGATCCCACTCCCGTGGTTATTCTTCTCCATTCTTTTAGTTATGTTGTTAATGATTCACATTTCGGTTAAATTGACGAATAGTGTAACATCTCAGATTTTTGCAAAAAGCGCGTTTTCTGATAGAATTGAATGTCCTAATTTTAAAAAGATAAATATCCGTTGGGATAGGTTTTTCGAAAATCCAAAAATTTACTGTATTAATTGTTATTCTAACTAATTTACGGTTCTCTTTTATCTATGGTTTACGTAAATTCATCTCATCTATAGATAAAGCGTATCAAATGTCAAAATCTATTATATTATATTAAATGTATTATATCTATTATATAAAATGTATGTATGTAAAATTATATCAAAATCTATTATATTAAATGTCAAAATCTATTACATGTCAGAAATTTCAAAACTTTGCAGTGCAACAACTTTTAAAACATTTGCGATCCAGTAAAAATTCCTCTTTTGAAATCAGGAAACTCAATTCTATCGGACAATATGACCTGCAAAAATCAGAGAAATTCACCAATTGATATATATTCATTTATTGTATTCTATCCATCATACTGGGGATCCTTCTCTTGCTCTCTCGCCTTCAATACTGTCGAGTATCATCTGTTTTTTCAGACTATATTCACTTCTTCACGCGATACATTTCATTATTCACTTTCTAGACAATGTGGATGTCTTGGAAAATAGACAAATTAGTATCCACGATGTGCGCATTAAGCTGCACCAGCATTTAAATCCAGCATATTTCTTTATTTTTGTCTCCGTATATCCACGTTTTTAAGGAACTTTATCAAAATAATATGAAAATGGAATGTTTCTTCTAGACATTTACACTAAGAGCGCAATTTCACAAAAGGCGACACATACTGAGAGAGTTTGTATGAGACTATAGTCAGCATCATGAATCATTTCATATGGAGAGAATATTTTCTCGAGAGCCCGCGGGTAACTTAATATTTTAAATAATATTTAGATTTCCTACCACATTATTTCAAATAGTTTAACTGTATGAAAAATAATTGCCTTCTTACTACGTTGCCCTTTCAATTGGGCAAGAAGTCGTACGCCAAATAAACATAAAAGTCAATTTGTTACAACTATATTTATTTATTAATTTCATAGTTAATATTTTTTGTGAGTGAATGAATGTAATATGAAACAGAAATCTCTAATTTATCTCTAAGGAACTCTAATTTAATAGAAACGCCTTTGAATTACATTGCTAGCAAGCAAAATAATATTAAATTATAATACAAACCAGGGGCGGTTCATAACTCTTTTAAGACGGGAAAAGCGTCGTGTATTCTGAATTCTATTCATTTTCATTTCAGGTTAAATAGTATGGGCGTGTACTACTATAACTATCTGAAAGGGATACTATAAGGATCATCTCGGTATCTTTTCAGCTTCGAAAGGCACGAATCAATTAATTGTTTCGATTAACACAGGCCCTAACTTACAGAACACGAATCAACTAGATCATTTAAATCCTGAGTATTTCATGGAACATTTTCCGAGTATTTCAAGTATGTATCCCGAGTATTTTACTCTATTTTTTTAATCTTATTTTACGTTTTTATAGGGGATGATAACCCAGCTGGTTTTATCTCCTATATGAAATATGAAACAGTTCACCAGAGGTCCAGTTCTGGATTACAGATTGAAAAATATTTTCTAATGAAATCTTTCTTACGTAGATCCTCTCAATTTTCCCACCTTTATTTGTCAATATACCATATTTTTCAATTCTATTTACTCATTTGTGTCGAATAGAGAACATTTCATACAAAGGGAACAAAGATTTTTCTCCATCACGATATCACGCTTATTTCTGGCAACCATACATACCCATACCTACATCTTTTCATTTATATTGCTATCACTACCATAAATTTCTAAGAATAATTGTACTCTGCCTAAAAAAAGTGGCTAAAATACGAACGTGGTGTTACATCGATGTTTATCCGTTATTGGGTGTAATTTTTTTTTCATATTGTCATTAGAATCGACTGTACCGAGAATTAAATCAGTAGTAGGAATAAATACATTAAATGTTAGACCCATTAAGCTTATTTCAAAATGTTCATCTGCAGACTCATAATGGCTTTTAACACATATACAATTTTTTAATACCAATCGTTCCACTTAATTTTCTAATTTTTGACGTCATGTGCGAAGTACATTTCAAAATGGGTAAGAGATGTTCGTTCATTTTTAATAAAATCGTTTTATTCTTAGCTTTTTTTTAATTATTTTAATACGCAGAATTACTGTTATTTTAGAATTGGAAAAATAATTTACAATATTACTGAAAAAAGGGGTCCACTTAAATTATTTACCAGATGGCAAGATAAACGAACTTCGTACAATAAAACATAAAATATTTTAAATATACCGTTGTAATATTATATTATATAAGTATAAATACTAACCTCAAATATACAATGTTTAATGACAGGAGACGTTTACTTTTAATCCCAAGAGCTGTCACACATAAACACTTATATAGAGAATTATCACTTCATTACCATATTTTATTATTTCCTTATTTATATTATATACATGAATTTTATTATTACTTAGCCAGCCTAGGGAAAAAAATATTTTTATTATAATGTTTATAGCCTACTATGATTTTTTGAAATTTACAAGTAATCGATCCAACAATGAAATTATTATTATTATTTTGAATCCTTTGTTTTAAATTGTTTTTAATTTAACACAATTTATAGACACGCACCTTAAGTTGTATAATTTGGATAATAGCGAATTATTTTTAATGTAACCCTTATAGCTAATGATCGGGTGGAGGAAATTGCCTCAAGGCAGATAACCCTCCGTCAATCAATGACTTCTGTTCATTTTCTAAAAACATTTTCGTACACGCAATTGAACGTAGTCGAATGTATGTTAGTGTGTAATGCATTTCTCATAGTTCAATTTTTCACTTAACCTTTACAAAAACAGATCCAGCTGTGTTTACATTTCAAAAATGATCACAAAAGACAAATTTCTCAAATTGTATGAAGGGTGTTCTCCTAACCAAAAGTTAGATCACACTTCCCAATAATTGATGTCATCACGACATTATTTACGATGTTTATAAAAATATTCGGTCAACATTTTACAGCCAACACCTACCGAGTGACGAGTAATTATTACTGAAATGTGATTTAGTGTACTCCAATCATGTTTAAGATTCATATACAAGCGCTGACAGAACAGAGGCTGTGAAGGTTGCGAGTGAAAATGAAACTCTTAAGGCTGTGCTGCTTAATGAGTCATCCGCCTTTGACACAGTTCTGTATCATTCCTAAATAGCCCCGTATATATCCCGTGAATTCGAAACAAAGGGCTTGAAAAGTAAACAGATATCGCGTCTTGTGGGTTTTGAAAAAACTCGAATGTTTCCAAAATCTGTAACGAGGCGAGCATAAACACACACGCCTTGGCAATATCGGCCTACCTTACGGAAAACCCAAAATGGCTACCATTTTTGCTGAAAGAAAACACAACCCCCTCGCGCCCTTAAAACGCGGTTAAACCGCGGTTTTCAGGAACATTATGCACACTGTATTATAAAGGATCGATTAATGAACACATTTATTGATATTATACCGTTATTTTTCACTTTGATTCGCGTTATTTTCGCGCACACAGTCACAACGGGTCACAGGCGGATATCGGGCACGTTATTTACGTCACGGGACACTGTTTTGGCTGGCGTTTACGCGGCTGTCGCGGCAGGATTTTGAGTCTTTTATCTCTGGGGCGTTGGGTATTCGTTCAGGATGCCATTTTGTGTATTTTTTTGGTCTTTTGACATGTATATGGCGCGCGACGGGTCCGCCGGTGGCAGCGGAGTCAGACTGGTGTGCGCGCTGCTGCCACGGACAGGCAACCAACATGGCGGCCACGCAGACGCTCGATACGGCCACAGGGGCGGACCTCGCCAGGCGGCTCCTGCCCCTCACTTTCCTACTCAAACAGATTCAATTACTGATCCTTTATGTGCGCACGGTTAGTATCTGGTACATGAATTTGCCTAACAACTTTGCATTTTATAATGTGGCGGTTATATGTATTTTTACTTTTGACAATTCCATTACCAATAGACCTCGATTGGTACATGTTTGGTTAAAATTTGTGTTATCCTAAGAAACTGACATCATCATCGAATACTTTGTGATTTTATACATCCAAGATTAAATAATAATTTATGATAAATTATTTTATTATAACGCTATTTTTATATACGTATATTAATCTTAAAACTGCAACTACCAAATTTGTAATTTTCAGTTTCAAGAAAACTTTTGAATCAACGATTCATATCTGCGAAAAGCTAATATTTATCAACATATTACTTTACATAAACTAAAAATGCATCGCTATTAAAAATGCATATTAACTATTGTTAACCACAACATAGCCTTTAACGTGAATACCGTAAAAAATTACTTCCCATTTCGTTACGTAATTTAGTTGTATGGTACTAATTTAATCTAATCTTTTAACCTTTCTTCGAAATAATTAATACCTTTTAAATTAGCAATATTAACTTTGTGGTTAAAATTCATATTTTTTATTTATTATCTTTGTTTTATTAACCACTGAATTGAGTTTAAATACATCTACCGGTTTCGAAAAATACCATTTTCTTCTTCAGGATGTCATAACTAACTAAAAACACATATCATTGTTTCTTCACCAGAATCTATTTTTAAATTTGTTTTTTTAATAATTATTGTTTTTTTAAATAATTTTTAAAAATAGATTCTGGTGAAGAAACAATGATATATGTTTTTAGTTAGTTATGACATCCTGAAGAAGAAAATGGTATTTTTCGAAACCGGTAGACGTATTTAAACTCAATGCAGTGGTTAATAAAACAAAGATAATAAATAAGAAATAATTTATGCCTACATTACTATGACCGATTTCAGACACAGATTCAATTTCTAAATATATCCGTTACACGATGTGATTATTATAGTTACCTTGACGTAATCGGAATCGCGTTTTGCCGGTAATAAAAAGTTCCGGATCCGATTCCTTATGGTGTATATTTTTTATATTGAATGATTTTAAATGATATTTGATACAAATATGAAAATTATTTTAACTAATATTATATTTTTCAACAGTCATAAGAGCACTGGAATACATCTCACAATATAATTCTTACATCAATAACTTGTAGAATAATTAATTCCTAGAATAAATTGTTAAAGAAACTCGATCGCATAACATTATATTCATTTATTATACTATTAATATAATAAAAACCCAGAAATGTGTAACAGTCATGTGATGCTGTAGGTAGGTACTTGAGTAAAATCTTTCACGATATATAACATTTTAATGTCACCAATTATGAGCTTTTTCTGTTTGAGCATCTTCTTTTTCTTCTACTGCCGTATCCAAGAACTTATCTGAGCATCGCACTTTATGGTAAAAAGCTGTTTGTTTAAATATTTCGCTTCACAGATGTACTATGGCATACAATATTATTATATCATTTCCATTATCAGGAGTTAACACACCAATGAGATTATTTCAAATAATCAATAAAATATGCATTATTAGGAGAACACATTCTTATTGTGAAGTTGTAATTATTCAGAACAGACGGTCTGTGATATTTTAAATATGAATTAAATATATTGATTAGAAAGATATACATATAAAATCAATTTTATAGAAAAATATTGTTGTTCCGTATTGTAAGTATTTGAGATTCCGTAAAAATGAGGTAGATAGCTCTTTCAAATAATGGAATGATTAAATGTATTAATATCAAAAAGATAACGCTGAAAATATCGTCACTGTAGCATAGTTGGATAATGCACCTTCCCCGGTTTGGAAAGAGATCCAAGTTCGAATCCCAGTGGCGCAACAACAATATTTTTCGATAAAATTGTTTGTATATGTATATTTTTCTGATTAATATATTTAATTCATATTTAAATTTTACATTATATTAAGATTTATATGAATTTATAATAATATACTACCGTAAACTAAAACACTTCAACAATTATATAAAAGGAGAACAATACCACATCAGCCACCCATTTGTATCGTTAATACATTCTAGTCTTATATAAACCTTAATAATTATTACCTATTACCACAAATGAATTTCCCATAAGGAGAAACCCAGCATCAAATTTGTACGTCAATCCTGTGTTAATATTATTTCATGACATGACATTCTAATATGACAATCATCATTAACGTTATGCAAGCCAAAATAGAAAATAAATATTTCATGTGCATTACAATACAATACGTCAGTTTGTCCCCAGACTGTCTTCTACTGACGTGGAAAATATCTATAACTCAAAGATGACATACAACTACGCGTGCAACCACATTTGACAATTCAGATGATATTATATATATATATATATATATATATATAAAGCAGCATAGTGAATTAGTCAAATATTGTAAATATATAGCGACAACTACATGTTTTTATTTTAGTTTAACTGCACCCATACACATCGGGTGTGGAGAATAATTTTAATTTAAAAAAATATTAGTAAGACTTGTTATTTTGGTATTTGGTTTAACCATTAAAAGAACTTAAATGGAAAATCATAAGTTACGTAAAAATAATAAAAATCTAAATGTTCTGTTGGACGAGAATGTTGAAAATTGGTTGGAATGAAAGGAAACGACATGACCATATTTTGAAAGAAATAGAGGAAAATAGAAGACTTGGCACGACTAGGTAAATCGATACTGGAGGATGATTCTGTTGGAAGCCTCAACAATCGGCGAGTTTGTATGAGAAGATGTATGAATGTGGATGAGGCGAGAATTGTGTGTCAGGATAGAAGAGTGTGGCGTTCTATCCTCTCTGCCTAGCCCCGGGGGAAAACGGCGTGATGGTTAGTTAGTTAGTTTACAGGAAAATAAATTAATCCTGAAGACGATAGCGAACAAACGTGAAAACTATTTAGATCATTTCGGCACAACTCATTAATAAGCACAGTGATAAAAGGAAATACATATTAACATTTTAAGTGCCAAATCTATTTAAAATGGAAGACACCACATATGGCAAGACAAGGTTTTAAGGGTCTCGACTTATCTATCAAAAGCCTGTAGCCCACAGATGGTAAAATAATTTTAAAATATGAATCCCTGCAAGTATGCAAGGTACAAAAGTACGTGTTAACACGTTTATAGCTTAGTGCGACATACAAAGATTGACGAGTTAACGCGCTCATGGCATTTAAAAGGTTAAAGAAAAAAGGGCAATCGAGGAAAACATTGACGAGGAGTGGAGCAAATGTTGAAGCTGCCGAGAAGTGATGCAAAATAGGAAATAGGGAGCTACAACGTTATTTTAGCAATAGATGAAAAATATGTCTAAAACATCGCTGAAGGAAAAACCTTATTTATGTTATCAATAACTGAACAGGTGTACCAAATGATATTTATTATTTATAATTTGAATAAGCAGCAGCTATGAACATTTAGATTAAAAAATTTGGAAATCAAAAAGAAGGGTGAAATTTTCCAGTGTGTTTAATTTAGAATATATCTCAAAGTTATTGAATAAAACTGTGAAAAACAGAGGGACTATAAATTAATTTTTCGTAATAAGAGTCGGAAAACTTTTCATCTTGAAGTTTCTTCCCATCCGGTGGAGAATATTTTACAAATATAAAGATGAAATCGTTTTTATATGTTCAACGCCATTAAAGAACGAGAAATTATATTATATGGTGTCATTGGCACGGCTTAAACAGCATTTGCGATTGTTTGCGCACGTTTTGTCTAATTTACTGTAAAAATAAACCAATATATATATTAATGCATCGATAAAAACGTTTGAAATCAATTAAGCTGAAGTCATTATTCAATTTTAATAAGATTCTAACTACAACGTGAAATATGAAGCTTATCTAAAATTAAAACGAAGCATTCCCCTGGCATTATTATGAGGTTGAATTTAATAAAAATCTTTAAATAAAAGAGCTCTTGAAACAATTTTAAATGCTCTGCACATTTAAATTTAATAAATGTGTCAGTCATTAAAATTGTGTACTGTTTTCATAAGGCATCATTATTTAAATATCCGTATTCGTCGATTTCACGCGTGGGAAATCGATCTCTCACGTGGAAAATTGAGTTCTTGGAATCACATGTTCTCACGCGAAAAATCGAGTTTTCACGTTGGAAGTCAATTCCTTACATAGGAAATCAGGTTCTCGCGTGGGAAGTCGAGTTCTCACGTGGGAAATTGAGTTCTCACATGGGAAGTAGAATTGCCACTTGGGAAATCGAATTCAGACGTGAAAAATCGAGTTCAACGCGGAGAAAATAATTTTTTTTTTTTTAATAAAACGGAATACATGTCACATCAATATTCTTACTATTTTGTACTATGAAAACAGGACTAACTTGCTGGTCTCCTGGAACGAGGCGCGAACCCCTGACCACTATATTAAAAGGCCAGAGTCTTAACCGCTAGACCAACAAGCTAGCATTGCAACCAGGGTCGTGGGACTACACAATACCCATTTTTATTTTATGTCATATCCCATTATATTGTAACACCAGCTCCAGCAAAGCTATATTATGGCCCGTATCCACGATGATTTCTCAGTCATTGATCTCTGAGAGCCATTCTAATCCGGGAGCGAAACACATGCAATAATGATTCGTAGAATACCTCGCGCTGAATTCCATGCACTCTTTCGCCAGATTTTATCTCATCCCGGGTCATTAGATGAAAAGTGATGTGTTTGTGTAAAAGTTGACTCACACTATTAGAGTTGTGTAAAAGTTGACTCACACTATTAGAGTTGTGTAAAAGTTGACTCACACTATTGTGAGTTAAAAGTGTAAAAGTTGACTCAATACACTAGTCTCAAAATTAATGAAAATAATACAGAATTAATCGCGAAATTGTGGATCATTATCTATTTTATTATGTGTGTATAGAGGAATAACTAACGTAAGTAGAGAAAAATCCACGATCTTGAACACATTATATTCTTTCGTACCCTGTACAAGCAATAAATATTGTCTAAATAATTTTCATGTTTCCGTCACTAAGATCAAAAGTCATTTTCACCGCCAGTTCTGCTCTGTCCGCGACGCCTGCGCGCCGCCTCCCTCCCCCCGCCCTCCCAGCCGGCAGTTTCCTCCCTCCGCATCCCTTCAATCAGCAGGCGACCTCTCGCGATGGCAGCTGGCAGCTGGCAGCTGGCAGCTGTACCGCGAAGACGGATCATATTTCTATATCGGCCACTTAACTAATTACTTTGCATTCAATCGTTTTCAAATACAACATGTACTGCCCGTCCGCCCTAGGACGCACCTCGTCCTTCATATCAACACACGATGTTTAATGTTGTTAGTAAACTAATTACAGACATTAAGTATTAATAAAACAATCTTTTTTTTAATGACGCCACAGCCTAAATCGAGCCTTATCGGTCTCCTCAATCTTACGTCTCCATGATACTCGGTCTTCTGCTGCACATTTCTAATTATTCACTACTTTAGTGTCTTTCTTCACAATGTCTCTCCAGCGGAATCTTGATCTTCCAATTAGTATTTCGCAATCTCCGAGTTACATTCTGTGGAGAAAATACGATAATTCCAGTTGTAAGTCAGAATTGCCGCTAGGTAAAGAAGTAAAAGAGATGGAATGGAAAACGGTTAGAGGGAGAAAAGGATTCTATCAAAGGCCCAGTGGTCTCGGTGAATCAGGATTTGGGAGGAATGCAAGTACGTACCCATTGTAGTTCAGTGATCTCCGCTCCGAAATGAAGACGGTAATTTTACCCACAGCATACACAAACAACAAAACAGCAATCGACAAATCGACACTAAAACAGTGTACCACCGCACTGGAGATGACTGGTCCACAACGCGAACGATATCGCTGTTGTCCAGATCAAATTCCAATATTGATCCAGTAGCGCCCAATAACGCCAAGAGCCAAACTCATACGGAGGTCGAGGATGGGAATTATGAACGGGAATATGTGAAAATAACATTCTTCGCGGCAGATATTAACGCACGTTAAAAGTATGTTTATACGAATACGACACTTTCTCTCTGAATTTCCTTTTTGAACCGTTGCAAGTGCTCAACTCAATCGGAGCACGTATTGATAGTCTGGTCTCATTCATCATTGTATCTGATTCTCCACACTATATACTATACAGCCAGAGAATTTTCCTTTTGAAGTGATCCATCAGCTTCAGATCCATGTGATGTGAAGGGAGAAGATCACTTGATTCATGAAACCGTGAGACATTGAGTCAGCCTCGATCTTAAAGATTTTAACCCAGAACAGCACAATGATAAGAGTGGCCGACCTCAGACGAATGAATGATGAAAAAGGCGGCAACAAAGAAGAAGATACTCCAGGATTCACTTCGATGAGATTACGAATAATATTTTGTACGTAATTATTCTAGTTTCATGTGTATACTTAACTCTTAAGGAGACTATGATCTCTGAGAGTCACTAAAGGTACTTATATTCTGAATGCGTCATTCTACTTCAGGAACAGAACATATGTAGTGATGAATTATAGACCGCTGTACACTAAACTCCGTGTCGTTATTTAAGAATTCTAGAGCCGAATCTCCGAGAGAAAATTCATTCGTGGACACAAACCATTAGAATCGGTAAAGAGAAAAGCACGTTTTAATTAATCAATTATTTCCAAATAAAACATCGTTAATGAAACAACGGAGGCTGCTTTATGTATAATATATATTAGCAAACTAGTAATGTGTTAATAATTCCATGTATTCCAGTATTCCTTTTATTTCCCTCTTTTTTCATTTCATTATATTAAATTTTTGTTTTCAACTATGTCAAATGTTTCATTATATATCTACTGATTATTGATTTACCCTGTAAAATGTTTTCCTGAGCACGGGCGAGACCCAGCAAGGCAGATATTAAAGTACTTATATGTACACGGAAAAATATTAAATAATAATATACAATAATACGCAAAAAATACATTTTTTTTTTTTTTTTTTAATATATGTATACAGTGAAATCTCGATCGATTGTTCCTCGAATAATCGTTTTCCCGCATGTGTCGTTTATTTCTTCCAGTCCCGAATTAATTTCATGCAAAACACGCAAAAATAGATCGCATCGATCGTTCCTCCGCGCGTCATTTTACCGCATTGATCGTTTAAATTACGCTGTTTATTTAGTTACACTGGCTTATTTTATAATTGCCTACATAACGGCACATTAATGTTACAGAGCGTGTTTTTTATGCACATTCAATAACTGGTGCCGAAAAAAAAAAAATTTGCAACACCGAAAAAATACTGTTTACTTACGGCAATAACGCAACAGCCAAAACACATGAAAGATTATGTATGACGCAAAGTTTAATTTAATTTTTCTTTGTTTCTGTATTGTATTGTATTTAAACACATTCATTTACATGTGAAATATGTTTATATGTATGCTTAGAATATGATGTGAGAATGTTACTTTTTTCTATATTCCCGCATTCATGATTTATTTTAGTAGACTTCAAAACGATGTATAGAGGTTTTACTGTATATGTATTCTTCTTCTTCTTTTAAATAAGAAATCCAAGTACTAGAAAATTATAGAATAGGAAATATTACATTACAAATCTATACCATTGTCATTCAAAAAATTTGCTAATATGTAAATCTAATTTGGTGAGTTAAGAAAAGGAAGATGACACAAGTTAACTGGGAGTTGAAAATTACCATTGACGAGATTACTGTAAAAAAGCCTGTGATTCGCAATGGACAGGCAAAAAAGATATGGTCAAGGGTTTCCTCCTCAGCACCACACTCACACGTTGGGGAATCTATTAAGTTCAATCTGAATAAATGTGAGGCTACCTGGCAATACACAATTCTCATTCTAGAGATATTTGATATTGTTCTTTTGGAGACTTTCCTTTTGGAGAACCAGGGGATGCAGGAAATAGATATTTAATTATTTTAAGCCGATTACCCTATGATTATTAGGATCCATCCATTGCGCAGTTCAAATATAATTCGTACATTTTTTTACCATATTAAGTCTATCATACATTGGGATATGGAATTGATGAGGGAAAACTCCGGAAAGGGTGGCCTCTTTGGTCAGTTTATTAGCACATTTAATCCGTATATATATTCACAACTGTAGAATCATGATTTTAAATAACATTTTTTGTGATTTATTTGACGGACACAAACAAAAAAACTTTACGTTAGGTACCTATATCATAAAATTATTATCGTTTGTAGATAAATTTTTTTAGAAATCTTAACCTTTATAATTATTTATTAATTTGATTTTAGATTACAGATGTAATTAAATAATTCATAGAGGGGCGTAGACTTAGCAAGCATTCGCAGTCTCAAAATTCCTCAGATAAATTTAATTTCTAGTCTCTTGTCCTTCTATTTAAGAACAAATCTATAATATTAGGTGTGACCAGTTTGGCAACCACCAAGAATGACATCAGGTGCAATGAGAGCAATTATTGATAATTATAATATTTGTAAACTTGACAATTATTACTTTTTTTAATTGATCAATAATTCATTAACCTCAGGTGTAAAAATTTTTCGCTCGACATCCTACAGGCTACAAACTTTTGATAATGTTAATGAGACGATCGGTCTTGATATTTTTAAAGTTAAGTAATTTATCAAAAGTTTAATAAAACCCCCGTTTAATGTTAATTTGTATCCTCCTCAATTTCAAATAGACACAAAGAATCGTTAAAGTTTAACAGTTTTAGAAATATTTGCGTATAAAGTTTAATTTAATAAGGAAATTAAACTATACTTATAAATCAATGGCTTATATCAGATTTTTTACGATGAATACGTGAACAGGGAACTCTCTAGGATGTTTGCGCAGGTGTGCAGGGGTTGATAATTTGAATACTCTAAACAAGATAATAAAAGGATTAAAAATTCTTCTAACTACAAATAAACGCTTCTGTGCCTCTAAGCGACTGCTGGGATCAAATATACGAAGTAAAAGAATCAAACCGCTAATACATAAGACAATAATAAGTCCAGTGGTCACCTATGACTTTGAACTCAAATAAAGGAAATATAGTTTTTTTTTCTAACCAAAAATTACAGAATTATTAAGAACCGCAAGATATTAAATTTATTTGAGTAAGAAACAATCGTAAGATCCTGTCGGTTCCAAAGACTGCGATGGGCTGGCCGCGTTGAAAGATGTTAGTAAATGAATACCCCAACGCAAACTACCTACAAGCAGACCAAAGAAGAGATGGGCTGACTTTGTGGAAGAGAACTGAAGTGGGTTTGGAAGGTTCGGAAACTGTAAAAGATTGACCAGGGTCAGGAGTCGATGGAGAATAATTATGGAGGAGGCCAAATCGCGTCCTGGGATATGGTGCCGTGGAAGATGAAGATTTTTTACGATTTTTTTGTAGCGACTACAAAAAAAAAGTTTTAATTGTATTAATGAATAAATTTTGTACTATTTGCTTAAATGTTTAGTTGAGTGAAATACTCGAAAACTCCAAAATATCAAAATCCTTGATCAGAAAGCGTCATTAAACATTTTTTAAATATAAATTATATATATATTAATTAGAAAGATATACATATGAAATCAATTTTATTGAAAAATATTGTTTTGCGCCACCAGGATTCGAACCTGGATCTCTTTCTAAACCGGGGAAGGTGCGTTATCGAACTATGCTACAGCGAAGATATTTTTAGCGACAAATTTTCGAACCTACATGTTATCTTTTTTGATATTAATACATTTAATCGTTCCATTATTTTAATGGGCCATCTACCTTATTTTTACAGAATCTCAAATACCTTTGAGTAATCTGAGAGCAGACGCCAGAATTATTAATTCATTTTTATTAAATTTTGGACACATTGATACAATTATTAGTAGAACACATTATTATTGTGAAGTTGTAATTATTCAGAACATAGGTATGTGATATTTTAAATATGAATTAAATATATGAAATAGAAAGATATACATATAAAATCAATTTTATCGAAAAAAAAATATTATTTCAAATAATGGAACGATTAAATGAATTAATATCAAATAAAAAGGTAACATATAGATTCGAAAATTTGTCGCTAAAACTATCGTCACTGTAGCAAAGTTGGATAATACGCCTTCCCCGGTTTAGAAAGAGATCCAGGTTCGAATCCGGGTGGCGCAACAACAATATTTTTCGATAAAATTAATTTTATATGTATATCTTTCTAATTAATATATTTAATTCATATTTAACATATCACAGACCTATGTTTTGAATAATTACAACTTCATAATAAGAATGTGTTCTCCTAATAATATATTTTTTAGTGATACAAATGTAAAAATTAAGGGTAGGGCACAATAAAGAATTAAGAGATTTGGAGATAATTTTAGCGTTGTGAATATGATTTAAAAAAGGATCCTTTTTGGGTAGGTAGATAGTTTGGTCATATGGAATAAATAAACGAAGAGAAAATGGTAAAAAAGATATTTAACGATGGTCCTGTTAGAAGCCTCAATAGTCGATGAGCTAGCATAAGAAGTTATATGAATGTGGATGAGACAAAAGGGTATGGCACTCTATCCTTTCTGCCGACCCTTGCGGAAAACGGCATGATGGTAAGTTAGTTAGTTTGGGACTACGACATGAACACCGGAATACTGCTGGCCGATGTCGCGTACTCTTCAGTAGGTGTCGAAATTCATGTACCTTCCGCTAATACCGGATTTTGGATATTAGCAAAATTTTATAAATAATTACGTATTTATTTCGTGTCGCGTACACTACGAGAACAACGAGCCAGAATTTAAATTTTATATTTATTATTGATAAATGTTAAATCTTTGAATTTTTAATATCAGCGGTGGTTTAAAAAAAGGATCTATCTATCTATCGAAAATATCGTTTTTTAGTTTTTTTGGTATTTAATCGTGATATTGAATTTTGACAAGAGTTTCACGCTGCTGTAACAATAAAGCTGAGTTTTTTGTCAAAAAATATTCACGTCAAAAAGATTGTTCAAGAAGTCATGCTTATTTTGAAATAGAATACCGTAGTTTATTAGAAATCACGCCTTTTAAAGTTAACAATAAGCAAAGTGTTTCAAATGTAATCAATTATCACAAAAAAATTAAAAAAAATATTTTTGAAATCAGAACACTCAATTATACGAGAAAATGTATTTTTCGCTAAAATTCGAGAAAGGAACATATACTCAATATTAGTTGCCCGATAAGGTCAATAGAAAAAGAACAAAAATATATATATATTTTCGATAAATCCCTGTGCCATACTACCATCGATATTATATTAGTTTTTAAGCGTAACAAGTACAGATGATTTTTTGAACAAATACAGATGATTAGTTTTGATGATTAAATACAGATAATTAACCGCGAATTAAATTTTTATGAGAATTTCGGCTCTGTACAATGTCTGAGATAGGGATTACGCTCCCATGAGATTCATTGGAGACAACTCTCGGTTTTCGTTGTCCATCGTTTACACGCGAAGTGTAAAAAAATCGCCGTCCCGTATCCAATCCACTGAACATTAATGTTCAGTTCATAAGTTGGGTGAATTTGAATGTTCCCAGCAGCATAAATGTATTCGTTTGCCCAACTTTCAGAATAAATAGTCGTATGTATCTATGAATCTAAGTGAAGTTTGTTGGCACGTGTCAAATCGAACGTCGTGTACACGCAGTTGAGATTTTGTCTCTTTCCAGCAATTTCAAGCTGATCTCTGAATTTATCCCCAGAACAAAATCTCAATAGGTGTGACTTATCAACTAAATCTTTAAGATGTATCTCATCTTGCCTCATTTCGGACCATTACTTTGTTATATAATATAACAAACTTACAAGTACGTTTTCAAGGTATACTTGAAAAACAATTGTGATTTCCTAATAAAGAGCGTTCGAATCAAATGTTAACTCTAAATAAAGGTGTCCAGCGGAAAACTTTCAAATTTAATATTAAATAATAAAAAAAACTACAATGTTTTTTTCATATTTTATTTAAATAAAATGGAGTGTATCGATGCGAATTTTACGTTTTATAAACAATATCGCCTAAATGCCGTACATTTCTCTCAAGATACTCTTGCAATCTGCGAGAGCAAAGCGTTGGTTCAATGGCAGCAACTTCACGGCGGATATTTTCTTGTAAACCCTGAATTGTTCGAGAATTGTTGCTGTAAACTCTCGACTTAAGATATCCCCACAAAAAAAAGTCACACGGTATAAGATCCGGTGACCGAGGTGCCCAGGGTATGTCTCCGTACTTGCTGATTAATTTATTGGGAAAAATTCCCCTTAGCTTCTTTTTACAATCTTTTTTTATTGAACATTACAATTTTACGTAAGTTTCCTACATATTTGTATATTATTTACTTATTTTACACACTCTTACTTCATATTTATATATCATTTACATATTTACTCTTTTTTTATTTTTTATAAATGGAACATTTCATTTACTTTAAGTTTTACAATGCATTTTTATATGCTATCTAATCGCATCATGTTCTACTCTTTATATATATTTTTTTGTATATAGAACTTTGTTTACTACTATACCGGAAAAGCACTGTCTACTATAATGCGATAATAATACTAGTGTAGCAGGCAGGGTACCGAAATATATGTCTTACTTTGCTGCAATGTTATCCGATTATAACAATTTAACTAATTATTATTGTTTATTTATTATAATTTCAAATCTTATTTAAATTCATCTTATTACAGTACCGATATACAGCTTTAGTTCATATTCCTTTAATAAATTGTAATTTTACCGAAGAGAACAATAGCAAAAGTTAGCACCAAAGATTATTTCTCATGCTTATTTTTTTTATTAAAAAAAAGAGATGTATACACGGAATACGTGTCACATCAATATTCTCACTATTTTCAAACTAAGTTATGCCGTTGTTCGATGAAAAGAACTAACTTGAAGGTCTCCTGAGACGCGGCTCGAATCCCCGATCACGTGTCTGATCTAGTGTCTTACACTAGATGAATAAGCATGTTTAAAGATACACTTTGTGTATATATTTTGCATGGAGGGAAACTGAACCAACAGTTACAGATCATCCTTTAATTATATTCATGCCTCTTAAGAACGATCTTAATCTTCAAATTTAAATTGATACGGAGACCTTCAACTTTTCAGGCTATTAAAAGACACGCAATACAAATATATGTATATTGTGATTAACTATTATTTTGTTTAATTTTTAACAAAATTTTAATCTTTTGAAAAATATAATTAATTATTAAATTAAAACACAGCGTTACCAACGCTTCAGTAATAAACTAAATCTTAAAATCAGAAGATAGACTATCTGACTGACGCACAAAACGTCGAAAACGTTTTCATTTTTAATTAAAGTATAGTGTGAAGTAAACAGCGTTGTGTAGTATTTTAGTAATTAATTAATTTTTTCAAAAAGTTAAAATTTTGTTAAAAGTTTTTTGAAAGTTAATTACAATTGACTTCCACAAAGTTAATCACGAAAAATTTTAAGTATTATTATTTTTGATGTAACTTAATTTTAACAGTACGAAAATAAAATGTCGGCTAAGATAAAAACCGACCCGGGCTCAGTTACTATCTAACTATCAGAAAATCTATACCTATATGATTCAGTGGCAGGTCCCTTTTTCGAAAGAAATTTTTTACATTTTTTTAAGTTACATATTTAGGGCCGATTGTATGATCAGTAGTAACTTTTTACTATAGTAAAAAAAGTTATTAAAGTCATTTTTTTTACAAGAACGGTTTGTTTGATCGTTAGTAAAAAGATTTATACTTCTCGATAGTACATCCCGTAGTAAACTCATTTTATTCCGCGATATTCGATAGTAAAAACGAGAATCGATAGTTAAATATGTGCTGACTTTTCACAGCTGTTCCTAAAATCATCTGACACATTGATACTTAGAAAGTTGCAGTATACGACAATTAATCATTCAATATCCCGCTATTTTACTGATTACAGTTCGTCTCATGATGATCTCGTTGTTTAATATACACTATTACACATAATATGTAAAAATTTCACCACCAAAGTGATAGATCTCCAACGTCTAGGCGAAAAAATCCATAATAAATAGATAATGCATAAAATAAACCATATTTCATGATTTCGATGTCACGCCTATGGACATCGCCATCTATGCTTTGACAATAGTAAATTTGATGTATCAACAACTCGCAAAGGATTTTTACTATCGACGTTAGTAAAGAGTTACTATAGTAAAATGTTACTGCTGATAATACAACCGGCTCTTAGTGTGATTTCATTATCAAGGAACGATTTGTTTTAAAAAATCGCAATAATAAGAGATTAATTGTTTAATTGTACCAATATACATGAAAATACATAATTATATAAAACAACATGAAACTGTATACTGTACATTCACATAATGCATATATTATATACTGTATTTTTCGGACATAAAACGCACCGGATTATGTAAGACGTACCTCAAATTTGAGACAATATTTAGAAAAAATATTTTATGATACAAAAAATATGAAATATAGTAAAATTAAATATAAGGAATGAACTAAAAATTAAATAAATATTTATTCTTACGTTAAAATTTTATATTATTTTTAAATTTATTTTTCTAATATTAATAAATTTGAAGGCTGTACTCGACGTAACTCATTTTATTTCTAGAGTGTTAAATCTACATACCACAACATCGAGTGACGAAAGCAAATATTATAAAATCTTCCTACGAGCCTACAAAACAATGATACGAATTGAATTCTTATTTCAAAAGGCGCAAAATATCGATGTCCGAACTATCTTAGGCCGCAGAAATTATTTTTTATTTATAGATTCCACCACCCGCGCCGCTCCCGCGAGACTGAAGGTCTGCCAACCGATGCGGAACTAAAAAAATAAGAGGGAAAATACTAGCGAGGGTTGAATTTCAGTTTAGAATGTTACGATAAATGCATCTAGTGAGGCGAACAAAAAGCGTGTTTTTACCTTGAACATTCTGACCACACCTTAATGTAATTGAAACTAATGAACTGCAACCATATTCGAAAATAAAACACCATATATAGCGCCTAATTCCAAAACCCCCTAAAACGGATTTCGGATAATTTGAGTTAAATATGCAGTTTTGTAGATTTATTTTGTCAGCTACATGCGGGACACATTGTTTCACGCAAAAGCTACTTAAATCCATTAATATTGCATGTTCAAAATCAGGGTTTCTTCCAAAATACCCTAAAGCAGACAGTATCAGTTGCCATTCCCCCTAAAATAAAATCAGCTAATCACAACGCTCGTTCATGACCACGTGATTTAAATCCAGTAAGGCTGCCAGAATGATATTACAGAAGAAAAAAAATGATATTACAGAATTTTCAAAAACACGAAGTTGTTTTTGCGGGTTTTGAAATTAGGCGCTATATACATAAATAGGTACTCGTAATCGAGATAGGCTTTAAGGGCTTAATTTAAAATGTCTCGTCAACGATGGAAACTTGTTTTCACGACTTAAAATATGTGACCTTAAAAATTATCTTTAATCCCGTCTCTGCAAAGTCGATAAATGCCTATATCACGCTTATGGCTTAGTGTACCATGCAATGTTTGGCGTGTTTACGTTTTTATGACATTTAAAATGTCAAATTGTCTCTTTATCCGTAGGTTCCACGAAATTCGCTTAGAGCGACTGAACACTTTTAGTGCGAGTCATTCAATTGAATTGTCTTTGCATTATGTACAGAGAGAAAACTGAACCAACCGTTAAATAGAGATCGACCTTTAACCCTTGCCCTCCTAGTTGAGACCTCGTTGACAGGTTGCTTTCGAGTAAAATAAATTAAATGAATCACTTACAAAAAACACACAGACAGAAAAAATCGGTAAAATATAGACACCGTATAAATAAATAGATTTTTTTCTTTTTATCTTCAAAAGTGATTATTTTGTTTTGTTTCAATTATCGTGGAACTGTATTCAGAAATTTCACAAATAAAATGTAATTTCATAAAAATTAATGTAAATTTTATTTTAAATAAGCGAGAATATCTATTTATACATTTAAAAAAATATATGAACAAAAATCATCAATTCAATTTTATGTTGGTATGGTTAGTACTTTTTATACTTATCATGATACTATTATATATTAGTACTAAATTAAAAATAATTATAAAAAAAAAGATTTTTTTTTCTGTATATCTCTCTAATTGATTCATTTAATTTGTGTTAAATAGCTGTTCTGAAATTGCAAATTTACAACAAAAATGTGTTTATTTATTTATTTTTAAGATTAGCAAAAACAACTTTGTAGTTAAAATCCATTATTTTAGATTATTAATTTTTTTTTATTAACCACTTAATGAATATAATATAATACATCTACCGGATTCTCGAAAATATCATTTTCCTTTTCAGGATATCATTAACTAATCATAAACATATGTTTTATTGTTTCTTTAACAGAATCTATTTTTAAAAATAATAATTAATTAAAAAATAAATTATGATGGTACAAAATTATTAAAATAATTTTTAGGAAAAAAATTTTGAATGGGACTTGTGGTTAAATATAGTCGATTGTTCATAATATTTTGGTTAGTTTTACACGCTTTATTTATTTCGAATGATTCCAAATTATTTAATTTAAAACCAACACCGTTTATATGTAAAATAGACAATCCAAAATTTTTTATCAAAAGTATAATCATTTTCTAACAGATGATAAGAAATTCTGAAAAACCACTAAAATGCTCCTTTACTCTAAATAAGTAGTTAATAAAACAAAGTTAACGTAAAGTTAAAAATAATAATTAGATATTCCCAAATCTATCAGTCGGTGCACGATTCACCAGACAGAATGTGCTACATGCTATAAAAGCTATAAAAAAAAATTGTATGTTTAAAATTTAATTATTTAATACTATAGCTGTTCTAATAGCGGTATTCAAGTATTCAGAATTCAGCCATGACTTTGGTGATTTGGTATTTATAGTATTAACGAATATCGGTGAATTGCTAATAGAAACGTGCCAGCAGATGCAAGACTATCTATCGATGCACAATGGATTCCCAGTAATAACACTGATTAAATTAATTTTCTAATTAAAATATATATTACGCCCAAAATAAAAATAATTATAAATGGGGCTGTTTCCTCGAATACATTATTATCGTCGACGGTGAACCTTTCCAGGAATCTCGAAATACCTTCCTGTGGACACTAATACACGAACTCGTAATTCTATCCTATCTCCACAATCGTTAAAAATTTCAATATCTGACAGAATAACAGCAAAAAATGTCAGTAAAGTACCCACCTAATTTTTAATATATTAAAAATACTACATTTCTTCTAATACTTAATTATTTAGTATTTTTGTAATACTAGGTAAATTATTACATATATATTTACACAATATTGTTTTACAAAACAATCTTGTATATATATGTATTATTTTAAAACGTAATTTTATGAATAAAAATATATAATTTTAATATTATGTAAGAAAAACATTGAATGTATTTTTTTTTCTGATATTAATTTTTCAAATACAAATTGTTTTAATTGTTACATTTTAGTTTCTTAATTGTTATAATATATTTTTAGATGTTTCACCTACGCCAATGGGTTTTTTCACATTAGCTTTTTGTCTGTTATATCTTCACATTATACTTTAATGTATTTTGTAGGACTAACTTATAAGGTCACTAACGACTTACTTACCATCACGCCGTTTTCCCGCAGGGGTAGGCAAAGAAGATAGAGCGTCACACTCTTCTGTCCTGATACACAATTCTCGCCTCATTCACATTCATACATCTTCTCGTACAAGTTCGCCGGTTATCGTGACTTTTAACAGGATCAACAAGACTTGCGTCATATATCTTTCTTACCATTCTCTCCTCATTCATCCTATTCACTAAAGACCTATTGATAATCTGTCTTAACGTTAAAATAAAATTAATTAATTAAAATAAAGCAAGTACGATTTATTTTTAAATAATCTACATAAATATTTAAAACATAATCATAATGTATTTTCTGCCAAATAATCATTTTCAAAAAATGTTGATACTGGAATATTTTTTGTACATCGAATCAAATAAACTTTTCTTCAAAGGTGCGTAATAGATCAAAATAAAAATTAATTCACCACACAATTTTGCACCGATTTAAATTTAAGTGTTCGTAAAATAAACTAAATAATGTACTTTGTTCAGTATTTAGAATCGTACATGTTCAAATTATTTTTCTGGCACGATCCGTCTTCCCACATGAACCAGGTCAGAAAGATTATCAGAATGTTGGCGCCTATCAAGACTATCAAAGGAATAATTCCTTTAGCGATTATTCCTTTAAGGCCGTCCTTGGCTAAGGCATTACCTGCAGTCTGCAGGAAGCTTCTGAGTAATACACCAGGTAAACGCAATACCGAGGCTACCACCCCCGAACTGTTTCCTCCCGCTATCATTCTAATTACTTCCAAAACAAACTGCAAAATCACGTTTTGAACTGAGGTTCCGCCGCCACCAGCGAGCACGTTCGTTAGACCGCTGTTAGATGAAGTACTTCCAGTTGCAATGTGTCGGTGACTGGATTGTTTATCTTTGTTATTCAAAAATGCATTAGTGGTCCCGTACATTTGCAGTTGGGTGTAATCTTTCCCTTCTTCGTATCTCGGCGGTCCGTATTCCGGTCTAGTCTCGTAATTGTGATGTCCTGATGATGGGTGAGATTTAAAGTCATCTCCGTAACCATATGTCGGCGACTCAAGATGATGGTGCGGATGTGGTTTGTAATATTCTTCGTAACCATATTTCGGAGCCTCATAATAAGCAGGACTGTGATAGGAATTTGGTTTGTTATCTTCTCTATAGTCATCCTCGTAATTCGCAGGTCTATGATGAGGGTAAGGAATATATTGTTCCCCGTAACCATTATACCGATTATTGTAATCAGAGCTGTGATGATGCCTAAGAATCAATGATTCTGATTCATCTGATTTTTTGGGCGCCTTTACGCGTTCAACTCGACTTGAAATTTTTGGTACTGGATGAATATGGTTTCTTATAGTTTGTGACGGCAAAGGTTCGACGACATAATTATATTCCGTTTCTGAAGTCGACGGTTCAGCTGATCGAAATTTTTGCCCATCTTGGTAAAAATATGGATTCTTGTCACCTTGCGCACTGTGATCAAAGTAGGAGTGATGGGGTGGATTTCTATCGTTATGAAAATGATACGTTGTTGGTGATTCTTTCATCGGCTGATTAATAAAAGAATTTCTGGAATTGTTGTCGTCTCTGTCGCTAAGTTGTTTTTGCAGAGCTTCGATTTCACTGTGGAGGGAATTCACGTCAAAATCGTTTACATTAGCATTTGTTTCGCCTCCCATGTTGGCAAAAAAATTTGCAATGCCTCCGCCGGGGACGATTTCTTTCGCTTTCTCCGTCGTCGATATCATCGGTGCAGTTGTCACAGATTGTGAAGATGTGATCTCTAAGCGGTCATTTTTTCCAGAAACATCGTCAATTACTAAAGTCTTGACTAGTCCCTTGAGACGCACTATCTCCGACTGCAGCTGTTGAAGTCTCAGCGCGTCCTTATCGCCGGGAGCCGGAGCGAGCGTCGCGAGGTTTTTTATGTTCTTCCCATCCGGAGCAGAGCCGATCTTTTCCAGTTGTGGAAAAACGACATTAAGACGAGTTTCTTGACAACTCACTTCCCACATTACAATCACAAGTATCACCGCCAAACCAACCTCAGTGGCCATTATCACTTCGAGTACTGAGTGAAATTTATATTGATTTCTATATTCCAATCCTGCCGAGTAAGAAAAAAAGTCTCGTAAATAGATTCGTCATCAAATTAAGTCGCCGCAACATACGATATTATTAAAAGTACTTACGCAGCTTTTGTGAAAGTTCATCGATCTTAACACGACATGCACAACGTCAATACGTTGCTTTTATATTACTGCATCAGCGTTTTTTGTATATACAAAAATAATTATTTCGGCAGATAATGTAATACACCAACACCATGAAATAAAATAATATCCTCCTATTGGTAATATTACGTTTTCGTTACAGTTTCAGGACATTTTATGTCAACGCATTCTCTAAACTCATTTCTGCTTTCAAGAAATTTTGTGAAGTAAGAAATACCAGACTTCTGTTTTCCAAGCAGAACAGCAGCTGACATTACGAATTTGGTGGAGAAGTACTCTGACGTTATGGCTTTCATCAAAAAACATGACATTTTTTTATCACAATAAGATGCCGCTTTTGTATGCGAAGATGGCGAGTCGAATTTATTGTATGCGACAGTCGCAATTTTCTCAATATCCAATAACTTGGAGTTTCTTGTTGAGTTTGCGTCTCGTTGTTCCGTCTGCAAATAGTCTGCCAGGTTCCTCGTCGCCTCCACTGTCGACGGTCCGGAAAATTTAGCCACCACTGTTGAGGCTGGATGAAAACTAGAAAACACACTAATTAAAAACGGCCACAGCAAAGCCAATTTCAATAAAAACTTTAATATTAGGAAGATTTTCAGAGGGACGAAAAATATTTTTATTAATACCAATGGCAGTAGTAGTACTACAAAGGCTCCGAACAGCATTTTAGCTAAATTTATGAAAATATTAGCTATTTGTGTCAAACCGTTTTCTCCAGACGACCTTGACACTTTGCACTTGGAGTGATAATCGATTCTGTCAGGTAACGTTATTCTGTAAGTGTCAGGCCCATACTTTTTTTCTGGAGGGACGTAGAATCTTCGCTCGCTGTCGCCGCTCTCTGGAGTATTCTGGTAATAATCCACTGGATTATTAGAAATAAAATTCCAATTTTCAGGAGACTCTATCGTCATTCGAGGACTGCGATAATCAGAGACAGACGAAGGTTCCGATTTCCTCACTGCAGAACTAAGTTGGGACGCGAATAATGGCGGACCCCACGACGCGATATCACTAAGATTGAAACTATACACACCACTTAATAAAAACAAAAGTTTCAAAACAATTTTAGTCATTTTTCACGAGATTTGATGTTCAAAATCTATGAAAAAAATTAAGAAGTCGTTTTATCGATGAAGATGAAAAAACCAAATGACTTCAGCCTGTCTTAGATGTCTTCTTAAATAGTAGTAATCTTAAGTGTTTAATGTGATTGGATCCGATCACGGAATCAATGGTATAACGAATCGTTTCACTTCAATGATTAATTATCTAGTACAAATATAACGTCTCTTTTTTTAAAGTCAAATCTTCTTCGGATTATAATGCTTTTGCTGCAGTCAAATTTTCATTATGTTCTACGAGTTTAGGTAAGAGAGAATACTTCAAAATATTCCGATAGTATTAATTAATAGTATTTGTGGTTAAAATTCATATTTTTTATTTATTATCTTTGTTTTATTAACCAATAAATAAAAAATGTACTTATCATTGTTAATATCCCATTCAATGTACGGTGAATTATAGTCTCCAGTAAGAATAATTGTAGCATCAGGGTATTTTGTCCTTATAGCTTCCACATCCTGAAAATGTATTCTATATTTATGTGAGTCAGAAAGTGGAGGTATGTATCTACATTATGATCTGTATTAAGTGGAGGTATGTATCTTTTTTAGATAATACCGAGACGAACAGTTGTTCTATATTGGTATTTATACATTTTAATTTCTTCGGCGTTAGCTTAGCACTGATAGATATCAGTGCTCCACCACCATCTGTGAATGTGATGTGAATAGAAACGTAATTCCTCATTTCGAATATCCGTGTTTATAAAGTAAAGCAATATATATCATGATAAATTTTATTTTAGACAATCCAATTTGGTTCTTAGACCTCTAACTTTTTGATAGTAAATTTTCATATTGGTAATTAGTTTTTTGGTCTAGTGTTAACTATTTTTGGAACATTGTTTATGTATTTAATCGTTATATTGACTTCACCGTCCTTTTTTCGGGCCTCGAGTTCTTCTCTTAACGCTTGGAAGTATTTCCGCTGCATATTCTCAAGTTATTCTTAAGTATATGCTTTTAACTAAGGATGATTTTTAGCCATTTGTGTTCAGTAAATTCAATTTTAATTGATCTGGGTGTGTTTCTAACATAGCCAAGTCTATACACTTCTGTCTCCTGATTCTGAATAGTGCTATCTATTTGAGAGAGTATATTCGTAACTTGTGAAGAAAAATGACTCTTGGGAACATTGTGAATTATGATGTTTTTCTTTACGTGGGATCTTTCATTGATCTCTGTAATAGTTTCACAAATAGCAGGGAGATTAGTCGCAGACGACATATTTGAATTAATAACAGATTGGTTCTGTATCATGTTCTTGTACGCGTTATTGTCCCCGTTGTGTCATTTGTTTTATGTATTATTTTTTCAATTTGCTCCTTGTTAAATTTATTAGTGGGATCCATCACTAAACTAGTTAAAATGTTTACTGCATCCTTAGCCATGTTAATAAAATGGATAGCATCCATATTGATAAAAGTGGAGTAAATGAATAACATGCTTGAATATATAATTTAAATAATTGAATAATAATAAAAAGTTTACTTCCCCTGGAGCACGGTAGACCGCGCCGGGTACTTGGACGGTCAACACGGTTGCAAATATTTGAATTGTGCGTATTGGTGCAAGTATTCTGATGGTGTACAAACAGTGTTCTGAATTAAATAAAATCACTGATTATGTGCATAAATCTCACCGGATTGAGACACGGGTTAGATCACAACTGGCACTATTTAACGTGCTCGAGCACCATTCTTCCGCAAGAACAACCAATTATGCAGCCGTAATCTAAATTTAATTTACGTATAGGGGTGCTACGATGCTAAGTAATAATAATGGAATCAGGCATATATTTTTCTTGTTCAAATATTGCATTATTTCGTTCCTTCTTTATTTTTATTACTAGCAATTTAATATCCCTTTTTTTCTTCTTGCTTTCATCATTATCAAATTATTTTTCCTGATTTGTTGAACCAACTGTGTACTTACTTACTCACTTACCATCACGCCGTTTCCCCGAGGGGGTAGGCAGAGAGGATAGAGCGCCACACTCTTCTGTCTTGACACACAATTCTCGGCTCATTCACATTCACACATCTTCTCATACAAGATCGATGATTATTGAGGCTGGTCGTGGCGAGTCTTCCGCGGACGTCCTCTACTTCTGCTGCAATCAACACTTGCGTCATATATCTTTCTTAGCATTTTCTCTTCATTCATCCGTTCCATACGACCAAACCACATAAGTGATTCTCTCTTAATCTTACTCACTATATTAAGATCGAGTTTACATTATTTCCTTATATAAAATACCAACTATGTAAAATATGATAATTAATTAACCTTGTAAAATGTTTGCCTCAACACGAGCGAAGCCCAGTGAGGCAGATATTAAAATACTAAACATACATACAACCAGTCTGTGATGTTTTGAATACTAATTAAATGTATTAATTATAAAGATATACATATAAAATTAATTTTATCGAAAAATATTGTCGTTGCGCTATCGGGATCCATTCCGGCGAAGGTGCATTACCAACCTTGTTACCAATTTTCTTGACAAATTTTCGAACCTATATGTTACATTTTTTCAAAGCAATACACTTGTCGTTCCATTATAATATACAGATTTGAAAATTTATCGTCAAAAATTGGCAATAAAGTTGGTAATGCACCTTCCCCTGATTGGATCCCGGTAGCGCAACGACAATATTTTTCGATAAAATTGATTTTATATGTATATCTTCACAATTAATACATTTAATTAGTATTAAAATAAAAACAAACGTTCCTTAAGAGAACGAGAAGAAGAGGAATTTTATAACACACCCTACAATTCTCTACATAATAATTATAAGTACGATAAAATTATTTGATCTATCAAGCACGACAACAGGGCTAATCATGTTCCCACGTTATGTCTCGAATCGTGTAATGTAATTTAAAGTGGTGTTCTTGGTTCAGTAAAGTGACAATATTCCATAACGGGTTAACAGGATTAGCTGTGAGATAATCTCCGCAGAGAAAGTTAACTGTCGCCTCACAATTTTGTAGATAAACCTCAATACCCAGTCAAATGTTAATAGCTGTTGTTTGTAATTAATTATAACTGAAATTAAGAGAGCGCTACGCTCGATTCTCCATCTCCTTTACTGATTTACCTAACCTTCAACCTGCGTCTGTAATCTGACTCTATCGGGGAAATGACTGCTCTACAATGTTTATATTTTATTTGATCACAGTAGCGTAACTGGAAAAAATTAAACCCCACTACAAAATGGAAAAAGGCTCCCTTTAAAAAAGACGGCTTAGAATTTTAATTATGGAATGAAAGCTTGGACTCTTACCAAAGAAATTATAAGACCACCTGAAGCATTTGAGATGTGGATCTACAAAAGAATGCTCAAAATAAACTGGGTGGATAAAATTACGAATGAAGATATTATCAAATACTAAATTAATGTATTAATTATAAATATATACATATAAAATCAATTTTGTCGAAAAATATTGTTTTAGCGTCACCGGGATTCGAACCTGGATCTTCATTTCCAATCCGGGGAAGTGCACTACCTTTGTGCTATAACGCCAGTATTTTTCTTGACAAATTTTCGAAACTATATGTTACATTTTTTTAAATTAATACACCTGTCGTTCCATTATTTGAAAGCCATCTACATTATTTTTACAGAATCTCAAATACCTTTGAGTAAACCGACTTGCAGACGCCAGAATTATCAATTCATTTTTATTAAATTTTGGACACATTGATACAACATATATTATTAAGGAAAACACATTCTTATTGTGAAGTTGTAATTATTCAGAACATAGGTCTGTGATATTTTAAATACTAAATTAATGTATTAATTATAAATATATACATATAAAATCAATTTTGTCGAAAAATATTGTTTTAGCGTCACCGGGATTTGAACCTGGATCTTCATTTCCAATCCGGGGAAGTGCACTACCTTTGTGCTATAACGCCAGTATTTTTCTTGACAAATTTTCGAAACTATATGTTACATTTTTTCAAATTAATACACCTGTCGTTCCATTATTTGAAAGCCATCTACATTATTTTTACAGAATCTCAAATACCTTTGAGTAAACCGACTTGCAGATGCCAGAATTATCAATTCATTTTTATTAAATTTTGGACACATTGATACAACATATATTATTAAGGAAAACACATTCTTATTGTGAAGTTGTAATTATTCAGAACATAGGTCTGTGATATTTTAAATACTAAATTAATGTATTAATTATAAATATATACATATAAAATCAATTTTGTCGAAAAATATTGTTTTTGCGTCAACGGTGTTGGTCACAAATTAAATAATTTGAAATCGTTGGAGACAAATAAAGCATGTAAAACTAATCAAAAAATTATAAACAACCAACTAAATTTAACTACGAAAATTTTCCTAAAAATTATTCGACTAAATTTGTATAAGTAACAATTTGAGTTAGGTACTAAATTTATTTTTTAAATAATTGTTGTTTTTTTTAAATAGATTCTGGTGAAGAAACAACAATATATGTTTTTAGTTAGTTATGACATCCTGAAGAAGAAAATGGTATTTTTCGAAACCGATAGATGTTTTTAAACTCAATTCAATGGTTAATAAAACAAAGATAATAAATAAAAAATATAATTATGTATTTATTAATCAGTTCTTACATATTACATAATATTACTTAACACGATATGTATGTATGCACGAAATCCTTTTATTTTGCATTGGGGCCCAATTTTTTTAGTTGCGTCACTGCTCGGTTGGATTAAGAATCCAAATACGTATAAGAATCCAAGCCATCTTACCCGTAGGCTTGAGAACGAAGGGAGATACAATATTGTGTACATTATCTGTAAACAGCAAATATCATTAAGTCCATACGTTATGACTAGGAATATAATTATTTTACCTGGGGCATTTGGGTTAACTTCCTTCTTAATTCAATAACACAGAGTTCGGATAGCATATTACATTAGTCATTATTAGTACTAGATGGAAAAAAGACTCATTCGAACTAGAACGTAGAAAATAATAATAGGACTAAATACATGTGAATATTATGTTCCAGGCCGATTTTGTTTGGCCACCATTTTGATTTGGCATGTTGTTGATGTCATTAAAACATTTTATCTAAACAATAATTGCAATACTGTAACCCGGAACTGTAACTCACACACAGTCCGAGCCACGCGTAAAATATGAGTTTAGTTTAGTGAAATTACTTGAAAGGAAAGATCAGCGCCAATATTCATAATATAATATTCGAAATTAAAATGTTGAAATAACACCCGAAGTGTGCGAGAATGTTATGAAAAATATGGTTAAAAGGGCACGCATTTGTGCCGCTGCCAGAGGCGGCCACTTGGCCGATGTATATACGTAATTGTAATAAATCAAGTAATCAATAAATAAAAATTTAATTAAAAAATTTTGTTTAATTTCTTAGTTATTCAAAAACAACATCGGCCTAGAACATAATATTCACCCTGTACTAAATGTGTGCTCTTTGTGGTAACTTGTTTTATATAGTTTGTTGAATCACCTAAATAAAAAACTGCATGCTGTTTGAAATACGATTGCATAATTTTTACGTGCCTCACATTTATTTACATTCTGTAGCATGGGTCCAGAGAACACACCACTAAGCAGCATCCCACAGATGAAGACGATTCAGTGTCATTCATACGTGTCAGGACAATTATTTTTTTTACACTACAACAGGCCTTGAGGTCTAATTACTGCATCACAAAAACACCTAGGCTTTGTTAATCATATTAATATTTATTTGACGATCTCCAATCTCTAGTGCCCACAGTCTCCGGTACGTATATGCTCTTATCTCATTATATATACATACATAGGCATATACATTACAACCAAATGCAGAAAATTCCGTACAGAAGAAAGACTCTTCCAAATATGCAGAAAAATATATCTTAGGGCACGTTGCTAGAAAAGATGGAGAATGGAGACAGCCTTGAAAAATTTGTGATTATTAGGAATTTAAAAAAGGAGCGGACGGATGAATCCCCAAACGCTGAGGGAAATTTTTGTCCCCAGCAGACGTTTATGGAGGTATAGAGTATACCTACTCATGTATTTTGAGTAACCATAAAAGTAGATAGTAATAAAATATGAAACGGTCTTAATTTTTTGATATAACGGTTAGAATTTTAGTTCAGTTTATTAAAATACGTTTTATTCCAAGAATTTTTTTTAAGTCACTAACGCAACTAACGTAGTTATTTATTTAATTCTTAACATAGTGCATACATAAGCACTCCTACTTATGCTCTAATATAAACAAAATTAAAGTATTTTCTTTTACTAAATCTTATCTTTTACGTATTTAGTCAGTTTCATTTTAAATCTATTTAATTTCTCCTCCTTTCTTATGTTTTCTGGCATTTCATTAAAAATCTTCAACGTACTGTACATCATCGATTTCTGAGATTTGGCCTTCTTCCTGAATGGCAGTCTCAGTCTATGTCTAGTCCCTCTTGTACGATGCTCGTGCTCATGTTGATTTGCATTAATTTTTCGTGTAAATTCCGCTGATATTTTCTTATTGAGGATTTTATAGATAAATACCATTATATTAAAATATATCTTCTGCTTAACTGACCCAAGTATATCTATTTTTTCTGAGTATATTATATTATAAGATACAGCATTAGTTCAATAATGGGTGACTTCAAACTAAAATTAACTCAACTGCGGGAAATTTATATCTCCTGTGAAAAAGTAATTTTTTTAGGCAACGCCTTGACAATGGCACGCGTTACCGTGCCGAAATGTCGGCCTAGGTTTCCTGAAGGAAACCGTACACAAAGAGCGCGAGCTAACCCAGAAGACACCTTTTCCGCACCTCTTGACCCCTACTATACAAATGTGTATATTATTAAAATGTTTTTATATATCATATAACACATTGATATTTTTATGTCGTTAAAACTAACCATTATTATGTACACAAAATATAACATCTTATGCGTTGGAAACCTTCAAGCTTCGGCAATGCTGACAATGAGACAAAATTGTTTAATTTTCTCCTGCAGAATTATTTAATCCTCTCAAGGATCTATTTTCGAACATTTCAAGAATAGTCTGCTCCCGTCACTATGATGCCGGCCACGAGTTTAGCCAAAAAATGTATAACCATTTCTGATCTTAAAATTCTGCAAATTGAATTACTCTTCAAACAATTTTTTTATACATAATTTGCGAATTTCAATTAACAAAACTAAAAATAAAACCCTCGTGAAAGAACTACGACATCCAGATAGGTACTCAGATTTTAGATATATACTCGTAGATAGGTATTTTTTTCACAAAATGTTTTTCTTTTTCGCCTTAATATTTTATTCTATGTATATAATAGTCTATATAATATTTTCTTCACCGGATATCATTCCATTAAAAAAATTGTTTAGCCTCTTATATTTTATTTTGATCTGTATTGTAAATAAAATAATATTATTTTTTTATGTTTACACCCGTTAACTTTGCGATTAGGAATATTCATTAATTTTTTTAAATATCATACTTTGTGTAAACCTCTTAGACTAATTTAACTACAACTAAGTAGCAGTGGGGTGCAGTAAGTATAGATTTAGGTTATGCTGTTACTAATGATATTATACAATCATATATAATATATGTACTTTCGTTTAACCAACGTCTTTAGATAAAATAAATTCGTCGTTCATACGACCCTACCATGTATTTATTTGTAATTTTAAAGTACTATTAATAGTGTTTTTAAAGTTTAAGTTCTAACGTAAAATTATACCCTCTTACCCATATAAAAAATGTATGGACGTTTTTAAGAACATTTTCTATGACTGACCATGAATCATTTATTATTTGAAAATCCTTCACGTAATAACTAAAGGAAATAATTATTTTTATTAAAGGTTAACGTGGGAAATAGTTCTGTCAATTGCTCTTTGTTTTCCACAAATCAAAAACCAATCCATGCGCCAATTTTAAAGAAAAATCATGAAATCAACACGTTAGAAACACTAAGATAATAAAATTCGCAAATTAGTAAAAGAGGAAGAAGACACTTCAATAATTTGCACACAGTTGTAACCCTTTCTAATGTTATTCTGTTAAAAAATGGCATAGGTAACGACTCCATACAAAACGGATCAACCGAAAGGAATTTTCAATTCAGTAAATAGCCAATTATGTGACATGAGTAATTCACTTGCTTAAAGACAGAACAGAGTTATGTGAATAGCTCGATGCGGCGAATACACAAGAGCGCCGTTGGTACAGTGGTGAGTTGTCGTGGTAGTTTTTAGAACTAAGCAATTAAAGTCTCTACTGGTATACAGATGGAGCTAATTCTAAAATAAAGTTTCCGTTTGTGTTTAATCCAATTATTTAATTTATTTTTGTTTCCCAGAATTTTGAGTAATGCGCAGCTTTTTTGCTTGTGTGCACTGCACGCCCCTGCTAAGTAGTATACTTCCTTAGTGTACGTTCATTCTGACGAAAATACAATGGTACCGAAACGGTTACGTTAAATTAATCTAAGTGATTTTTAACAGAGTATGTTTTTTTCCAATTAATAAATCAGCACCGCTGATGAACCCCGCAATGGTCAATGTTGCGCGTACGCACATCAGAATAGACTTGAAAATTTTACACAGGACATAAATTTTAATTGAGTACTTACTTACTTACTTACTTACCATCACGCCGTTTCCCCGTGGCGGTAGGCAGAGAGGATAGAGCGCCACACTCTTCTGTCCTGACACACAATTCTTGCCTCATCCACATTCATACATCTTGTCATACAAGCTCGCCGATTGTTGAGGCTTCTAACAGAACCATCCTCCATTATCTGGTTTATCTGGTCGTGCCAAGTCTTTCGCGGACGTCCTCTATTTCTGGTTCCATCAACACTTGCGTCATATATCTTTCTTACCATTCTCTCCTCATTCATCCTTTCCATATGACCAAACCACCTAAGTGATCCTTTCTTTATCTTACTCACTATACTAACATCAGCTTTACATTCTTTCCTTATTTCTTCATTATTTACTCTGGCATAAATAGATTTGCCACAAATACGTCTAAGTGATCTCATTTCCACTGCATTCAGTCTACTTTCGTTCCTTTTCTGCCAGCTCCAGGCCTCACTACCATACATCAGTGTCGGTACCAGGATTCCATTGTGCACCGCTAGTCTTGCCTCGGTTGACAAATTCCCGTTAGATATAATTCCATTCAAAGCGCCGTTCACTTTATTTCCTGCAGTCACCCTCCTTTCGATATCATTCTCAGCCTTTCCGTTTCTATCAAACATACTTCCCAAGTATACAAACTCATCTACTTGTTCCAAACATTCATTACCTACAAGTATTTTGCATGGTGTCTTGCTTTCCTCCTTCTCGAATACCATCACTTTCGACTTGTTAACATTCGTCATGAAGTAGCTTTCCTCGCATACATCGTACATTCTACTCACCAGATTCTGTAGTTTTTGTACATTATTCGCCATTAATACTGCATCATCGGCGTACAATAAACAGCATACAATCAAATCGCCCATTTTTGCTCCTACATTCATACATTTTAGTTCTTTCACACATTTATCTATATACAAGTTGAACAGCCATTTGAGTATATAATAATATATAATTAATAGATTATTACAAAACTAATATATTTTGTAGACTTTAGAACGTTACAGTTGCCAGCGGGGAAGAAATTTCGGCGCGAGCTATGATTCTGTTAAATTTTGTACGCAGAGTAGATTGACGTAACAGAGTAGAAATTGATACATACCGAACATTACCAACATATCTTTGATACAAGAGATGAAATCCTCATCGGTATACATGCGCCGTTAGTGCAAACTAACACGTCACACAACTTTCGCATAAATATTACACACTTTTTGACATTCAAACTGTATAACAATACATTACACAAGGGGTTGGAATCACGGGAAACTGGTGTATTTGGATCGAATTTGATCCACATTTTCGAATGTCGAAAAATATGTATATAAATTATGTAGCAGGACAGGCATTAAAACGATAACTATATGTATAAAGAAGAGTGTCTATTGGTTTTTTATACAAATCTACAGAGCGGGAGGGGAGCGGGAGGGGAGCGGGAGGGGGCGGGAGGAGGCGGGTGGGGTCGGGAGGGGGCGGGAGGTGGCGGGAGGGGTCGGGAGGGGGCGGGAGGAGGCGGGAGGGGGGGCGGGAGGGGGCGGGAAGGGGGGGGATGGGGCGGGATGAGGGCGGGAGGGGGGCGGGAGGGGGGCGGGAGGGGGGGCGGGAGGGGGCGGGAGGGGGCGGGAGGGGCGGGCGGGGGCGGGAGGGGGGCGGGCGGGGGCGGGAGGGGGGCGGGAGGGGGGCCGGAGGGGAGCGGGAGGGTAGCCAAAGGGGAGCGGGAGTGGAGCGGGAAAAGAGCGGGAGGGAGGAGTGGGAAAGGAGCAAGAGAAGAGCGGAAGGAGAGTGGGGACTTGGTGAGTACGTCTTCCGTAGTGCCCTAAACTTAATAATAATAGGAGAAACGTGTCTACATGAGATTTCTAAAAACCACCCCCATCCCCCTTTCCCACCCCTTAAAGCAAAATTTTGGTAATTGATGAAATTTTGCACACTTGACCTTCAAAACAAGAGGAAGGTTACTCTACGTGAGATTTAAAAAAAACCACTCCCATCCCCCTTTCTCTCCTCTTAAAGCAGAATTTTGGTACTTCTTGATGAAATTTTGAACACTTGACGTTCAAAACAAGAGGAAAATTACTGTCTACATCTGAATTCGAAAAAAAACAACCCCCATCTCACTAAATGAAACCTCTTCACCCTGCGTAACGCCTGGGCAACGCCGAGTATTTCAGTTAATATTATACATATAAAGAAGACTAATTACTTTTACCATACTCGTGAACCAAACAATTATTATAATTTTAATCTTCTTATCTTATTATCCTTCTCCTTTAATAATGAAGTACAAGTACATCCCCTGTAAATAAATATTTTTTAAATAAATTTAAAATATCCATTAAAATATTATATTAAAAATAGTAAACTGTATCAAAATATAAATCAATTCTTTAAATTCTATCAAAAAAATATGCTTTATATACTTACATATATGACAATTTGACATCATATTAAAAGAAGAATAGCACGATGGTATAGCACTTAATTAGCATGTGAGGGGGAGGGGGGTAATGGGATCGATTTGAGGGTTTTGATTTCAAAAAGATTTTTGAGCGGCCCTGGTATCAATTCCAGTGCCGAAAAGGGTGAATAGGTGAAAAGGTGAACACGAGAATATAAAAATTTACGAAATTTCTAACGCAATTTTCGTGACAAATTTATTATTATTATACCGGGGATCCCTGACTAGTAAATGTATAGACATGATATGAAGTGTATATATAGAAGGGTTTGGAACATTGTTTGCGGGGCGAGGGCCATTCTACACACACATATCAAACGAAACATAAATCCGATAGATTATGACACATTTATACAACAGTGAAAGTATTTACTCTAAGAAAAGTAAATCTTCGTGTAAACAAGACGTATTTTTTACATTAATGCATTTTATATTGCCAGCGTTTAAATTTTCATTCCAATCGAGTCATGTATTTAAAAAAAATCGCAGAATTCTTTGATTGCATGAGTGGCACCAAAGTGAACGCCACCAAAATGAAAATTTTGTGACGAGAAATTTGCGTTAGTTCGTGTCTATTTATTTGGTGGTCTGTGTAACAAATACATTTTATGTTCAAATACAAAAAACGTATTGCTAAGCCATTCAAAATACACTCGTAATTTTTTTTCGTGTTATTTTTTATTTATTTGTACATTTAATAAAGGGGCGCTAAAAGGGGGGGACCCACCTTTTCCCGGAACCGTTATAGAAGTTTCAACTTATTTTATCGGTTCCACACACAGTACTACAGAAACGTGAAATCTACAATTAATAAACACAACAAAAGGAGATAGAACACAAAAGCTAACGTAAGAGATTGCAAAAACGAACACAGATTTGAATTTAAACCTTCCTGCGCCCTTTTAAGTGCTCTTTATTTTTTTATTTTTTTTTTATTTAAATAGAGGTATATAACAACATTACAAACAAACAGATAATCAAGTGTTATGTATGGAAGTAAAGAAACCAGTGGGTATAAGACAGCCATTAAAGAGCTAACTATCGAGTACACTCTCCCATGAAGGGACTTAGACGAAACACAATGATATATGAGTAACGCCATACACGGTACAGGCTAACGGAGTTCGCGCGATTTCGTTTGTTTTAAGAATTTGAAAGCGAAGGGTCCGCGTTCTCGCTGACACGATCTTGTCATCATCTGCCTAATATACCCCATCTCGTAGTCCACGTTTTGATGAAATCCCTTTACAGCTTGAGATTCCTTACATTACTGATCACGCCGACCATTGAACCCAGTTAAGCCTCCGATGATGCGATAACGAGCATCCCTCATTATCCCGCAATGCCCCAAGATGTGTTCCGGAGTTTGATTCACTCGCTCACAAACACACCGCATACACCCTTCGATTTAACAGCGACGCAGGGAAGAAAAGAGCGAGTCTATCTACCCTGCGGCGCTATATCTCATCTTTCTTGCCACCTTTCTAATGTTAATACTCTAATTATCTTAGCCTGCTCGTTGAAGGGAGTGTCCGAAGGTCTAAAAAGAGTGCAATTATATATTTGTGCATTATCAACTATCACCATTCCAGTAACTTCCTGATGTTCGCCCATCAGTGTCACATAGCAATCTAAAACAATCGCAATGACGCCTGTCCGTATCGCACGAAAAAAAAGCCAATTAAATCGCGAGAAAGGCTGCGGTAATCATGTCAAAGTAAATTATTTTTCAATTGTATTTTCTTTGTTGTAATGTTGTTTTGACGAAATATTGATAGTAAATACGAAATGTAGAATTATCATTGTTTTGTGTATCGACTGACGCTTAAGGGTTGAATAATAATAGTTCTATCCTCTTCTAAATACATTTTAAATGTATTTAGAAGAGGATAGAACACGAAAATATTTTAGGGCCGGTTGTGTGATCAGTGGTAACTTTTAACTATGGTATATTTTTATAATACTATAGTAACTTTTTGCTACCGCCCGTAGTAAAAATCCTTTGTGGGTTGTTGATAGATCAAATATACTACTGTCAAAGCATAGACGGCAAGCAAGTCTATATGTGCAACAAATAATCATGAAAAATGTTTTATTTTATGCATTATCTATGGATTTTTTCGCCTAGGCGTTCGATATCTGTCACTTTGATAGTGAAATTTTTTCGTATCATGTGTTATAATTTATATTAAATAACGAGATCATCATGAAACGAACTCTCATCAGTAAAATAGCGGGATATTGAATGATTAATTGTCGTATACTGCAACTTTCTAAGTATCAATGTATCATATGACTTTTGGAACAGCTGTGAAAAGTCCGCCATATTTAACTATTGATTCTCGTTTTTACTATCAGATATCACAGCGTAAAATGAGTTTACTATGGGTGTACTTTCGAGAAGGAAATATTTTTTTACCAACGATCGAAAAACCCGTTTTCGAAAAAAAAATTACTTTAGTTACTTTTTACTATTGTAAAACAACCGGCCCTAGTATACATATTCGTGTCACAGATTTAAAAATGTGAAATACCTACTAAATAAAAAGGATCTTTTATCTATCTACATATATATAATATAATATAATATAATATAATATAATATAATGTAATATATTATATTTATATTTTATATTTAAAAATTGAAAACTTTGATGGATTTTATCATCAAGCATCACGTTTTTGGAAAGACACGCTGCTGGATGTATTCCATTGAATGGCAGAAAAGAGGATTGCCACATGCACATATTTTGGTTTGGTTAATCAACAAAATTACGCCAGATCAAATTGACAAATACCAGATAAGGACATTGATCCAGACTTATTCGACGTCGTTACCAAAAATATGATTCATGGTCCATGTGGCGCATTCAACAACAATTCACCACGCATTTCTGATGGCAAATGCACGAAACGATACCCAAGAAATTTGGTTTCTGATGCCATCACTGGCAATGACGGATACCCACTGTATGGTCGACGATCAGTTGAAGATGGCGGCAAATCCATCGTTCTGAAAGTACGAAACGTTGATGTCGAAGTCGATAATCGTTGGGTTGTGCCATATTCACCGTTTCTCTCAAAGACCTTCAAAGCACACATTAATGTTGAGTATTGCAATTCAGTTAAGTCGATCAAATACATTTGCAAATATGTCAACAAAGGAAGCGACATGGCAGTCTTCGGAGTAGGGAATGTGGCCGCACCTCTCGATGAAATCAACCAATACCAACTTGGACGCTACATTAGCAGCAATGAAGCAGTATGGCGCATCTTATCATTTCCAATCCATGAACGACGTCCAACAGTAGTACACTTGGCGGTGCATCTCGAGAATGGACAGCGCGTGTGCTTCACAGCAGATAATGTACGTGCAAGAGCATTGGTTCCACCCGCAACAACTTTAACTGCATTTTACTCATTGTGCCAAGATGATCTTTTTGCAAAGACTCTAATTATTCTAAGGTACCGTTATTCTATACATGGAATGCATCGGCTAAAAAGTTTCAACGTCACAAACAAGGTAAAGCAGTTGAAGGACATCCCAATTTGTATTCCAGTGACGCATCGGGTCGTCTATACACTGTTCACCCGAACAATACAGAATGCTTCTATCTGCGATTGCTATTAATCAATGTCCGTGGACCGACATCCTTCCAAGATCTAAGAACAGTCAACGGTCAGCTGTGCGCCACTTATCGCCAAGCTTGCCAGGAACTAAATCTTCTTGAGAATGACGCACATTGGGACACTGCAATCGCTGATGCATCGAATATTGCACGACCACAGCAAACACGCACGTTTTTGCCATAATATTGACAACTTGCTTCCCATCTAATCCAAAAGATCTTTGAATAAAATACAAGGACTACATGAGTGAAGATATTCTACATCTATTGCGCGCTGCAAATCAAAATCCGGACATTCAAATCACACCAAACGTGTATAATGAGGCATTGATTTTGATTGAAGACGTATGTTTGGCAATCGCTAACAAGACACTGATGCAACTGGGAATGCCTGCTACGAACCGAACCTTTTCGATCGTGATTTGCAACGAGAAACACACTTTGATTCTGACGAACTGGGAACATTTGTTCAGACAAATCTTCCGCAGTCGGTTCCAGAACAACGCATCGCGTATGACAGAATTATGCGTGCAATCACAGAACAAAGCGGTGGACTATTTTTCATAGATGCGCCCGGTGGTACAGGCAAGACTTTTTTTCTTTCACTCATTTTGGCAACCATACGATCACAAAATAATATTGCACTGGCCATTGCATCATCTGGAATTGCGGCAACTCATGGATGGTGACCAAACAGCGCATTCAGCATTGAAACTGCCGTTGAATTTGCATAACACTGAGGCACCAACATGCAACATCAGCAAAAACTCTGGAATGGGCAAAGTACTCCAAACGTGTCAAATTATCATATGGGACGAATGTACAATGTCTCACAAGAAAGCATTGGAAGCGCTTGATCGTACATTGCGAGATTTGAGAGGAAACGCGCGGATCTTCGGTGGCGCACTCATTTTATTATCTGGTGATTTTAGACAAACACTGCCGGTTATACCACGTTCAACACCCGCTGATGAACTTAATGCATGTCTCAAATCATCAGTTTATGGCGTCATTTACAGAAATTGACTTTGAAAACCAACATGCGTGTACAACTACAACGGGATGCATCGGTTGGAAATTTTGCAAAACAATTAATGGATATTAGAAATGGGCAAATGCAAATTGATGAATCTACGCAATGTATCACCTTGCCGGCAAACTTCTGTAAGATCACAAAAAGCATAGACGAATTGGTGCAAAAAGTTTTCCCAAACATTGCACAGAACTATAAAAATCATCAGTGGCTCAGTACGCGTGCTATATTAGCGGCCAAAAACATCGATGTCAATACCATCAACTTCACCATTCAGAATGGAATACCCGGCGAAACAACAACATATAAGTCCATCGATACTGTGGGGAATCAAGACGAAGTTGTCAACTATCCAACTGAATTCTTGAATTCGCTTGATTTGCCAGGCATTTCACCGCACGATCTTACATTGAAAATTGGCGTACCCATCATTCTTCTTCGAAACATAAATCCACGACGACTTTGCAACGGAACCGGACTCTCAGTCAAGAAAATGATGAACAATGTTATCGAGGCAACAATTTTGGTGAGGAATTTCAAAAGTGAAGACGTCTGTTGCCACGTATTCCAATGATCCCGACAGATATGCCATTCGAATTCAAACGTTTGCAGTTCCCGGTTTGACTCGCTTTCGCAATGACTATCAACAAAGCATAAGGCCAATCGTTACAAGTGTGTGGATTAAATTTGGAGAATCCACGCTTCTCACATGGGCAGCTCTATATGGCCTACTCACGCGTCGGAAAACCTTCCGATTTATTCGTTTACACACCAGATGGAAAAACAAGAAAATTGTGTATCCCACAGCACTTCAATAAATATCGAATTGAAACGAAACGCTGCAATGTCACAATTTTTTCAAAATGAACAAAATCAATAAATTGACTCAAAATGAATTGAATATTTGTGTAATGTCTTTCATTCAAATTTATTTTAGTTGCTGGCGTAGCAACGCGCGCAGGGTACAGCTAGTATGTCTATAAATCCGATCTCACCGTCATCCTCGGCCAGTTAGTCATGATTTTGTAGAGACGGAACTAGGTGTTTAAGCACCCGGAGCATTAAAGAAATGCGACCCTTACGTAATACAATCTTTATTACGGGCCAAATAATCAAACACCGCATCCCAGGGTAACTGCTCCAAGAGATTACCAACATTGCCGCTAGAAGGAAGGGCGCACAACAAACTTCAGAGCTATTTTGCTGCTGTGTATTCCGATGGTGATTTAAAATAAAAAGTGAAACTCCAACCAGATCGTTGTTATTTATTATCATCAAGACGCCGGTGGTGGTGGTCACAAGTGGTGGATAATGATGGAATCGGACAAGACGGGTGGATGAGAAATAGGAAATCGTAATGCGGGAATGGAAATAGAGAATTGATGAGGGATGAAGAACCTTCGAAAGCGAAACAGGATGGACTCACGGAACCAAAGAACAACTCGATTCACCTGATTGATGACGTCACGATGATCTTCCGGAAATTCACCCAATATTTGAACAGACTCGAACCGGCGATTCTGCTGAATCCACCGCACGCCGTTCACTGAATTCACATGATTACAATGACGATAATTTAACTCTGAATCTCGGCGTACTTCCATACAACGAAACACCAAACCGAATTGAGAACAAATATGTACTTTAGAAGTAATCCACACGACTGACCACAGCGAGGACGACTCTTCCTCTCCAAATATCGACGAATTACAATTTCGAAACAACCAGTCGAGCCAAAGGAACAATATGTACCAATTGGAAATAGGTTAAGGGGTAGGAACAAATTAAAAACTGTTGATAATATACTACATTTAACAATAATCATTTTGATTCAAATATGGAAGTATATGTGTTCACATATAAAAAATAATAATTTACGAATACGGAACATGTGCATCTTTCGAACTAGTTTGTATAGTTATTAATTAAAATATATTACTAACACATTTAATACATCCTAGCTTTGATCTAATTAATTCTTCTGAAAAACGTTTCGTTAAAGTTTTAAAACAATGGTTCAGAATACTAAATTATCACTGGTTCTCGATTTAAAAAGATTGTTAATTTTTATTTTTGCATGTTCAACTAAGCTCCAGTTCTGCGCCCCAATTTGGAGTACGCCCGGGACTATTGTTCCTCTCGCCCATCTCTAGCTTCACCGCTGGATATTTGTATGGAAAAAAATTGTAATTTTTTGAAGGTTTGCACGAATATTCACAATTAACCCTGAAGCTGATACTATAGCCGCCCGCAGGTCATAGCTATGACCTTTCTGCTAGTTATTATTAAATAGTTACACTTTTCGTTAGTTCGTTTGTTAGAAAAATTATAAAAAAATATGCCATCGCGAATCACGTTTATTGAAATTTATAATGTGCTGAATATATGAGTAACCTGTACGATGTTGTTAGTAGTGATGAGCTCAAAATCACGAACGAACGATGAGTCAATCACTGATATTTTGAGTCACACTCACTATCAGTGATTGAATATCTGGGAATATCGTGATTCGTGATTCATTATTTTAATTTAATTTATATTTTGTCGTGAACCGTGATTCGGCGCATGCGCTTGTGAAACGAAAATATTCATGAAGGAATGACGTTATAATTCGTGATAAACACCATCTAGTTGATTCTGCCAAAACGTTTTATGCATTTGACCAGAAATACTGAGAATTTGACCTGAAAAATAAACTCTTTTTTTAAGGGTCTTCATTATCTTTGTGATCATATTAAATTATGTATAATAGAATATGTCTTTTACGCAAATTAAGTCTGAAAAATATAAGTAAATACGCTCAAAATCATGTATTTTTATTTATTTATTTATTTTGTGTATTGTGATGTCGTGCGGCGCACGCGTATTAGTTATGAAACTGCGATCAGTCACAGTTTTCAATCACTGATATTATCGAATATCAATCACAATCACACCAGTGAGTCAAGAGTAGCATTTTTCACATCACTAGTTGTTAGTCACAAACTGCACACTTTAAAAGCGACAAATAATATAATCTGTCGCCATGTGGCCTTAACGTCGCCGTAACGATAAATTACGTTATTATTGAAATCATTTTAAGAATACGTCTGATTGGGAAATTCGTTCGATATATTTGTAGCGACCGGAATTCAAATCTACCGCCATCTCAGTCGGCATCGACGCTAGCGACAGCGTTGCCGGTTGCTGCCACAAGCCTGGCTCAGAATTCACCGCTAGGCGCTCTCTCCAGTTTCAGCGTTCTACAACGGCGGTCTCGCCGGCCCGGGGGCGCCGAGCGAGACAGCCAGCCCGCTTCACATTATTTCATTTCACATTCATTCATTGCATTCTTTATTTCTATCTGTTTTCATCATACTGTCACAATAAAACTTCAACGCGCAAACAAACATCTATATTTCATTTAACCACCGACATAACCCCCAAATATTTAACTGAAAAGCCGGTCGTGGACGCACTTCAGCCTAGACGGACGCTACACTACAACAACATTTAGCGGCATTTGAAAATCACGCCGCTTTTCCCCGCTGAGGTATTGTAGACTCGATTATGCGGAGCGGTGAGGAAAAAATTAACCCGAATAATTTTCGCCAAAACTACGTAACGTAAAACTAAAGTCAATAATAATTCAACCACTATTCATACATAATTTATATTCACTAACTGAGCCGGTTCACCCGCTCAATCGCGGTTCAAATAGAACATAAATCATCGGTTCGTTTGGATCTTTTGAAAGCATGGCCTCGCGGCTCTACTCCGATGGTGCTCTGAAATAAAAAGTGTAACTCCAACCAAATCGTTATTTATTCGTCGTTATATAATTGTTATATTCGAATTAAACTGGTCAGTTAAATTTTCTGGTACATATTACTAGTGGAATAAAAATTATTTTTATATATAAGTATAGTATATACTTAATATATATAAACTTTCAACTGTTCTCAAACTTTATAAAATTATGGCATGCCTTCGAAATTTTGATGGATTGATATGCCCGGCGATTAAAGTGACGCGAATTTCCCCATATTATGAAGAAAGAAAAGAGCACTTCACGGCTAATCCGAACGCGGCGCATTCCTTAAGGGGTTTGCATGGATAACAGGGCCGTGTAACAATTAAGATTCAGTGAACGTGTTTGCTTTCTTGTGGGATCTAAGGGACATTTTATGACGGTCCAACCCCAAGAAATGCATCTAATCCTAATTGTATACTGTCGGCGACGTACCTTTCCAATAATAATAAATGGCTGGGATAGTACGTTTTTACGAGAGCCGTAATTAACTAGCCGAAAAAGGGTCTCCGGATCTCGTACGGGAGATCCCAAAATATTGTTGACAATAGACTACGGCTATATGCGGAGATTTTTGTAATCCGATACGAAGCAATAAATACCCGGTCGGGAATTTTCGCAAGCCCGCCAAATTAGATATATTCCCAGAATGCCGGCGAGACCTTCCAACGACTTGGAAACAACACTTGGAAGGAAGACTTGGAAAGAACACTTGGAAACCAGACTTGGAAAGAAGACTTGGAACAACACTTAGACACTGCACTTGGAAACAAGACTTAGAAACAGTACTTAGAAGCAATCAGTTAAAAAAAAATTCAGTGAAAAGAGTGAGTCGGGGAGTCGGCTGAAGAACCGACAGTTGAATCCCGCAGAGTCCGTTGAATATCGCAGTTGGACCGGACAGCTTTAATCAAGATAGTTAAGAGAGAGTTCCATTCGCGCATCAAATAAAAACGGAGTTGAGTTCTCACAATTGAACCCGAAGTATCGTGAGGAAGTGGAGGACAGCGCGGAATCGGAGGAATCTAACCGGAGCGGTAGTGTAACTCGAGCGGAGATGGAAGGAACTGGTGAACGAGGCCGCCCACCAGAAGGACGGGATTGCAGAGCGGACTTGAAGCCACGGTCCCACCAGGTCGCGTCGTCGGTCGCCATCCGCGCGGTAGACATGGATCACCGAAACCCGGACCGAATCATCACCAACTTAATTAAAGTAGATTAAGATTAAATTAAGATTAGAATTAAGTAGACCGTAAGATAGATTAAGAATTTGGCCTAAGGTTTTTTTTTTATATGTACTTAACCATTGCTTATTGATTTCCATCCCCGCCTCCTTCTCAGTGACCAACGATGCACTGACGATACGATGATTGGGTAGGGAGGAAAGCCCGACGCCATATCAGGATCATATCCTAATTTATATCTTTAAAAATCGGAATTTAACTTTTCAGGATTTTGTTCGATTGTTCAATCTGTAGCGACCGGAATTCAAATCCACCGCCATCTCAGTCGGCATCGACGCTAACGACAGCGCTGTCGGCTGCTACTACAAGCCTGGCTCAGAATTCACCGCTAGGCAGTCTCTCCAGTTTCATCGTTCAACAACGGCGGTCTTGCCGGCCCGGGAGCGCCGAGCGAGACCGCCAATTCGCTTCACATCATTTCATTTCGTAATACACCCGCACCTTCTATATCATTCATTCATTCATTTCATTCTATGTCTCTATTGTTTCTATCTCAATGCCACAATAAGCCGCCACACGCCAAATCACATTATCTTTCGACTTTAAATCGACACGTGGGTAACAACGGTGGTTAAAACACGCGACAGATGATATTTGACAATTTGTGAAGTGATTATAATTGTGATTTAACATCGAAAAGTGTGTCAAACAAACGTTACATGGGCGACAAGACGCGCACACGTGTCTGCAAATTTAACATGGACTAAAAGGACAAACAAGACTGGCTGGGACATCAAGCCATGCATTTCAACGTTCATTTCAATCACACCAACACCGACTCACCGAGCGTTTTTCACGGATACAGTGCCGACGCACCGCGCGCTGATTCTGCAACTGAAGCATCCATTACATCACGTGTTTGGTCCGCACGATGTACGATCTTCAGACACAACGCCGACTCAGGGGCAACCGCGGGCAGCTACACGTTATATGCCCACGATTCATCGGGTAGCGACGTGTCTACGAGCCCAGCAACCGCTCGAGCCGGCATGCCTTGCGCCCACGACGCATCGGGCGGCGACATGTCGGGCGGTCATCAACAATACAAACACCAACCTGCCTTTGCGTCCATGATTCACCGGACGGCGACAGGTTGGGCATCCAGGCATCCAGGGGGTTCCAACCCATTCCGCTCCACCTGGCCCTGATCATTAACTTCAAGAAATGCAGTCGTCATGTCATCTGAACTGGTGAAGTACCATGCCAGTATAAATTATCCCACCGTCCATGCTGTAGCAGCGAAATCATCTTGACCACACAGACTTATCGCGACCTTCGACCTACGACTAGGTCACTGGAGGGGGAGTGCTGTAGCGACCGGAATTCAAATCCACCGCATCGACGCTAGCGACAGCGCTGTCGGCTGCTGCTACAAGCCTGGCTCAGAATTCACCGCTAGGCAGTCTCTCCAGTTTCAGCGTTTCACAACGGCGGTCTTGCTGGCTCACGAGAGCCGAGCGAGACCGCCAATTCGCTTCACATCAATTCATTTCGTAATATACACGCACCTTCTACATCATTCATTCATTCATTTCATTATGTCTTTCTTGTTTTAAATAATAAAATAAATAATAAATGTAATAAAACCTCAAAACGCGCAAACAAACATCTATTTCATTTAACCACCGTCCTAACCCCCAAAAATCTATAATAATTCTAGAATTAGATTGAATGAAATTTGGTATGTATATTTAGTATATAAGTGGGCCGTTCCTTTGCGAACACTCACTTTTGGCAAGCACCACTAATTATGTGACATTGTATATGTAATACAGTGTCCCAAAAGTCTTTTTCATAATAAAAGTAGATGGGTTTAATAAAAACATGTTTATTTTGCATTTAAGTAGTCCCTGGGAATTTATTTCTTAAAAATAATGTTTTTTAAATTTTATCAGTTATTTCGTTGACACACTTCTAAACGGGAGGCAAAATTTCTGAAAACTGCTCGGCACGTATTCTCCGTGGTCGCTGCCATTCTTTTAATTGGTCCAGAGAGGGAGGATTGTTACTGTATACCTTTGATTTAAGGTAACCCCATGGAAAAAAGTCCAGTGGTGTTAAGTCGGGACTACGTGGAGGCCAGTTTATGCCACCTCATCGGGAGATCAATTTTCCAGGGAAAATTTCACAAACTGGTAAAGACACACTCCAGTGCGACTGAATTCCCAAGGACGCGGCTATCGATCGGCATACCCCTCGCCCCTCCGCCGCTCGTTGCGTAAAGTAAAGGCGTAGGTAAAGACTTTTGGAACACACTGCACATTGGATTGATGTTTGAGATGATTGAGAAAATTTTGAAAGGAAAGTGTGTGAAAGGTTAAGTGAGAAAAGAGTGAATAATGTGAATATAGACGATGCATGGGAACATATTAGGTTACTCTATGCGAATCAGCGAAGGAAACCTGTGGCATAGCTACCCAAGGAAGTGAGGCGACGCATGGTGGAATGACGGCATAAGGAAACTTGTGAAGGAAACTCGAGAGTAAAAGATCAGTACAATGCTTGTAAGAAAAAAGTCAAAGCCGATGTGGAAGAAAGGAAAGAGCGGCTGAAAAGAGAGGAAGGGGTGAAAATGACCGAGAATTTCCAGGACAATATAAAATTTTTCTGGAAGGTAGTCAAAAAACCCCGACGTGGTGCTGAAAACAGTAGTATGAAAGCTATTAAGTCAGTAAATGGAGAAATATTAATGAATAAGGTTGAAATAAAAGATAGATGGATAAAATATTTCCAGGAAATGTATGAGAATGAAGAGAATACAAATGAGGAACCCCTCGAGAGGCTCTCTAGGGTAAGTATGAATGATGAAAACGATATGAATGGAGTAAGTATGGAAGAAATAAAGTGTGCAATAAAGCGTATGAAGAATGGTAAGGCTGTGGGTATAACGTTGCGCTCTTCAATCAGTATTTAGAGAGCCACACTCAGTTAGATCGCTCCGAGGAGAGCTGTTATTATGGCTCTATACAAAGGTAAAGGGTCGCGTATGGAATGCGGCAACTATAGGGTAATTAGTCTACTAAGCTCGGTGGGCAAACCGTATGGAAGAATTTTAATAAAAAGAGCAAGAACGGTAACAAAAGAAAAAGTATGGGACGTGCAAGAGGTCTTGTCTTTCTGTGTGGAAGAGGATGCATGGATCAGTTCTTTTCTTTACGAGTAACGACGGAAAAGTTTTTAGGGAAAAACCAAAAACTTTTTTGTGCCTTTGTAGATCTGCAAGGATAGAGTTATAAGAGAAAGGTTATGGAAAGTACTCTCTGATTACAGGGTGAATAGCAAACTTGTACATGCAATTGCATCCCTATATGAAGGAAGTTCCGAGTGTGTAAGGATCAATGTATCATTTACACCATGGTTTGACATTACAAAGGGTGTCAAGCAGGGTTGTGTAATATCTCCATGGCTGTTCAACTTCTATATGGACAATTGTGTGAAAGAACTGTAATATATGAATCTAGGAACGAAAATGGGAGATTTGATTGTATGCTGCTTATTGTACGCCAATGATGCAGTATTAATGGCAAATAATGAACAAGAATTACAGAGGCTAGTGGATAGAATGTACGAGGTATGCAAGGAAAGCGACCTCATTATGAATGTCAACAGGTCGAAAGTGATAGTATTCGAGAAAGAGGAAAGCAAGACACTGTACTAAATACTTGTAGGTAATGAATGTATGGAACAAGCAAATAAGTTTGTGTATTTGGGAAGTATGTTTGATAGAAACTGGGAAAAGCTGAAAATGATAAAAGGAGGGTGACTGCAGAGAATAAAGTGAACAGCATTTTGAATGGAAATATATCTAACGGGAATTTATCAACCGAGGCAAGACTAGCAGCACACAATGAAGTCCAGATACCGATACTGATATATGGAAGTGTAGACTGAGTGCAGTGGAAATGAGATCGCTTAGGCGTATATGTGGCAGATCCATTCACGACAGAGTAAAAATTGAAGAAATAAGGAAAGAATGTAAAGCCGATCTTAGTATAGTAAGATTAAGAAAGGATCACTTAGGAGGTTTGGACATATAGAACGGATAAATGAGGAGAGAATGGTAAGATAGATATATGATGCAAGTATGATGGCACCAGAAGTAGAGGACGTCCGCGGCACGACCAGGTAAACCAGATACTGGAGGATGGTCCCTGGCCTCAATGATCATCGAGGATGTATGAATGTGGATGAAGCGAAAATTGTGTCAGGACAGAAGCGTGACATTCTATCCTCTACCTACCCCCGCAGAAAAACAGCGTGATGGTAAGTAAAAAAGAATGTATTTTTATTACGCTAACAATAATTTTTTCACATCTGTTTTCAAACTATTCTATTGTATAAAGGCGTGCTCAGTTTTGCCCTAGTGACTGAACTAGAAAAATAGAAAACTTGGAATTGTTTCAACAGCAGTGGATAATGCATTTACATCTTATTACATCTTCGATATCAATTTCATGAGTGGTGCATATCGCAATTAAAATTTAATCCAATTTCATCGTCGCTAATCTTTCATGAGAAACGGGGGTCCCTCGCAACTATTTCTGCCAGCTCGTGTCAGATGCGAGAAGTCACAATTTTACCTTCACCTCCTTCTGTCAAAACCATTCCTTCTCACTTATATAAAAAGAACATTTAATCGGTGCCATTGATTAATCAACTCTTAGTGTAGACTTAAAATTGAACAATTTCAAACAGGAAAAATGATTAAAGATTTTTAAAAAAATCATTAATAATCATCCTGATCAGTTGAATGAAATGCGGTTAGTTAAGCAGTATTGCATCATATCGTGCACTCGGATGCTGCAATACTGCTGGAAGTTTCGTGGAAAATATGGAAAGAAAAAAAATATTATTATTTTTCATCCTTTATTGGTCATCATCACATTATTGCGAGCGCTTATGTGTTCCAGTCGCTGGGGGTACCTCCCCAGTGAGTGGCAGGCACGGGGGCAGCAGCCCCTGTGGGCTCCGCTGCCCATTCATCGTGAGCCTTCAATCCGCTGTCAACACCGGCCACGGCGACAGCTGCGGGTGCAACCGCCTCTTCGGACCAGGTGGTGCTGGGGACCACCTCGGCCACTAGAGCGGAATCCTCCACAGTGGACACCATGGCGGGTTGCTGTGAAATAAAAAGAAAATAAAACATAAGTCTTTGTAATGAACATTATTACTTTCACAAAAGAAAATATGTCGAGAATTATCAGTTGGGAGAATCATAGTTCATCAATAGGTCAGATCTTTTGGAACATAAGATAAATCATCATTTTGAATAATGGGGAAAATCCTTTCATATTTAGATACTCATTTGAAATTTGTCACGTGAAAACTGATTTGTTATTATTTTTATTAGAAGAATGCGTATTGGATGGGGATAATCCCGGGAAAAAAAATAGTAGCATTCTATCCACTCTTCCTATTCATATGGGAATATGATGCATAGTTACACAGACAATACTAGCAGCTAGGATACAACTTACAAGGCTGATTCTCGCATCATAAATATGAATGGTCTTTTTTAAAATAACATTTGATATGGACATATGATTGCACTAACCTCTGACTTGGCCGGAGCCATCAACTCCTTCGCGGCTTGCTCCTCCTTTTCAGACTCATCAGGGTCACGGTAGAAGAACAGATCCACCACTACCTCCCAGCGTCCCTCGCGTGGGATGGAGCCCCTCAGGCGGAGCACCTCACGGGACAGCATCCACCACATCAAACCAGCGGAGTGAGACGACTATTTAACAAAATAATAAATGGTAAATAACCGCACCACCTTACACATTTTGAGAATGGTTTATAATAATTTATTAGTCAGTTGGGAGAATCATAGTTCATCAAGCAGTCAGATATTTTGGAACGTAAGATTAATCATCATTTTCGAGAGATCTTCATACATCATAAATAAAAATTTGCATGGTCAGAATCCGAAATAGCAAAGCAATCTAATTTAATGTTTTTCACAGAATTCTTAATTAACACACATATAGTACACTTGTTCAAATAATTTTACTGATTGCGTCCAAGTACCTTGGTGTTGCATGGGATGGCAATATCCACAAATCTCAACGGGGCATCTGTGTTGCAGAATGCGATGACAGGAATGTTGACATAGGACGCCTCAGTGACGGGCTGGTGGTCCGTGCGGGGGTCGGTCACGATGAGCAGGCGAGGCTCGCGGAAGGCAGCTTGCACCTAGGATGGTAAACCAGTGATTAATAGTCAGAAATCTTGTGTTGGGATGTGGATGGAGGGCGATATAAGACAGGTCAGATAGGTATATTATAATCACTGTTGTCAGTGGTTCCTTAGAGTGTATCATCATATAACAATAAAGTAATAAATTAATAATCAAAAGTCAATTTTATTGGAAATGTGTAATTTTGTTTAATTTACAATACGATTCTTGTTTAAATATTGTTAAATCATCTCAATTATGTTACCAATGTAGATTTGGATGCATTTTCAAAGATGAATGTTTTCAGTTTGAAAAAAAAAGTAATGAATTATTTCTCAAACTACCAAATTTATTTTAAAATGTCTATATTTAATGTTAAATAATGGGGTCCTCAACCAAACAACTCTCTTAACTCATTGTTCTCCCAGTATCAGCGCTTACCTGATTCGTGAAGGCGCCGGGAGTGAAACGCCCAGCAATGGGTGTGGCACCTGTGTAGGAGCTGTATTTAAGAACAGCCCTTTGACCAAAGGAGCGAGAAGAGATGGCGAAGACCTCAGCCGGGTGTTCGATGGCGGCGATGGCACGCGCTGCCAGCAGCAGCTTCTCCCATGTGCGCCGCAGATTGATCACGTGCACTCCGTCTGTACGCCGCTTGTACACATACTGCTCCATCTGTAAATGGCGATCATAATGTTAAAAAATGAAGGGATTGATGAAAAAGAGTGAAATTGTTTTTATTTACTTTTGTCAGTTGGGAGAATCATAGTTCATCAAATATAATCAGAAATTTTGGAACATAGATTAATCATCATTTTAAAGAGAGAATAGAACGATTTTAATCCATCGTCTTAATATATCACTAATTAAAATTGTTTTAAATAATGCTATAATGATGAGCTAAATGTTATTGTGACTGATTGTGCGTTTGGTATTTCTTTTATGACCATGATTGGTAACTGATATTTTACTGTTAAAGGTTTGGTTTCCACTATATCAGTGATTGCTCGCCGAATTACGAATAAATAGTTACTCATCATTGTTACAATTGAACACAAATTTCACAATCAGTCACAATAATGGTTAAAATAACAGTTTAGCTCATCACTACTATATATATATATATATATATATATATATATATATATATATATATATATATATATATATATATATATATATATATATATATATATATATATATATATATATATATATAATTTAAAAATTTGGGTTTGAATTGTAGGGCAATATCTGAGCACATTTTTCATTACTCTCAAAAGTTAAAATAATTTAATTGTCTAATTACCTGGAAGTTGACATTCTCAGAGCCCAAGTGGGTCGTGGCCGCCAACATCTTGGTGACATCATCTTCACGAAGGGCTAACACATCCAGTCCTCCCGACATTGTTACGTTTACAATGAGTTACGATGTAACCTAAAACAATAATATATTGTAAGTGTGTGCAAGCTCATGAAATAATCATAATCATAATAATAATAAATACATAATCATACTAATGTGATACGTTGAACAAAGAAATAAATATTTACATTAACATGGATGGTACCATATGCCTTCAATATCGACACGAACGCGGGTATTTATATTCAAACTTTTCTCGTTAGAAGCGTGGACCAATCTAACACTAAAATTATACGCTACATAACCAACACTAGCGGAATTCTTAGTTTTTTATAAGCTTTTACATAGTACAAATATTTGATCTATACTGATTATTCAAATTAACTTTTATATTTAGTGCTGTGTGCAAAGACCCTCGCAGTCCTGGTTCCGATAGTATTGGCAAGTTTTTCGCGATTTTCAATGATTCATTAGTAATTCTTCGGGACACAAAAATTATAACGATCACCATTTTCATTATCTTACTTTTATTTTAATTGTGGAATCACCGGCACCTGGTGATTAAAAAATCAGTGCATTCGAAGTGCCGAACGTACACAACATAACCTCATCTGCACGTATACAGCATCACATTTCCACTTAGCCATAACCATTATATTCGAGATTGAAATTTTTGTCGGTGCGGTAATTGCAGCAACAACTTCACAACCCAGAGTTCTGCAATTCGCAGTGCACCGCATTTCTGCATAATCCAGTATAAAGTTTGACGTTTCGGCGGGCAACGTCACATGCGTCAATTAGCCGAGAAATAAATTATGAATTACAAAATAATATTCGCAACTGGTTAATATTGAAATCACGGTAAATACCTACAAAGATTTCTAACGCTTAAATTTAATGATCACGTAGATGATTTAAAATATTAACTTACGCGTGTAAATGCCACTGGGAGTGGGACAAAAATGGACGAGAAAAGAATGTTTCCTTATCCGGTTTAGTGATGCCAGCCTATAATAAGATTTTTAAAGCTACTGGGTAAAGTTGACACTGCAATATTTAACCGGTACTTAAGTACAGTCACACTGATGCCAAAAGTAATATTATAAAATCAATCCTAAAAATATTGCTATATTTACATATTCTATGCTTCAAAAATGTCGTATGATTAAAACCTGATCATAACTATTAGACATAGAGATGAATTGATGCAAGACTATATTTTAAAATCAGTATGGAGACATCCTTAATTGATTTAGCAGTTACTTTATGGCGCAACATTTTAATTTAAAAATATAATATAATTAAACTTTGGACTGCTGGATTACACACACAAATACTGAGTATGTATTATTATTTTTTAGTTATAATTTACATCTGTCGATGGAAGGGTTTGAAACTAGTTGTGAAAAAATAATAGTACTAAATAATTGTGTATATAAAACAAAGTTTAATTAAATAATATCAGCAAGGAGAATTTGATTGAAGTTGTGTAAAGTATTACTGGATTTAATTTAACGCGTATAATTAAGAAATATGGTAACAAAAGGTAAAGGGGAGGGATTTTCTTTTCTAATCTATGGAAGGGACAGTGGACCATTCAGGTATACTAGGCACATATTTAGAGTCCTCCATGTTTATGTGACATACATGGTCCCTGCAGTCAGTCTTGGTTCCTCAAGTTCATGTATGTTAAAACATATTATGAAAATATTCCAAATTATGAATTACATTATACGTAATACAAAAACCTTTAGAGCCCACTTAATGGATAAGATAAAACTAATATATCTGCTACTTAAATTGCCTTATCCCACACTTAATAAAATATTCAAAAATCTATTGACAAAATCAAACAAAGCAAAACATCATGGAGTAAATTTATCCCCTAGTCATTTGAAATTTTGTCTGGAGCAGACACTTTTAACTTGATTCAAATTCATCTCTTCTTTGGAAATATTACTGATATTTCATGTTATATTGAATTATTAATAATTTTAAATAACTGTGGGATATGGAAGAATGTTTGTGTGGACGTGAGTGCATGGCCCCGGCGCAGGTTGCGAAAAGGAAAACTACTTTAAGTTGACACTAGGTTTATTGTAGTCAAACTTTACAAAGGCAGAAATTAACCCATAAAATGACGTTACTGAGTGAATTGTTATCGGAGGCGGTTTCTGAAGCTGTTGACTGAAAGATGGCGATAGAAAGAGTGAAGCTCATGATTCCGTATCTCTGCTGGCCAAGTTGGTATTGTTGCATGAAGTATGGTACTGAGTGTTTATGGCTGATGGGAATTTCGTTGTATGCCCTAAACTTATTATATATCAACTTTCTTTAAAGATTTAAGTAATTTCTTACTCTTACTTTTTAAACTCCTAGTCAGAATGGATTGTGCAAGTGAAAAGAAAACAACTTAATGCACATTTCCTAATACATCAATGTCAGAAAGCATTAAAAATAATTTTAAATTGTCAATCTTTTCCATAAAATTCTTTATCTCTTGGTAATAAATAATATTACATAATTTATGTAGCACCAACTTAATAAAAAAAATCATAAAGGGTAGCAAGAGTGAAGTAGTTCTACACTAGTATTTAAAATTATTAATTTTTATTCAGATATTATTCTGTGAAAAAATCAATTAAATAGTCTCTGATGCACTGTTCCTCATTACATAGGTCAGAGTTCCAAGTTTTTAGGCCTACCACCACAACCTAACTTAGTATTTGTCATATGGCAATCAATAAGTGATCAGTTCTACAATCCTACTTGCGACCAAACAGCTGACTTGAAAGTTTCACATCTACCATTTAGGTTGTCTGGGACACAGAGCTCTTGAAGATACGAAGGCACCATGCTATGTACATATTGCCTATGAAAATACGATCAGTCGGGATCAAAATTTTTCGATAACTAATTTTATTTAAGGTATATTAACATGTTTACATCATACACAAATACCTATAATAATGCCATTAATTTAATGTCTCGATTTCAGACTGATGACAAATACCTTTGCAATGATTAAAAGCTTTTATTGGGAAAATATATTGATTATAAAACAATCAAAGTTATAATAAATATATAATAAAATTAATTTTTACTGAAACCACTCAGTCCCAGGCAAAATTTAACCTTTAATATGTTCATATTGTTCAAATTTATACAATTTGACATCTCACAATCCATATCATCATCATCACTTCACAAACCCTGCATTATGTCCATTGATGCTTGCAAAAATATAAAAATAATATACTACTGCCATGTACACATCAGTAATATTTATCATCAAATATTTATTCATTACATATTCGAAAAATAAATTAATAAATTAAATGTAATCATTAGTTTTGAAGGTTTATTAAAGTGAGCCTGCATGTGCATAAATAATTCAATTTTCTGGTAAAATACTTGGAAAAACTTGTTTGTTTTATATTTTACTTCATTTTGTCTTGGTACATATTTTATAACGTAATAGAGTATTGAATTTGCATCAGATTGTAAGAATACCTGCTCATGAAATGTGATACAATGGGACGCGCCTTCATACGTTATCCAAACCTTTGTGTGTAAAAGGGATCACAGGGGATTGAATAGATAAGTCACACATTACATATAAGTATTTATTAGTAAAAAAGAAAATATTATACATCGTCCATTCAGTTTGATTTTGAAAACTTAAAATTAGGTAAAATATATTTTTGCTAACAACTCTAAACTCGATATATATATCTTTGTCCACTAAACCGTAAAACAAAGGCAAGCGGCAGGATTCAGTGAAGCTACATACAAAGTACATAAATATATATAATATAAAAATGAGATACACACTAAAGGCACAAACTATTGATAAAGCAGGCCGGCAACCGCTCGCATTTGTCACACGCTCCAGTGGCAACACTACACTCTGACAAACTTCGCTCGCATTCTCCGCGTGGCCCGGTTAGTACTGACCCCTACAACTCCACTTACCTCTGACCATACTCAATTCATTGCAGATGCGGTGTGACAATATTACATCATTTATCATCTTAAATTCAATATACTCGCTTTACGGAAGTGTTTAGACACGCTACACCGCCTCATACAATAATTCAGCGCCAATAAGAGGTAAGACTGTCCAACCGTTGCATTTTTCCACAATATAAAATCCAACTTATAAGCTATGCGGTATCAAACTGTAAAATGGTTAATGGCAATAGACAGAGTTGAAAACTCCATCATTTATATCCCTCAGAGGACATACACTAAAATTAGTATTTACAAAAGTACACAACTTAAGTCAAGAAATTATCAAACATCCTTCATCTGATTAATGACATATGAAAATGAATGTATGACCGTTTTCACATTTAGGCCTCTCATCATTTACTCAAAGCTAATTGAATATGTTTGCAGCAGACGAAGACAGAATTGTAAATTCTTAAAAAGTTTCAAAAATGTCAATTTCTTATTTACCCTGTGAAATAAATCTTCAAATAATTTCAAACTAGTGGAAAAATTTCCTTGTTACGAATCTGCAATTTAAACCTCTCAAAAAAAAAAAAAAAAATTTGTGTTCTGCCACCATCCAATGTTCTAATTAAATTAATGAGTTAAAATCAAAACGGTACAAAAAAGAGAGTAAAATGAAACAAACTATTTTTTACTTATCTACGGAAAAATTATAACCAGATAAATATAAGTTATATTTTTCTGTTTCTTTCATCTAAATTTATCAATATGTTGGCAGTTTGGCGTGTCATCTATCATGCTAGACGCGTAAACATAGATAAAACAATCATTATTTGATGACTTAAGGAATCGTTATTGCTTTGTATCTTATAAAAAAACAATCAAACTGCAAACTATACGTATTTTATTATACTGGGACAAAATATCACCTGTACCATAATGATTTTAGACCATTCAAGAGGAATTATCCATTATAGAAAAAAGCTTATAAAGCATTTTAGAGTAATTATGGAGTATTTCCTTAAAACTAACTGGGAATATAGGTACCAAATATAATTTACAAAATGCCCGAAGGCTGCTCTTCTGATATAAAATATAAATTTGATAAAATTGAATCATTTTTATAAATGACCAAAGCACATATTACTATGAAAATATTCTCATCGTCCACGAGTACACTTTCATTACACAATTTTTCTGTACGAAGGTAAAAATATTAATATATACGTCGATATACAAGTGACAAATTAACAATAATGATTGTATGATCAATTCTTAGAACTAAACACAAAACAAAATGTTTAATCCCTCCTTTGCGTGTATATGATCAAATGAAGGTAAAACTAATATTTACTGTGTAAAACAATACCAAATTATCAATCAATCTGAATTACACAAATGTGCTTAAGAACAGTAACGAGTGATCTTTAAAATGTAGAATAGCACATATTAAAAAATATTTGTTTAGCTAATATCACTACAGAACATATATTGGTCACGTGATAGGGTTTCTTACACAAATATGTATTTGCAAGCATTACCTCTATGGATAAGGGATTGGAAGGAAGATGACAATTAGCGACTAATTGGTGTTTGCTATTTAAAGAGGTCGGGCCCTCAATCATCACCTCCTGAGTTAGACGACCTTGCGACTTGCAAAATGTAAATCAGACCACTTTACCAATGTTTTATAATATCCTAGAAAAATAGACATCATCTATGGTCATCAAAAATGTCTACACAAGTGGAAAAATATTAATGAAAAATAATTGTTAATGATTTTAATTAACAGAGAAACAAAAAATAAACTACTTGAACGTGCCTTTAGATGTTTTTTTTTTAAAGTTAACGTTTTTGACAACCATGCGACAAGAACATTTATAATTCAATATAGATAAATAATTGAAATAATATAAATAGAATAATTTAAAATATTTGAGTTTCATAAAATTTTAAATAGCCAAATCTCTTATCATTATATTAAAAGATACATTGTTAATTTTGAAAAAAATATTCATAACTATTTTAGACGTATTGTCCCTATGAAAATACATACTGTTAATATTAATTACTGTAGTTGATACAAAACAATAATATAACATGGATGGTAATTGTTCGTTAAGATTGCTTTATAATAAAAATATTTATTCACATAAATTAGTCAATATTTTTATGGCATGAAATATCTAATTAGAATCCAAATGTCCAACGTACGAGGGTATGTCTAATGACACAGGATTTAGTTAAACAATATAATGTTATGAATATTATTTCAGTATTCGTACATTCGCTTATGTAATGTACAAAACATGATTACGCTTATTTCTGATAATGATATATATATGTGGTTTATGTTCCGAATGCTGCCCTTATTTTATTGGTGATAAATGAGAATATATGTCAAATAACTTAAAAATACAAATCTGTTCACGTACATTGTTAACCTTGAGTTATTCCAAGGGTGGGAATAAGCAGCCATTGTGTGTTAAATAGTCAGATACCGAGATAGGAAGAGTCAATAATCCTCTCCCGGTCAGGAATGCATCAAATAAATGGCTCGACCGTTAGTCAATTTATTTCTGATTATGAAAATATTTACTGACTAGTGAGAATTATACTGAATCCCAATTATTAGACGAATGATTCAAAGAAATGAGAAGTTCTTCAGCTCTACTAGCTTGAGGATTAAATTAATTTGCGTCCAGCATTTACACTATGTAAAAAAAATTGTTCTGATATTTTCTTCATAACTCAACTTCTTAGAGTTTTCCCGCATTTCTAAACCAGTGTGAAATATTGCACAAATAACAGCTGTAAAAATCTCTCAAATACTCTAATATGGACCTTATTCAACCAAAAATGAGATGAGAAGATCCGAGCTGGGAATCTATATATGGAAATAAACAAACATAAAAAAAATAACATAACTAACTCAATTTGACTAATGCATTTCCCGATACTTGACACACAAGACTGCAAGAGGGTCGAAACCGATAGGAAAAAATTTGAAACGATACGGTATCGCTACGGAGCGAGCAGGGCGGGGTGCGGTGCGTGTACTATGAGCGGTAGCTGGTGACATACGTGGCAGGGAATAGCCCTCTCCGATTGGAAATCTCCCCCTGCCACCAGTGCTGATCCGAGCGGTCCGTGACGGTGATGACGTCTCCACGGCGGAACTCCAGCTCGCCAGCCTCTTGAGGCGTGAAATCATACAAAGCCTGCACCAGCATCTGGATAAGGAAAAAACATATTAATAAAATAAAAATATTCTAAGACGGCAGCCAAAAACAGAACGATATTTATTTATTTTTGTAATATTACATAAAGTGAAATGTCAAATGATGTAAACCTTGGGTTTAAAAAAAAATCTTGCTGGCTTAATATCTTAATGCTTTTTATTAAACTCAGTCTCTCAAATATTCCTGCAAGTCCAATCCATACCAGATTTCTGCTGTACAATTCTGAACATCCTAAATATTGTGAAATTATACATTAAAAGGCACTTGGACTTGTTTTAGTATTGTAAATACAATATTTTCCTAAAAAATGTTGAATGAGAAGTTAAGAAAAATATACTAACAGAATAACAAACAGGAAATCGTCCTGCAAATTGGATAGCCCATAAGCTACACACATACATTATAATATATTTAATTTTTGGTAAGATCATGCAAAAATAATCTAAACCACATATAACCCTTTATATGGCTTGGAACTGAAAGGGTTATTTAAATATGACCTTTCTAGACTGACATATAATCGTCACTAGTAAAATTACAAATTTTACAAATTAAGAATTTTAAATAAATACTACTACATTAAATGCTTATCAGTTTACTTGATTAGGGAACTTTACCATATTGTGAAATTTGAAAATGTCTGAACAGAAATTAAATATAGTTAATGATTAGTGTGCTAAGTTCACAGAACCACTGGTTAAAAAGAGAAGCTAATAAAAACTGATTTCAAAGTTTTGTCTCTTGTTAACACATAACAGATTTGAAATTTTATAAAAACAGGGATGATAAAATCAATGTTGCATTTACTGTTAGGATTCAAAGCCCAATCATTTGAAATGTTAAAAGCCGTAAGTAATATTTATTATATACAATTTAATATAGTAATATAAGTAATGATATTTATTATTGAAAATGGATAAAGCTAAAAAGAATGCTAATGCACAAATTGAAAAAATATTTAAAGACAAATTTTTAAGAAATACATTGATATTGTGTTAATCAATGTACAATGCATTGATATTGTATTAATCAAAATACATACCAAATAACATTAATGAATGTATACATTAAATAATTTAGAATTGGCATCAGTCAGTTGGCACATGTGAATAAGCTGTACTTTATTAGAATTTCTGGGCAATAAATCAAAATCTAATGTTTATCTCGTAATATTCCTAGCGGAATTATATAGTAGGTATGTACCAGATATAACCTGCTAACAATGATAAGATATTAATAGTTTTTATAACCTTCATTGATTTTAAAAACAAAAATTAAATTAAATTGATATACTTTTATATCAATTTCTCTATAAATTACACTATTTTTATTTTGTCTATAAATTTAAATACGAAAAGGTATGTAAGTACCTGTCATTTGACAATGTTCCACATTTAAAATTGTTTAACAGATTCGAAGTATACTTTTATTGAATTTAGTTTATAATTATTTATTGAAATATTATGATTGTACACCTTCATTGCTATGCGGGAAGGGACATAAGGCAACTTACTATTGGCTAGGATTATTTACATTTTAATCTATCAGATACGTATCTAATTTTGATTCATTTCTTAAAAAATATGTACATCTCATTTGAATATACGAACTGAATGCCTGTAATTTGAATACATATAAATTAATGGATTGGTTCCAAAAAATAACATTATGTAAAACAGTAAATAAGTTAAAAAACTAAACTAACATTTCATTAGAAAATGTGCATTAAATAAAGTATCACAAATCAAATAGTTTTTTTGGCCAAATTTGAAAATATAAACAGCATTTTCGAGCTAATTTATAAAAATATTCTAATATCAGAAACAATTTTTTTGTGATGAATTACACCAAAATAATTGAAGACCTCAAATGAAAAAATTAGCAAATATGCGCATCAATGTTTTAAATAAGACTGCCATCTCATTTTGTGGCCTCATCTATAATAAGACAATTTGAATGGTAGTAAGTAAAAGTAGTATTGAATTATAAGGAACACATTTTATAGTTAGTATTGTGATATATGTACATGAAACTTTCGTCTGGGATTTTCAAATATTTTTAGTCTCAATCATTTTTACAACAATCAAGCAAGAATATTAAATAAAATTATTTAAACAGTATAAGTTTATAATATTTTAAAATATTAAATTAAGCAAAGGAATACCATACTGTTTGCACAACACCAACATCCAACAAAATGCAGTATTAGATCATTTAGCATGTCAAAGAGAAAATAGTGAATCATGGGATGTCCACACCCATGTTTGGTCTCCTGTTTCTGCCGTTTCAAAGTATATATTTGTATAAATAAATTATAGTTAATTCCATGCTGCGTCATCTGTGCGTAGAATCATTAACTATCAAAGTACATTAGCATATCAGCAGCGTCACCTCGCAAGGGACTCATTGACCAATTTGAATGACAATGCGACGTCCATCACAGACAGAAACGATGTCTGTTACACAATCGGACATAGAAAAAGACAAACTGAGAGCAAAACAGAGAGAAGCACAAGCAAAGCATGCTTAATGTGGCTGGATGAAAAGATATGGGAATGATAGCCGGAGGGGTGAAACAAAACAATGCGTTAGTATCGTCAATACATGGAAACACTGAGATGGTACTGGCGGATCGCAGAGAATGAGCTGATAATAATAGATTATCAAATAAAGTACCTCCGCGTTGGGTACTCGCTCAGAGCGTCAGACCTGTCGGAAGACCAAACATTAGATGGCGGACACGACCGAGTGCGAGGCGAAAATATCTACACCGCGCCTCCCACTCGATTCGAGGGCACAACGAGCAAATAAAACAGATTGTAAAATGGGGAAAGGCAAATTAAATAACAAAAAAAAAAGCTCAAAAATTTTGCTGTATATTAAAAGGGTACAAATTAAAAGGAACACAAAAATAATATGAGAATAGCCAATTGAAAAAATTACAATGATTTGGATAAAAATAAGATATAATTTGGGAATTTTTTTTTGATGATATTTATGATAGTCTAGTATATAATAAGTCAGCTGTAAATTATGTTATATTTTGATTAAGAAATAAATTTAAAAAATATCCTATAACATTTACAGTATACTCTCCGTTATCCAGTCGTATTAATCAGGTGCACATTAAACAGAATGGTAAAAAAATTATATATTTTTTTAAATAACATTTTGAAATTTTATTTATAGGCCGCCCACACGCTAGTGTATATAATATCATTATTACCAGGTATAACTGAAAGAGTTAATAAAAAAAACTGAAAAGGCCATTGGAATATATCAATATAATCAAATCAATAAAGTTGATAATCCCGTGACCTTTAATATTATGTTGCAATAAAAATGTACACATTTGCGAGTACACAAATGTAAGTAAATTATCCGAAGCTCTGTTAAATAATGTGCAAATGAAATTTAATGTAAAATGTTAATATAATTTTGCATTCGTCTGTATTTCATAATAACAGAACTGGCAAACTTGTTCACATCATTGAACGGAAATCGAGACATCGCTTATAAAAAAAAAAAAGACTCAGTTATTTGGAAGGCGGTAGTGGCAATGACCGCACTTATTCATAGCAAAGCAAAGCGGGCGCGCATAGTGCTAAAATATATTTTTTTAAATTGTCAGATTATTCAGGGTTTTTTTTTTTTTTTTTTCCCAACAACCTCGGATAATCGAGAGTACTGTATTTGAATTGATCAATAATAATGAGTTCTGATGGATGTAGTCATTTATGACCAAAATGCTAAAGTTATTTATAATGTTTGAATATGTAATTGGAAGTGACAAAATGGCACACTCGCTGGAAAATAAAAATTAAGATCGGCAACCAAATATTTCAAAAAGGGGGGGAATTACCTCCTCGGGGACCATGTCCCGCAGCTTCACGTCCTGCGAGCGAGATACGGAAGCAGTGCGATGGTACTCTACCAATTCATTGAGCGAACCAAACTTAACCACCCACAAGAAGAACTTGCCGCCAGCATCGCGCAAAACTTTGAAGTGCTGCACGCCATCCGAACATCTACGGATACGAGAAACATACTATTATTTAAACTGATCTGAAATAACATAACATACAAAATATGAAACATTAATTTAAATTTAATATTTACCCTGGTGAGACGTTCGGAAGTAATTTTACAAAATTAAAAAATTACACATTTTAGATTTTTTTGTTCTGCGTAATGTATCACAATATGTTAATGTTTGACAAAATCAGAAATATTAAAAAATCAAAGTAGTTATTTAACTTTTGAGTTATTGATGAACAATAAATGATTAGAAAGCATTATTTTTCTCGGATTATGGTTGATTTGACGATCTAAAATTCATATAAAAACTAGAGATTAAAGATGAGTCACTTGACTTTTCTCTCATCCCATCTATCACGTGGGATCACATTAAATTTCCTTTTTTAAATTATTATTTTTAACGAGGTTTCAGCCGGCTCACGCTGCCATTTAAGGGTCTTCATTTATATTTTTCATTCACTGTGTTAAATTATACTCTTTCAATAAATATATTAATCCAATCAATTTTTTTGAAAAATGATTGTGAATTGACAATGACGTGCTTGTGGTCTAGTGGTTATGATACTTGCCTAATGATCTAGTAGTCATTCAGGGAGATCACTAAGTTAATTGCTATTTTCATAGCACAAGCGTTTAGCTTAGTTTTAAAATAGTAAGAATATTGATGCGACATGTATTCCGTGCGCGCGTCTCTACTTTTTTTTAAATAAAAAATTATAATGACTGGCATTATTAAATTAATTAAATGATTCCTCGCATCTTTCAGACAATTTATAAATTACACACTTCACTGAATAAAATAACAAATTAGGAGAACACATTCTTATTGTCGTGTAAGTTGTAAAAAGTTGTACAGGTTCGAAAATTTGTCATTAATAATATTGTCACTGTAGCATAGTTGGATAATGCACCTTCCCCGGTTTGGAAAGAGATCCAGGTTCGAATCCCGGTGGTACGACAACAATATTTTTCTACAAAATTGATTTTATGTATATCTTTCTAATTAATATATTTAATTCATATTTAAAATAACAAATATTTAAAAACTGGTCTAAAATGACAAACTTACCCAACCGTACATTAAAACAGTATTGGTTGTATTTTCTTATATTAAAAATTATAACACAATATTGGTTGTATTTTCTTATATTAAAAATTATATTTCTAATATTACAGTTTATCATAGTTTAATTTTAATATGGTTTAGCATGAAAATACTTTTTTGTAGTACAAGCCCCATTAACAGATGGGAGTGACAGACTTACTTGACAGACAGCGAAAAGTCCCCGGGGCTGGATTCGCTGATGCGGATGAGGAATGCTCCTTCGTGCTTATTCAATAGCAGTCTCTCTGCATCGGCTCTTGTGATTCGGCCATAGTACCAGCTATGGACATAAACACCGTAAAATCAATTAAAAAATTATTAACACAACAATTAATTTAATTATAACTAATGTTTTATGATTGTATTGCATTTGGCTGTATGTAATAGTTTAGTATCCGTAATGTTGTAATATGGTCTCAAACTGTTGAATATTATGTTTCATTTATTTGTCCCTGTATTATAGAATTACTATTCTTTTTATGAAGCTATCTCACGGCAAAAGAAGGCAGGGTGGACCAAAAAAGATTCAAAAACATTCTGAAAGCTAATCTCAACAGAAATGACATAGACCCTGAACACTGGGAAGCAGTGGCCCATGATCAAGAGCAATAGAAATACACTGTGATGAGGGTTGCCGCGACAACCGAGAAAATGAGGAAAGGAAGGAGATCCGTCCTTCAATCCCTTTGTGCAGTGATGCATCTGCACAACATGCAGAAGGGTATGCGGTTTGAGGATAGGACTCCTCAGCCTTGTGAGGACACATAACATAACTGATGTTATCCTCGCAATGAGGGACTGCCGAAGAAGTAGACATGATTACATTTGATATCACCAGATAGAAAATTATTAAATAAAACTTATTATGATGATAATCAACAGCAACAATTCAAAATTCAATGGAAAACTACAATGTGACGATACACAACAAAATTCGTGCTATTTTACCGGGTGGACCCTAAGCTGGTGGAACATAAATTGTTCATGTTGGTATGCGTAAACATCAAAATATATTATTATACACGCCCATTTACTGATATATCAAAACATTTAATGCATTAAATCAGGGATGTGGTTTATTAAAAAATCTACCGACTCCGATTTTACATTAGTCTGATTCCAAGCAATTTTATGAAGCAAAAGACAAAGAAAGAAACACTCTTCACATACAATTCTCAGGTGCAGGTCAGCTGCATGACGCTAGGGCAAGAGTACGCAATATAATTAGTGAAAGAATGACCACCCGCATATATGTCACGGTATGCATATACATCTGGTATTAATAATTCCTTATCTTTCCAGACGACTTCTGAAGCATCATATGTTACTTTATAAAGTACCCATGACATATATTATCAAACAAATAATAGTTATCTCATAGAGACGAGTACCACTACACTACCGCCATATTATGTGTTTCCACATATTAACATATAAACAACTTTCAAAAATTTGATAAATATGATCGATCAATGGGTGAAAATGGTGAATGGTGATATTAGGTAATCCTAGAATTAATGTCGTTTTTTCAATAGGCAACTTTGGCTCAGTATTTACGTGTCCGTTGACCAGTAGACGCGTGTTGTAATTTTTTTTTCTTTGTGATCATTTGCCTTTCTTTTAAACAAATAAACTCTCTTCCATCCCATCTACATACAATGGCAGAGACGTGTCCTTCGGAAACACATTTAAGAAGCTGTATGCTGTTTTTGTTACATTAAAAAAAACTGCAACAGAAGAAGCATTCGTGACATTTACGGTGATATACTGGACAAAAGAAAGTGCCAACGTTGGTTCAAAAGATTTTGAACGGGCAATCTCAATTTGAAGAACAAGCCTCAATGTGGACGGCGCAGTCTAGTGGGATGAAGCAGCTCTAAAGGCGGAAATCGAAGCAAATATGATGATGACCATTAATGAATTATCGAAGAAGGTCGGCACATCACAATCAAATACCCAGCGTTATCTAGAGAAACTGGGAAAAGTTAAAAAAAGAAGGTATCTGGATTCCTCACGCGCTAACCGATCGCAACAAAGCGCAACGCCTCAGCATATGCAAAATACTGCAAGAAAAGCAACAGTCTACCCCGTATCTCCATGACTTTATCACCGGAGATGAAAAATGGGTCATTATCATGATATTAAAAAAAAGAAAAAGAAACAATGGTTAAATCGGGGACAAAGCCCAATTCCAACACCAAAACCAGGACTACATCCTCGGAAAGCATTATTGTGTGTCCGATGGGATTCGAAAGGTATAATTTATTATGAAGTTTTAAAACAAGGCCAAACTGTTACCGCAGCCTTCTATTGTGAACAGATAGGTTAAATGCGACGTTAGAATAGAAGGAATGTTATTCTTCAACATTATAACGCCCGGCCGCACGTTGCCGATATTACCCGGAAAAAATACAGGACCTTGGCTGGAATGTTTTATTGCATCCATCCTATTCTCTGGACTTAGCACCGAGCGACTTTCACTCATTTCGCTCTTTAGAAACACAATTAAGAAACAAAAAATTCAACAATATCGAAGAACTGAAATCGGGTCTCTTGGAGTTCTTCTAATCTAAACCAAAAGCCTTTTATGAGAGAGGGATAGTAAATAGATGGCAAAGAGTCGTAGATAACACTGGAAATTACTTTGTATAAAAAATAATAATAAATAATTGAAATAATCAAGTTTGAGTTTTACTAAAAAAAAAGACACTAATTCCAGGATTACCTAATATTTATATAAATTGATCACTTAAGCCAGCCGAAGACAGGTCGTAAGCCTTGTAATTATCCACACTTCCATATATTTCCATTAAAAATATAATAAAAAAATAGTTTCATCTCTATGAGATATATATTATTTGTTTAATAACAGTGCCTTTGTAGGTGAAAATCCAGTAATTGTGTATTCTTGGACGTATTCAAATATTACATATATTGATTAAATAGAACATAATTTTTTAAAAAAAGGAGATTCCAACTGCTTAAAATAATGCACATCAACGACTCCCGACTCCATAGTCTTGCATTAAAGTTAAATTAAAATTGTTAAAAGTGTTATTACTGACATAAAACACTTTCACACGTGGATAAAATAATAAAGACTATTTTTATTTGAATACTCATTAATGATTCAAAATATGATTTAAAACATACAATAGACAAATTTATTGTATTATGGCTATTTATAAACATCACCGATCAACACACTATTATGCAATGAAAATCAAAAATAATAGAAAATCCACATGGACAAGTAATTGGCATGACATGCACAGAATAAGGAGAATATAAAAATCCTACTAAGATGCGGTACATGCCTGACACGACCATGGAACAAATGCATCATTTATAAGACAATAGCAGTATCTACATGCGACATAGGCCTTGCATCATAATAGACATGCACTCAGACATACACATCGGTACAAACTATGCAGCCAACTTTCCATGATTGTATAATATGTAATAAGAATTCAAACTTTTTTTAAATTATGTATGTAACAATGAAAAAAAAGAATATTTATATTCAAACTATTAATAATCAAACATAATGATGCGAGTATTGATGGCATGAGAAATAGATGACCAGCGAGACAAGACTTGGCACGACCAGGTGAATCATTACTGGATGATGGCCCTGTTACAAGCCTCAACAATCGACAAGATGTATGAATGTAGCAGAATTTCTAGTTATGCACAGCGTAATGCTTGTCACCGCATGCCCTTGATGCAATCAATTGTTCAAGAAATGCTCAATGATAAATAATTAGATTGAATTATATTGTCGCTTACATTCCTAATTAATAAAAATATTATATTGTTAACCTTGAAAGCAATAATTTATTAACAGTGTTTGCAATTAAGGTGTGACTTTATGAAATCTAATAGTTGTTTATATGTATTTGACAAGGAGAAAGATAGGCGGTAATCACTTTAATTGATTAACACAATATATATAAAAAAAAAAATTCTAAAAATTATTAGACTAAATTTGTATTAAGCAACAATTTGAGTTGGGTACTAAATTTATTTTTTAAATAATTGTTGTTTTTTTAAAAATAGATTCTGGTGAAGAAACACTGATATATATTTTTAGTTAGTTATGACATCCTGAATAAGAAAATGCTATTTTTCGAAACCGGTAGATGTATTTAAACTCAATTCAGTGGTTAATAAAACAAAGATAATAAATAAAAAATATGAATTTTAACCACAAAGTTAATATTGCTAATTTTAAAAGCATAACAATATATTTTTAATATACGCTGTTTAAACAGTGTATCACCATTTTCATTTGTTTTATTTTAAAACCTAACCAAAATATTTTGTCAAATCTTTAATTTATGCCTTCCATTTCACTTAGTTTTATAATGAATCACTATGCACAAAAATACAATATAAATATATGCCATGAGCATAATTTTTAAATATAAAAATATATAGAATATAATTTTAAAAGTTATTAATTAAAATATTTTATTAATATTTCGATTATGTCCAAATCTTTGCAGGAATCAATTACTGGGTTTTATTACCAGGGGGATTGTCAGTATTGTAGTCAAGCATGGGTAGAATTGGTGAACGTTACATTGCGTAAAGTGATCACTTAAGCCAGCCGATAACAGGTCATAAGCCATGTAATGCCCAAGACTTCCATACTTACCTTCTCATATAAATAATAGGCTCGCCTCTGTGAGACATCTATAATATATATTTTATTATCGTGTATTATAAAATAAATAATAAACCACTATTATAGGGACTCTTATTATTGTCGTATTTATAGCATAGGCCGGTGTAGGTATTGTCTGAGGTGACACCGTTAATGTTGTTTTATCAGATATCTAGAAGAAAAATGTACCTATGCGGAGTGATTATACGACACTTAAGGTTCCTGCCGGTGTGGTGATTCTGACTAGTGAATCCAACCCCGGAATCGCAGGATTTGATTTTGATGATTTCGGGACTAGTCCAGAGATAATAAATTGATCATTAATGTTATCAAAAAAATCTAAAAATAACAAATATGTACAGTTTACAGACAACTCTGTTTACAAACAAAAATCCTGATGAAAAAATGTTTCAGTATTCAAACAGAATTTTGGTATACGAACAGGCAGGCAGCTTCATAGACTGAGATCTCGGCACGTGCGCAAAACCAAAAAACATGATAAAACTTTATCAATTCATGTTATAAATCTGTTAAATGTTTATGTTATGTCTTATTTCCGCAACATTACCGTTGGATAGGTTTTTCGTGAGACAGAAATCTGATGAACTTCAAGCACCCGATGTTTTCATGGAAGAAGAGTCCCCTTCCAAACAATAACACTTTACTACATGTTTTGTAAGATAAGTTAAAATAAAGTTTGTTTTTACGTTTATTCTTTTCGTTTTATTATTTCTGATTCCTTTTATGTTAAAACCATGGATTTTTATTGTTTTTATAGGATTTCAAGCAAGAAGTAGAAAATAAAGATGATGAAGGGCCATTTTCTTAGGGTCTTAAACATTTTACATTGATTATTATGGGCATAATTGTTTTGGTTTATGAACAACTCAGTTTTCAAACAGTTCTACAAAACAAATTAAGTTTGTAAACAGAGATTCCACTGTACTATAATTAACAACATTCATTAATCGTAACAATGTAATCATGTAAGATATTTATATTTAAGTAAGGAATCTTTGAACAAAAATAATAATGCAAGATTGACAAATAACAATTTTATTATTATTAATAATATGCCCAAAGCAATAGCAAAGCATCAAGTGTTTCATCATTTCGTCTTGATCTAATTTTGTTATTCCGAATTAATCCCTAATATTTTGGGATTATACACTTTAATCCCGGGATTTACAAATATTGGACTAGGACCCCTATAATAATTGTCATGTTTGGGTGTTATGTGTTTTGTAGGTCTCACTTATTTTGCAATTGAATATAAATATATTATAAATCAATCTGAATATAAATAAAATGAATAAATTCAAGGAGCCGACACTGCTCAATGGGGACAGGCTACTGACTAAGAGTAGAGGGTAATATTTTATTGTCTATTAAGTGGACAAAGCATTCTCTGACGCAGCCACAGACAAACTTGATAAACTGATTTTCACTAATAAATTATTTAACATAAAAATTACAAACATGTGTTCAATATTTTAAATTGAAAGTGATTCTGCAAAAAGAACAGGTGGCCTAAGATATTAAATGCTGTTTATTACTGTTTACAAGTTCACCAAATACGTCTGAATGTGAATTTTCTCCCGTGGCCTAAATAAATCTCTCAGTCAGATATGCTGCTACATCAACATGGCGGCAAAAGTTTACGAATTAAACCACATCACTTATTCAACCAAAGAAGATTCAGATGTCTTGCGAAACAAAGTAAACATTCTACTGAAAAATTTAAAAATAGAGTTTTTAGTGATTCAATTATGGAAACACGGGTTCCGAATAATTCAGATGAAGGAAATTACGATTAGAAGATTTGGAAGATTACATCTTCAAATGTGAAAGTCTCACCAAACTTTATGTTTCGAATTGAATTGTATGATTAATTTTCAAAACAATTTGTTTATATTTAATCAAATCACACTAAACTACTAAAACTAATAATAAGTTACATATATCTACCAGGTTTATTAAATGTAACTACCATAGTAAACTACTTTTACATTTAACCAATATATGAAGTGACTGACAATTTGAAAATTTCTAACTTTGAATTCAGAGACCTGTTTTAATATCTTCTATATATAATTTTCTGGGCTAATCTAACGTGTGTTTCTGACTTTTCTGATTCCATTGCGGGGTCCATCATCAGGGCTGATGTCAGACATACATGTCAGATTATTCCAAAATACTATACACAGAAGATTCTGAATGGCCATGAAAATATGTTTTGACTTGCCCTATTATTAGTACCACTTAAACCAATTGGTTCTATTTTTTTTTATTTTTAATAATTTGAGGTTACCTTTATAATCATAAAAAAACATAATTTGTATTTTCACTTTGTACTACACACACAATGTTTTGAGTTGTATCATGACTAGTTTCGGGAAGAGCAGTAATTCCCATTCACAGGTGTAAATTGAACTAAAACAAGTTATGATACAACTCAAAAAATTATGTGTGTGTGTAGTACGAAGTGAAAATAAAAATGATATATTTTTTTAATTAAAATATTACACCACAAAGTAACTGCCAAATCAATCAATGATACCTTTGTAATGTGTAAGTGCCCAGATACAAAATGACATAAACGTATAAAAAATTCTGGTGACAATTGATGCTATACAAAGGACGCCAACTGAACCCTTCAGGGCTGGCAGATTGGTTGTGAAACAGGGCTGTAGTGAGTCCATCAGTCATTTTATTTTAATTTCTTGAAACTCGCTTTTACCAGAATTCACTAGACATATCTTCTATTTTTTTACATCCATTGATGACTCGAATGTCACAACATTTAAAAATGTATCTTTAAACTTCAGTCCAGCATGTAATGTGCACGTTACGTAACTGTCTAATAATGGAAAATTATTCACATTCCTTTAAGATAAAGTAATACACATATTCGGATTCACAGAAGTAAAAAATCCCACATCTGCAAACTGGTGAATCTACAGTTAACCCGCTACTTTGCAAGGCTCTGAAGGAAGACAAGGTGTTTGTAGAAAAAAAAAAATACTGTGCCTCGCCTATAAATTATAAGATTTTAATATAAATTATAATATTGATAATTAGGTCAGTAAGGTTCAATTACAAAAGTTGTGCCTAGTTATTTAAGTTTTAATAAGCTAAATTCAATAGAGGGACATCAAAATTGATAAAGTTTTTAATCTATAATTTTCACATATAACAAAAAGGAACATAATTCCAAATAATTTTATATCAAAATGACAGGTTACAATTTTTTTTTAAATAATGTGCTTTAGATGGTTATAATAGCATTTTGTTTATGGGTTTCTCTCGCCTGATATTGTATGAGTATTTAATTTAACTTATATCTCAAAATATACACAAAATAGTTGGTAAGTTGGTAGGTAAATAATCATTGAACACGCGGGAAGTACCTGTGTACTTTGGATATGCTGAGTTCAGTTGATTCATTCGAAAAAATGGAACATTTTTTTCACATCCAGTCAAGTGACAAAGAGCCAGACAATAATGGAATTATTTTATTTGAAATATACGTACACTCAACTTATATTATTAAAAATGTGACCTACATACACACATCGAGAATTATTTTAATGTTGATCATTGGCATTGGAATGTTAAGAAATTTGCAATAAAATATTAGTGATCAAAATGAGTCATGTAGTTGAGGTCCAAAATGAATCAGATATTTTGCAACCAATATTAAGCTAAATTTTTGTTGCCATTCAGAACCTTCCAAAATATTTCTGCATTATTATAATACCATGTAAACCTTACCTCTATGGCAGATGATTTGTCAAGAGAGATTTCAGTGGAGTAAAAATAATCAAAGTTTCTAATCATGATTCTGAACAATTATATTTTCAATAAAAACAGATTTAACAATGCAAAACGTATTTAATATAAATTGTTAGTTGGTGTTAATAATATAAATATTTGTAGTCATAACATTTATTACACCAAATATGATAAACAATGTAAATTAGTAAACCAAGGATAACACATAACAGATTAATTTATTTAATTATTCTTAAAATCCTCCTCCCTTTCATAATTTTTTTTTGTCTGAATAATTAAAATAATATACTGTTTTTAAATGTTTACAAATTTACATTGCAAGAAAATGTATTTATATTTTAAAGCAAGAGGTATCAATTACCAATACATGAGTAACTATTGACTTATCTGAAAGCCAGGTGATTCATCTAAATACTGGTTTTTAAGAGGAAGCAGGCAGAAAGAAAAAATGCTACCTCAATTCGATGAATCAAAAAAGAAATGATAAAAAAAAAGAGTTATCAACAGCAAACTTCAGATCGCATAAAATACTGAGATAAAAGAAAAAAGGTTTAGTGGCTATCAGTTAAAATGTCCAAGAGGGAAATCTTACTCGTGATTCTTCATGGAGATGTAGTTACTGGGGATCAAGCCCTCCTTCCCGTCCAGCTCGGCTCGGTACCAGTTCATGTCGTCCTCCATGTTCAGAATCTGAAAGCATCGGGGGTGGGAATGTGAGAACTTGCCGACAAGCGATTTCACTCGGATGTGTTTGCGTAACGTCGATTAATAACCTTACCTTTAAAATTTGATTTTTCCTAAAGCTGAGCTCATCATCAGCCGTGGCGTTAAAGTCATGCTTCGCTACTGCTTCCATGTTTATTTTATTTCGAGCACCCCGTTAAACGTCACTTTGCAGAGAACGAGTATGAAAGAGTTCACACCCAAAGTAATATCAAAAGAACATAAAAAAGTCGCACACAAAACTTATCACACATTCATACACAATCTAAAAAACACTTTTTTAACATTTTTATCGCGCAGTTTACACTAAAATTCACAAATCGTTAGGGGATGCCATGAGCACCACACACCCACCAGCAGCCATTTCTAAAAAAAAAAGTACCTACTGCACTTGCGCCCGGCAGACTACTGGCCCGCGTGACTTATTTTCGGAAATTACGGCAAAATTATTACAAAATAACGTTCGATGCGTCTTCACGGAATGTAATGTCCGTATCCTATATCTGATATTTCATATTCCTCTCTCGCGAGCAGATGGAAAATCGACGGAATCTTGGACTACTTCCAAAAACCGCCGATAGGGTTGGCGGCAGTGACAACAGTGTTACCAATTTAAGCAACTTCACAGTTTAGCAAGTAGAAGCGCAGTGAATAAAGTTGAAAATTTGAGTTTTGTCAAGCCGGTCAAAGGTCAAAATTCGACGGGGTTTGTAGAAGAATTATGTATTTATCATAACAAAAATGTTATTCCGTTATCGTTGTGATATTACGTAATATTTCGTGTATAAACCCTCACGTGCGTGCTGTACTGTTTGTTCTGTCAATGAAACAGATAATTTCCACCACAAATTTTCCCTAAAGAATGCCGTCTTCGCAGATTTCTCTTTTTGCGCCACCACCCCCACAAAAACAGTTGGGATGTGCTGATAAAATATGGTGTACCTATATTATGTCAGTTTTAGCCGCTAGCATAGCCGAATTCGGTAAGCAATAATCATAATGCGACTTTCCACCATCATATGATTTATCTACATTCATTAGATTTTTGAATTTCCTTTTCGTTATCGTTTTATCAATTATTAATGCTCTATCCGTGTGGAACCCTTCAATTCCATGGACACACGTCAAGCATGTGTCATAATATTATCTAGAAAGATAATTCAAGAGTGACTCATTGAGAATTTTAGCTATGTGTTTATCATTGACTTGTTTCATTGAACTCAACTTCCTTATGAATTATCGATAAGGAAAATATTAAAATTTTTAATGTATCTCTTTCAGTTACGTATCCTTTGGATTTGACAAAAACACGTCTTCAAATCCAAGGCGAAATTGCCAAGAAAGATGGAAAACTGGTAAATTGAAATTTGTTTCTTTTTGCTTGTTTTTATTTGTGTTTTTAGTCCTAGTCCTTTTTAATTAGTGTCCATGAAAAAACCTGCACCCTTTTTCAAGAAAAAAATGGTATTAATTTATTGAAATAATAAAAATATATTTTATGAACTTACATGACATAAAATCTCAAGTGGCGAATATACAATGAACTTATTTTTCTACAATATTCACTCGCATACTTTTTGTACTAATGGAATAAAAATATTTTAAAAAAATCACATTTATAAAAAACCTGAACAGCCATATTGTCAATCGATACATTGACTTGGCATTACAATCCGTAATTACGTAAATCCTTCTGAATCACTTATGGAAAAAATTGGAAATGGAAAAATTTACTACACGCCTACCATTTTGAGTTAACTTTTGGAAAACATTTTGGATACAGTGCATTTTTACTTATACTATAAACTGCACAAGGTCTTCTTTGACTTTTGGACCTCTGGGATCACTTTTTTTTAGAGTTTTGAAACTTCATCCAATCATCTCATAAGTTATCAATTACATCTTTAGTGAATTGAAGCCTAGATTTGGGATTACAAAAATGTATAAAAAATAAATATAAATGTTTTCCGGTCTAAATTTTTTAAAACCATGTTATGGTAGTTGCAATAAAAATGTTATTAAATGCAATGATTACTTTGAGACCTGTTCTTGTTAGTTGTTTCACATAAAATTCTATCTGCATTTCAGTTATATGTTTTATTTTATAATAGGTTTTGAATGATTTAATTATTTTTATTAATTATTCTAATCACAAAGTTATTTCACATTTATTACTTATTCTTTATTTTAAGTATACTTTTAGATCTCAGCACTGGAATTACAAATTATTAAATTAACGAAACCAGAGTTTACTTAGTGTTTCTCATATTATTATTTTTAATGTGCTGTTCTGCAACTCCACGATTATGATTCACGAGAATACTTATTCACATATGAATTGAACGACAGTCACACTGTCTCACAGTTGATTGCGTAAGCAAAAATATTGACTTTCTCAACTTTTATTTATTACAAAGAATAATGTTACCTTTCTTTTACAATGGAAATCTTAAATGTTATTAATATTTTCAAATTAGGCTTCTGCAATAACTCAATTACGAAACCATTATACGAACTTAGATTTTTGTTACAAGAGTATTAATAAAAAATGAATTGCTAATTTACTTGACATTTTATTAAATTACAAAAGTCATGTACGCAGGTATACACGGACACCCAGCAATATGCTGGTTGACTAACAATGTTCAGAATACATATATATGGAACTGGCGTCTCTTCTAGGTTATATCGCCGACGTTTTGGTACATTAACACGTGCCATTGTCAAGACATTGCCCCAAAAAATTTGACTGAAACATCAGCCAAGGAAACCATTTACAAAAAGCACAATCTAACATAGAAAAGATGCATTCACTAGTGCTCGCAGAAACCTTAAATCAAACATATATATTATTAAGGAAAACACATTCTTATTATGAAGTTGTAATTATTCAGAACATAGGTCTGTGATATTTTAAATACTAAATTAATATATTAATTATAAATATATACATATAAAATCAATTTTGTCGAAAAATATTGTTTTTGCGTCACTGGGATTCGAACCTGGATCTCTATTTCCAATTCGGGGAAATACCACTACCAACTGTGTTATAACGCCAGTATTTTTCATGACAAATTTTCCAAGGTTCACTCAAAGGTATTTGAGATTCTGTAAAAATAATGTAGATGGCTTTCAAATAATGGAACGACAGGTGTATTAATTTGAAAAAATGTAACATATAGGTTCAAAAATTTGTCATGAAAAATACTGGCGTTATAACACAATTGGTAGTGTACTTCCCCGGATTGGACATTGGAATCCCGGTGACGCAAAAACAATATTTTTTAACAAAATTGATTTTATATGTATATATATATTTCAGACCATAATATACGTACTCACAATGTATTAAAAAAATTATATGGTAAATGCGCTTCCCTGGATAGGAGAGGTCCAGGTTCGAATACCGGTAGCAACAAAAAATTTTTCTATATATCTTTCTTGTTGATTCATTTAATTAACACTCAAAATGTTATATATTAGTAATTCTTTATTCGAGCTATAAACAAATGTAAATTGTGAATCAATTGAATAAATAAAAAATTGCTATCTCAATTGGGATGAGCAAAATTGATCAAATTTATCAGTTTGTCAGTTGTCTGAATTATTACTACTATTTTTTGATGTATGTATATCCCTTTGGACCCAGGGTGAAGATTATGCCAACAGCTGATTATCCCGAATACTGTTCAAAAATGTTTTTGGATTGGAAGATATTACAATGTGTGAATTGTAAGGAAGAAAGTTGTATTAATTTTTTTCAAAGAATTGATTACATATAATGTAATCATATAATAATAATATAACTTGTGAATGTGAGGATTAAAGAAAAATGTAAGATAAACAAATATTTGAGATACCCTCTCATAATATGAATGACTACTAGACACACACATACAACACCTGGTTAAGCAGAGCTTACATATACACATTGTTTTTTTTTAAAGATTACTACTTCTGAAAGAAAATTCCAAGGTTACAACTTTATAAAGTGATGGTATTAGTGCGGGTTCAACAAACAACATCATCTTAATAACTTACAAATTAGTTTAAGATCTCAATTTAAATTATCTTTTTCAGTACCCGGACTTGGGTTTCACAATAGATGGAGCATATTTTTATAATGTAGTATTTAATCATAGAATTTCTTTTAGGTTCCATTCCGTGGCATGCTCGGTACGGGCATCGGAATAGTAAGAGAAGAAGGTTTGTTTTCTCTGTGGAGGGGGATAGAACCGGCTGTTGCCCGGCATCTGGTGTACTCAGGCTGTCGAATAGTCATATATGAACGGCTGAGAAATGACTTCTTCAAAAAGAAACCGGATGAAATATTTCCTCTATGGAAGTCAGCCATTTGTAAGTCGGTAATGAATGCTTCCTTTCATCCCTAAAATTAATTTATTATGAAATTTTACAGTTTAACTTTAATACATTTTAGTATTACAAATAGTGTTTAGCGAAATGCATGTTAATTAGGCTGACTCATGATACAAGATTGAAAAGTTGAAAAAATTGTTAAAAAATATCCCGCTCAATGTAGAAGATTTTTTTCAAAATGTTTTTGGGAGACCATTCTTTGATATTTTTTGAAGTTTTAACATAATTTATCACAATTTCGTTACGCACTAGATTTATGGATTAAACATATAATTTTGTAAATTGAGTTAAAACACTGTTCTATTCCACTATATTTTTATTGTATGATGTTTTTGGGAACATCTTCCCATTATCAATACATATTATAATTCAACTAAAATTAAAAACAATTTCAGACAGTAATATATTTTAATTCAATTTACAAAATAATCATGGAATTCCACAAAGTTTCACCAAAAACCTTTGAACAGATATAATTTAGGTTATTACTGTTCAGAAAATTACGTCTGCATTCTTTGAAGAGGTGAATGTTTTAAATCAATTGAATATTTTATCAAAGTTCAAATATGTATACATAAATCAAAACATTACGACAGTTACACTGTATATGTTCCCACAAGTATCTTGATATTTGCAATAATTTACATTATTAAAGTGTACAAATTTAAAAGAAATATTAAAATATTCTAAATCTGTGCAATTATTTTAGGCGGGATGACATCAGGCATGATCAGCCAGTGGCTATCATCTCCGAGTGACCTGGTGAAAGTGCAAGTACAAATGGAAGGCCGTCGAAGGCTACTTGGACAGCCGGCCCGGGTGCATGGGGCATTAGATGCCCTTCTCAAGGTGCTGAAATCAGGCGGTATCACAGCACTGTGGAAAGGTGAAATATATTTATTCTTGCTCACCAAAACACCACACTGTCTTTAGTTACTTATTTTTTATTCTTCGATTGAAAACTTTTTATTAAAAATATTTATGTAATTTCTTCCCTCAACTTGTACTTATTTACCTAATGTGATTTCAAGCAAATACGTTCGTCATTCAAGAAATGTTTGTTTTACATAGTATTTTGCTCATTTTACAGGACACTGATACCAAATATATGTGGAATTTGAACTGGGACAACATAACAACAGTGACATACATAAAAAATATTTTTAAGATCAAGATATAAGATAAAGTTTAGCTATAAGATCAGCTTTTTAATTTCCAAAATTTGCCATTTACACCAATATGATATATATTAGTATAAATGAATAACAAAACCCATGTTGTATAAAAGAGATTACCAAGTATCGAAAGCCCTTGAAACTGAATGTGATTTTTACTGATTTAAAGTGCGTGTTAATTGAGGGATATTTTCTTTAATTATTTTTCATTAAATTTTGTTGATCTAATATGAATTGTTTACGCTTTTTTTAACCACAAAGTATACCGATGATAACAAGTGGTCTCATTAGTTCTCAATTACTACTGTTGTTGTGGTTTGGAATTGGCCTTCTATTTGGTGAAGCATTTAATCAACTCATGTCCTGGAAAGATATTGAAATTAATTGTAGAAACAGCATTGCCGTTATTTGATTTTAATTAATTAAATTGATCTTTTAGATTTGTATTTACATTTTTTTAAATAAATTTACTATTCTACTATATAATTTAATATTTTCTTTACTATATAATTTAATATTCATATGAATCTGGAGTTTGCAAAAATATTGATAAAATAAAACTTTGACTACATCAACATTAGCTGGAATTAATTTCTTGTCAATATGCAAATTGCAAAACTTCTAATTATAACGAACAAGATTTCTAATAAAATTATTTCAACTGTTGCAAGAATTCGTCTTACCAAAATAAACAATTGGGTGATCGTCATTTGATAGTGTCTCGTGGACTACTACACACATACCTCTGTTTTAGCTGTATTTATCCTAGAAAATAGAGCGATGAAAGCTTGGAATATTCCGCCTCTTCAACAAACCATTTTTTTTACTCTATATTTGATGATGGATAGTTCGTTAGTTCTGTTCGGTTGGTAATTAAGTTGAGCAATGCACTGGATGTATTTGAATAGGAACTCTTGAAGCGTACCTTTGAACTGGTTTTTAAAATGGGTTTTGATGTAAGCGCTACAATAATGAGCTCTATAATATGTTTAAATAACTAAGAATCTAAAAGTTTATACAAATAGGAAGGCTTTGAAGAATGAGTATTATGGAAAGGATGACAAACAGCAATCACCAATCAGTCACTGCTTGGGCGATTGCTGTTTGGAAGCTTGGAAAGAGCTAAGCTAAATATAGCGACAATGTCCTCAAACCATACATGCCTTAGAGATCTATAAAGGAGAGAAACAGCACGAAACTGAGATCAACGTAGAAAACTCTTGAGGAAGCTAAAACCCACCAAGGCTTGTATAACCAGCAATATTATGATGAGCTAAGAAACTACAAGGCGCATTTTTTAAGTAAGTACCGTTGCCAAATATTTCCGGTGTAGCGCTGCGGTTGCGATGTTACGCATGCGCAATGGTTTCCTTCATATGTTGACTCACTGCATGCAATGACACATAGTGTGGCCATCTTGTAGTGGGTGGTTGAAATGCTCAAGACAATTGATCAGCCTGCCGATCGTGAGATACGGTCCGTGAAACACGAAACCAGCTGACATTCATCTCCAATTGTGTCCTGATTTGGCACCAAGTATTTTTTATATTTTCCTTCATCTGAAGCGGTTCCTTGGTGGCAAGCATTTTGATGACGATGATGAACTCAAAGATGGAATACAAACATGGTTTCCATCCCAGGTGGCGTTGTTCTATGACGAAGGTATACAAAAATTGGTGCCCCGTTATAACAAGTGCCTTAATAATGGTGGTGACTAGTTGAGAAATAGTTTAAGGTATGTAGCATCCGAAGAAAGTAAAGTATTGTAAAAATTGTGTTGTGTTTCTTTAAAAATTTCCGGTACTTAAAAAATGCGCCTCATATAAACAAACATAGATTCGCTAGATCTGCACCTGAAGCTGGATTCTTTATTTTTATTTGCAAAGTTATATTTTCATGAAAATTAAAATTGATTTGATTTTGGCCTAGTTTTTGATAGGCGGATTGATATTTATATTATTAATTTTCCTTTAGGCTCTGTCCCGAATATGCAGCGCGCAGCATTGGTGAATCTGGGCGACTTGACAACTTATGACATGGCCAAGCAACATCTGAGAGCATATACGGGCCTGCCCGATGAGTGGCCGCTACACACAATGGCCAGCTCCATGGCTGGACTGGTGGCAGCGGGCCTAGGTACCCCGGCTGATGTCGTCAAAACGAGGGTTATGAACCAACCCACGGATGAGAGGGGCAGGTGAGATTGCCACCAGAGCAAGTTTTTTTAATCAAACCACCATGCTCAGGTTTAAATTTACAAGATAACCTTTTTTTAAATTTCGTATTTATTGGAACAGGTTTTTCAAAAAAATTTTTTTTTTAATGCAGAAAATTAAAAATAATGTGACAATTTCCCACTCAGGCTAAGCCTGATCTAGGAAAACTGCCTAACATTTTTAAATATTTTATTGTTATTTAAAAACATGGTAAGAACATAGTATAAATGGTTTAAAAAATATATAGTATAGTATAAATTTAAATAGATTTATAGTAGCACTAACTAAAGTATCAAATCCCTCTGTATATTAAATAGATAGTCGGTATTAATAATAAAATATTAGTATTACGTTGAGATTTTATTTACGTACGGCTTGTTTTGAGGAAAGCTCTTATCGTTGAAGTATAGATTCTATTAAGACCCTGACCAAGCACCAAACTCATTTGACCCTATCAAATAAATTTGTCAAACTATCTTTCACCTAATTTGTATTTTTTTTTTGTCAAATAATAATTATCCGTAATCTGGAAAATACGCATTACAAATTAATTACATCAAATCAAATTAATTAGCAGCTGGCTAGTGAAAGTACACTTGTGCTACAGCGTACACATTCAAAGTTCATCCAAATGGGTAGTACCCGTCCCTATACCGATTCACGATGCATAAAATTAATTCACATTGTTTTCTCACTCATTTTCAGTATACAAAAAAAAAAAAAAAATATACCTTTCCTGTCGTGAAATGCCACGAAAAGATAGTACATTGTGATGGTTTTTTTTTAAAAATAAGTTATTTGTTTAAATTTGTGGTATAATCATGATTGTGAAGGGATTATTTAAGGTTTTTTTTTTGATATGGACAAAGTGGCAATAACAATATTATTTACCATAATTTTCTATTTTTATTGATTCGTTTACGCTGTATTTTGACAACTTGTTATTTCAAAAGTTGTAGGAATAAATAAACATAATTACTTTGAGCTGTAATGAAAAAAGTTAGTATATTTAAAATAATCGAGTTTTTGAAATTTAAATTTTCATTATTGTAAGTCATTATTTGAATTTCTTGATTTTCAGGCCCCTTAACTTCAAATTAACGGGATTTTACTGCATTAAAAATTCTGAGGATTTCAATTTTTGGCGTATTACAAAGCCAGTGAAATTGATTAACGATTGATGTAAATTCAAATTTTATTTTCATTAATGCCTAACTAATCTTACAGAGGCCTTTACTACAAATCATCTTGGGACTGCTTGAAAAAGACTGTCGGTGGAGAAGGATTCTTCGCTCTGTATAAAGGTTTCCTTCCTGTGTGGATCAGGATGGCTCCCTGGTCCCTTACATTCTGGCTGAGCTTCGAAAAGTTTAAGATTGTCATGTCTCCGGTTAATGAAGCTTGATATAGAGGCAATCTGATAACGGTTTGAATAAAAAAAATTTAATAATTTTAACCCAATAAATATCCTCTAGTGCCAAACTATTTTATATTGTTCCACAAAATGTTCTGAAAATGATTAATCATTGTTGGATTATTGCCAGTCACGTTAATTTAATATACAACACCTCTCGAGTATTAAACATTTTGGAAATTGTAAAACTTCGGTAAATGACAAATTATAAAATAAACTAAGGGCCGGTTGTTTGATCATTAGTAACTTTTTACTAACATCCGTAGTTAAAATGGTTTGCAGGTTGTTTGAATGTCAAATTGACTATTTTCAAAGCTTAGATGGAGATGTCTATAGGTGTGACAAATAATCATGAAATATGCTTTATTTTATGCATTATACAGTAAAATTCCGTTTAATTATTGTACCCATATTTGGTATTTTCACGTAATTTGCACTTTTTTCAAAAATTTTAGTCATCAAAATATTATTTCATACTTATTTCTACCGATAATTTGTAAAACTTTATTATTCGTAGTTTGTATGCATTTATTATACCCAAAGTAAATAATTTTTTCATATAATTTCCCATATTCACTTGTTTAAAATCCAATCTCGCGTGACTACGCATTCATCATCCTTCCGTAAACATCTGTAGCTAACTTCACCACCTAGCCAATCACAACGCTATTCCTTATCGCAATAGATTGGCGCGCTTAGAACTCGCAAGACCGCAGCCGAACTGAGTGATACCATATTTATGTACACCAAATTCTTCAGTGCATTTTATAAGATTTTGTTATTTCGACAATGATTGTCGGCGCATTGCGAATTATATATTTCTACTCACCCTTGTAACCCCTATTCAAAATATGTAGTTTGAACAATTTTCATTGAATCTCGTAATTTATAAATGAATTGTGTGCAACAGTTCTATCGATTTTATATCCAGTTTTTTGTTTATGAAATGTTGAGATTTCTGAAACTGAAACCATTGTATTTAAATACACAACCTATTTTATAATTAAAAAAATGTCATGTTTCGTTTTCTAAGATGGAACTTATTTTAAAAACTGACAAAAGTTGATGTCAAAGATAAAATCAACGAGAAAATTTTAATTCTGAACACCTCTCTAAGTTTAAACTTGAAAAATCGCGGAAAAATAATAAACCTCAAGGAAGTATGAAGATTTAAATGTTTTTCATTATTTTTCACAGGTTTTTTTAATATCCCAATTTCTTGCCCAATGTTGATGGAAAAGGCGAGTTCGATCGCAATCAAATTAAAATGTCCGTAATTTTGTTGCGTCAAGCACTGGTGAATCATTTGTAATGGACTCATCACATCGCCGCACACCTTAATTATTAAAATAATAGACAGTCACCATATTTTTCAATACTAAAGTCACGATATTGACAGTGGCAGCGCGCACAAAAATGCTTTAGCGTAAACTGACAATGCGTATTTTTTAATTTCTTTCTAATGTTGCATTCAAAAAAATTGTTCTCATTATTCGTAATTTGGATTTTTTTTTTAATTTCGGTCTCGTGAGTTACGAATTAGCAGAGTTTTACTGTATGGATTTTTCATCTAGGCATTCGATATCTGTTACTTTAGTGGTGTTATTTTTTCATATTATGTGTAATAATGTATATTAAACAACGAGATCATCATCAGACAAACTCTTATCACTAAAATAGTGGGATATTTAATGATTAATTGTCATATACTGAACTTTCAAAGTATCAATGTGTCATATTTAACTATCGATTCTGGTTTTTATTATCGGATATCGCAGAGTAAAATGAGTTTACTACAGGATGTACTTTAGAGAAGTAAATTTTTTTTACTAACGATCAAACAACTCGTTTTCGCAAAAACTTACTATCGATCACACAACCGGCCCTACACAGATATATTTAATAACCTTGTCCACCAGTTTACAGAAAATATTCTATAAAGTTTTCAAATATTTAAAAGTAGGTATCTTGTATAGAATCCATTTTTTCTCATTATTGTATTGGGTTAACTGGTAAACGTGATCGACTGTGGCATTTTTTGCTCAATCTACCTCAATTTTTTTTTTTTGTTTTTTTGATGCATAAAATTTACGATTGAATCATTTAAGACACTCGGCACAGTTAGCACTGATGGAGGTAATACTCTTGTCTCAAACTAATATTGATTATTTTGTAAGTTTCATGAATTTCAAACAATGTGAATGATCTATAATCTTCTCATTTTCCATGATGAAGATGCATAAGTGGCAGCCTTGAAATAAGACTTATTTAAAACAGTCGCATCGGATGACGTCTACTTACATTAAAAAATATATAAACCACAACATTAATATTAGTCAATTGTTTATTTTGTTAATTATTATTTCACCGATTTTAAAAATTGATTTGTTACAGTTTACCAAAGAAAATACTTTATTTTAGTTAAGATTTAATTATAAATATCCACTATATACAATGTTCGAATGAACAACAACAATTTTCTTGGACTGATATAATACTGAAAATAAGCATAATTAAAATGTAATTATAACTTGTACAATATATTGAAAGTACTTAAATTTTGTCAGAGATGTAATGCGTAAATAAGGACAAAATGTGCATTTTTTGGTTGCATTTATAATGTGATAGTACATATTTACTTTTAAGTGTATTTCTTTACTTGGACTGACTGATGTACAACGCATATAACTTTTGTAATTTTAATCTTTTATTAGAAGTCTAAAAATCTGTCTTAACAGTGTTCTGGAGATGCTCGAGTAGTACTTCGACAAGTAGACACAGATGGATCATCGTTGACACTCTGTCATATGGCCTCAACTGCTTCATTGCGAACGGGTCCATGAACATTTGGTCGTGCCTGATCGAATACTGCATCCCGCTCTTCAAAACGGGTGATTAAGTATCTAATCACGTTTGCACTGGGATTTGTTACAGCATTAAAATACTCACGGCACAATTGTAACAATAGATTGTCAAAATTCAATAATTTTGACCCATTCTTGCACTGGGTATGTAACCACATATAAAATTGTTTATAATCTGCAAAAAAGAAACGGAAAGATTAAAAATGAAAAAGTTAAAAAAATTTTGAAAACAGTCCAAGTTGGAATTAATTTTTTAAATGAAAATGTCAACTGGACATTTTCATGTATAAATTCAACAAATTTATCCTTTTATTGGTTAAAGTAATCTATAGAAGTTTAAAATACCTATACATATCATGTGTCGGTTAATTATTTGTATTAATAAATATTTGGCATTGCTGCTGTTTAGATTTCTCTAAAGGCCACGTGATCTCAGAGATACTAAATTCTAAACGAACGGATAACACGGCAATGATTAATTAAAAGTTATGCTGTGTGCTAGAACAGGGGAGTGTGGTTTTCTATCTTCTCTGCCCAACCCTCTGGGCAATCGGCCTGATGATGATTTAATTGACTAATAATAATATTTGAGACGCATGCAATGCAATTAACACAGGTTGTATGCATTCTGCACTCTGATCAAATTGTTTCTGCAATAAAAATTAATTCTAATTGCCTGTTTTTGCAATCTTTGGAATTTTTATGTTTTGTTTTAGTTAGCAACATTGAATTTCAACAGCCCAAAAGTTATGTAATTTAAAGTATTTTATGAGTCACATACAAAGGCATTGGGGTGTGTAGTTGTTCTTTATTGGACTTAAAAAATATGACACGACTTTGGGAAGATCTTGTGGTTTTCACAATACAAAGTTTGTTGTGCATTTTTATTAATTTGATATAGGTTACCTTTGAAAAAAATTTAGTAAAAATCAACTAAACATCTATACAAGTCAGTTTCCAGTACCTAAAAACAGCACACACAAATTTTTTAAGGCAGTTTTTTTCTTTACATTATCATTTTTTTATAATTTTTAATCACTTTAAAGGGAATAATTATTATAGGCAAAATTACAAATGAAATAATAAAATAGCGGAAATACTTAGCGATTGCGCATTTCATCACTCAAATTAAAGAAATATGCTCATAAATAATCTAATCAACTCAATTTTCAGACGGACAACATTCAAATGTTTCCCTTTAATTGTAGAAATTGTGCCCCCATTTAATTCACAAATATTTTAATAGATTATTTATAAGTAGACTTTAAAATAGATGTCCAATCTCACAATAATAATGCGTATACTGTATAAGTATTTCTGCATTAGTAAAGCTCAAACAATATTTATTTTATAATTTTTACTGCTTTATTTGAAATAATGAAAAAATAAATAAACATTAGATAATAAATATATATCATTTGAATTGATGGGAGGGGGGATGTACTATTTTGTTTATTTGCATTATTTTTGTGTTAATCATAATATTGAAAATACTGTTTAAATATATATAAATCTCTATTATTTCAAATTTTTATGACATTCATGTATGTTAAGGAGAACACATTCTTATTGTGAAGTTGTAATTATTCAGAACATAGGTCTGTGATGTTTTAAATACTAATTTAATGTATTAATTATAAATGTATACATATAAAATCAATTTTATCAAAAAATATTGTTTTTGCGCTACCCGGATTGGAAATAAAGATCCAGGTTTGATCCCGGTAGTGCAAAAACAGTATTTTGCGACAAAATTGATTTTATATGTATATATTTTTAAATAATACATTAAATTAGTATTCACGTATGTACCAAATAGGTAAAAAATAATTAGAAATCTAGTGTTTTTCACATTGTAGATATTGTGTCTAATTACGATGCATAGATTTTTTAATTGCACGTAATGTTTAATTAATATTTTATTAACTTTGCAATTATAGTTGCCCATTTTATAACTGTAATAATAATTCATACATTCAAGTCAATATTGCCCTTTAGTTTTATCCATAAAATGAGTTTCTACGTCGTAAAGGTGTACAATGCGTTGTTCATATCAAAATTATATTATTTGACAAAGAATAATAAAAAAACTTTCCTACTAATTCTTTAACCTGTTAGTTGCCCAAAAAATTTCAAGTAAAAACGTCATCATAGCCAACATTTTGGCGCCAAAACTTTAAACTTAATAAACCAGCATTTTCCAATTTTTATTTTTACAAAAAAACCACGAGAAATAAAAAACGATACTTTTTCGTCATAAACATCCATCCACCGCGATTTTATACGGTTTTGGGATGAAAAAATGATAAAAAGATAAAAAGGAAAAAATAAAAGTAGGAGTGTTTTCGGGCATTTAGGAAATTATTAGTTTATTATTAATACTACTATTGTTATATTTAATTTGATCTTTACCTAGAACATTTTATTTACACTTATATTATTGTGTTTAATGTAATGTGATGATAATTAAAAAAATATTAGTACTTCACATCGCAACTACATACACATTACACATCGCGCTTATATAGCTTAAAAAGATGCTGCCGACCGCGACGATGACCAATGCTGCCTAACAACACACTCACTGTATTAATAATAAAAATAACTAAAAAATAATATCTTATTCCCTTGAATACCAACAAAAATGAGAAATATTGTGAATATATCTTAAAATCTAACTGACAATTTACTAAAATTGGGACGTTCTAGATACTTTCCAACTTATTGCGTAATTAAATCAGATTCAGTCATTCTCATCATCGGACTCTGCAGTAGTAACGAGCATATCGGGAATGCCTAAAAAGTCAACAATATTTCCACTAATGAAAAAGTCATCCTCCATCATTTTGTAAAAAGAGTTTGTAAAAGTAAAAAAAATCTAAAGTTTTGAAAGTTAGATAACTGTAAAATGAAAAAATATTCATACTTTGACATCGATGTGAGTGTGTGTGTTAGATTTTCAAATGTAACTGAAATTCCAGTCATTTCGGTATTAAACACTTTTATCTATGGTATAAAAGAACTCTGGCAACACAAAAATGAGTGGGTGTTGGCCATAGGCACTAGGCACTCTGACGTTTAGCGCTCTGTTGCAAGTATGTATTCAACGCTGGCCTCAACCGAGTTAATGGCATCTTTTGCTGCTTTTCAATCATGCTGGTTGTTTATCATGCTTTCTTCCATTAAGGCTTTCAATTCTTCATTTTCAACAGTAGCTGGAAGTCCACAACCCTCTGTCTGTTTCTAAACATTTTGAGCCAGTGCTACAACTGTTCATTCAGAAGTGGTTCCTTCACCCCGTGCTTGGTTAACATTGCTTGCTGTTTGAGATGTGCAATGCACATGTTAAAATTATTCATGCAAAAGGATTATACTTTTTTTCATCCAATTTCTTAACATTAAATGCCTGACTCGATAAATAAATTTAGGAGATTCCTATCAAACAAAAATAATGAACAAATATTTCCTAACAATGAACATTCAAAATGATATAATGTTAAAATTGGCCATTATTCCGGAACAACTTAAAATTTGTTACTTAAGCTTTGTATATTGTTGACTATGACTATAACAAGGACCGCCGTGCGGAACATAATTATCAAATTTATTATATTCGTCACCAATGTTCCGTCTAAGTTTTTGATCACTAATAATTACGTTAATAACATTAATAACCCTATATTTTGTGCGCTGGAGGAGAAATTAAGAAAATCATTATCTTAGCAATATATTTATTTGGGTTTGCATATGTTTAAAGTATTAATAAGAAGTTTTTTTTTGTTCAAATTTGTAACCACACTGCATTTGTTTATGTGCTCTATGTTGGTAAATCGTGCGCGCACAGTTTAGAGGGAACATTATTTGTGAGTACGTGAAAATAGTGTTTACCTGAAAAATTATGTCTTCAGTCTTTATTTATGGTTCTTTTTTCAATCTCTTCTTATTTTTTTTGGTTTTTTCAATGGTTTTTGTTTTGATTTAAAATATATATCTTGGACGTAGAATCTGGATTATCGGAAATGTTGTTACATTACTTATTTTTATAGTTTTTACATAATATATTCTGTTAATAGAATTATTGGGAATCGAATATTATATTTTTGAGATATATTTATTATCAATCTGATTTCTTCCGTCAAGATTGAACATCGTTTGACATTCTATATATTTCATGATTATTTTGATGGAATGGAAAATCTATTAAAAAGCTATATGTATGGAAGATCTGTTGGGTTGGCTGCTGGGAAAATAATTTGTATTTTTCAAGGTCATGTCGTATGGTGTGTGGGAATTATAGAGTGTTGCCAGTACTATACAACATTTACAATGTGCACATGTAAAAGAAAAACTACTTTCCCACCAACTCAATATCAATGCCACTTTATTTAACCAAGTCTTGTTTTGATTGACCTGTGTCGCAAACCAAATGGTTAAAAGCACAAATAACATGTTTTGACCTCCCGCACAATTATTTTTTCCATTGCTGTATTTAATTTGAAATTGACACAAATAGTACAAACCTCGAATAGAAATGTCATCGTGTGGCATTGGTTATTTATTTCTGTAGTTAGTAGATAGACACTATACACACTTTGTGATCATAAACCGTACATATATTTGTTTAGAATAATAACTACCACTATTGTTACCGTAAAAATACAAATCTATGAAAATTTATTTTTGGTGTTATTGAAAATATTTAATAAATTATTAATTAATAAACTTACAACAAAAGTATTTATGTATTGTTGAAATCCAATATCTGGACTAAGCTGGGGATAATTAGATGATGAAACATCTATAAAGAAATGGAACATAGTCAAAATATTATTTGCTTCTTTTTCGTAATTGTCAAATCATAAACAGTGAAAAACATTTGACATGAAAATTGATTAACGTGGAAATATATTCTTATCCTGACAAAATTAGTTTAAAAATTTATCATGAAATAAAAATTGCTTAACAAGAAAATATTCTGCATCTCAAAAGAACAAATAAATAAACCCGACACCGCATTTTTACTAAATTGTTAGTGATTTTATGATTTGACTTTTTATTAACTTATTTTATTAGGCCCACACCTGATAATAAACAGTAAATACAATAATGCCACGCCTTGCATGTACCCTTATCATTTTAAACAAATGGGGTTGCCGATTGGGCGCGTTGTTACCGAAAAGATTGCTGCTTGTTAAATTTGTACTGACCAGACCGGCTTCTGTCAATAAACAACAAGATGCACAAATAACACGGTGCAAAAAAAGATTATAGATTTTATGCACAATTACCCTTCTGAGCACACCGCCGCAACAATCCTACTCGTCGTGGCTTTAAAATGATTGCTAACCTGAAGGCCCACAAACGTCTCGTAATAAACAATTTTATTTGCCATGTTTATTTAATGTTTCTATCATTAGGATATCTAAAAAATCAGTGAGTTTTTTTAAAATTTATTTTAACTTGAAATTCACTTAACATGCAAAAATATTTCTGTCTGCATATTTTTGCGTTGGCCGACGTGTATATATTGTATCCTCTTTATCTTGGTCCCGTTCATCTACTGATATGTAGAATTATTTCCTCACTCATTGCATGTTCATAGTACGTTGCGTAGTTGATATTTGTTATTTCTTTGATTTCTCTAAAAACATTTTCGGGGATCAGCTGTTACCAGATGTAAAGATATTGTTCCATGATTTTTTTTTATCCGAATGCCGATCCCACTAGACATTCCTTTAACAATGCAAGCAATCTAATATTTTCCTCTTTGCTTACATATTTCTGATATTTGTCCTGTATTCCAGATAATAAAAATTCTACTATATTTTATTTTTGATATGCCATAACACTTAAGCTCTAGAAGGGGGATTATTTGGGAAAAAAAAAGAATTACACTTCTTAAAATGAAATTTTAATCCCAAACATTTTCTTATATAATTTTATATAGAATTCTTGAAGTGCACAATTTATACTGATACTTGAGACATTTCAACACAGATGTCTCTGTATGTGTCAAAGATTTAATATTATATCAGTAATGTAGGATCAAGTTTCATTGGCAAAATGTAAAAAAGGTGATATTTAACAATTATTTTGCACATCAAACTTATATAATTTTATAGATATATGATGACTTGGGTATATACTGGTCTCAAAAACACATTAGTTTATTATATTGAATTAGAGTTTTTCGATACTTTTACCCTTTTTATCTGGTACTCTTCAATTATTTGTCAGATCATAGCACTACTGAAAGAGTAGTTATTTTGGTGCATATTTTACAAAGTAGAGATAAATGAACAAATATTTTTTTTGTTTTTTTTAGATTAGGTTTTGTTGATTGTTATGTACAGTTTTCGTTAATAAAAATATTATAAATATATTATTGTTTTTATTTTACTCTGATGTTCCAAATTTATTTATTAATGTAATGTATCATGAATGGCAACGTGGAAGGGATAAAAGAGCATCTCCAGAATCGTAGATCAGAACGCATCTCTTATATTCGTGATTGTGAGATCCGTAATAAACTGTATTGTTGCACATCGAGTTCTTGGCTACCTGAATTCCTGCACACAAAACGACAGACATCATTGTTTGCAGCCGTAATAGTTGACAAATATTTTGCAATCAGTTTATTTTACAGGGGTAAGTGTTTAATCCTCTGCCCAAATACAAACCTGGATGGCCAGGGATTTTATGTTGGGGATTTACTTCACCTAGCTTTTTGCCATTTTGCAGCATAAATTGTTGTTACCGTTTCGAAGAATCAGATATTTAATTTTCTCTCTTATCTTATTTCTAATTTTGAAACTGTTAATTCATGGTGGAATTCCATTTTAATGATTTAATTTAAACATTTTTAAACTTTTTTTCCACTATTTATTATTCTTATCTGTTTGCGGTGACATGAAAGATGGGGTCCACAAGCATGGATGCTGGGAAGCTGGACTTTTGGTGTGGCATTTTACGGTATTTTATGATAGAATATTCTTCCAGCAAGAATAACTCCATTATTACATACCAACTGTTTGTACCCTGTATTTGTAATAAATAAATAACATTATATGCATATTGTCGCCTCACTTCAAAAGATTTAGAGCCTTGATTGAAGTGGAGGAGTGGGGAAAACGTCAATTATTTTAGTTATTGATATTGATAATCCTTAACCTGAAAGAAAATCTGCCTGGATAGAATTTTTTTAAATTCTTGTTAGACTTATTTTATATGGTATAATTTATATATATAATCTATCTATAGCAATAAATCTATAATTTTGCTTTTTAAAGCATTTATCTATTAGCTTTCAATTATAGAAGTTCCGAGTTTAATCGATTTGTGGTAGTAAAATAATTTTTTAATCGGTCTAGTAAAACTCTAGTTGTCAAGGAATGGGATCTAGACACTTGACAGTGCAGAAGTGCCAGGCAGATAACGGTATGGGCAGCCAGCTACGCAGTAGGGGGACATTTATTAGAATATTAAAAGGGTACACAACATCCACCATCTTAGTGTAACTCAACACTAAACAGGCAATAAGAATAAACAAAGAAAATGGTTAGTATTCAAAGTGACTTGGGTGTGTGCTCATTCGTTTGATGCAAATTTGCTCTTTCTATAGCGTGGAATGTTATTTTGGCATATGATTCGGATCGAATTTTAAAATTCATCAAACGACAACACGGTTCAATTGACGGAAATTTTTTTTATTTAAAGAATGTCATAAAATATAGTCACAACAGAGAAAAACAACTTTAGCACCATTCACATTTTAAATTATTGAAGAGAGGAATTTCGTTATCGGTGATTATTTATTTATCTTCTATTATACTTTCGAAAATAAATCGTTTAAAATTATTTTGATGAATATTAATGCGGTAAAAAATAACGCACTTAAAATTTTTTACTGCTAAAACAAAAATATATTCTCGAAAGCTGCCCGCTAAACAACGATCTATTACATACACGCGCATGAGCATTTGGCGCTCCTTTTGGTCTAGTGTCCCGTGCAATTGCCCGCGCTGACCGTATGCAATCCACCGCTGCGTTATGCGCCAGTTTTAAGAATATGAAATGACGCTTAAAAAATAATCGGAATTGAAAGACGTAGAATATTTTCAACGCCATAATAATCCGTGATTCGAAACTATAATTTGACGTCAGAGAGGCAATTTGTCTACGGACTTGCGCAATCAAACGAACGCACAGATGTTTAAAATCGACATTTCCACAGTCAGTAACATAAAAATTATATTGTATTATATTTTAAATGTTTTTATCAATGTAAAGGACAAAAAATGGAATACAAATTTTAATTAAATAAGGTTGTGTGTACACTGATGAAACTTTTATCTCAACGCTCGTGTAAATGACAGCAGAGGCGGATTCCTCCCTCCTGGCCCGGTGGGACACCGTGAGAAATTTCGATGGGTCAACAGTCTCAATTTTTGCTTTTATTTTACAAAATATAATATTAAAATTTAGTGATGAGAAAAATGCTACTCTTGACTCACTGGTGTGATTGTGATTGATATTCAATAATATCAGTGATTGAAAACATTATTATTACTAATACGCATGCGTCGCACGATATCATAATACACGAAATAAATAAATAAAGACATAATTTTTAGCGTATTTACTTATATTAATCAAACTTCATTTGCGTAATATCGTATTCTAGCGTATATATAATTTAATATCATCACAAAGAGAATGAAAACCTTTAAAAATATCTGAGTTTATTTTTCGGGTCAAATTCTCAGCATTTCGGGTCTAATGTGTAAAACGTTTTCTACTATAACGAATTAAATGTTATTCCTTCATGAATATTTTCATTTCATATGCACATGCGCCGATTCACGGTTCACAACCAAATATAAATAAAATTAAAATCGAATCACGATATTCTCAGATATTCAATCACTGATAGTGAGTGCGACTCAAAGAAATCAGTGATTGACTCACGGTTCGTGATTTTGGGCTCATCACTATTAAAATTCATCCTAAACAAGTTAGCAATTTAAAAAAAGGATAAAGGAAAAAATAAGCGCCAACTTTTATTGCATCCTGTAATAAACCATTTAAGTTTCTAAAATACTGTACTTGCATAGAATAACTATGTAGGGCAGGGTACAAAGTAAATTGCGAAGTACTATTAATGACAGTTAGACTAGAAGCTTTTATGTCAACAGATAGAAATATATTATCGATCTAATTGCGGAACAAGTGTGCCATTAAAGAGAAAAACGTTTAATTTTTATTTAAATGTGTTTTTCTACGTTAAGTGTTATTTTGCAATCATGTTACAAAATTTAAAAATATTTTTGTTAACGGTTTTGATCGGGTGGTTGCTTTAAATATTTCCAGGGTGTGGTCTTAGGTCGCGATTCCACCCCTGGGAGAGGGAGCTATCATCCGCTGTCTATTGTATTGTGTACGCACACAGGGTAATCAACTGATTACAAATAATTTAAAATAACGTTTTCCAATTCTAAGTGAGAAATTTCTCGCGTTCAGAAATGGGAGTAGGTACCCAGGACTGGATCATACCGATCTTTACTTCTGATCTTCCTTGTGTATGCATATTAAAATACAAATTCAACTTTAAAAAATGTATTGTTCTATTAAATTATTATTAATTTACAATTTCTTTACCTGTATTTTGTTTTTCATATTTAAATCGTATGAACATTTCATTCTTATTTATTTATATTCTTTTTAACGTAAATATCATTTTGTAAGTATTGTAATTTGATAAAAATATGAATTAAATCTTTTAATTGAAAATATATACATGTAAAATTAATTTTATCGAAAAATATTGTTATTGCGCTACCGGGATTCGAACCTGGATCCTTTTCCAAACCGGGGAAGGTGTATTATCCAACTATGCTACAGCGACAATATCACAGTCCTATGTTCTGAATAATTACAACTTCACAATAAGAATGTGTTCTCTTAATATTGTAATTTGAATTATTATATTTATTTGGCGAATCGGATCTCGCGCAAACAATCCGACTACGCAGGAACAATCTTATTATTTTTATTATATCTTGAAATAAAATTGAACTTCAAAAGTAAAATACGCGTTTGCCGAATGCGTGAATTTATATAGATCCCCCAATATCTCAAATCACCAGACCCTGAATACAATGAAATAAATTTGGTCGCGTAAATATCGTTTCGATACGACAGTGCTATAGAATGGTTCAGACGGCGTACTTAAAAGGGCGGCCGGCGGCACCCTCTTTATATTTTAACTTGTCAAGGGTTTAGGAAATGAGCGTACATTTTTTATCAATGCTTTGATTATTGGTCCCCTTAATTATCTGATGGAATTAAAAAAATTCAATGTTATTCATTCAATTTAAAAGTATTAACAATTATTCAAATTGTTGCTTTTTACATTTTCAAGTTATAATGCTAGCTCTCGGTGTACAGACTGGCCCGCTACCGATCAATCAATTTATTATTGTAATTTGTCATTTAAATGAAACCATCCCTGGCTCTACAATCCTGTATACAGCGGCGTAACTATGGCAGTGCCGTGCATTGGGGGCCCAAATGGTTAAGGTCTATAAAATTATTTCGTGTATGTATTACAAAACAAGGTACCCCGCCGGTATGCCGGTTCCTAAACCAGACCATCGCCACAAAACAAAAATCATTGTAAAACGAAGCAAGGATTTTTTTCAGTTGCGACTGCAAATTTTTCATTAATTTAAATTATTTGATAATGATATAAATGATTAATCTAAATTATTATCTAAAACACACTTTTAATTTTTTTATCATCGTGTGTAGATATTATAGGAAGCAAGGGACCAATTTTGTTCTTACTATTTAACGGATAAAACCGTTTAATACCTAATATTATCATATCTTTGGGGGTTAGGTCGGTGGTTTAATAAAATAGTGATGATTGGCGTGTTGATGTTTATTGTGACAGTATGATCGAACAAGGAAGACAGATATTACGAATAGAATGAAGAAATGAAGAGATGTTTTTTTCGGCGGTCTCACTCGGCGCGCGTGGGCCGGCAAGACCGCCGTTGCGGAGCGATGAAACAGGAGAGTAATCGTCGGTAAGGGATCGGGCCAGACCTGTAGCGGCAACCGGCAGCGCTATGTCGCTAGTATCGATACCGGTTGAGATGGCGGTGAATTTGAAATCTGGTCCCCTGCATATCTTACAAACTATAATATATGGGGGGGCCCCTTCCATTTTATATTGGACCCCGATGCTTTTTCTCTATTTTTTTTTAAGTCTACCTATTCTTCGTTTTCCTTCAGATTTATTATTAATGTGGCATGTGGCCTGTCCATTGCTATTTCATTTCCTTGGCGAATTCATATTCACTACCTTGGTCTGTTCTCCTATATTATCATAATTTTATTTTATTATTGAACTAGCTGATGATATATCCGGCGTCGTACGGGTAGTAACCTGATAATGCGTGAAGGAGCCGATAAATGTCCAGATAACGCGCGAAGAAGGATGGTTAATATTATAGCGGACTGTTAGTGCCACCTCTCGGCAGCCCGCCGGAGCTGGATGGCTGAGATATGAAAATATTAAAATCTTTTTATACTCAGATATATTTTTAATGATATCCTCAATTTTGCTTTCAAATTACCGAGTATGTAATTTGCAGAACGTAAGATAAGCATGAATTCAAAACTATATGTACCGAGAAATGTGACCAACACTAGGGTCATTTTCATACTTAGTATTTTTTTTAAATCGCTAGTAAAAATATTTTAAAAATTAAAAAACAAAAAACACTTGTGTTATGAAAATAGGACTAACTTGGTGATCTCCTGGGCATGATGGAGGAATAGAAATAAATGACAATGTAAACTGTTCAGACTAATGAAACCTGATCTAACTCACCAAGTAATTTAAAACCTATACTTTCAATATCCTATAGATAGAGTTAGAATATATGACGTTACGTAAAATGCTTTATTAATATTTCTAACGAAGCCAACTAGATACATAATATCATGTATCCCACACTCGGTGTCAGTAGCGTAACTCATATATTGGACCACAATGCAAAATGAAAGGGCCCCCTGAATATGTATTGTATGTAAGATATAATTATATTAATACTACGTGGTTTTATCAATTAATTATTTCTTATCGCTTCTAATATTCACTTACATTAAAAAAATACGTGTATTTGGCATTTAAAAAAACTTTACTTGGCCTCTGTATATGAACATGAAATGATTTTTTAAATTTTTTCATTTCATTTCTGGATGTATCTAGTGGATTTTGAAACTCCATATTATCGTTGGTAAAAGTATCGATTGTCGCAAACATCGTTATCAAATGTATTGTAAGGTGCGGGTCTTTTGGTCCCCTATCAACGTGGGCTCTAATTCACTGCATTGTATGAATAAGTATGTAATTTTAAAAAGGTCAAAAATAGGAATAAGACAGAGATATTCATCATATATTATTACTCCTAGACTCTAGATTACAGACAAATTCCAAAAGAATTAGCAGTAAATATAAATGTGCGTGTCCAAAAATGACTTACATGTTTTAAATATAATGTTATGTTATATTCCATTGAGAAATTGATCAAATTAGAAGTTATAATTTCTCCTATATTATTAATTTTCAAAATTGACCATGTCTTTATATAGATGTCTACAATTGGTCATTATATATACCTACATAATATGTATTAGAAAAAAATTTAAAACTTTTTACACATTGCAAAATGTTTCAATCTATGTCCTAAATCTTACTTGCAAATAGTCGAGTAATTTGTAGATTTCAAGACAAGTATTGAATCCAAAACTGTATGTAACGAAAAATATAAATAACGCTGGGTCGATAGGAAAAATAATTTGTAATTTTCAAAAAATAAATTTTAGATTTTTTTTGTAAAGAGACGGATACTCGGAATATATGTCACATCAATATTCCAACTATTCAAACTAAGCTGACGTTTCTGCTTTGATAATAGAACTAACTCGAAGGTCTCCTGAGAATGACGGATCAGTGTAAATTAATGAGGTTTCTATGTATTTTACTTACATCTATACTATTTACAAAAAAATAATATAGATGTAAAAAAAATTGTTATATTTATTATTAGATGAAAGTGTACTTTGTTAAGTTTTTTAAATCTGTGTGTGAAAAATAACACCATTTAAATAACCTCCATTTTCTTGTTGACAAATAATTGCTCTTTCTAAAGTATTTTGTATTACATTACGCAACGTTTCTGTCTCCAAATTTGTTATTTCTGCACGAACATTTTGTTTAAACTGCTGAATTTTTGCCGGTTTGTTCATGTAAACTCGGCCTTTTAAGTAGCCCCACAAAAAGAAATCAGGCGTCTTCAAATTTGGGGAACGGGGAGATCAAGCAAACTCTGCGTTTTTTTAAATTAGCCGGATACCTAAAATAGATTTCGTACAGAGTATGTAGTCGTTATTAACTTTCATAAATTCTTTATTATCTACAAAAAAATATATAATTAAAAATAAACCTCACCAAAGTTATAAATTTTTAAAAACAGTCAGCCAAGTTGGCCCATCCTTCATAATCAAACCCAGTACATAGGTATATGAGATATTATGACTGTTTTTTTGTAGCCTTTAAGACTTTGTCGGTATTTTGATCTGTCGAATTTTTGTTAACTTTGTTTCAACGCGCACGACGTCTCGTAAGTACCCTAAATCAGAGCCGCCTTATTTGTTTGTGGTTTTATTTATATTAATTATATGTTGACGTCTGTAAATGTAATCAACTCAACGCTCAGTAATGACCCCCTGTGGGTGCGCACCGGAAACTTCTCGCAGAGTCGTTTCTTATTGAATATTTATAATTAAATCAAATATTGAAATTCCGGATTTATTTCATGATAACGCTGTTTATTTTGGTATGTTTAGCACCAAATCATATTGTAGTTGTAATTCTTTTGAAATCCCTCTCAAGGCCCCCCAAAAAGACAATAAAACAGAATCAATAATGATAGGTACAAACCATGATTGTGATTGGTGTTCATGTTAAATTTAGGTTCTAGCGTACCAGTGAATCCTCGCCGAATTACGAACAATTATCTACAGTTACCTATCATATTTACAATCGAACACCAATCACACAACCACGTTTTATATCACCACTGTTGGGAATAACATCTAAAAACGCATTTAGTGTATGCGGGGTAAGTGGTTTATCAGAGGTTACCATTATTAAATTAGCGAACTGGTTGATAATTTTTGGAGGACATCACTGAATCAGCCAGCTCCAACTCCACAGCCCGAGAATCAGCTCAAAATGAAAATTCATTAAAAAATAAAACAACCCAAAAATCATTGTTTTCGCCGAACTTTAGATCCACGTCCACAACGCTCCATTTCATGAATCGTGCGAGTATTAAATGCAAAGAACTGTGAAGGGAAACCCTATCTGGAATAATAAAAAATAAGTGCGTATTGTGGCGGTCATAACTTTTAATATTAATGTTAGTGCTTGAAGTTTTATGCACAAACCTTAGCTCTGACAATTTGCCGTAAAATGTACCATTCAACTAGATTGTCACGTTGTTTCGTCACGTTCATTTTTTATAGGTTTCATAGTTAGTATAGGTCATAGGCAGTATTTTTCAAACGGTGTGCCGCGAGTGTTCTAGTATGCCGTTAAAGTTTAACTTATAAAGACCCAGATACAGTGGCGTTGCAATTGCCTAGGAGCCCAGGTCCAAGGAGGACCCGGAATCTTCGAACAAATTCGACAATTACTGCATTAAAAATCTTAGTTACATTTGAATGAGTAGATATACCTTCAATTTTAATATTAAATTATTTCGTGATACCATCTAACCAGTCCCGTTTTAGGACAGCAGCACTAGTAATATATATTTGTACCTTACATTAACTATTTCAATATGACAATATAAATAAATAATTATTTTCATTATTAATAATACACATTGTGAAGTTGCAATTTTTTATAACATAGTTCTGTGATATTTTAATACAAATCAATAAGAAAGATGTACTATCAATCTATCGAAAAAATATTTTACTCAAAGGTGTTTGAGTTTTTCCGTAAATAAAGGTTGTCCAGCGGAAAATTTTCAAGTTTAACATTCAATTTTTTAAAAACTACAAAGTTATACTCATATTTTATTTATACAAAATGGAGTTCTTGCAATCGGACTCAATTTGCGAACACGCGAGAGAAAAGCGTTGTTTCAATAGCAGCAACTTCACGGTGGATATTTTCTTGTAGGGCCTGACTTCTTCAAGGATTGTTACTGTAAACTCTCGACTTAAGGTATCCCCACAAAAAAGCCTTTCCACAGATTGGAAGGGTTCTTGGTTCGAGTCCAGGTGGCAACAAAAATATTTTTTCGATAAATTGATTTTAGCTGTATGTTTTTCTTATTGATACATTTAATTTGTATTAAATTATTTTCAAGCAATATTTGAATATGTCCAAGAACACACAATTATTGGATTTTTACCCACAAAAGCACTGTTGTCAAATAAATATCAGATATATCATAGAGATGAAGCTATTTTTATTATACTTAATGGAAAATATATAGAAATATGGTGTAATTACAGGGCTTACGACCTGTCCTGCGAACGTTATATTTATATAAAGTGATTTATTAAGTCAGCCGAAGACAGGTCGTAAGCCCTGTAATTACCCCATATTTATATGCATATACTTTCCATTAAATATAATAAAAATAGCTTCGCCTCTATGAGATATCTGATATTTATGAATTAAATTATTTTCAATTAAGGAAATATTATAACAAATTATATTCTTGGGGGGAGTATGCATATTTAACCGAGGGCCCGGCAATGTTGCTACGCCACTGCCTAGATATGAAACTAGCTAGACGCAATTAAGTTATCATTGATTAGCATTTCATCTATATCTGTATTAGTTTAGTTTAAATAAGTTGCTCAATATATTTTTCTATTCAAAATAGTGCCAAATAGCTTCAAGACCAAAACACACCAAATTTGCGATCTCTTTTACACGCGAGTCGTGTCATAATTAACGTATTCCTTTCATCAAGTTGCTCTCGCGAAACTCGAAAGTTCGACCGCGCGCGCTGACGCCACGCGTCCTATAGCGCGCTCCCTCGCACTCATACATATCAATATGTTGTATCATCGGTCTTCGTAGCAGAAGAGATTTACTTATCAAATTATAAAAATAATTTCGAAACGAACTTATGAGCGATAAATTTTTTACACCAATTTAACTCTTAATGTATTATTTTTCTGTTTTCTACGCCTGTCCGTGCTCTACCGCGCTGTTAGCCAAAATTGTGTTCGCCACTAAATCTAAACGATGTAATTGTCTAATTATTATTATGTCGATGCTCGGTGTGCCATGAGAGGTTCGCAGAAGGTCAAGTGTATGCCGCTTTGGTAAAAATATAGCAAAGATATAAACATGATTAAAATCAGATTCCAGGAGGTTTTTCTGCCAACATTTTATCTATATCCCAGCACTTGAACGACAAAATATGAATATATGGGAAAATGTACAAGAACAACACTTTATACGTCAAACGTACGTATGTCGTAACAATCTACAAAACAATGAATTATAAATACATTGTTTATTGACAATTTTTCAATTATTTTCCACAATGACGAACAACCAATATGCACGAGCAATAAGCTAGAAAATGTTTAGAAATATGCTTACAATTAGATAAAAGGTTTTGTGTGAGATGTCCATAGTATGATGGTGTCACCATTGATAGTATATCAGCTTTGTCCTGACAACTTTCCTAAACTTTTGCCTGTTAAAGTAGCCAGTTATTAAATATACTTTTATAAATACATAATATAATATCTGCCCAAATATGATCTGCGATGTACTGTTCTTGTAGGTTAAATCTGTCGGCAGTGTTGCGTGGAAAGTGAGTCTCTTATATGTTTTCCTTTGGAACCGCATCGTTTCCAGAAAGGAAGTGCCTCTTCACTTCTCCTCTGCTCCCCGGTCTTGTTAATTGTATTATTTTATATTGTCTTTATGTTATGTATTGTAAATATTATTTATTTAATTACTAATAAAGTGAGTCAACCGCCGACAATGAGGGCAAATCTTGTTTTGGCAGCTGTGCGGCATCGCCCTGTCAATATGCGGGGCGCCATTAAACACTATCTAGTAGTATTAAAAATTCCAACCAGGCGGCAAATGACTAGGACCGAGATAGGAGTCTTGAGCTTATTGCATCGGTCCTGGGTAAGCGGTGGGTCCGCCCCCATTGTCGAATATCTAAACATGGATTAATAATTAATGATAATTAAGAATTTTAGACATTGCAAATATAAATATGATAGCTTTTAATTGGAAATGTGCCTCACTATAACAGAAAGAATTCGACGTGAAAATACTTGGTTAATTTGGTGTTCCCGGCTTGAGTTCCGGCAGCAACTAAATACTTTTTTGATGAAAGCTTTTTTCTGATCATCTTTCTGAGTGCATAATCTAATTTGTTTTAAATATTAAGCTGTTGCACGTCATCTACAATAATTCTTTGAATTTCGTTTTATGCTTGAAAAATATAAAAACGACTTAATGGAACAAGAAAAGCTGATGAAACATTACATATTTTCTTTGAATATAATTTTATGATTGAATTACTATTACTGGTTACGAGTGTGGGATGTATTGTTTTGTAATTGTTTTTTATTTATTTATAACTTTGATCCAGCGAATTCCAACCCGGCAAAAAAAATTGTTTTCTAATGCTTTGGGCATATTATTTATAATAATATATATATAATTATTTTACATTGGAATTGTTATTTGTTTATCTTGCATTATTATTTGCGTTATTTTTTGTTCAAAAAATCCTCACTTATTTAGATATATGTATATCTTACATAACTTGTTTGTTAATTTTGTTTCTTTTTTATAAATATACCATTGATGAGAAAATTAGCATTTTCAAATCCCGGGACTGAAAATTAGAAAGGAATTTAAAAGTGATTTCAGTATAGTGAATAGGATTAAAAAAGAAATTTGTTTGGTCACGTGGATCGAATAATTGCGTAGGAAACGGTAGATTGGCGTGACCAGATAAATTAGATACTAAAACATAGTCCTGTTTGAAGCCTCAACAATTGACGAGCATGCGCGTCAGTGCAAAAGAGTGTGACGCTCTATCCACTCTGCCTACTTCCGCGGAGAAGCGACGTGCTTTTTTCTAACGAGATGTACCTGAATCGCGTTTCGGCACCTTTTTTCGATGATTTTTATTATTTATATTTTTTACGCATTTTTATATTTTTCATATATTGCTAAAACATAAACTGTGGGCAATGCAAATATATAAATATTGAAGCGTTAGTAAATTTAATTATAGAAGTGAGAACTGCGCAACTCATAAAACTTAAGAATTTTCTATGAAACTTTTTCACACATTAAAATCATCAAATTCTGCGAAAATGCGTGGCAGGCGGCAGCTAATAACTGGAAAGAAAACACGGAGATAAACTTGGGGAGGCCTTCATCAAGCAGTGTATAAAAACGGCTGATGATAATAAATTCTTCTAACCTACTTTGGTGACTATTTTCAATTTCATTCAAATTAAGATTTTTAATTATTTTTCTCCAAACAAAACGGGTATCTACGGAAACTTTTTTTGGATGGCAAAAATTGTGTTTTGGAGACACCTGTTTTCTTCTAGTAAATTCAACACAAAATCTGCGATACACTCAAAATTAAGGAAAATGATATCGTTTAATGAAAGTTCATAAAAAATGATGAAAATAGTCGAAAATAAAAAATAATAACGCGAAGAAGACAAATGTCGAAGAAATACAACGGCGGACTGTAATAGTAACTTCTCGAATTTTTGGTAGTTAAGAAAACTGTACATTTTGCTTGTCGAAAAAGTGGAAATTTAAAATTGTAATAATAATCTTTTTAAATACTAATTACATGTATTAATTGGAAAGATATAAAATCATATAAAATCAATTTTATCGAAAAATATTGTCGTTGCGCAACCGGGATTCGAACCTAGATCTCTTTCCAAACCGGGGAAGGTGGATTATCAAACTATGCTACAGCGACATTATTTTTAATAACAAATTTTCGAATCTATATGTTACACTTTTTCAAATTAATAATTACATCTATCGTTGAAAGCCACAATGCACCTTCCTCGGTTTGTAAAGAGATTCAGGTTTGAATCCCGGTGCCGCAACAATAATATTTTATTATAATTATAATATTTAAAATATCACAGACCGTCTGTTCTGAATAATTACAACTTCACAATAAGAATGTGCTCTCCTAATAATAATCTTTTTAATAATTGCGACTCGCTCCTTTTTTTCTTTTTTGCAAGTGGGGCACTCAATTTTACCGGAAAACGTTTTGTTTTTCATTTTTCGCTCTTTTCCCGCTTTTTTAAAAAAAACCTAAAGTTTAATAAAAATACTGTTTTTGGCAAAATCTGGAGCTTGTCCTAAAATAAATTCCGTCCCATTTCAACATTGTTAAAGATTAAGATCTAGTTAGAGATTTATAGATGCTAAAAAATTGAAGTTGTAATTTTATAAAAAATGTCTTCAGAAAATAAAATCATGGCGACCGACGGCGACGGAGCCGCCGGCGGAGCGCGCACCGAGCATCCAGCTCGCCGGCCACTGGCGTATTATTTGGAGTCTTTTCCCAGCGAGTAATTTTAAAACGTAAATGTTTTCGCGAATGAATGACTTCTCCCACCCCAACTTTTCCGTCCTGTACCCGCCTCTGATTGGCCGATCTTTTTGTTTACTATCCGGACAACACGTGGCCGGTGCATTACTTTGACAGGTTGCCGTAAATACACACATCGGCACGCTCGCGAGCGGTACACGCACACTGTAACAACTAGTAGTTCCGTATTGAACAGCTGACTGTTATCAGCGCCCCCCTCAGCCGACCCCCCCGCCGACTTCACCCCCCTCCACCCCCCCGGGAACCAAAACATCTTACGACTGCCGATAGAAATAAATTTATTCGCAGCGGAATTCGTCAACGGTTCGTGACGTCATACGGGATTTCCTCGAGTGTTTGCGAGTCCATAGTTCAAACGGACTGTTTATTTTCGAAAATATTACGATACTGGCGTATCAATAAATACGATACGCGATAATACATTTTACCTATTTTTATAGTGTATTTAAATTAAACACGTCCATGATCGTCAAGTATCGCGTTGTAAGTATTTAACTACAGGCAAAAATACTTTAATTTTTCAATCTGGACGCTAGTCCGCCTCTGGAAATGCATTAAACATAATCGAAAATGAGTATTGAAAGTTAGCCTAAATTTAGACAAATCGTCGCCACGATGCCAAATTATTTTAACTGAAATTAAATAAATTATCTAGAAAAACCATTTGAAAAAAAGATTTTAAAATTTGTAATTATTTAACAAACTTTACATTTTTTTAAATGCTGTTTTATTTTTATAAAAAGAAAACTGCGCTATTTCTAAAAAGACAAGCGAAGAAATATTAAGTTTTTAATTATTTTTCATTTAAAATAAATGTGATAAACTTTCAATTCTGCGTACTTTTAGGTGATAAGAAATATGTGTGTAAAAATATTCCCGTATCGTTAAAATACTACGATTATCTATGTTTTGACATCGACAAGTCAATTTTGATATATAAAAAAATGGTTACATATATCGGACAGGTGTATATTATATTACATATAATATTTTAATGACTGGCTGTACCTATAACTTTGTTCTTTACTTCAAATGTATTGTATTTTCACGATATCGTGTATAATCTCGCATTTGATTCTTGTAACTTCAAATATAACGCATGCGCATAATAGGATGCAGCTATTAAATATTAATATGTCAAAATGCGAGTTACGAGTATGACATGTCTGCACCTAGACGACGAAATGGTTTCTGTACGCATAAAATTAAAATCCTCGTACATTAATATTTTCATTCGACTTCCACAAATATAACTTTAGGACGTATTTTATATATGTATAATATAATTAAATGTGCCCACCCCACGGATCCTAAGAATCTAACATTATACGGAATGTTTACGCATAGCGAATTACAAATTAAATGTATCAATTGCAAAGATATATAGTTAAAATCAATTTATCAAAAAATATTTTTGTTATCCCGAACATATTTAATACAATTTAAATGTCACAGAGTTCTGAAAAAACTACAACTTCACAATAATAATATAATATGTTTAAAAACGTATAGATGGATAGCCTACTCGCCTTGTTAATTTTAAGCATTTTATCACATGTCATATATCAAATTACAGCGGTTTAATAGATATGAAGGGAGCCGTACGATTCCCCAGATATCTCAAGGAACATTAATGCAGATAGGCTGCAGTGGGCGGGTCAAATAGATATGTCCCGTGACACGCACAAAACCAGCTAATAGGATCAAGACCAAACATAGTGTCTAGCAGACTAGACCACAACGGCGATGACTCGTATCTACTACCATTAGGACCATTACTACTACCATTAGGACGTGTCCGCGCTTCTGTGTGATTTAGCATAGCAACAAAATTATACAACATAAATATTTTTTATCGTTGATCGTTTATTCGTTGATCGACATCACACTACATAAATAGGTACTTGCACATACGAAAGAATAGTGTTTATGTAGGTATATCAATTTAAATGATTTTTTTTAAAAAGATATTAATTTCCCATCATTACCGGCGAGTTATTTCTTGTTAGGTTTATAAAAATTTTAAAACAAAATATCGCAAACTTCTTTATAATGATAAAGTGATCCAATGTCCCGCGAGATTTAGAAAATCTACAGCCGGAGCAAAAAATCAAAACCAACTAATGGCACTGCGAGTGTTCGACGTGTGGTTTGGCCCGCCGGCTCGCCTCGTGCACGTCACGTAATAGAACGGCGAAATGAGTCGCCGTTTGCCCTCTACGTGGCTTTACATTTACGAATACCTCCGTGTGTGGCAACCTTAAATATAATATACGGAAAGTTTCCGTTAAATTAGAAGCCTACAGCCTACAAACAAACGCATGTTGCGTAAACAAGATTAGCGATGTTTTTACATCAACTTCTTGGAAGGTATCCAGAATAAGTACAACAGATCCTAAGTACAACAATACCGCCCCTTGCATACTTTCCAACATTACTTTTTAAATATTAAATAAATACTGTAGAACACAACATATACAAAGCTCAAATTGTCATGTACTTGCACCGCTTTTTTTTTTGCGATGTATTATATATTTTTTTTATTTGTCGTCGCCATGTATATTTGATGGAAATAGGGTTAAGTATATTTATATACGAAGAAAAAATGGTTTATTGAAACGTATAATGCTTTTAACAATATTTATTTTAAATATGTGGCTTTTATAGTATAAGTACGTAGTTATATACTTATAACAGTGGAAAAATCAACAAATGCATTCGATAAATGTTGGTAATAATAAAAAAATACATAAAAAAATTAACAGATATAAACATAAATATAAACTTGCCTAATTTACAAAATTCAAAGATTCTATAGATATTTTTTGTGGATACCGTGTTAATAACTTGATTTTATTAACACGGTATTAATAACCCACTGACTATAATGACTAATGACTAATAACGGAATCAATGTGAATATTACTTATAGTATTACTCACACTAATACAATTGTTCTTTCTAAACGAAAAAAAGTATAATCTGTATTTACAATATATGTATGTTTTTAAGGAAAACACATTATTGTGAAGTTGCAATTTTTCAGAACATGGGTCTGTGATATTTTTAATACTAATTAAATGCATCAATTAGAAAGGTATACATATAAAATTAGTTTATTGAAAAAATAGATTATCCACGGATACAATTCCTCTCGAAGATTCGACTCGAGTTCGCATAAAGCACAGTACAAACACTAGTTAAAAAGTGATTCATGAATTAGTATGTTTTGCGTGAGGTTTAGAATGACGCATTCGGTACACACAGATTCTCAGAGATCAAAGTACAAGTATCATTGAGAGATTATCATTAAAGGTTATTGCTAATAGGAAATAATATGCAAATAGTAGGAAAAGATCCAGGTTCGAACCCCGGTAGCAACAAAAATATTTTTTCAATAAATTGATTTTATACATATGTACGTACTGCAAAATAAAGCTTGACTGCCTTGAACTATTAACAATAACCTTTAATGATCCACGTCCATGACTATCCAAGTATCCAACTCTTCACAGATATTAAAGTACCAAAAATATTAGACATATACAAAGAAATTCAATTAGCCAAATTTTTTTAATTTAAAATAAATTTAATATTAGAAGCGAATCTACAAGATTTAAATTGATATTCCAAAAATAAAATATACCGCAACCCAAAATCACTATATTTATCAAGATGTTCAATTTTTTAACAATCTCTCCGTCACAATTAGAAAAATTACATACTACTATAAATTTGTATCGGAAGTCAAAAAATATGTACACAGATTGACTGAAACATAAATTATACACTCTCGTATATACTCCTCTATACACGAGCCTTACTCTCATAGAGAAGAAATAAATGTTAAAAGAAATATGTATATATAATATATATCCTACTGATTATTTAAAAAATGTATTATATGTTCTAATATTAAAATTAAAAAATATTTTTATGAAAGTATGGAAGTGAAGCTTGCAGCTAGCTAGCAAAAGAGGCACGAACTGTGGGTTCTTATCGGTTCGCACGAACCGGTTGATAAAATTAGAAACCTCACTCTAAACCGTTTGTTGCTGAATATTTATACTAGAATCGAGTTTTGAGATAGCGGACATGTTCTGCAACATTGAGAATTGCTATTTATTTTTACGCACGTCCAGCACAAAATTATGCAAATTATTCAAAATATTCCAAAGTTTCTCAAAATGTTATAACATGTTTAAACTGTTTTCATGTTATCTATTATAATACAACTTAAAATACCACACGCTTAAACACTCTCTGACTGGACAATGAGATAATTTGTTCCATCAGAATATGGCTATTTAATTTGGACAGCAACAATAAACAGGTGTCATTCGTTTGGATTCCTGCACATAAGAGAATTCATGGAAATTAATGTGCTGATAAACTGGCCAAGGAGGCCACTCTTTCCGGAGTATTCCCTCATCAATTCCATACCCCGATGTATGACAGACTTAATATGGTAAAAAAACATACGAATTCTATCTGGACTGCACGATGGATGGATCCAAATAATCATAAGGGTAATCGGCTTAAAATAATTCAGAAATCTATTCCCCGCACCCCCTGGTTCTTCAACAGGAAAGTCTACAAAAGAACAATATCAAATATAGCCTCACATTTATTCAGATTGAACTTAATAGATTCCCCAATGTTTGAGTGTGGTGCCGAGGAGGAAACCCTTGACCATATCTTTTTTGCCTGTCCATTGCGAATCACAGATTTTTTTTACAATGGTCTAGTCAATGGTAATTTTCAGCTCCCAGTTAACTTGTGTCATCTTTTATTCCTTAACTCGCCACATTTAATCTATATAATAGCAAATTTTTTGAACGACAATGGTATTAACTTGTAATATAATATTATCTATTCTCTAATGTTATTGTACTTTTTTCTATAGAATAAAGTTTTAACTTGATTGATAGTACAAATCACTCTTGAAGGGTGGATTACCTATTTAAATGAAGAAGAAGAAGAAACACTTTCTAGAGAAACTGTTTTCATGTCCCCAGTGCACTTATTCGTATAATTATAAAGTCTACTTTAAAATCCACATGCTTAAACACGCTGGGGAGAAAACATTTTTTTTGCTTTAAATCGTTTATTGTACATATATGTATATTTTAAGATTGTAAACGATCTCCCTCTATGTATGAAATTTTATATTCTATAGAGAGGTAGCACGTCATTATAAACATATTGTTCAATGAAGATACACGATATTTGTACTCAATTATGTTATCAATATCACATTCATTTTTGTTTTAATGTGCCGTTCTTGAAATCTCTTTCACAATAGGATAAACGATTATTTAACTAAATACTAACTAACTAAAATACATTTAGGATGGGTGGGGGGAGGGGAGTTATATATGCGGTTACCAAAATTAGTTTAGCGACCCGGTCGATAATATTTTTCCGGGGCCTTCACTGATTGATTGCGATATAAATGAGGTCGGTCAGGCGTATGTGTAAAGCTGATGGTTGAGATGAATGAGGAGAGGATGATAAGAAAAGTATGTAAGACGGGTGGCACCAGAAATAAAATTATAAATCCGCGAAAAACCTCGAAGTAAACCAATTGCTGATAGATGGTCCCGTTAGAAGCTTCAATAATCTACGAGCATACATGAGAAGATGTATGAATGTGGATAAGGCGAGAGTTGTGTGTTCTATTCTCTCTGCCTATTTAGCTTCTCAGAAACAGCGCGATGGTAAATTGAGTACCTACAGGGTGAATATTATGTTCTAGTCCGATTTTGTTTGACCGCCATTTTGGTTTAGCAGATATTTGTAAGTTCACTTTTGATGGTCTTAGAGAATAGTTAATTATAGTTTATTCTGGAGCATCTAACGCCTCATCAACGTGTTGAAGTCCATTTACATTTTGTCTAAAAAACAATGGCAATGTTGTAACCACTAATACTGATCGCTAGCGTCAAATGTTGGAAAACTTCTTGGTGACCGAAGTGGGTCGATTGGGCCTGCAACACGTGTGATTTCAACAGAACGGTGCCACCTCACATACAACCTGAGCTACGATTGAAATTTTGCGAGAAAACAACTCGGCCTGGAACATAATATTCACCCTGTATGTATATTTTGGTGCTAAATATTTATTTATAATTATATATAAGTTCCTGTATTTAATTATCTTATGTATTATTTTATGCTTTCGTGTATTTTTTATTTTAATTTGTTCAAATATGTGCTGCAACATTAATTTAGATGTACATTGTATTTCATTGACAACACACGGTTCAAACCCACCGAAGTATCTTGGCTGCGGCGGGTAGTTACATTATGGTAAACTCATATGATAAGCGTTTTTATAAGGTTTAATAACTATATTTTGAATTACAATATATCCCATAATTGATGCTGGATAAATTATAAAATAAAATAAAATGTGTTTTAACCCTTTCTACCCTGAGAGTACTTTAAAATATCATCAACTTTATCTAGTACAATGCCCTAGACATAAGGCAAATCTTTATGTCGAGACTCATTCAATTTTTCCATGCTAACAACAATAAATCATGGACACAACACAAGACAAACAACGAACATCTAGACGGCAGTTCCGAGAGCAACAACGACATTTTATCAAAGATTCTACATGTTCTTAGCTCCGAAACTGTACAACACACTCAGTACCAACCGAAAATCGTTCAACTCCAATAATATTACACAAATATGGACACAATATATGATCCAATCGGGTAGAAAGCAATCAGAAGTATTGCTATTCAACATTCTAACGAAGTCATTATACAGTGCCTTCACTAATAATTCACTAGTTCTACAACACTCCCACTACATTTTTATTTAAAAATTTAGTTTTTTTTCTTTCTTTTTCTCTATTTTTATTTCTGTCGAATCTTTATCTTAAATAAGACCAAAACAGCACGAAAAACACTGGCTACTTTAACACAGACTTCAGTCTAGCAAAGTAGCCAGGACAACGCTGAATATATCAGAGGTGGAGTCTACTCCATCCCACACAATAAAGTACGAGTATTTAATTGCAATATAATTGTATCTTATGTTTATCGTGTTAAATAAATAAATATATCTTACTGTGGTGTCAATTCTCTGACGATACTACTAAGTCTACGTAAATAATAGTCTACTCGATTTATTTAAACTACTAACGAGTTATTTTTTTGTTACGTCTACACTGCGGCAGTTGAAATGTCAATTGCGCATCGTTACAAGGTTAGGTTGGACGCGCTTGTATTCCTTGTGATTATTAATAATTATTTTGACCAAATTTTTTTCTTCTTAAACTTTCAACTATTCTTTTATTCCTATTTTTTGTTATTAATTTCCATCACAATTTGCTTATTTTATGTTTGAAGAATACTACAAAAAATATACTGTCGCTAGACACTTAATTTTAATAATTCGGGGTAAAAATACCCAATTTCTGCTTTGGCATAGCCACGCCACTGATAAGTGCTAAAGTTTCATCTACAGCGTAGGAGGAAAAGTGTGGATTAAATCTGATGGGATCGGATACGTCATTCCTCCAACGTTAGGAAAAGATTTGCATGTAAATCACTTACTACATACGTACGTACTTAAACAAATTATAGATATTAAATAGCTAGTTTGTGATTACCAACTCTGATTTGATTAGACGCAGAGGCTCTAGATTCCCGGCCGCCAAACATATTTTCTTCATATCGTAGAATAAATAAATGTGGCAACCAAACTTGAATAGTATAATTATTCTGCGCACTCAGTTTAATGTTAGTCATTCGGTTAAGCATTGTAATTATAATTTATTTTTACTTTCCATTTTAGGTATGATTTTAAATTTAGAAAGCAAACACACGCTATCTCTGTATGAAATTTTGAAGCGGACTACTTTGATGCGGGCCGGCGCACAGTGGGATAAATTATAACAAGTGAAACATTTCAAAAACCACAAAATATTAAATAGTCGTATTTCTCTCTCGCTCTCTCGTAATAAAAATACGTACCAGAATATACGGTGACAGATTTATAGAGTAGCGCGTGTTACAACTACGAGTGGCCTCACTTTCCAGTGGTCGTAAGAAACGTTAAATAAAATCAAGAGCAACAGAGAACGCGAAAATAAGAAAAGAAAAACTCTGTTTTAACTACAAAAATACTTTTCGATCCGATTGTGCTCGGCCGACGCCGTGTATGATCGGTCTTTGTCGGGTCGGTTTGGAAGTTCTGTTATAATATTATTTTATTTTTCACTTCTAAACTTTGGATTATTGTCACTGCAATAACTCAACGTGAATGCGCGTCTAACTATCGTAGTGAAAATAACCCAACAAAGATTAGTTGTGATAATTAAAATAATCATGTTTCACTGCAAAGTAACCGCGATGTGAATTAATGATATTCCTGTTATAATATTGTTGAAAGCTTAACTTAAACGTCGTTTCTATATCTGTGTTGATGTTCGTAGTTCACGTTGTGATATCATTTTTAGGGCCTCTTATCTCAAAACATGGGGCCCCCAAAATGTCCCGTGAGACAGGTCCCTGCACCCATAAATCCACTCCTAGAAATATGTGTATTCTTATTATTATCAAACTAATCTAAATATTTATTGTAATAACCTTCTGCGCCGGTTGTGATATCGCTGCCAGTGGTATCTTCTCGTTACAGAAAAATAAATTATTACATCTTTATGCAATGTCAATGACTAATAGGTTTTAACTTTTTAACTGTCATCCATATTTATATCCATCCATCTACACCAGATAGGATAGGAATAGGCTTTAATGGTGAACCTAGAATCTGTTGACTATTTGACATTAAAAATCGTGTTTAATACCGCCCTTGCATGGAAAAGTGCGAAAAATCACGCTTACGGCGTGGCGTGATGTGAAAAGTTTGGCGTGCTAACTCGTGGCATTTAAAAGAAAAGATCATTTCTTGTAGTATACTTTTTGTGGTAGAGTTTTGTAAAAATACAAAAATTAACTTGACAATAATTCTCCAGTGCCGGTTGCATACTTCAATCTGTTGCCAAAATTCTACTGGATTTGGGCCGGTTGCATGATCAGTAGTAACTTTTTACTATAGTAAAAAAGGTTACAGGTTAAACAACCCGCAAAAGATTTTTACTACGGGCGTTAGTAAAAGTTACTACTGATTACACAACCGCCCCTTAGTAATGCCAGTCAGTACAATGCATGTGGTATGTAATAATGTAAATTTTAACAATGACAAATTAGTAATTTAACAAAAGTAGTTAATTCACATTTTTTTAGAATTTGTTCCACAGTGCGGCAGACATATCGTCACAAATGTACCGTTGTCCATGCTCCGCTTCCCAAACTTGGGGGAGCATCCGTTATGGACATTCTTTTGTATTTTTTATATATTCTTTCATTATCCCGCTTCCGTGCAACTCGTGCACGAATCTTAGTCCCTATACTTCAGTTGTAATTGTTTTTTTAGTTTTTTTTTAAATCCATATCGGTGCGGCAGCTACCAAATTTTCTGACTGAAGTTAAGACCGATATGCCATAAAAATATGAGACGGAAACGCTCACATCTGACCTTGAACTGTTTTATACGCTAGAGCTCCGCCTCCCTTTTCCAACTCTTCAACTCTATATTGAAGTAATATTATTGACTGAATAAAATGAACCCACTGTTCCCTTGCATCATGTCATCAGGATGGGTTCTCTCTGGTAACACATGTATATAAAATATTTTGACCCATTTATATATAGAGACTCATCCAATATTTCCATGCTAACAATTCACCCCAAGCAATAAATCATGGTCACAACACAAGACAACGAACGAACATCTACACACCAGTTCCGAGAACAACAACGACATTCTATCAATGTTTCTAGATGTTTTTAGCTCCGAAACTGTACAACACGCTCAACACTAACTGGAAATCGTTCACTTCCAAAAAGATTACACAAATATGGACTCATTGGATAGAGATCAATCAGAAGTATCGCTGTCCAACATTCCAACCACAATCGTAATACAATACCTACACTAATAATTCACTTTAGTTTTACAACACACTCACTTAATTTTTTTTTTTCTCTACATTTTTTAAAAATATTTTTGTCGAATTTTTTCTTTCTAATTTTAATTTAATAACACCACAGCAGCACGAAAAAAACTGGCTACCTTAACACAGACGGCAGTCTAATAAGGTGGCCAGGACAATGCTGTATATATCAGAGGTGGAGAATACTTCATCCCACACAATATACTACGAGTTTTTTATATTCACCTCTGTTACATAATATAATATACATTTCATATTTAACATAAAAAAGAAGAGCCGATGGAATGTAGGAATTTGGAGTGAAGATAAACCTGACTGTTAATATCACGTACAAAAGTATCTTACGATCATGATATGGGCGGATAAACTGCCAGTGTACACCTGGCCAAGAGCGCAGACCCCGTAACGTTCGTAACATCAATTTTGAAAATGTATAGATCTAGATTTTATTTCACGGTCTCTTATGGCGAACAAACAAAACCTTATTTTAAGGGTTGACAAAAAATGTATAATCTATGAGAATAAGAACCAACTTTCAGTACGCAAAAATCTCCAAGTTCAAACTGAGATTTTTTTTACATTTTCGTTGTAGGATGCACGTGCTGACTTCTTATTGGACTACGTGTAAGAAATTTTATGATTTTAAAAAATGCCTTCCTTCTTCTTCTTCTTCTTGACTTTACTCTTGCAGTTTTCTCGTCATCCCGCAGAACTAAGAGGGCCATCACCAGAAATGAGTCTGTTGCTTTTTCCACTTAGTCGGTTTTCTTCCCCTCCATCCTTCAACGTAGACCACCAAAACAAGCTTCTCAAATCTATCTTCTCTTCTTTGCAAGATATCTATAAATTTGCAGAACTCACCTTAGATTGGGTTGATTGATATCTTCCTAAATAAGAGATTATCATTTTACCCTGGACGCAACGCACTCATGTTCGATATTACTAACTATTATATCACATCCTACTTCTTAAACTCTTGGTGTTTTTAACCGTTACCATACCGTGATATAAAATACCCATTTGCAGCCATGCTGTCAACTCGTGTTACCGTAAGAAATTTTTAATGAGAAAAAAGATTTCATTAGCTTAAATGTCTTTAATATTATTAAACTTATTCTAAATATTAAGCATTAAACGCAAAAATATGATCAATATCCTAATACAATTCGGAGCATTCATTATGTCCTACACAATATTTTTTTCTTATCTTTCTTCATTTAATTAGTGAGAAAGAGAGTTCATATATTCGTCTGTTTATTATTCTTATTATTTTGAAATTATTGTATCATATCTACGTGTCTTACCACAAATGGTATTTGCCAGCATATTAATTTAACAACAGACCAAATTGAAAAATAATTATTTTTATAGGATTCCCCTTACACAATTGGTTTTTCATTAGTTAACTCTAAGCGTAAATGTTTTCCTTAGAATTAACTAAAATATTCATTTTATATTACGTATATTAACCAAAAAATTACACGTTTAATCGAGGCAGTAGAACTGCATGGTTTTGGAAGGGTTCAGGTCGTTTCAATGGCTCTTCACGTAGATAATGTTTAGTTTGACAATTTAAAATTTGAAACATAAATACTTTGACCTATTCTCGCTCGTTCTGATGTTGTTTTGTGACGTCGCGCGTCGTTTTATTGCTTTCGCGGTACACGCAAAGGTCATGTACGCGCTCGCTCCGTAGCGAACGAAAACAGTCTGACGTCACTAAGCAGTTTTGCAATCAATGGGAACGGGTCAGAATAAATTCTAATTGTTGTCTACGTACTCATTCCAATAGTGAGTGTCATTACACTATTTCATTGTAAACATTTCATTCATTAAATGTGTTGGAACAACTGTTATATTATAATCTTATTTATTTATGTAATGACATATAGCTTTCGATTTACGTATTTACTCACAGTTTGTCAACTTTGAGTTTCTCTTTTTTTATTAAATAATTATTAATTATTTATTTTAAATTTGTCACTTTTATAATCTTGTTTTATATACTAATTGTGTGATCATTGGTGACTTTTTACAATAGTAAGAAAAGGTAGGTACTAGTTATTCTACTATCGAATATCTTTGATTAAATATGGTAGACTCTTTACAGCTGTTTCAAAAGTCGTCTGTCACATTGATACTTCCGATGATGATCTCGTTGATCCTAAAGAATTTCGCCAGCAAAGTGACAGATGTTGAACGCAGAGAATAGATAAAGCATAAAAGAAAGCATATTTCATGATTATTTGTCTTTACACACCGACCCCTCAGAATAACAAGGTTCCATCTGACAGTTTTGAGATAATGAGCTTAAAAGTGTTGATTGAATTTCAACATATATTCATGTATATATTGTTTTGAGTATGCAAATATGATCAGTTTTAAGGTCTTAACTTATTTTCATAGACAATTAAAAAATTATCAAGAGTTTCAAAACAAAGTATGCAGATATTTTATTTTATATTATGTCTCTGATATATATTTTATACTATAACCAACTAACTCACCTTCGTGCCGTTTTCCGCAGAGATAGCCGCACTCTTCTTGTCCTGAAACACAACTCTCGTCTTTTGTCATTTGTACTTCTTCGCATGTAAGCTCGTCGATTGTTGGAAGCCTTCCAGAATCTGGTCTACTTGATAATGTTAAATCTTCCCTAACGTCCTCTTTTTATGATGCCATCAACACGCGTCATACATTCGTTCATCTTATGGTAAAATCAGCTTTACATTTATATTTTCTCCTAATTTGTTAATTCTTTTACTTGACATGTTTGTAGTCTAGTGGTTAGATACTCGCCTAGTGATCAGGGATTCGAGCCTCGTTCCAGTAGACTATCAAATTTGTCCTATTTTCATAGCACAAGCGTTTAGCTTAGTTTGAAAATATTGATGACAAACTTATTTCTTGTACGCATCTCTATAAATAATAAATAATAATAATAGATAATAGATAATAAATAATAAATAATAAATAATAAATAATAAATAATAAATAATAAATAATAAATAATAAATAATAAATAATAAATAATAAATAATAAATAATAAATAATAAATAATAAATAATAAATAATAAATAATAAATAATAAATAATAAATAATAAATAATAAATAATAAATAATAAATAATAAATAATAAATAATAAATAATAAATAATAAATAATAAATAATAAATAATAAATAATAAATAATAAATAATAAATAATAAATAATAAATAATAAATAATAAATAATAAATAATAAATAATAAATAATAAATAATAAATAATAAATAATAATAAATAATAAATAATAAATAACAAATAATAAATAATAAATAATAAATAACAAATAATAAATAATAAACAATAAATAGAATTGATAAATGGTTATGCCACATAATAGAGATGACGCAGTGAAAAAATCTCAATTTCACATATTGGCAATTGATAAGCAAATCGAATATAAATAAAAATCTGGCTGTGTATCTAACGTTTTCTTTGTAATAATACGAATTAAATTGATTTGTAATATTTTGGTTCTTAACTTATAACAGGAATGTTTTTAAAAAATATTTATAATACGACCATTTCAAAATCTAAGTTTATGTTTTTCGATGCAATCTATCTCGAAAATTCAAAATATGAAAAATTAAACTAATACAACATTGTCATAATCAAGGAATCAACATCAGATTAAAGTACGGATAATAGAAAGGACAGCTTCTGGAGGACGTACGTCAATTTACAGAGAATGCGGTTTTCAATGAGATATTTAAAACGTAAATCTACTGGCATATTAAACAAGAATTATGATAGTAAAGTTATAAAACCGGGTTTAAATTCGATTTTTATTTAATTCCACCCCTACCTTATGATAGGCTATCCCTAACTAACAAAGTTACAAAACAATTTAATTCAGTCATGTCTTTGAACAATTAGCAAATAATATTAATTTAATACAAATTATTAAATTAAATTAATCAATTAGAAAGATATACAGAAAAAATCTATTCATCGAAAAAATATTTAGTTGCTACCGGGATTCGAACCTGGACCTTTTCCTATTCGGGGAAAGCGCGTTACCATTTTTGCTACATCTATTATTCCATTTTTAAAAGCAATTTTTTTTTTGCGTATCTTTCTAGTTTATTTTTTATTATAAATACCATCTTCTGAACAAAAATGTGTTCTCCTTAATAAATCTATCTCCGATCGGTTTCGATAATACGGTATTGTCGATCACTGGCGAAGTAGTAATGAAGCCGGTGAACGTTAAATGAATCGGTGTGGTTTATACAAAATTAGTTATTTATTAAATCAAACAACAAAGTGAACGCTAAAAACGTAGAAAATAGAATAATTAATTCACAATATTATATTAAAGTATTGTTATTTACTTTAACTAAGATAAATGGTTGACAACGGTGTGCAACAAGCAATCGCACGGTTTCGATTTAGATATGCATATGACACTGTATATAAATATATTTTTCTAATCTTCAAGGGGCGGATCCCTCGGGGGATGACGTAAAAAAGAATCATCGCAAATGTAAATCAATACATTTTCATATTTATATTACTACTTACATTTGTATGTAATACTGTATGTAAGGCTAACCTACCGACAAACTTCTAAAGATTATACAACAACTAAATATTAATTAATTAAATTTAGTAAAACATTATTTTTGTTAACATTATAAAATGAATGCATTTTAAATAATAGTTACTTACACACAACGTGGTATGACCGCAGACCAGTTAATGAATAGACATGAAATAAAGTGTACATACAGGAGAGGGGTTTGGAACATTGGTTGCGGGACGAGGAGCATTCTACACACATTCTTGGTGGAAATACAATTCCGATAGTTTATGACACATTTGTGCAACGGTAAAAGTATTTACTCTTCGAAAATTAAATCGTTATGTAAACAAGGCGTATTTTTCACATTATGCATATTATATTGTCAGCGTTTAAATTTTCGTTCTAATCGAGTCATATTTTTAATAAAAGTCGCGGAGCTATTTGATTGCGTAAGTGGTACCAAAATTAAAATAAGGAATTTGCGTTAGTTCATGTCTATATATTTGGTAGTCTGTGGTGGTACTGGAAAAACATTGTGGTTAGTCAATTTAAATAAAAATGGCGAGCTTCGGAGTGTATGTGTTTGTGAATATGTTCTGGGTGAAGTGTTATGTACGTAAAATGAATGAAGTGGGTATGTGAATATAAATCACTTGTTTTTTTTATTCTACTCGTTTAATTTACTTGAGACGCGTTTCGCCTTGTAAGGGCATTATCACTCTAACAATTTAGCTCAACAACTTATATTATACATATATATATATATAACTATAATGGGGGACAGCTGCATTATTCATTAGAATTCTGAGGATTTCCATACATTTTGAATACTTCTAATTTCAACACTAATGATATTTTAATGTCATGGGCAATTTGTAGAAAACGACAGGTATATAATTTTACAATCTAAGAAGACAAAACGGCAAGAGAGACATTTTTAGTATTCTGTAAACATTATATAAATACCAGAACTAATTACTACTTTCACCTAATCTTATTTTATATTATCTTAAGTATTTTGTATTATCGCTGAATTGTAAGAGTATTTAAGAGTGTACTTAATTCGAAATAGATAACTAATCTTTTTATACCGACGCGACGGTTCCAAACTCAGCCCCGGGGAAGGGGTTGTGGTGCAACTGTTTCCAAACCTCAATTAAAAATAAATGTGAAGCTTTGACTACCTTCGGATTCGTCAGTATTTTTAACAGAATCTTAGACATGAACTTCAGAACGTTGATAAAGTTATAGTATTCTTGAATTAGCTGGCAGATATCTCAGAATCTCTTTCTGCAAGTATGAAAGTTTGGCTCGATAGTGAGTTAATCTGTTCTATCTGATGTTGGTCACTCAATTTGTACAACAATAAACACGTGACATTCGTGCGGACGCATCAGGGAAATCAGGTAAACGAATGCGTTGACAAATTGGCCAAATATTCCGCAGTTTTCCCAGGACACTTCCGGATGAATGACAGACTAAATATTATTATAAATAGCGAACGGATACCAACTGGATTTTACAATGGAACATTCCGAAGTCACGACCTACGACTATACCTGCTAGCTTGTCATCACAGAGCTGCAATTCTTTTTACGGTGAGCTCGTTAATGTTAAATTTCACCTTACGGCTGACGTATGTCATTTTTCTATAAACTCATCACATTTGATATCTGTGATATCGAAAATATTATTATTTTTTAATTTAATCGCTTTTATTATTATTGATTTTAATTGTATATCTTTCTAATTAATACATTTAATTTGTATTAAAAACGTCACAGACATATGGTCTGAATAATTAATTTCACAATAAGAATGTGTTCTCCTTAATAATATATAATATTGTGACTAAAATTTAATTAAAATTAATTGTTAATTCTGGCGTCTCCGTAAAAATAAAAAAGATGGCTTTCAAATAATGAGACGATAGATGTATTAATTTGAAAAGTGTAAGTGTAAGTGTAAGTTCGAAAATTTGTCGTCAATGCATAATCGGTTAATACACATTAATACACGGTTAAGAGGCTACTTTCATTTTTCCAGTTTGTATACATTCGTATATTGTAAGTATAGTGTTGAAATATCAAAATTATAATCTGTTTTCGTATAAAAACGGCCCAAAACCATACAATTTACAAAAATAAGCAATCGGTATCAAGAATAAGTATAATATTCATTCATATTGTAGTCAAAATTTGTATTAAAATGTATTTTATGGGCAAATTTAATAAAAAAATTTCGGAACGCGGATATTAGGACCGCCATCGCCATATTTGAATGGCATACTGACAGTGCGAGATATAATTAATAATATCGTATTTCATAAGACGGAAAATATATTATTTAAAAAATGATTATTGTGTTTCTGATATTAAACTTAGTTTTAAATAGTAGTTGAAGCCTCAAAGCATGTGAGTAAATATAGTATATTATTTAAATACGTATGTTTTTACTAAAACAAAGTATTTTAAAAACGTCAAAAATTCATCAAATGTACTGCAAATTGAATGATTTATAACTCTATTCATTTTTAACATTTTGCTAATTTGGTTTCCTACAGATTTGTCGCCGTAATCTTGGTTTCAAGATTATAAGAAAATATATTTCCTTTATTTATTAATTCAGCGTATTGACTCAATTTCGTATCATGCCTAAAATACATCTAATGGTCGCGGTCTTTCTTATAATATTTGTATCGTCTTAATTATGACCAGTTTATTAATTTTATATAAATGTAAAGGTCCAATCTAAGTAGTAGTTGAAAAAAAAGTCTAATCTATTGAATAACTTCTGATATAAATGAATAATAAAAACCCGTAAAACCCGTAAAAAACCTCGTAAAAAACGCGAAAATATGAATTATTATTGCAAGTAGCGCCTTAATACTCGAAGAGATCCAGGTTCGAATCCCAGTAGCGCAAAAACAATATTTTTCAATAAAATTGATTTTATATGTATATCTTTCTAATTAAAACATTTAATTAGTATTTAAAACATCATAGGTCGTCTGTTCTGAATAATTACAACTTCACAATAAGAATGTGTTCTCTTTAATAATCTATTATTTATACGATGGATTATCTTAATAATAAAGGAATTTGAAGTGTAAAAAAGTCTAAGAAAAACCCTCTAAAATTTCATAATTAATGGTTCATCCGATAACCATTTCAAGAAGTGCTATTTAAAATTTAATGAAAAAGAACTCAACATCCACTAATTATGTATTCTAAGAAAAAAAATGTGTTTTCTTTAAATTTTGTTTTAGCTGATTATTCGGGTCATTTTTTTTCCAAAACTCTCAGATAATCGAGAATCTACTATACTTACAATATAGAAAAAATATTAAGTTACAAATTATATTCAAACCTTCTCCATCCTATTGTTGTTCTTTATCATTCTTATGAAAACTATCGACGCTCGCTTAGCGATAAAATGACGGATCCGATGACGTCAACAACAATATTTTTTACGTTACCACTGCAGAGATTGCACACCAAAGTTATCCTCTCCAAGTATTGACACAGTTCGTGTTTTTGCCTACGAATATCTCTTTCGATGAAAACAATATCTCCACTGACAGGAAACCGTGGCGTGACTTGGGCGCACAAAACTTGTCTCGCAACACTGTTATCCGTTATTATTATATTTATGGGGTGACTGTCGCACAGCTGTGTGACGCCTGAATATCTCAGTTTACAATCTAGAAGTTTTAGAAGTTCGTCACGAAGATACTTGTCTCGAATAGAAGGACAAACGGCAGTGATCTTAACCGCTCGATAGTCTCAAAGTTTAACACAGAAGAATAATATAGAAGATTACAAAATAATTTCACATTTTCTTGTAAAACTTTGCTATCTAGACATTCGCGGTTTGCGCCAGACCGATGATGTACATCGGTACATAGTATAAGCATACGTAGTAAAACCAGCTGGCGCGCGGCACATGTGCTCGCAAGTGATAGGTAGGTATCCTTGATCTTCAATCTTAATTATAATGACACCTTAAAATCTTCTAGAACGAAATGCAGTAACAAAAGCATCAACTAACAACTAATCAGTGGCTAACAGGCTCGTGTATGGTATAAATAATAATAAATGTTTGTATTGATGCTAGCTTCAAAAGAAAGTTATTTTGAAAATAAACGCAGATCAAATTATATATGAAAATGTGACATTTCTAATAACAAAAAAAAACCATCTAATTTCAATTAATATTATTTTCATATTATCAAAACATATTTTTATTGTGAAGTTGCAATTTCTCATTATGCATTTTCTACATTAAAAAAAATGTCATTTGACATATAACTGAATATTATTATACATACTTTGCCATTTTTAGAAGGGGTTGGAGGAGAGGATAGAGAGCCATACTATTCTGCCACCTAACACTGACACACAAATTTCGCCTCATTCATATTATCCTATACATCTTCTAATATACGCTCGCCAATTGTTTAGGCTTTTAATAGAACATGGTCTGGTATTGCCGAGGATGTCCCATTTCTGGGGTCATTAACACTCGCGTCATGCATCTTTCTTATCAATTTATCCTCTTTCATTTGTTTCATGAGACCAAACCACCAAAGTGACACCTTCGAAATCTTGTTCATCAACTAACTCACCGCCACGCCGCTTCCCCGAGGGCGTAGGCAGAGAAGATACAGCGCCACACTTCATTCCACATTCATACATCTTCTCATGCAAGTTCGCCGATTATTGCGAATATTTTAGCAACCAAATATTTTTCGAAAAATTGATTTTTTTGTATATCTTTCTAATTGAATAATTTAATTTGAGTTAATTAATTTTATGTTTTTTTTTTCTTCTCTATTTAACTTACTAACTTACCGTTGTGGCGTTTCTACGCAGGGGTAAGCGGAGAGGACAAAACGCCATATTCTTATGTCCTAATATGCCATTTTTTTGCGAGCTATTCGGTTGTTGAAACTTTTAACAATGTCGTTTTCTAATATTTTATTTATCTGATCGCGTCAGGTCTTCCGCGGATGTCTTCGATTATTGTTAACTTCAGCACTAGCCTCATAAATTTTCTCTATCACCTTCTCCTTCGAGTACATCCTTTCTTTTATACTTTGCATCTAATAATAAACGGAGCGCGATGAAGGGGAACGCGCGGCAGTGGGAATATTTGAATGCATACCTTATCAGTAGAGATATTACGATAGTCCATAAATATGGTTGATACGCCCCATCTAACCAACAGTGTTCGGTTAGTTGGGTTATTCCAACTGACGTTTCTTGTCAAGAAACGTCAGTTGGAATTTTTGAAAGTTTCTCGTTTCTTCTCGGTCCTTCAACAGCTGATGCGAGAAAATAAGTAACCCTGTAAAACACACTAGTTGGGAATTCCATAACGAACTTAACACAATGTTTGTGTTTATTTCTGAATGGCTTTCTATTTATATGAAAATATTTCGAGATTCGGTGTACCAAAGATAACTGGAAAAATATCAAATAGAGTTACGGCATTATGTATTTTATGTGATAATTACAGAAATGCTTTAAATTTGAATGAATCTTTCACAATAAAATTGATTGAAAGCACGTATTGGTAAAAAGATTCGAAAACTTTACACTAAATTAACACGTGAATCATGTATTGCAGCCTATTAATGTTGCACAGCAATGTAACCCCAATATACTGATCACAGAAATCTATAAAGTTCTTATTTGCATTAAGTCTGTTTTATAAATTTTCTAAAATGAATTGAAACCTTTTAATAAAATTCTGTTATGAACCGCCATGCATTAAAGAGCACCCCTATAGACGTTATTTGTAATGTTTACCCTTCCTAACTTCCCTTTACAATACTTGAATTGCACCCTCCGATAAAAATATTTGATTAAGTCTGCTCATACTGTGCCATCGTGCTCCCCACCCTCCACGCTGTAAAAACGTACGTGGCATTCATTCCTTGCCGTTTAAAATGACAGAAAATAAAACGTGTTTTTTTCCCACTCCGTACCCACCTAGCTACCTACCAGCCGAGTTGAAAGATGACCCGAAACGCGGCGCGCCGGTCGTTGGAAGTTGAACCACCAACCGGAGTATTAGGCGCGCCTGTGTGTGTGGGGTACCTTTATTTCGTGGGGATCGGTCCGATGCTTTCATGGAATTATATACTACGTTCAACTAGACGCGGGCGACACATCTGGATAATGCGTATTTATCCTAGGACGAGCACGAATGACGTACATAGGACACAATTTAAATAATTGTCAACCTACATTACCTGCATTACAATTTTCCAATTTTAAAAGGAGAGTGGGCATTTTAGCATGAGACTTGTCCCATGTTATTATTAATAGCTTTATTACGATTCATTAAAAACATATATATAATGTAGCAGGGAAAAGGAGATTATTGTTTTAATTTGAAGTAGAGTATAGATTTAATTCAGAAGGTACTTTACTCAAGAAGTACTTAATATAATACGCTATGACTTGAAAATAACGTACCGTTATTGTGACTGATTGTTCGACTGGAACAATAATTGGTTACTGATTTTTTTAATTTCTTCGAGCAATCACTGGTAGACTAGAAACTAAACCTCTGACAGTTACGCCTCAGTTACCAATCATCGTTACAAATTAACGCAATCAGAGTCACAATAACAGTTTAAATAACAGTTAACCATTAGTATCTTATTCCTCCATTAATTTAGAGTTTATTCTCGTAGAACACTATTACAGAGACTTGATAATAGTGTTGCAACACTTAGAATAAAACACAGATTCTTCTTTCTGACAATAAAAATTGATTCGTTTGTCTTCTATTTAAAAAAATATACCATCGTAACAAAAAGGTCACGTAGATATCAAAATCATGAAATTACACTAATGTACGCATATGTATTTGCAAAAATGTGGAGCTAGCTGATCCGGTCCTGGTTACCGTGCAAGTGGCTATGGCCACATGCCCACCTGCGCACTTAATTCATCAGGCCACGTTCACCGGTACGGTTCTGTATTTTACAAAGTCCACTAATGCACTGATAATTCCATTCCAATTATATTATTATCTCTATGACCTGCGCGTCACATAAGCAGACCAAAGTTTGAAGATGTAAAGAATAGTTGAAAATTGCTTAATCGTATGGCAAATCAGGCGACAACGTCATAAAATAGCAGTATAATGGTGATGGATAAGAAGAAAAAACTCTATGTTCAAATGGCATCGCAATAATGTACAAATGTCATGCATAAGGACATAGATGTTTACCGAACAACTGATACGATAACATTCATCTTAAAGTTATAAACCTGATATGTCAAGAAGTCTTAAAGGCAACATATCTAATAAGATACATGTGAATAATATACGTCATAACAGGAAAATACGGGGCCTAATTAATAACAATTATAGCGATTTCTGATCTAAACATAATGAAGAAGATTTGGCACTACCAGATAAATCACATACTGGAAGATAATCCTGTTAGAAGCCTCGATAATCGACGAGCTTGTATGAGAAGATATATGAATGTGGATGAGTCGAGAATTGTGTCAGGATAGAAGCGTGTGGCACTCTATCGTCTCTGCCTGCTCTCTCGGGGAAACGACGTGACGGTAAGTTAGAAATGAACAAGATTTCGAAGGTGTCACTTTGGTGGTTTGGTCACATGAAACCAATGAATTAGGAGAAGTTGACAAGAAATATATATGACGCGAGTGTCAATGATACCAGAAACAGGACATCCCCGGCAAGACCATACCGTGTTCTATTTAAACCTAAACAATCGACGAGCGTGTATTAGAAGATGTATAGGATATTATCGATGAGTCAAAATTTGTGTGTCAGTGTTAGGTGGCAGAAGAGTATGGCTCTTTATCCTCTGCCAACCCCTTCCAAAAATGGCAAATTATTTATGTATAATAATTCTTGATATAAATGTCTCACAGAGACGAAGCTATTGTTTTTACATGGGAAGTATGGAAGTCTTTGGCATTACAGGGCTTACGACCTGTCATCGCCTGGCCTAAGTGACCACTTTACACAATTTAACGTTCACCTATTTACCCATGCTACCACATATATAACATTTTTGAAAATTGTATATATGTTATCATGCTGGAATATTTCAATTATTTATTACTAGCTATGCTTTCGCCATCTATTAATTTTTTCTTTTTAAAAATTTTATATTCATTATCATGTGGTAGCATGGGTAAATAGGTGAACGTTACATTGAGTAAAGTGATCACTTAAGCCAGTCGATGACAGGTCGTAAGCCCTATAATGCCAAAGACTTCCATACTTCCCATGTAAAAACAATAGCTTCGTCTCTGTGAGACATTTATATCTTGGTGACAATCTCTCAGGAGATAAATCCCAGTAATTGGTTCCTGCAAAGATTTGGACATTCAAAAATACAGTAATTCTCAGTTATGTGTCAAATTACTTTTTTATTATAAGTACTAAAAGTATTGGAAATTACATGATGCACAATGAAAAAGGAACAAAATCATTTTAAATATTTTAATATTTCAACATTGTAACAAATACATCTATTGTATATATTTTGTTTGGCATTTTTTCAATGAACTTACTTGAATGTCGTCATTGGATACGACCGCTGCCGGCGTATAAACCCAGGTAGCAAACCTGAGCTGTCCTTTAGGCCGAGCTGGACGACAAAACTATCCAGTTCGGAATCACACCGCAAAAAAAACATTTTCATTTCTTTGACACGTTTTGAACAATGCGGACATAGAACGACCTTTCTACTGCGTCCGTCGGTATATTAGATTACTTCACCGGTGGGGACTGAACCTCTTAGCATTTGTATGGAATCCTAACGGCTATGAAGAACCACATAATATTCTCCGCTCGCTTTGAATACAAACTTTACTCTTTTGGGGTCGAGTTTTAAAACCAAACTCACGCTCCGATCTAATCAATTCCTGGAACATAGTTTGGTGCCGATGCGGTAGCGTGTTCAAAATGAACGTCTGAGCACAGACCGTAATCGTTAAATGCTCTCGTAATTTGTACTGCAGTTTGCTCCTGGAAACTCCGCCACACGGTTGAAAAATGTTTCACACCTGTACGACCTGTTGTGATCCACGCTGGTGACATCTATCATGTTGTCGTTGCATTTTTTAAAGACAAAGGCGTTGACGAAAACGCAGCCAGTGGCAGAGTCATCAACCTGGATTGACAACAGCTGAGTGTAGTACATATTATTATTTCGCGATTGTATCAATGTAGTACTTACATAAGCAATCATCAATGGAGATGTGTTGACATTAAGGCAGATAGACTCGTAAAATACGATTCGCGAGTCTTATTATACGTACTAAATTAATGTATTAATTATAAATATATACAAATAAAATCAATTTTGTCGAAAAATATTGTTTTTGCGTCACCGGGATAGCACAAAGGTAGTGCACTTCCCCGGATTAGAAATAGAGATCCAGGTTCGTATCCCGGTGACGCAAAAACAATATTTTTCGACGAAATTGATTTTATATGTATATATTTATAATTAATACATTAATTTAGTATTTAAAATATCACAGACCTATGTTCTGAATAATTACAACTTCACAATAAGAATGTGTTTTCCTTAATAATCTTATTTTACCGTTACCTAATCAAAAATATTGCATTATTACAACATTTTTAAAGAATGTCAATCGAATACTATTTTTAATACATACACAATCAGGTATACTACAACGAACAGTTATCGTAACTAATAAAATCAACGAACTACGTATGAAAATACCATTGGCGGACGTAACACGCGCTTGAGAATGACGTATCGGGGACTTAATTTTTTATATTTTTACTTAAATAAAACATATTTTTTTCACAAAAAAATATGGTTTCTATTTCTATATAAAGGTTTAATAAATTAATTAATACTAATTAAATGTATTAATTAGAAAGATATACATATAAAATCGATTTTATTGCATTATTCAACTACACTACAGCGACAGTACAAATTTTTGAACCCATATGTTACACTTTTTCAAATTAATACATCGTTCCATAATTTGAAAGTCATCTACTTTGTTTTTACGGAATCTCAAATACATTTGAGTAAACCGATAGCAGACGCCAGAATTAACAATTCATTTTTATTAAATTTTTGACACATTGATACAACTTAAATATTATTAGAAAATTTAATTATTTAAGAATGTATTCTTCTTAATAAACTAATTAATATTATTTTTACAGTTATCCTTTTGATTTAGTATTATATTTTTCGTCGTTAAACAGTTGTCTTGGAATACTTTACTCTAGGTTGTGGGCCTAAAATGAATTACCCTAAAATACGAAATGCTTTATCTGACTAACCGTACCGCAAATAATAAAAATATGATATTCCATTTTAAAACAAGGCACATATTAAAACGTAATGTAAAATCGAATAAACAGACACATTTGTAACTTAACTATTTACCGTGCTCAATTATACATAACATAAACATGTACATAGGTTATTTCATTTAGGATATATATAATTTTAACAAGCGATTCGTAAAATTGATAAAATAAACAAAAAATAAAAAATTTCAATATTAGCAAAATTGTTCTGTAGCGACATAAAATATAAATACTAAGAAAAAACACTTTGTTTAAACCACTAGTTTTGATAAATCAACATGTTTTAAGATCACTTCTTCAGGGTTATAAATACTATGAGTTTACAATTAGATAAAGTGTTAATAGTAAATTAAACAATACAAATAACCAAATTCTTTTTGCTAATAGTTACATTTTAAATTTGTTTCAAAGTAGTTCCTAATTAGTTACTTCATCACTTATATTTATAGTTGGGTTTTTTGTCTATGCTTGTATTTTTAATTTTAGTATACATTGTATCCTGAAGAAGGTGCCATTTGGTCTTGAGACATGTTGACTTATCAATAAATAGTGATTTAAACAAAGTGTTTTTTCTTATTATTAAAAATTATAGTGACTTCGCGAAACAGCTTTTTCGTCTTCAGTCCAAAACTAAACCGAACTGAATATTGTATTTCAATTTTAATATATTGGTGAGTGCATTATACATGTATGTATATTACGTTACATACGTACATTTTTTTAAATACAATACGTATGTACTGTGTATAAAACTACTTAAAAAAATACACTATGAACGTCTTTCGAAAATACTCTTTAAATTTATGTTTTTAATTTTTTATTAGGTGTACATAAATTATTATTTTGTACCGAATGCATGTATGTCGAAAAGATATTGTGAGTTTATTGTCCACTTATGGTAATCTAATATCGTTATTAATTCATTTATTATTTCATATCAACTCTTAAAACTGCATAAAATCTGTTCAAACGATTACAACGAACACTGAATAGACATGTTAATCGGGGGGGGTTGATGATTTTGCGTACCTACGGCATTTGTACAGGGTATGTAGCTGGCAAAAAATCCACGGCGGGTAACTTACCCTCGTGGGTAGACAACTGACAACCCTTTTGAATGGCTTACGGCCTTGTAAAGAATACTAATTTATTTTGTTCTGGCACCCAGGTCAGTTTTGAGAGCATTTTTGCTAGCACGTTTTGAGAGCAGTTTTCCATCAGAGCATTTTTGTCATCAAGCGTAGTCAATCATCTGTCAAATATATGCTCGTAATGTTTACTTTTACGTAAACGTAACCGAAACGTAAACGTAATAATTACTGAACAAGCGTACTTTTGTTCAGTAATTATTTATTGTGAACATGAACTATCACTTTTTTCAAGGATGATGGAATTGGAATGATGAAGAAATATAGTTATAAATATATTAAAACAATAAAATAGCGCTTATCAGAATTTTACAAAAGAATTTGTGAAAATATGTGAGGCGATGCGAATTGTAAGCTAGAGCGAAAAATGATCGATAAAAAATTTGGAGGGAAATTTTGACATACAAGTGACATTAGAGCAGTTTTACCAACAGAAGTTTTGTTCATAAATAAAGTTTAATGATTAAATTGAGCATAAACTACAGTACTGCGTAGAGATAAAGACAAATTATTGGCGGGAAGTATCTGCATAAAGTCATCAGATTAAGATTAAGAGGAAGACCAACACCTACACGGACGGATGAATGTTAATACCTGCAAGAGGTGGACGAGTGCCCATCTGATGGATGGCACACTATTGTGACTGTGGTCATGGACTTCAGAATCCTAAAGAAGAAGATTAATAGCGATTCCGTTTTCGTTTCTAATTTGTATTTGTAAAATATTTTAAAATAGCTTCCATTTCATGCTGCACTTGTATTATAATAATATGCAGTGCTTTTATTGTTAGAAAAAAGTTTTTTGTAATCTTGTTATTCTTTTATTTAAAAAATTATATTCAGTTCTTAACACAATATTAATTTTTTGTATTTAAAGCAAATTTTCATAGTAAAAGTTTTTTTTCCAAAGTTTGGTCCAATTCTCGTTAGACAAATCTTCTCGACTCCTTTACTTGCTGTTAGTTAGTATCTATGGCCGAATATCGTCATCCGAGTAACCACAGATCAACATACTTTGAAGGATCGAGGGATCACACGGCCGATCACAAGCCGAGCGCAGACGAAGTACACATGATGACGATGGACGAAGACTCGACACACAAGCTACCCGCATGCACCATTTTAATGATTTTGCCGCCGACCTGCTATGCTCGACAGGGCGATTAAAGTCAACGTGGATTTTCAAAAATTACTTTTAAAATTCGTCGAAAAAAGGTGCCAGAACGCCGTTCCGATGCGTTCTATTACAAAAAAAAAAAAACACTGATAATAAGATATTATCGTGTATCATGCTTAATATATCTTTATATATTCATACTTCCTGTATCAGGAGCGGCTCGTACCACCAACCACCAATGCTAACAAGATTGCATAATCCAATCAAATACATATACCCATGAAAGCAAATTTGGTAACATGTACACACGGGAAAGCAAATTGAGTATCTACGCGGCACTATTGTATTCCATTTGACTATTATACTATCGCTAGATTCCCGGGAGGCTCGAACCCCCGACTACTTCATTTTTAGGCAAGAGCCGTACCGCTAGACTAACAAAAACGTGATTAATTTATTATTTTACTGTTACCAGAAATTCAGCAGATGAAATGAAAGTTGTCAGATATACCACGCGCACAATTACATTTCATATGTGTTATACGAGAAAATACTACATTTTTTATGAAATCGATGGTGTAACGCACATACAATGTTTGCACCTATACAGTCATGGATGCTGTATGAAATAGGAAAACAATTAGATATTCCTACTTCTAATTATAAACACAGATGTCGAAAAGTCAAAACAAAACGTTAAAAGCATAAAACAATGTCGGTATCAAATATTATAATTTGACTTTTGACAGATGATGGATTGTTTATTTCTCTCTCTCTCTCTCTCTCTCTCTCTCTCTCTCTCTCTCATTCAATCACAACCCCAACGTAAATCTACGTTCCGTCTATTTTTGAGCTTTATAGCAATATTGCTATCTAAAAAATAAGCATAAGTCATGTTACATTTGTAGATTGGTAACAGGTAGCCAGTCTATCGTCGACAGTCTCTTCGGCGCGATATATGAAGTGCCTATGTGCCTCTTCCTCGACGATAAGAAAATGGTGGCGGGTGTGTTTGGAATGGCGGTTAAAAAAATTGTATATTTATTTCTGAACGTTCAGATATCTGAACGTTTAGATAAAGTGTAAACGAAAAATGGACCTGTTGATTCAATAAAATATTATAATTTTCTATATGATGCATAGAACGTAGAAGCAGCGACATTAATTTATTTGTAATAGACGTGCATAGTTTTGAAAAACAAAGAAAAAATTTGCAATTATTTTGTTTGTTGACTTCTTCTTTATTTTAGATAAAAAGGTTATTTAAAATAATAATAAGTTGGTTTCAATAATATTAGCACCGCAATAATGCCCTCACTGAATGAACGAAATTGATTTCACTAAGATTGCTTTAAAATATACGGCAGAGAAAATGGAAAAATACTTTTTAAATAATAAGATTTAAGATAATTATTTTCCTTTGTTTGGTTTGTTTCATATAAACAATTAAATTTTAGCTATATTTCGACAGAAATACTACAGATAGCCTCATGACACAACTTCCGGAAAATTAAATTGTTAAATTAACCGGGAGACTCCGAAATCACCCTCCATTATTTTTAAAATAGCATCCAGATTGAACAACTTGAGTTTTGGAAATGCACTACTCATAAACAAGAGAGGCTAGTTATCTATTCAGAGTGTATCAGACCTGGTCCACAATACTTTATGGATGGTACCTAACTAAATTACGAGTTGAAAATGTTTAAGGGATATGTGTCTAATCTAAACCATGTCAGAGATATAAGCATTTAAAAAAAACGTAATTATGCGATTATTCCGGTTAATTTAAATATTTTATTGATTCCAAATTATATATTGAATACGAAAAATTAAAGGTCATCGAATTCGTATTGGCTAGACTATTTTTTGTTTAGTGATTTATGGCCTGAAGCAAAGGTACGGGTAAGGTTCAAATTACGTAGCTTAATACAATGCAAAATTTTCATATATTTCTTGAACATTTTTGAATCGTAAATTAGTCAAGCATTCACCTATAAAATATTGTGAACTAGTTATGTTACATTCTGTATATGTATATACACATATAATGGATTCTATAAACCTGATAACCAATTATTTGTGCGCTGGGAACAACTATGAAAAACATTACTAATGAAGATGTATTATGACGCATGAACAAGTCAATATATGTAATAACAACTGGCTGAATACTTCGAACACATACTCCACATTGAAAATCATGATCTTTTTCAATTCATTATGCATATGAAGATAGAAGACAACAGAGGCATCGGTAGAAAGAAATTATATTGGCTGTGTAACCTCAGAAAATGGTTTAATGTCTCTAATGTTGGTGATCGTATACAAGATAAATCAAAGTGCTGCAGCATGGTCGCCAACATTTAATAGAAGGCGGCCCATGTAAAAAAATGGTGTGCGTGCTATATTTTTTTGTGTGCGCTATGATGCCAAATTGAATGAACATTGCTGATAATTTTTGATTTTTATGATTTTAAGATTTTTTGAAATTTAAAAAATATTTCGTTTAAATTCGTTAGGCAACCTAATTCGTTATGTTATTTTAAAATGGCGGTTGTTTAATTTGTATTTAAATTCGTAACTCCGTTATTAATGGTCCTAAAGAATACATACAGTATAAAAGCACACTTACTTACACACACACACACACACATAGAGACGAAATATACCTGATTTTTGTGGGCAGTGCGGAAGGGAGATTTTTAAATTAATAGTACGTATATGATAGCAGGGGCAGACCGGCGCCCTCAGACCACAATTTTAAAATCCATAATATATTACATATAATGTTTTTCAAATCATTTCTAAACCAACAATTATTATTATTTAACAAAATGTATTAATTTCATAATGTTTAATACAATTTCAGAATGTCATTGTAAGCTCCATAGCGATTCTACGACGATATGATTCAGTTGACATGTATTTTATTCCTCTAGTGCCTGAGAAAATTATACAGAACTTCAACATAGCCGAAACTTAAAGATCACGATATTATTTTCCTCATCACGTTTTACATACATAACTGTATATTGAACGCGAAACTCAAACTAAGAAATGATTTTGTAATTTGTAAAAGTTGAACGCCGTACCCACGGGTATGCCTGTCCCCAACAGAACAAAAAATTAACTGATGTTAAATTATGCACACACAGTAAAAAAGTTTATTTACGTACTGGCATTTTTTTAAATATTAAACAATTAAAAATACATTTTTACTTACGGTATATCACTAAACATGTAATTCTTCGTGCAAGAATGCCACTCGTTTCCTGCCAGCATGCGGTAGACCGCAACTGGTACAAAACGGCCTTTCTGCAAATGTATGAAAATCAATGAGTAAATTTACTGTTAAGTAAAAAGATCGTAGTATCTATATCGAATATATTATTATAGCGATACAAATGAAAATATTTTTTTCTAAATATTTTTTTGAATTTGTTATATAGTATCCGTGTTCGGACCGGGCTAAAGTCTAGTTTCATTGTATACAGCGATATTATTCCACTTTTGCGAGTAATGGTTCTGTGAAATGTATTGTTGATATTTTTTATAAATTACTTCATACATTACAAATAATTTGCAATTCTCGGTGCGGTAATGGGTAAAAAAGGATTATTTAAATTATTTTAATGTTTTATGGAGAAAGGAAATTATACGAGAATTTTATTAAAAAATATGTTAATATAAATTAAATGTATCAATTAGAAAGATAAATAGGAAAATTAAAATTATCGAAAAAATATTTTTGTTACTACCGGAATTAGAACTTGGATCATTTCGTATCCGAGAAAATGCGTTAACCGATTACACCACACCAACGGAGTTAGATGACGACAAATTTCCGAACTTATATGCTGCAGTTCTTTTAAATCAATACATCTATTTTCTATATTTAAAAGCACCTTTTATCGTGAAAATCTCAAATACCTTTGAGTAATATTCGCTAGGAAATGCCAGAAATTAAATCAATAATAAATAAACTTTGATACAACTAATATATTAAGAACACATTATTATTGTCCTTCATTAATAAAAATATGTTCTTGTTAGTCTTCGATAATATTTAACAAATTTTCAAAATCAGCTAGTATTGATTTCCTCCCGATAAAAACTGAAAGATTGAGATGTCACTTATTTAGAAATTTCTAATTAACCTTAAATTTTGAATATACAATGTTAATATACAGAGCCAGCATGAAGTCACATGCTAATATTAATATTTTTATAAAATATATATATTTTTTAATAATATTTATAACGTATGATAAGGTTTTATTCATTGAAAATCAACATATTAATCATTTAATGCAATACATTATTAAAGAATGTGCTTGGCTCGGTAATGTGTTACCGCATCGGGTACACGTCAATTTTGCAAAATGTGTCAACATGTGCGTCGCTAATGATAGGAACCACATTGAAAATTCAGTAATAAAATTAAAAATATCGTTGATAAAAAATATGCACATTAGCCTATATCATGATTTTATACCCACCCTGAAGAATGGTACCCAATTATCGCATCCTGTCAATAACGATAGAAAAAAATCATATTTTACAATAATCGGTGGATAAACTATCTTCTGGTATCGAATTAAATTATTATTGAACGCATGGAAAGTAAGTACCTACCTAGGTACCTACTTATATATTCAAAACTCAGTTGATTCATTTGAAAAAAATAGAATATTTTTCATTTTTTTTATATCCAGTCAAGTGACAAAGTGCCACACAACTATAGAATTATATAAAGAAACAATGATAAATATATGTTTTTAGTTAGTTATGACATCCTAAAGAAGAAAATGGTATTTTTCGAAACCGGTAGATGTATTTAAAATCAATTAAGTGGTTAATAAAACAAAGATAATAAATAAAAAATAGAATTATTTTATTCGAGATACGCGTGCAAACGGCTTATTTTATTAAAAGTGCATACAAACGGCGAAAATTATTTTAATACTGATACTAACGAAATTCTGAATCAAATTAGAAATTAAAGAAAATGGGTACGTTTATTTATTGTTTAATTTATTACTCAAATGTAAATGTGGAAATGTAAAATTTTCCAAAAAGTGTTTAATTATGGCTTTTATAGGACGGGGACCAAAGTGCTGGGACTTCGATTTGAAGTTCAATCTTGTAAAGTGCTTTCTTATAGTAGCAACTTTTTTTTATCCCTTTTTGTTGTTACATGACACTACTTAAATCGGGTACTCAATCCATAACAATATTTGTATAACTTTCTGGACGTCTAGAATGTCTAATTCTAAATTAATTTGACATTATAATGGCTATAACGTCATTTATCTGAACTGAACCGTCATTTATTTTCTATTATTCTACCAATAAAATATTGTAAACAGTTTGTACGAACGATACCGCTTTCATCCGTAGTTAGAATACAAAATTAGAGATCAATTATTTTTGTATGGACATACACAGTATAACTGTTTTGTAAGTGGGTAGATACAATCTTTCAACTCGACTTCCCTTCAGTGACCGATCTGACCTTAAAATTTTTCTCAGAATGACCCCATTCCTCACCCCTTTGTACCCAAAATAGTGCATCTGTCTTTGTATTTCCAAGATTGACATAATAGGTTTTAGGACAACAAGCGGAAGTTTTAGAAATCACCAAGGAAAAAAAAATGGAAGTAATATGCACCAAATCATTATTTAGGAATCAAAATTTAAAATTTGTAGTTAAAAATAGCCTGCATGGGCACGTCAGGGTTAGTATAAAAAGATTCATACCTACATTAAATTAATGAATTAAAAGAAAAGTGCCAATTTGTGACATGATATTAAATATATTTAGCACGTTTTTATGATTTTCGTGTGGAAACTATTCAGGCAAAGTTGTTTTAAGTTAGTAATTAATAAATATAATAAATAAGTCAATTAAATTAAATCAATAAGAAGTTATTGATTTAATTTAATTGACTTATTTTTAATGTTGTTTAATTACAATGCCACTTAAAATATGGACTCGAATGCGCTACTTCTAATAATAATAAGCTATATATATATATATATATATAGCTTATTATTATTATATAAATATATAGTATAGTATATATATATAAATACAATTTATAGAAATCGTATGTATGCCTCTATAATAATACTATTATTTAAATGTAACATGCTTAAAATTAAAAATATTCATCAAAATGACTGTTAGACATTAGCAGAATAACGCAATTTTTATTTACAAAACAGCAGAGTACGACAAAAATATCGTGTACTCGTATTTATATTAACCGCATAATAGATTACACGCAAAACATTAATAATTTCTCGCAAGTTCATTAATTAATGATGTAATACGAGCGATTTAACTTTCATTCGAAGGCTGTATTCTTCAGCGCTGCGTGAACGGTACGTAATGTTTCAACGTAGCGCTTAGCTGTCATGGCGCTCTTGGAAAAACCTTGTTCGATTTTCCCGCTCTGTTGCGTGATTTCACTGTCGATGCGCGCGCGTCCATTCTCTTTGAGCAAGGCCGGCGATTCATAATAGCGCTGAACTAATGAGGCCACCGGGCAAACGGGCACGCGGCTCGCTCAGCGAGGATAACCTCGACAGCGTGTAATAATTAATATATTTCGCTTACGTGCCTGCCACTTTCAATCGGCGTCGTTTGAAATTTGCATTCGGGTGATTTGAAAATCGAATATGCCGACCAGTCATCGTGACAGTATGTATGACGGGCTTTGAAGTAATGTTATGTCTGTTTTACTCAAGTTTTCTAATTTCATTATGTATTATAATTGGTTGGATACGTAATATCATGAATAAATAATTAGTACCTAAATTTATAAGCTCGCCCTTAATTTTCAACCCGTATTTTGCCTCTTTTATTAATAAAATTTTCTAACAGAAGAATAGCGGAACTATTACGTTAACAATTTATGCACTATCGTCATACATATAGTATTAGAACTTTTTATACTTATTCTGTAACTATGAAAATAACACTGGTTATCTAATATTAAGACCAAATGAACATTCTAATATTTAAAAAAAATGCTATTTAGATGTCTTAAAACAGTAAAATACACATCAATGTAAGACGTCAGCGATTAAATAAGTGAGGAACTTAATAATAATTAGTAAATGCATATTCTGATTTATTATCTCGGTCAAGCAAATGCAAAACAATAAACATGTTTATAATATGAATGCCTCGGTGGCTACTTTAATACAAACTTATCAGCTGATTCAGATCGAGGATTTCATTCGAGATATTATTTTTTTCGAATGTCAGTGAGATCTGGATTTAAAAAAAAAACCACACGAAAAAATGAGATGTTCATATTATCAAGAATGTAAAAAAATAAGCATAAATATTAGATGTTTTTATTTACAACATTTTTTATTAGAGCTCTATATTAAACTCTAATATTTAATTTATAAATAAATTTTTGAGTTTGAAAACCTATCAAATCCTGGTAAGTTCCATTTTTAGATAAAATCAATAATTGTATGTAAAGCAATTGTATGTGAATTCAAAAATGGGTGTGGTGCCTATATTATAAACACAAATTATTGTATGCTAGCAGAATGCAATCAGCGCTAATCGATTGCTTGTTGCTATGCCCTAGGGGCGACTGTAGAAGCCGCTTTGCGGCCAATGGCGGCCGCTACGCGGCCACGGCCAAAGCTTCTATAAAACTTATCGTTCTCTAAAACATAATATGAAAGTTCTGATGTCCCAAAAATACTACTTTAAATATTTATAGGTCAAGGGATAACAAATATAAAAATCAAATGTTAAACATAGCAAAATGTGAATACTTTATTTTTCACCTGAATTTAAACTCTTGTCTGGGGCCCCAATTTTTTTAATTTGGCCCTGATTACATACCTATCTGTCTGACAAAAATTAAATTTCTTGAAATGCAAAATAGGTGTTATAAATTTCCATCCAGGAAAAGTGTAAGTGTTAGTTTGGAGTATTGTAAGCATCTGACTTTTATTTCAGTCCTCGGATACAGCGCCGGCGTTACGCACAAGCGGAACAGGCACCCGCCTGTGGCGACCCTCACTGTCTTATTTTATAAAAAATGAAAAAAAAAATCCCAAGTTGTAAAACGATATTAGTGCGTAATAAAAATTGTCTAGAAATAAACAATTCAAGAAAGCAAATCCAATAAATAACATTTCGGTTATTTTCTAATATAGCAGTAATTTGAAGTCAACACTAGTATCCAGAACGTCTCTTGGTAAAAAAAACAGCCCTTGCTCAAATTTCAAAATACTGCCCCTAACCTATGTGACATGCGGGCGGCCGATTTAGGGGTCGGCCTGGGGATGGTTTTAATGTTTTACAAAAATTGAACAACATAATTCACTTTGAAAAACGATAATACATATGTGTAAAAATGATTAATTACTAATGTAATTAATATTATTTATGATTTACACATTTAATAATTAATATAATTAATTATCTAATGTGATATATATCACATTACTCCCACTTAGATAAAAGGCACGCCCCGCATTTGAATTGTTGTCGCATTGAAAAGTGTCCACAAAGTTCTTTTTAGGTCACTATGTTTAACTAGGGCATAAAAACGATTTTGCCTGTAGCGGCAAAAAATTTAGCGCCGGCGCTGCTCGGATGTACAGTACATTAAAAAATATTTCCAAAAATTCTTAGGTAACTTTCGAAATTTTTTTAAATTATAAAAGCTTTTTTCCAGTGACGAATATTGTTGGTCTGCCGTAAACGAGATTATTTTAAAATAAATAATTTATAAGAAAAAAAAAATTTTATAAATAATTTGTTTGCGACAAAATGAGCCTTAGTGATGTCCTCAAAGACTGCAATTAGAAAAAGATCTAATTATGATGCTTTTTCTTATTTATCACGTAGTTTAGCTAAACACAGTGTCTCGTGAGCGCGAATTTGTACGAGAATATATTAAATTTGAATATATTTTTATCCACAAACTCCGCTTAGGTAAAATATTTTTAATATACACCCAATACCCACATAATATAATGCAAACATGTCATTTTAGATTCAATTATCACGACGATATCGTTTACTAAAATAATGTTAATAAAATATATTTATAAATTTTGAGGTGACCTTTTCACCTTATAAAATCGTTACATAATATTCTTATACGAAATTTATACATTATTTTCAAATTGAACGCGAAATTTCGTCTAAAATGATAACAGTTTTCAGTCAAGTCGCGTCCGTGGTGTGGTACATTCGTGTAAGTCCATCGCTCATAATGTATATTATGCAAAGTAGACGATATCGCTTCTGGGTATTCGCCATATAATATGGAAAACGGAGTGTTTCCCGCGGCCGCCGCATGGCGGCGCCATCTTCCTCCGAGCGCGCGAAAGTGTTCGCGGAAAGCGCGTGCACGTGTGTTGTCTCATTTGTCGGAGTGACACTTCTTGTCCGACATTGTTTTCCTCCGGAGGCTGCTCGGAGGGATGCAATTCTGCCAGGGGCTGCCATGCGGGCCGCGGTCCTTCGCGTGGGCCGGCCCTCGGTCGGCGATCGGCCACAGCGCGCGGGCCAGGGCGGGTACAGTTGGGATGTCCTCGTACTGGCGTCAAAAGGTACGTCACTTACTCGTGTCGCTAAAAGATTGATAACACTACTTTTACAATTAAAATCATTTTTCTGAATAGTAATACTTAGAGTTATAACTGCCCCATCCGATTTAACAGCTATCAATAATATTTACATATTCACGCAAAATGCTTTTTTTTTTGTTTTTTTTTTAAATAATGTATTTAGTATTTACAATATCAATAAATTTATAAATTTTTGGTAAAAAATAATATTTTTATGAAGAATTGTTTTACTATTGTCCATTGGCAAAACTTTTTGAACGACTTTAGTACATATTAAAAAAAAAAACTTTTATGGGTTATTATTATTTACTATATCAAAATACATTTCTGCATACAATGAACATTATTTTACGGTTATCTAGTATTGTTTATTGAAAACTTAATGATCGAGTCTGAGAAAATACATAAACTTTTTTATATTTCAGTTTATAACGGTACGAGTATAACGCCGTTTAAAGTTGTTTCTCTGTGAGTTCAAGGCAAAATGGTGGGGGAAATGTTTGCTCATTTTACCAGGTGCTGCCGCCGCGCACAGTTCGGCGTAAAACATAACTACGGCAGTGGTCACAATGGCTTCTTCGAAAGACACGGCTACTTTCTTCCTCGAGGGAGATTCAAAGCAATTCGATCATATATTAAAGTTGTATCCTCAAGCTTTGAAGTTGAAAGCTGAAAAGAAGACCAAGAAGCCCGAAGAACTCATAAAATTGGACAACTGGTGAGTGGAATCGCATTATTCGCGGAGAAAACGCGGCCGTGTCGTGTCAATGAACTTGCATTGTATGTGTATCTGTGCAGACTGATTTGATAGCCTCCCTCGCGGACTGCATCTCTTCTAGGCCGCGAACCGCTCATTAAAATCACTGCGTCACGTGGGATCGATGTCAACTTGACAAATCGGCTATTCTAATACCAAAAGTGAGATCAATTTCGCTCCGTCCGGGCGCTGTAAAATGGTGGAATTTCGTGCGCGTCATGGCTGTCTGCTTCTATTATTCAAATAAATAATACTTATCCCTGTTATCAAGTGTGTACCCCTGGACGTCCATACGTGATCGGTCGATTACAACATATTTATAAAACTTTGTCTCCGATTTGTGTTGTAAATTATTGAAAAATGTTAACGGTACGTTGTGTGTAGCCTAGCCTACATCCGTTCAAAATGGTGCCCGTCCAACAAAGCGAAACGTTCTAACATCGCGTGTTTTGTTCATTTTAGATGTTCTTATGTTTCGCAGGAAGTGTTTTGGCGGCAAAATTCGTCTGATGATGTCGGAAAACCCGGGAAAAACCCTTGATCCAGGATAGGACGGGTGACTGTCGTGCGTATTGGCGAAGCGCTGGCACGTACACCGCCGCCTTTATTCCCCGATATCTGGGCATTTTCCGTATAATAAACGAGTCGAAACTATTACATTTATTCAAATTTTTCAATTATGATTTGTGCTTATTTATCTTTAAACTCGAGTCATCAATTTTAACTGATGAACTGCCCCGACATCGATTGGCATATCGTAAGATAAGGTAATTTCCTGAAAGTATAAAATGTCGTCTCAGTTTTCCTACTAAATAATTTCTCACTCTTTGCATGTGTTTTCGTAGTTTTATTAATTTTTATGAGTAAAAGTATTACTCTTCACTAATTTCCTTTGTTCTCGGGATCAAAGACGAACAAGTCTCGATACTTAGGATAATTTATTTGTTAGTAATCAAGAATTCGCTGCATACATTTGCATATCTGCAAATTGTGAAAACACATCGCAACTAAATTAATAATTTATGAAATGTTTTAGACCGATAATGATTTTTGTTTATTTTATAAATGGCCTTTTTCCGCCTTTATTTATTTAATTAATAAAACCGTCATTCACGTCTGTATTTCCTCAGCTGTTTTCCATAATAGACCACACGGTGTTCTCCTAAAAATTGATGTAAAAAAAATTAATTCAATACCCAATAGTTTCATATCAGTTTATAATTTTGTGAAGGAAGTTTTGTCAGGTAAAGGAAACTATATTCTTATCTTGACAAAGTTATATAGCTAGATGTCTACTTATTTTCTTCCATGTTATCATTATATCAACAGCAAAATAATGTGCCCTAACCAATACTTGCTGAGTATTGATTCATTTTGTAACTGGATTATTTTTGTGGTTTACAAAAATAAATGGCGTGCCATATATTGAAAACTTTTCAATAAAATCAATAGTGAGTTTACTAAATGTATAATGTAATATGCTAGCACCCCCGTTATTATCTTTCCAAGAGTTATTGATTCATGTTGATGCATATTAGTACCTATGATGATTTTTACAATAATTTGAATTGATTTTTTTTTTACATTTTTGTAATAATAGGTAGATACCAAATGTTCGTAGATTGGTACAGTTTTATTTATTCCTATGGATTGGAATCAAATTCAATAGTCCAGATGTTTAATTGTGTCATGACCAAAATATATAGAGTTGCACGCAATACAAGATCTTAAAATGTTGTGCACTGATCCATAATGCTTACAATAATTTTTATAGTGTAATGGTATTTCTTCAGTGAGCCAGTGATGGTAAACTGCTGTGTGACTGACGATGATTGATAACTAAGATTTAACTGTTAAAGGTTTACTTTCTAGTACCAGTCATTACTCGAATAATTACAAATAATTTAACCGTCACCACAGTGAACCAAACATTTTCTAATCGGTTTGGTTAAACAATACAAGTCCGACCGTTCATCAACCCTTTTTGTCTAAATTGTGAAACCACCACCCTGGCAAATAGAATTGAAAAAATCTATATATACCTTATAACCACAAAAAAATAATAAATATTTAGTCTTTAAAATAATATTTTATTAATTTGTTTTGAAGAAGAGAAATAATTTTATCGAAAAATATTGTTGTTGCTACCGGTATTCGAACCTGGATCTCTTCCTATCTGGGAAAATTCCATTAACCGATTACGCTATGGCAACACAGTGCATTGATAGTAAATTTTCAAACTTATATATTACACTTTTCAAATTGATTCATCTATTGTTTCATTATTTGAAAGCCATCTTCTTTATTTTTACGGAATCTCAAATACCTTTGAGTAATCCTAAAGGAAGAGATCCAGGTTTGAATCCCGGTAGTAACAATTTTTTTTTTTTTTTTGATAAAATTGATTTTATATGTATATCTTTCTAATTTATACATTTAATTAGTATTTAAAATATCACAGACCTATGTTCTGAATAATTACAACTGCACAATAAGAATGTGTTTTCCTTAATGAGAAAGAAATTTATTTGGCATATTCACAGTTTCTTGGTAAGATTTTCAAATAACTTTATTATTATTATTATTTCAGTTACATTTTATATTAAACACAGCCCTGTTTTTAATGTACTATGTTGGAATGAAATAATTATTGCAAAATTTCCAAATCAATCATATTCTAATGACTATATCTTTATTCCACACCCAAACTTTAAAGATTATAATGAAATTCATGGGAATGTAAAAAATAAACCCTCATAGTGAATGTGGGAGAAAAACATAATATTTCATTTGGGACTGCAAAAATAATTTATTCTAGAAATTTCAGTATGGAATTTGACCTATATATGGTAAAATTGTAATATTTGATAATTTAAATAAATCTTTCCTATAAATTGTACTGTATTTGACAATTTCACTATTTCATAATTTATTAAATATAAATACACTTTTCGTACTAAGTGTTATTATATAATACTTGGCGATGGAAATAATTACCAACATTTCTTACGGTTTGCAAACACCCAGGAATGTTGTATGCAAACTTTATTTAGTGCACTAGTGTGTCCCAGTGCACTACACGCTTGGTGGGTGGGCTAGGGGGGTGGGGGGGAGGGGACCACAACCACCTGTTAACATGTTTTCTTCAGAGATAACAGCTGTCACATCGCCACCACTGTGTTTCATTTGATCTATAGTTTGCTTGCCAAACTATGTTCTGTGATGCCATTCTCAAAAAATTAATTTACAAATGAAAATTAATCAGAGTGGTTGAAATATTTATTTTAAAATAATGATCCTTCAAAATGCGAATCATTTTCTCGAAAAAATAGTGTTAGTGAGTATTTATTTTAGATTGTTAACTTTGTTTTATTAACCACTTAATGAATTGAATACATCTACCTGTTTTAAAAATATTATTTTCTTCTTCAGGATGTCATTAACTAATCAAAAACATATGTTACATTGTTTCTTTAACAGAATCTATTTTTAGGAAAAAATTATTCTAATAATTTTGAATCAAGTAACAATTTAAGTTAAGTATACTGAATTTATTTTTTAAATATTTTTTTTTTTTAAATAGGTTCTGTTAGAGAAACAATATGACATGTGTTTATGATTAGTTAATGAGATTCTGAAGAAGAAAATTATATTTTTCGAAACCGGTAGATGTATCTAATTCATTAAGTGGTTAATAAAACAAAGAAAACAATCTAAAATAATGGATTTAACTACAAAGTTGATTTTGCTAATCTTAAAAATATTTGTGGGTATTTACTTTTTTTTTTTTTATTAGATATAAACCGGTTTTGTTTTCTTTCCGTAATGTTATAATAATATTTCAAATGCTTTATTGTACATAATAAAACAATATATATCAACCGCGATAATATTCTTTGATATATTTCAAATTCAAATAAGACGCTCATCTGAGAGGAAATTAACATCACATTATTGTACACTAAGTTGTTTGGGAAGACACAGTGGGATACTTAGAAAGATAATGAGTATTGTAAAGCTCTTCATATTTGTGTATTTGCTTTCATCTGAAAATGCTGTGAATGTTATTCATTTTGCTATCTTTAATTTTGCTTTGCTTTGATACTTTAGTATTCTTTACATATTAACATTACATTTTATTATAACCATATTTTTGCATTTATGACAATGATTACCGACGACTAGATATCTCAATAAGCCCTCGTTATTACAGTGGAAAATTGTATCTGTGTGCTAACTTACATATTTTACATATACAATGTCTATAAAATCAACCACTAAATAAATAGTGTTTGCAATTTTGCCAATTATATTTCTTGAAATCACAAACACTGTTTTGTGTCCTTTTGTTGTTGTTTTGTTTTTTGTCAATTTTGTTTCTGCCAGTGATGAAAAACTAATTAAGACTGGGGAACGAAAATGCACTAATTTAGTGCATATGTCGCATTGTTCTCGTATAAATATTTTTAAATATCCCTTCTGTGTGTTTTTGTGTTGCCCAGCAAGTGTGTATTTTGATTTTTTATTTATAAATTACCTTAGCAGACTCAAGTTAGATCAGAAAAGATTTTGTTCAATGATGGGACCTTAAAAAAAAATTTGACAGCATCTGATTAAGTTTCTTACTAATTTTTTGTATTATTTTTGAAAATGTTTTTTTTTAAATTACTAATTTAAACTCTGACCGAACGTATGTTCATAGCATGGTCACCCCTTGAATATGAACACATACAGAATCAAGACTTTAGACCGAACACCAATGTGTGAGCAGCCTGTGCATGTGTGTGTGTTAATGTTAAATTAAATTAAATTGTACTATATTATTTAAACTTGTTAAAATGTCCATTGTCCTTACAAATTTCAAGTAGGTTATAAGTTTCTCAAGATCAAATATTGCATCATATTTTGTTACTCGCACTTTTTATCTTTTCCTTCCTTTTTTCTTCTTACTTATTCCAAATTAAAGTTTTTTAATAAATAAAACATTCAATCTATTAGCAATCATCATTTAGTTTGTTTCTCGAAAAATTGATTAAGTGCTGCTTGCATGATATATATTTTTATTTTTGTTTTCGTTATTGAACTAGTATAAGATATATAGGGAAGATATGAGTTGTACAGCGGCAGAGTAGCCTATCTGCAAATTGATGAAATGGAGATACAAGGGATTGAAAAGATGACAAAATTTCATATATAATTTTGAATATGGAATTTTGTCATCTTTCAATATATATATATATATATATATATTAATGTATTAAACATCATTATACAGTAAAACCTGCCTAAAATGGAACGCGATCGTTCTGGTATTTTCTTCATTATCACAGGTTTCCGTCTTAAAAACTGTAAGTGTCTAATGTTTAAAAGTCATTGTTACTGAATTATGTACACAAATACAATAAAAATTAAATTTAAAAATCATTTAAATTCACAGTTTTCTTCCACTCTTACTTTATCACTTGTTAGAATGAATACACTATACAGTACCAAACACTTGTACTCTACCGTGACAAGAGGAGGGTTAAAAGAAATAATGGTACCATTGCTTTCACTTACCTTCATGTAGCATACCTGCCGCATCCTTAAAGAAAGATTAGGGTTAATGGTTTGTAGAACTTCGATACAAAATTAATGGCTGCTATGTATTCATAAAATAATCCATCTTAGTCAGGTTATTTACGCAAATGGTTTCCGAAAATTATTCCATTTCTGTGTTAGCTGGTTTTTTGGTTTAGAGTATTATTTTACATGGGAAATAACTCCGTTCCGAAATTTATTTTCCGTTTGTTCAGGTTCCGGTATATAGGAGGTCCGTTTAGAGCAGGTTTCACCGTATAGTGCTTCCATATATCCCTGCACATTCAATTAAAACAATTAACTGGATGTAATTTAAAATATGAAATTTTCACTTGGGCCACTCGGCCGCAGTGCGACTCATATGTGAAATGTCTACTGATTTTAACGGTGACCTACAATTTCATTAATCAAATTTAATGTTGTATTGTTATAGGTATCAAAATGAGTTGCCGAAGAAGATCAAGTCACGGGGCAAAGATGCGCATTTAGTCCACGAAGAATTGGTACAACTGATGAAATGGAAGCAAACAGTAAGTTTACGCACACGGTAAATTTTTGGACATAATATTGCAACATAGGTGAAAATAGTTTTTTTTTTTAACAAACAGATGCACTCACAAAAATGTGTCTTTTAACTGACGTTATTGCACTTTCAAATTTTCCTAGGTAATTATACTGCGCATACTACATAATCCTATTAAGAATTAGTAGTAATCACCACCTAACATAATTTTAAAATCCTTAAAATTAAACATTTATTAACATAAGTCCTTATATTCAATTGTTTCAGAGGGGAAAATTCTATCCGCAACTGTCGTACCTCGTGAAGGTGAATACCCCCCGTGCTGTCATGCAGGAAACCAAAAAAGCCTTCAAGAAGATGCCCAACATCGAGCAGGCCATCACGGCTCTATCCAACCTGAAGGGAGTGGGCACCACCACAGCCTCGGCGCTGCTGGCGGCCGCGGACCCTGACAACGCACCCTTCATGGCAGATGAGTGCCTTAAGGCCATCCCCGAGATGGAAGGCATTGATTACACAGCCAAGGAGTACCTCAATTTTGTGGCGCATATACGCAACACATGCGACAGGCTCAATAAAGTTAGTTTTTTTAAATTTCTTTACAGTTTTTTTTGTTTACGATAATGCAAATATTGTGTGTGCGGGTGGGAGTATATACTGTGAATATATGGGCCAAGTGAATGATGAGACATTATGTGTAGTGCTTGAAAATTGTTCATAATGTCCGAAGGTGAGCATTGTGATAAATGTGTGTTTATTTGTCACTGGCCAACCATGGTTGGACGTTATGCACAATGCTACATACTTTTTAGGCAGTGTGATTTTTTAATTAAAAAATAATATTTTCATAACATTTAACCGTGGCATTCTTGCACATTTGATAAATTGGTTTCTTTAATTAGACTTGCTCGGTGCCCAATTTGTAAAGAATATGATCTTCAATGGGGAGAATGGTAGCTACATTGTGTGGTTAATTGCAATGCCCAGAGAGTATGTAGCATTATACATAAAGGCCGGTCAAAGTGATAAATTAACATTATTCATCACTCTGCCTGACTTCTCTGGGTATTATAATTAATGCTCGCTCACATATATGACTGAAGTTATAAAATATATAAAAAGTTTTTAGGTTCAAAACATTGTATTTGTTCATGATTCATTATGTATCAAAAGAATATACTGCTATATAAAGCTAATCTTAATACATGACAAAAGAAAGTTTTTTTTTTAACAAGTATTACAGCAATACAATCTATTGAAAAACAACAAAAAATAATCTAAAAAATCGATAGATCCTTTTGCTATAACCACTGATTTACAATTGGATGGATGATTTAAAAAAATTCACATTTCCCCAATAGAGATAATCGCATTTTAATATTTCACTTTGATCTTGAAATAATAGGTACATATACCAAAAACGAATATCATTTTTTGTTTGCCATTTTCAACAGTTAGTTGCGCTTTGACTGCCGCCCTTACACAATGTGTTTTTTTTTTTGGTTATTCTGGTAACTATACAACCAAGAATGAATCGTAATTTATAAAACTGAAATTTAACAACTAATCAAAGAATATATTCAAAATTTGATGTTATATCATTATGATGTACTGGGAGATGTTTTGAATGCTTGTAAGTTCAAAGATAGTTCAGAAAATTTTGAGTTGAAAAGTAGCCCTGGAAGTGGATGACATCATACTGGCTGCCGAAATCGAAAACAATCCAACTTTATCTATTGTAAAAATTGCGAACAAACTCTAATACTTATGGTCAAGCGTTTAACTACATCTTAAAAGAATCAGCAAGGTGTGGAGACGAGGAAAATAAATATCGCATGAACTGAGTGAAGAACAACTAGGCGATCAAATAGACGCTTGTGAACAACTTTTGGAAATGGAATCAGAAATGCCATTTTTACAACATCTGATAACTGGAGACGAGAAATGGGTGCTATACTCCGACCAAGGACAAAAGGTCAGGTAGCGAAACCCACCGCTAAGCCCGGCCTTACAATGAAAAAAATCCTTCTGTCAGGGTATTATTCACTTTAAAACTCTCAAACCTGGACAATGCACAATTATATCGTGAACTGGACCGTTTAGCAGCAGATTTTTTATTTTATAAGCATTCAAATCTTTTATTTAAAAAAAACAACATTCCTTTTTGGTACCCCTAATATTATACATACATAGGTATTTTTATATACAAAATAAAATACAATTTGGTAGAATTTTTATTTCTCTTTATTATAAAAAAAACCATGAAAACATGGATACGTCAAAATCTGATGCGTAATTAAATCATGTGACAAAGACGTGAACCTCAAAATAACCATTCAAGATGTCGTTTTCTATCATCTAACTCATTATCGGACTATGAAGTAGTAACAAGCATATTGGGAATGTCTAAAAAATCATCAATATCTCCACTAACAAAAAAGTCACCTCCACCGTTTTGTTAAAAGAAGTTCATAAAAGTAAAAATAAAATTAATAAATATTAGCATTTTGACGTCATTATGACAGTGTGTGTTAGATTTTCAAATGTATCTAAAATTGCGGTCATTTGTATGTAATTAACTTTTATCTATGGTATAAAGGAAATCTGGCAACACAAAAGCTATATTTATATGGAGGAAAAAATGATGATTGCCAAGGAAAGAAAAAATAAAATGAAAAATCCATAGTAAAATCAATATCACACTGCAGGAGCAGAATGGTGGCACTACTCTCAAGTGGAGCCCGCATACGGTGGAGATGGCAGTTTGGGCACACTGCGTGATGTCAGAGCTGCAGCCTGACCTGCTGGGGGCGCCAGGAGGGGGAGGGGCCAATGGGGGCCCACAGCCTCCGTTGGAGACGAGTGACGAAAGCAACCTGGAGTCACCACACCTCACAAATGGTAACTATTAATCTTATACAAGTATACTATGTTTCCTTACCTACATGGGAGTCTTAAAACCCCGTGCAAATGAATATGTACTTTTGATTTGTATATGATTGATATTACAAAAAAAAAATTTAAAAGATGTATACAGTAGAATTAATTAGCATTAATTCAAATCCCCTTTTATTCAAAAATTTTAAGACCCGAATTGTCAGTTTCATACTTAATCAGCCTCTTTAACACGAAAACCCCATTAACGTTTAGTACAAAATGATTTTCAGGCCCTCGCGTCATAAATCAATACATTTTTACGTTACATAATTCTAAAATTAAGAGTATGTTATAAAATAATAAAGCGTACAATTTTTGACCTCATATTCCCGTGTGAAGCGTTCTGTATGTATTTCGCGATATCTGCCGACAATGTGTGTGCCAACTTGTGCGCGACCTTTATATGAAGATATATTATGTCACGATAAAATTGGATAATTCCGGGTACGCTTTCTTCAGTTGGCCACTTTAGCATTTGGCCACACAATATAAACATGACATATTCCTCTTTCCAGTCTTTTCACTAATAACTGTGTTTTTTTTATATATAATTTTTTTAATGATTGACTTTGTATTATTTCAGGTATTTATGAACAATTATATTTCTAATAACTGTGTTATGTTAATCTTCATTTTCCTTGAACGGCATTATTCTTATTATTTCACATGAAATTTTTCCAGTGATCCCAAGACATGCTCATTTGATGTGGTAATAAAATTTGTATTGTGAAAGTGTCAAAAAATTAAACAAGGGATAATAGATGATTTTGTCAAGTCCATGTCTGAGAATTAAAAATGTTTAAATTTAATTTAATTTAGTGTTATAGTTATTAGTTATTGTATTTAATGATTGTTTAATTTCCCGAGAACATTTGAAGGTAGAGAATCTTTACTTATTATGAGAAATAGACCTAATATTCAACCTAATCAGTTTCAATAATACATTATAATAAATTACATCAAGATTTTGTATTAATATAATAAATACTGCATTTTTAAGATGATTTTGCGAAATATTAACCCTTTCCCTGCCATAAGCGAATATATTCGCACTAGTTCGCCAGTCCTGCCACGCCGTGAGCGAATAAATTCGTTGATCTTTATGCCGTCATGAGAGCGTAAAATGCCAAAATATGTAATGCTTTTCACGAAAGTAACAGCTTTTTTCATGACTTTTGTGATATTTTTACGTGATCGCATTGTGAAATTTGTAAAATTACATTTTTATTTGGTTCCTTGAATTTATTATTAATGGGTTCTGCTGTAGTTGTCTAGCCGACAATAAAAGTGGTTAGGCGGTAGACATAGATAGAATAAATGTCTCAAAGAGTTTTAAATCAAGATTTGCACCATATAATTTTTTTTATCTAATTAAAATATTTAGTGGCACTAAAATACTTTCTCCATAATTTATACAGAGCAGTAATGTAATTCCTTTTCCCTATTGAAGTATTTTATTACTCTAGATGATAATAATAATAATAGCTTTAAATTATTTTGACATTGTTAAATTGGAAAAGATTGATAGAAGATTTTTGATCAATAATAAATATCACAATAATTATTTGACAGCTACATCAGATTGATTTAGAAACCGCATTAAAACCTATCTGTTGTTTCTTCAGACTATCAAGAATGTAATATTGTGTGCAGGTAAAATAGCAGTAGAATCACTGGACGAGGCGACAACTTCCTGCACAGAAGACTCTCTGGACAAGGCAGCCAGTCCACTCCCGCCCACCAAAAAGTAAATATTGCTTATTGTTATAGAAAGTTATTTTAAAAATGTTGCCTGAAACAATTTATAATATTATTATAGTTTGATTACCTGGCTCCTTTTATACATAAAGGCATGTGATTGTGGCAGGTGGTTTTTCTCCCGTATAAATTTCACAAAAATAACTTCATTACTATATTCCCAATTATCCAGAATCAAATTAACCGGAACAGTAAAAAAAAAAACAAGCATTTACTCTTTGCAAAATCATCACGCTCTTTTCATTTCTTATAATCATATTTCATGTAACTGAGCAGCATTATCTGTGTTAACAGAACCTCAGAAGTGATAGACGGCAGCTGCTCAGAAGAGAACTCCTTGGGGGCGGAGGAAGATGAGGAGGTTCCGCCGGCCAAGAGGCCTCGCCCCGCGCAGTGACCATCCGCCCCCCTCGCCCGGCGCGCCCGCACCTAGTGGCCCATACCGCTCCGCACCATTAGGTGCCTAGCGGGCCACACTGCCCCGCACCTAGTGGTGCACACCGCCCCACGCCACAATACCACATCACTGCCCTCGTTCTCGACACCATCTAATCATAGTCGCTCTGGTAAAATTGCCAATCTGCAACGTATCCGTTTAGGAGAAGCAAAATATTATTGATACACAGCAGTTAAATCATTTGTCAAAACTTTCATTCATCATTGGTAAGGTGTAATGGGGTAAATTGAGATCTGAAAGTCTACGTTCATCTTTGAATCATTTATCTACCACATTATCAGATTGGCATCTTCGCCCGAGTGTCGATGATACTATGATGTCCTTTTTTTTTGTTTCATTTCGTGGTCAATCATTGGACAAAAAATTTCTTTGGGATATAAATATATATAAACGCTATCTATTTTTACATGCCACCTTGTAGTGTATCGATGCTTATTGCGAGTACCGTGTAATAGGATTCCAAATTATTATTTAAAATACTTTTTTTTTTTTTTTTTCAATTTCATACTAAAGTGTGAAATAGGACAATGTTTTGGGCAATAAGTAGGGAAATTGTCATTTTTCTACTTCTCCACAACACAACCTGTCTTAAAATATTAATATGTGATATTCACAATAAGTTATCAATATAATATGATGGTTTCATAATAATTTTGTTATGAATTTTTAAACTATATTACAAATTTCCATCTCATTAATTTGTTAACCACTTTTTTTTAAATTTAAAAATGTAATATTCATCTCTGATTAGTGACATCTGCCACTCACTCTATTGGACTGTCTTCAGACAATCTGAATACTGGGGATATTTGAAATTCAAATGTCACCTAGTAATGTATTATACATAATATATTATATAATATATTAATCTTTTCAATTACCTCATTTAAAAAAAAATCAATATGAGCATGCATTTTTTTTTAAGGTCTTATCGGTAAATCACAAGGGCCTCGACACGGGTTGAGAGCTAAGTCAATATGATAATTTTCTGTTCTGGAGTGTCCAAATTTTTCTTTGGAAAGTATGCGCAATGCGATTCCATATTCCAATCCAAATGGATGTTTGTAATGGAATTATAAATAATATTTCTTGTTTGAAAATATTATAAAATGCATTAAAAATAATTGTGAAGTGGGTGATGGTATTCATAAAGCCGATTAACATAGGTAAAACTTAAATTAGTGTGGAATCAAAATGTGTACTTTTATTCTTAAATGATTTGTATTTGAAAACCGCAAAGATTTTAAAAATATTAATGAATTATCGGTACAATGAATTTATTAATTTTAATGAAATAAAATGAAAAAGTGCAATCTGTTACTTTCTCATTTAAATAATTCCATTTTACCATATTTTCACTACTTGAACATGTGTGTAAAAGGTATTAATGTATTGATTTTTTTTATTTATCCAAGTTTTTAATTCAACTACAGTGGTAATTATTAATATTTCATAATTATAATCTTATAAATATTTTTTATTATATTTTTATTTGACAAAAAAGATTTTTTTTTTGTTTGTGCATATTTTATTTTGAATTTGAACACAGATTAATATATAATTCTGTCAAGTATTTGTATAAAGAGAAATGTCAACAATTTTATTTTGATCACTTCCAACAATGTATTGTCTGATGTTTTTACAACTAGCTGTAATTCTAAGCATTATGAATTTCTTTATGAAAATGAATTAATGTTTTGGATGCGCAGATTGTCCGCGCGTGTTGTGGTGTTCTCACGGCGAGGCTCGGTGGTGTAATATTTTCTATGTACTTAGTTGCGTATACTGAGTGAATGGTGGGCGCAAGGTTGACATACCTACAAAGTGACAACGGTGCGCGGTGTAGCTTTTAGGACAAACATTGTACCTAGGTAATTTATTTTCCAATTCCATTATGTAATGTTAATTAATAATGATTAAAAACAACCTAGCATTAAGCAGAGGTGACGATTTTGTAAGTTTTGTAGGTTACTAATAAGTTAAGTTTTGATCATATAATATTATCGGTTACAATAAATATATATGTATATGAAATGGAACGCGCCAGGGAGGAATGTAATGATTTGTATTATTACAGTTTTGTTTTTATATATGTATCGACATACAGACAACCGAATAAAAGCTAACAAGGGCAGATTTTATAATCTCTGTATACGTCGTCCAATGTATTGAGAGACACATTCCAGTTTATATTGCAGTCGAGCCTGTTTGGTTCCGAGCGCGGGCCGGTCACACGGTCAATCTTGGCGCCTCCTCGCGTCTTCCCCCACGGTGTATTGTATCGAGGGATAGACGGTTGTTGATGGTGTTCTCCAGGGCTGACTAGTGAGTGTATAATTAGTGTGTGATTGGCCAGGGCGGCGGACACTATTCACAAATTATTGCCTTTTAATTGTAGTACATAAAGTTAAAAATAAAAATACAATTATTTCTACGGAGAGTGGGTGTGGATGATGGATGTGTCGTATAGATCGAGTACCGACTGATCGGATTAGATTTAATGTTGAGTGAATGCTATTTTTTTATATTTTACCACGGAAAGAGAGTCCTTTTTGCTGTGAAAAGTCGAAATATATTGAATTTAAAAAAAAACATGTATAAAAATCTAATAAATAATTGTCACAAAATATAACAACCGTTCTTACTACTAGCCGTCTTACATAAGTAGGATTACAAAAATATGGCCTTAATAATTCTGCAGTGGCGTGCGTTGGAGGAAGACGTGTGACTTCTCGCACGCCCGAACCTGAAGAAGTGTCGAGCGGGAGAGAAACTTACCCAAAACATTTGCTGTGGCACAACCAATTTTAGTCTTATTGGAAATATAAACTACATACTTTTATTTATGCCTTTCATTCAACTGTTCCACACATTCCTACCCTCAATCCAGCTACCAACTACATTCACCAATTGGAAAAGTTTGCAGCGACTTCAAATTAAAATTGGTACTTGGCTCACTACACATGCAGAACTGAATAAAGTGTGAAGTTCATTAGTTATTCAATACTTCAGTGTGTGTAATACTAAGGTGAAGTGTTTGTTGCATTCACTTGACAAAGTTTGATTTTAAAATAGGCTGAAAAATAAATAAGTAAAACAAATGTGAACTTTTTGATGGGACAAAGTTTTTAGAACTTTTTATTTTCACATATAATGGAACATTCAATTAAATAATATCTTTTCATTTGTTCCCTGCCCAGTCCGTATCGAGGTGAGCAGTATGTAAATGAATGAAAAAAATATTTAATGTAGACTGAGGTGAACCAAATCAAAATAAAGAACAGTCCGTATTTGAAACATCGCAACAGAAACGAACTTGTTACACATTCACATTATGTACTTTGTTCTTCTCCCCTGTGCCCGATGCTACAAACGTTTAATTGTTTCAACTCATCATTTAGCTCAGGTGACACTTGTCAATTAGAAAATGTGTGGGAGTGTTAGGTACACAATGTATAATATTGTATAAAAAAAGTTCTAGAATTCAGTAGCGATGTATATGATGTCTGAAGATGAGATGTTATTTTACTATAACTTCATAAAGTATTTGCATAACAAGCATGTTTTGAAATTCTTAGATATGGGACAATTCGATAACCCATTTTTTAAATTTTATTATCTTTTTTAACATGAAACAAATGATTTATTTACACATGGTTCATATCTACAATAAAAAGAACAATTATGGGTCAAGATGAGAAAAGTCCAATATAAAGAAAAAACTACACATTGAGCTGCAGAAGTTTATAATTTGCCTTACACAAGTCTTCAAAGGTGAGTTTCTTGTCTTCAAACTCACTGTTGTGTTGTTATTTAAGCTATTGAAAACCTACTATAACCGGCAAACGACAGCATGGCAATATTCACACCCAAGTAAAGATATTTGAAAGTACATTCAACTACAGTAGGAAACACTACAAAAGGCTTTCAGAAAACAGAAATATATCGACCAATGCCTAACTAAGTCAGAAATGACAAACAAATAATGATAATAAATACCTCAATCTCAGTTTTCAACAATTCATAATACACAACCAAGACTTCTATTTTTTACAACGAAAACTGAGGTTATTGAAACTAAAATTATTTCTTTCGTCACCTGCGAAGGCAACCACTACAAAAATGACACATACTCACGTGTCAAATAATATTGATTGTTCTCAGTATTAAAAGAAGGTAAGTTTGATTCCAAAGATTTATTAAAAATTAAAATTTTGCATGACCCATTTCGACCTACAAATTGGGACGAGCTGGGTATTTCTCACATTAGAATAAAATTTAAGTTTCTTTTCATTTTAGATGGTTATTAATATGGAGAAATGTATGCTGCTTTCGAATTTATAATAAAAATTAAGCTTATAACGTTAGCAATGAAAATGTAAGAAAGTGAACACAATGAAGTTCTACATCATAGTGCTTCGTACAGTGTTGAACAATCATTTTAAGGATTTGGTAGACAACCTAACACAAATAACGCTATTTAATAATCCTAGCAAATACACTTGGCGATGAATATATTAATGCAATCATCAAACATTTATATCCGCTTACTTTTGCTTAAAATAAAAAATATCTTATTGAATTATTTATTTTATTTATCAATTTAAAGATTACAGCTTTATATTTTCGTGGAGTCGGCATTTTAAAAATATTTTATTTCTTGACTGTCTCGCGTGCCATCGCCTTATTCTTTTACTTCATCTTTTGCGATTCACACCCACTTCTTTTTCTCTACAATATCCGATCTTACAAAAATCTCAATTGTTATTACTTGTTATTTTAAAAAAAGAGTCAACATTTCCATGTTTATACGTGAGTTACCCTGGTTAGATATCGACATGGGGAATTATTTCAAAGTGAGCAAAATAAGTCGAGAAGGTAAACAAATTGTTTTTCCAAATAATTCAGTGATCACGCAGTCAGTATGAATATTTATTTATTATTGATAATAAAAAAAATACCAATTTTATTATAGGATGCCTTGTTCAGGCTAGGCACGATAGCGTTCATTATCACGTCATAGAACTATATGTACAGCATCAAATTGTTCAACCATATTTTTAAGCATTTGAATTGCATAAAAATATACACTTTATTGATTTTTCTGTTCATTAAAAAGTTTTGGCACCAACTTTCAATGAACTGATGAACGAAATCTTCAGTTCATTGATCTTCACACCTTGAGACAGAATTGTGAGTTTTATGGTCCATTCTTTGGATATGTTTTCCTGCCCTCCAACTGATTTGTTTTCTTTGATTGGGGAGTTCCATCACGCTTCAGTCTGCATGGGAGGCTGCTCCTCTCCTTGTCTGTGCTGCAGCTGCGGATATAGGGGGGCCACACCTGAGGGGTTGGCTAAGCGACCAGCAAAGTCCATTCGGCGCATGGGACTACGAGATGTATCACCACCCACAAATAGATCCAGGACCGACCTTAAAAATAAATAAATTAATACACTGACCATGTATGGACATACTCTCCAACCGATATATGAATAGTTAGGCTTGAATGCAACCAAAATTTACAGATTCTGATCTGTCATTATTAAAATTAAAATAAATTCTGACCTGGGAGTGTTATAGATAGATGTATGAGCGAGGATAGCCTGCGCTAGGGGTGGTGCAGGAGCAGAGCTCCCGGAGGCAGGGGGGGACATGGGGCTATCTGTAGTTGCCCGGATCACTGAAGCTCGCACCCCTGAGTCACTGCCGCTGCCTGCACTGGCACCTGGGGAAAAATGCTTTATATAATAAAAAAACTTAGAGTAACCAGAGAATTAAATAAATGCCCAAAGAATTAAAACACTCCCTTAAATTTTTTACACCTCTGTCCTCTTTATAACGAGTGATCTAAATAAAATAAATTACAAAAAAAATGGTAACTAACTACTAATAATACTAGTAATAAACTACTGGGTTGTCATTGTTAAACTGACAAATATGTAATTATCCACTGTATAAATTTATTTGACCAATTTGAAATTACAGCTATTTTTTTAAATTTTATCGACACATTTTCAAATACGATTATATGTTGTTGATCACATTATCTGTGGAATAAGATAATTCACAGGTTCAATCTCGAAAATATGTATTAAAGTACTGAAGAGAATTAGAGAGAGAGGTTATCACCTGAATCCGCAGTGGAGCGACAATCCCTCAGGCAGTGCAAAACGGCCCGGTGGCCCGGTGAGCTCTGGTGTCCACGCACCAGCGTCTCTAATTCCCCCCACACTTGGCGCCACTGCTCTTCTCTCCTTACCCCTTTACTCCTGTTCAACAATACAATATTAATCTGTAGAGATCTCACATAAAGAAGTCAGACATTTAAAAAAAAAAATAGAGCTGCGAACATGGAATACATGAACTTATTATTTTCAAACTAAGCTTAACACTTGTACTATGAAAATAGGACTAACTTGCTGGTCTCCTGGAAAGAGGTGCGAACCCCAGACCACTAGATCACTAGGTCATCAAGCTACTCAATAATAATTATAACATCACATATACAGTGGACTCCGATTATCCGGGATAGACAGTGAAAAAATATTCAAAAGTTACAAAAATCCCATATATGCACGCCCGCCTATTGCTGTCCGAAAGTAACGTTTGTGCAAACGCAAATGCCGACTGGGATGTTGTAGGTGGTCAAAAAAATTTCACCATAAATATTTTTTTTACAGAATTATTATTTATTTAATTTAAAAAAGTAAAGAGGATTGTATTTGCCCTATAACTGGTTTTTGAATAATACATTTCAAATATTTCTCAGTTACACTTTGGTCTGAATGAAGCCAATCACATGACGATTGCCCATCAACATCCTGCACCTGTCAATTTGTCAAATTGTGGTACCCCTGACAGTAAACCCCGCCGCCGTCATAATTTACTACACCGCGATCTTTTGTACACAAGTGACAATGACAACTTTCTGGACGCAACTAATCCTCATAAAACAATAAAAAAAAGAATGTTTTGGACTCTTTGGACACAACGGACAGCTGAAGTGCTCGACTCTAAAACATGTGTTTGAACAATGTAGAACATTTAAAAAAAAAATCATATTAAAGCCTCGGTTAATCCACATCCCAGCTGATCCGATCCCGGATTATCGGGAGTCTACCATATATACTTTTAAAGGTGCACTTTATTCAATATTGTATATTTCTGACAGTTTAGTTGCATTCATAAAAACAGAAAAACAAAATAATTAATAAAACAGTATATTAACCTGTGACCCAGGTTTGGTATGGCGAGGGGTTCATGCCTTGCCTCCAGTCCTACCAGGTTAAATACAACCTGTTTGCATTGCACCACCTCCTCTTCAGTGAGAGTTTCCTTCACCATCAGCTGTGGCAAAGGATCGACGTACTGGAAAAATCATAATTTATGATTAAGAATATAGTGAAAATGCTGTCTAATAATACAACAAATCTAATGAATGTATTTATTTACAAAATATAAGTTTTTATTAATCTAGAAAAATTGTGAGTTTGGCTTTCATCCCGCTAAACTGGTGTGATTAGAGAAAACAATTACCTCACAGATGTAAGAGTTAAAAAGCAACGTGGAGGAGAGAGTTAGGGGCCAGCAGAGGGTATGTCTGGCTAACCGGATACGCGAGCGTCCCAGGGCTCCAGATCCTCGCAGCGGGGCCAGCTTGTTCTGCTGCATAACTTCTCCAAAGTCTTTTATTCTGCACAGTTAACATAATAATGTTAGTACAGTAGAACCGAAGTACAAGGGACCAAAAAAAAATTGAATTTGTATTACACGGAACCCTGTTAATAAGAAATTAAAGGGACTAAAAATTGTTTAATTTTTTGCGCGACCCGACCGCGCAAAAAATCGCATAAGTCATGTCAAAAGTCGCTAATTTCGTGAAATAGCATACATATTTTGGCATATTATGCAAAATCATCTCGAAAACGCAGTATTTATTATACTAATACAAAATCCTAATGTAATCAGTAAATTAAACAATCATTAAATAAAATACACAATAACTAATAACTATAATATTAAATTAAGAATAATAACAAATTAAAAAATTTTTAATTGTCAGTCATGATTCGGCTTGAAAAAATCATCTATTTTTTCTTGTCTCATTTTTTGACACTTCCGCAATTCAAATTTTACCGCCGCATCACATGAGCACATGTGTCTCGAGATCACTGGAAAAATTTAATGTGAAATAATAAGATAAGTTAATAATAATGTCATTCAAGGAAAATGAACATTATTAACTGTTATATCCTTAACCCGACTATTACGGCTGCAAATAATGATGTCTTCTTGTGTTTGGAAATTCAGGTAACCAAGAACTCGATGTACAACAATACAGTCTATTACGGATCTCACAATTATGAATATAATATAAGAGATGTATTCTGATCTACGATTCCGGAGAGAAAGAGCATGCGCCCAAGCGCGACGCACTTTTATCCCTTCCACGCTACCATTCTTGCCAACTTGCGCACATCATACAATCGCTACATCATGATACATTATATTAACATATAACATAACAAAAAGACCACACGCTTTGTCAAACTTTTATAACGTACTCGAAATTTTCGAATTATGTAACTTAAAAATGTATTATTTATGATGCCAGGGCCTGAAGAGTTGATTAAGTTAAGAAACTGACAATTTGGGTCTTGAAATGATTGAAAATTTTGTATCAGCAATGTTTCTTAATTTTTAAGAAGAGTATAATATATGACCTGTAGTCTGTGACGCGCCCTCCAGGTCCCTCCGATACACTAGGGGGATCTTCCAGGGCGGATCGCCCAGCCCCCAGGCCATGGATGAAGATCTCCCCTCCGTGAGCGGCCAAAACATGAGACATTACCTTCCCACCTCCTTTCCTGTGAACAAAGTTGCAAATGAAATGAGCTGCTCGGATGTAAACCAACCATGGTAACTGAGTAAAAAAAAAGTTTTGTAATGTTACATTTTGAGTGTTTGTTTACATAAAATTGTATATTATAATGTATTAATATACTAGCAATTTTCAGTGAACGAGGACATAACATTACTATTACCACAATCTGGATTCTGCAGACACATCCAAAATGTGGACTGTATATTTTATTCACCATTTCGTCAAAGGTTCCGATACAGTATAGACGCAAAGTCTCGAATTAGTATAATATTGTTATCTGTACCGTACACGTATAACCACACTGGCTCAAAGTCGCTAATTGACTGGGCGGCGGCAAGGACGGGAAGGGACAGGAAGAGGGGGAAGGCACAGTGCACAATTTTCGTTCAATAATTAATATTTATATACCAAATAAATATATGTCCCAAACAATAATAGTAAGTAGTTTTTCAATTTGAATAAATATAATTAATATGCTTTATCACTGCACATATCAGTGAACAAATAAATTTATGCGACGAGTGCATTCTATACGTAGAACTTAATCTCTTGGAAATTTGAAGCAACTCAAACTTTTAAAAATATTTCAAGACCCATATTATCAATTTCAATACACCACATCATTTGTTAAGAGGCTACTTTCATTTTTCCAGTTTGAATTTCGAGATATTTTTGCATTTTGCATACCCTTTCAAGATGAGACTAATAGTTAATTCATTTACAATATCAAGTAAACATAAAAGTGTGTTATTTTTTACGTAAATATTGCTAGAGTGAAAGGTATCAATAGAAAAGGACAAGTATACAATTGTTGGTTTTCTTAAATTCCTAGGTAATAAAGCTATCAGAAAATAGCCATTTCTTCAACATTCATAATACATATGTGTTGCCATTTGAAATTATCAAGCGAAAATTAAATAATTTGTTATAGTTCTAACCTAAGAATTTGTTATGTTTATGATAAAAACCATTGTGTCGATAAACATATGATTATAAAATACTACAATTTTGCCCCGATTTATAAGGAAAAAATTGACGTAAATTCACACTGATAACTTGATATTGATAACTTTTGAAGCAGCTGTATTTGTGAAGAGAAAACTATTTATGATAATATTATATAATAATCATACTCCGGTTGTAATAAAAAAAAACTGTTTTTTTTTTAAATATTTATTTATTGTTTTAATAAATTACATATATATTTAATATTAAAATATAAATGAAAATATGACAAAAGTATTATTATTCAATGTTAAATAATTAGTTGTTCATCGAGCATATTATCGTTCTTCAGAATTTTGTTGTTTTTTTCTTTACACGTATTCAAAACAAAATTTGGTCCACATATATTATATTTTAAACTGAATTTAGAAATAAAACTTTGTTCTTTCACATATTCAATATTCATTCGTGTGCACTCAAATATCGATTTGTGGGAGTAAATTTGATTAATTTGAGAAAAGAATTGGTGTATGTCGACTACTCTTTTGCCATCCAATTTACGAAGTTTACACGAGTCCACACATTCAATGCTCAGTTCGGGAACATCCTGAAAATTATTTATAATATTATTATTATTGTTATTTAGTTATCAGTATTTTTATGTATAAAATATTAAAATAAGTGTTTATTCATTTATATGACTATAACAAATACATTTGTATCCATAAGACTGGTCTGTCACGTATAATTCTTTTGATAAAATAATTTATCTTTAAGGATATATATTTCCAATAAAAAATAATTTATCTGCACTATATAATATATGTATATTGAACTATGTAATTTATATTGTTAAATCAAATAGATAATTGTTATAGAAATGGTAAAAATTATCAACTTACGTCGCGATTTTTTTTCAAGAAGTTTATAACCATTTAAAATTTTATTGTAACATTTCCTAGAGCGTGTCAATGGATACTTTTTGACCTTAGACATTTTGAGTCACAGGAGGCAGTAATTTTAGAACAATAATGTATATAATAATATATTATTGACTTTTCATTTCATTATTGATTGATTCACGCGCATGCGCTGGCTGCCATGCACTGGCCGCGAATTCGTTAGCTACCACGCACTGGCCGCGAATTCGTTAGCCATCATGCACTGGTCACGCATTCGTTAGCCATGCATGAGCTGTCAGATTCTAAAACCGGGCAGATGACGAATGTTTAATGTTGAAATATAAAAATTATAATCTGTTTTCGTATAAAAACGCCCCAAAACCATACAATTTACAAAAATAAGCAATTGGTATCAAGAATAAGTATAATATTCATTCATATTGTAGTCAAAATTTGTATTAAAATGTGTTTTATGGGCAAATTTAATTAAAAAATTTCGGAGCGCTGATATTAGGACCGCCATCGCCATATTTGAATGGCATACTGACAGTGTGAGATATAATTAATAATATCGTATTTCATAAGACGGAAAATATATTATTTAAAAAATTATTATTGTGTTTCTGATATTAAACTTAGTTTTAAATAGTAGTTGAAGCCTCAAAGCATGTGAGTAAATATAGTATATTATTTAAAAACGTATGTTTTTACTAACACAACGTATTTTAAAAACGTCAAAAATTCATCAAATGTACTGCAAATTGAATGATTTATAACTCTATTCATTTTTAACATTTTGCTAATTTGGTTTCCTACAGATTTGTCTCCGTAATCTTGGTTTCAAGATTATAAGAAAATATATTTCCTTTATTTATTAAATCAGCGTATTGACTCAATTTCGTACCATGCCTAAAATACATCTAATGGTCGCGGTCTTTCTTATAATATTTGTATCGTCTTAATTATGACAAATAACATTCAGTTTATTAATTTTATATTAATGTAAAGGTCTAATCTAATATAGTAGTTGAAAAAAAAGTCTAATCTATTGAATAACTTCTGATATAAATGAATAATAAAAACCCACATTTTCGTAAAAAACGCGAAAATATGAATTATTATTGCAAGTCGCGCCTTAATTCTAATATTCTAAATAATCCTGAGCTCTTTACGACACAAATCAATACATTTTTACATAACATAATGTTCATAATTGTACAAACGAGGAGAATGTTAAATTTATCATGAAAACAAAATTGATGGCGTGCAAAATAGTGATGGTTAAACCGTTATTGTGACTGATTGTAACGATGATTGGTAACTGATAATTTTTTTGAGCAATCACTAGTGTACTAGAAATTAAACTTGCAACAGTTAAATTTCAATCATTACAAACTAACACAGCCATAATAACAGTTTACCACACAAATACAAATCGCATTAAAAAAAAAATATACATATTGAACTTTTAAAACTGAATGGGAGGACGACAATTTATAAATATTTCTGACATTTTCAAGTGACCTTTTCTGGTCTGCGCAATAAAGAAATGGTTAAAAGATTACTATTTGCCATTTCCCTCAGATAATTTATAAATATTGGATAATCTTGTATAAACAAATTTCATTTACTTTTTAAAAAATTAATTTAATCACCTCGGCATCTCCAACATGACAGATCTTCCATTAAGCAGGAAGTTGACGAGACAAGCTGAGGGACGTGACGCGACATCTAAAGGTGTCACCCGATGCAGCGGCCCACAGGCCCCCCATTCACCCCAACTCCCACGCGGAGTGCACCAGCGTAGGGTCACCTGGAAGAAGTTTGTTTTTATAATTGGAATACCAAGTTAAGATACCTCCAACATAACACTCTTTTTAAAGAAATACCAAAAAAAGCAAAGGGACACCACTGTTCAAAGTTTTTTCTTTGAACAGTGGTGTCCCTTTGCTATCCTTTCTATATTGTCGATGATACTGCAATACACATATTTTATTTTTTTGATCCAAATTTCTGATCTGTACATCATATCAAAACATAATAATATTTAAAATCTTTATGAAAGTAGATACAGATTCTTTGGTAATTGCCATTTCTCAAGTTGGTCACAATAACATCGTGATTTAATTTCTCAAGTTGGTCACATTAATTGACAAATTTCCACAAATTCCTAAAATTTTTTTCTTTTCAAATATTAAACGTTAATCAAGGACACATGCTTTGGTGGTTTCCTGTATAAATCAATTTTAATAAGTCAACACAGTCAGTAAAGTAAGTGGAATCATAAACAGAAGATCTGGAATCTAGATAATCAAAATGATCACTTGCATTTCAGATCCATGTAAGGTACCAAACAATATTATATTTTCTCACTGTTTCATAGTCTGTGTCAGGATCCTGGCGGGACTTCTCACCGAATACTGGGACGGCAGGGGGTCCTCGGGAGATGTCTGCATGAGCCGCAGCTCCATGGAGGATCTCCACATCATAGTTGGCACTGGAGCTGGCATTCTGTTCTTCCTGTATGGTATAAGAATACAAAAGTAGTTTTAAAATTATGATATAAAACTGTACATCGAGTGATCTGATGTAAAGCATCAGTAATCATTGAATAATAAATAAATACAAATGCAAGGAACACAGAGAATGACACACAAAGCAATTAGATAGATTGAGCTAGATAGGAAGAATAAATTAAAGGTAATCAGAAATTAGGGTAAATTTTAGAAGCAATTTTATTGTTTCTGTTGTGTATATGGAGTCTTGCTCATGCCTCACAGACTTGGCTACCTAAAATTAACACTCTACAGCCATATAGTGTCGAAACGCACCGACCAATAAATAGCAGATGTCAATACATCGTGACACATGAGAAACTAGACGCTAGCGAAGGCCAGCCACTTCTCCACATACCGTTCTTTCGACAACACCTCAAGCGAACCACTCCAGTCCTCAACTTTATTCGTGTAATTAACTTTATACTCGCAGTAAGTAAATACTCACATGCAGATTCATATACACTGAGACATGCATCCACACGTGTGAGACATTAAAGAGAGTTAGGTCTTCAGTCTCACCATGTACAAAATCTTCTGATCTGAATTGCATAACCTACAAACGTCGATCACTCCATCCGAGTGAGTCGACAACTCAGATCGCACATATCGATCACAATTCGTCATATTGCAATAACTCCTACAAGTATTTTTTATTCAATTTATTATTTTGAATTTCACCAATGGAATAATTTGGAATAATGTTCATTTGTATGAGCAGTATCAACCTCATCCTCAGCCAGACAGAATGGTGTTTGTATAAAAAAATCTTCACAAGATGAGCCCGCTTATTTTGATTGATTGATACAATGAAAAGTACAAATAAAAGTCGTTGCCAGAAGTCTAAGTTTAGTAAACGGGCATTTGCAATGGCAGTCCCAAAAGCGTGAAACTCTTTGCCCTCCATAAGAAACAGTGCATCGGAGACTTTATTCTAAAAATATATTAAAAGTGCACCTTTTTAAAAAATCATATCCATAAATTCAAAACACAATTTTTAATTTTAAATACTAAGACAGTGCAGGACTAAACAGTTTATATGTAAAGCGCACTCGAAGTGAAATTTTTAACAAAGATGGCGCTATAAAAATTATCCAATGTTATTATTATTAAAAACTTTCAATACTGGTTGAAGATTTTTAATCGAGGGATGTCATTCACACATGCATAGATAATGGCAATGATAAGCACCATCGTCCCTCAGCTAATAAGTAATAGGTTTAACGATGTGACACAGTAGCCATTTTCTTTAAAAAAAAATTGTATTGAGGTAGACATAATATAGCTGTACATATTAATTGTGCTGCACAGGAACATGCCCCGCAGGAACACTGCAACGGATCGCGGCCCTGAAAATGATCTTTTCAGGCACGGGAGCACTACTCCGTGCCACTGTAACTGGCCGCCAAGTGGAGAGGGGCCCCGTCCTCTCGAGCTGCAGCCTCAGACCGAAGGCAAGTCGAGAGGGAAAAACAGTTTTATTGTAAAAATAAAGACATGTTAATTGTAAAATGTGAAATAAAGAGAGTATGAGGGGGGGTGATCACCCAGAGATAATATTGTACACCTTAATGTTTATTTAAAGGCTGAAAATGACATAATGAAGTTTTAAGGTGTAATAAAAATCCTGGCCAATCGGCCCAGCATCAAATGTATAAGGCATCGCAGGGAAGACTGGAAATAAAAAGATAAAACACTCGCTATGCCTCTAGCTTAAGGTTTTGTATTTTTAAAGTTATAAAAACAAGCAAAATTTTGTATCTGCCGGCCCAGGGGCTACGACCTTCAAATGGCCGAGAGTTGTGACTCATCAGCTGGGCCGCATGGAGGCGGAGCGAGACTCATGAGCCTGCTCCCATTGGTCCGGCGGTAAATAGAGGGCTTCGCATGCTCATCCCGGGCGCTTACCAAATAAATAATGCGCCATTCTCACCACTGCGCTCTTTGAGTCAACACACTGAGCATTATTTATTTACAATCTCGCCTTGACCCTGCTTGCACTACTGGACCTTCTGGGATTTGACTTCTGGCTGACTACTCTGAACAAAGATTTTTGGATACCCTTTGGACCCCTGCAGAAATCGCTTATCTGAGTACCTCAAGGCCCTACAACACAGTTCTTGATTTCTATACGGAACATTAATTTAATGACAAGGCTTTGATTTGCAAGGCAGTGTGAATTGGGTGACATATCTTCTAACGTGTTTAATCTTTAAATACCAACTGGTATCAGAATCTCTATTCCATCATCAGCACAGTACAAAATTAATGCTTGAATTTTAATAATAACTTTGCGTATGGACTTGTCAACAATGTTGTCTAGTCTCACAAACTCGCATTATGTACTGCTGTCCAGTGTCAAGCGTCTTGATACATATTAGACTAAACTATGGAACAGTGAAAATAATGATAATAATACAAGATGAATGTGAAATTAATACAATCATTTGATGTTAACTCAAGTCCCTTGACCAAATTTAATGTCTAATATGAAATTCGCATGTCACACAATACTCTAAATAAATTTACTCTTATCTGCAATTACTTTTGGTATTGCATTTTTGTTTGCTTATCACAAAATTTTCACAGACCTTGCACAAGACAGTTTGAAATAACCTCACTTTTAAAAAGCTATAAATATTACCTTCATTGGTATTCCAGTGACTGTAGTGCTGGCGAGGTTGTAATGGGGCATCAGAAGTCTCAGCAGACGTGCCGCCAATCGTCCCGCACCCACACTGTGAATTTCCACTGATAAATAATTGCATACCTAAAAAATATTTTGTAGAATTAAACATATTATTGTCTTGATTGGACTCAATGATTTCTTTGAGGAATTTAATAGATATTTAAATTATGAGTTGTGCAACTTAGCAATTTATCTACTTATATTGAGGATGACACAATATCAGTATAATATTACAATTTTAGATTTTTCCTAATAATTCGTAATTACGTAATAAAAATGTATGTGAATTATATACGAGGTGCATTTTTAAGTAAGTACCGTTGCCGGATATTTCTAGTGCAGCGCTGCAGTTGCGCATGCGCAATGGTTTCCTTCATATGTTGACTTACCACATACAACCTTCATATAATGACATTCACATAATGTGGCCATCTTGTAGTGAGTGGTTGAAATGTTCAAGACAATAGATCAGCCTGCCGATTGTTTCTTAAATGCACGAAACATGAAACCAGCTGACATTCATCGCCAAGTGATTTCCACATTTTCCTTCATCTGATGCAGTTCCTTGGTGGCAAGCGTTTTGATGACGATGGTGAACTCAAAGGCGGAATACAGACATGGTTTTCATCCCAGACGGCGTCATTCTATGAAGAAGGTATATAAAAATTGGTGCCCCGTTATGACAAGTGCCTTAATAATGGTGGCGACTAGTTGAGAAGTAGTTTGAGATGTGTAGCGTCCGAAGAAAGTAAAGTGTTGTAAAAATGATAGTTTCTTCAAAAAAATAACAGTAATTACTTAAATAATGCTCTTTGTAGTTTCCAAACAACTAATTTGAAACTCAAGAATAGAATGTATAGTAAATAGATTATAATAGTCACATAGTTTAATCTCCATTACTATTATCATTTGACGCATCACAAAATTCAATTTTCATTAGATTTGAATTTGCAATAGCACTAACATAATTATTAGTTCACTATCATTATATTTTAATTTATTGAAGAATTCCAATAGATGTTCTACGCAATAGATGATAAAATTATGCCATTAAAGTTAATACAAATTAAAGCCAGATGTCACAATGTCTACAAGTCCACAATTTCACTCTAATAACACTCTATGTGGTCAGGACATCACCAATTGCGCACAAATTCAACCAAAAATTATTATTACTTACAGATTTTTTGCAATTTTAGGAATATCTATCTTTATTAAACTCATACAACAAATAAAATGCTGATCTGTACATTGCCTATGCTAAAATTATATATGCATGTAGATTTTATAAAAATATATGTTGTAGATATGTAGTTTTTCTTAAATAAAAAAGGTTATATATAACATATATCACATCAATATTCTAAAAAAGATAGGATAAACTTGACAGTCTCCCGCAATGAAACTCTAACTACCCACTACTTGATCACTACACTACATACTACCTTACCACTACAAGCATGTCGTTTAAGGGACTTAGAAAGTAATTATATTAAGTGATGTAATAATAAATAAGAAAGGGAAAAATTCAATTAGGGTGCCAATAAATAATTTAATAAGACATGCAAATAACTCAATTTTGTTCTGGTATGTGTTTCTAATTCTTTTGAATTCGACGTTTTATGGTTTAGAGCACAGACAACCAAATATGTATATAGACATGAAATAACGCAAATTTCTTGTTTCAATATGTTGTACCACTTATGCAATCAAATAGCTCCGCGACTTTTTTTAAATATATGACTCAATTGGAAGGAAAATTTAAACTCTGAAAATATTATATGCATTAATGTAAAAAATATGTCTTGTTTATACAAAGATTTAATTTTCAAAGAGCAAATACTTTTACTGTTGCGTAAATGTGTCATAAACTATCGGATTTATATTTCATTGGATATATGTGTGTAGAATGCCCCTCGCCTCGCAACTCAAACCCCTCTCCTATATGTACACTTTATTTCATGTCTATTCATTTACTGGTCTATGGTCTACTATAGGTAAATTAAATGATATATAATGAAAAATGAATCTATAAAAATTAACCACCATTTCCAATATGAAAATGTTAAAAAATATTTAGTTTTATAATCAAATATATAATCAAATTGCTTACCTCTCGTATTGGCTGACTGTTGACCTGTGATTCCACATTTGCCGGAAATACATTAATGATGACCAGATGACAGTGGTTGATTCTTATCATTCTTAAAAAAATATATATTCAAAATTTGATACTGCATATTGCAAATAATAATAACTGTAACAATTTACTTAAAACAACAAAAAAATAATATTGCATATTACAAAACTATTATTTATATTACTACTTACTGGGCGTGTTGGGTTTTGTTCTGTTGAAGAAGGACTGTCTGTACAATATCTACCAGGCTCCTCATTGACGCATCGTCCCTTGCACTTGTCACGCAGATTATTCGACATCTACAAAAATGTTCAATTTCAGTTAAAATTAATTTACTCAATGCGCAAATCAAATATAAAAAAAAAATTAAATGTGCAATAATTTTATAATTAACTAATGTTTAGTTATTTTTTGGAATTACAGCAGTTGGTAAATGTCCAGAAATAATTAAAACTATTTTTTTATGAAAAGTCAAAGCTAAAACAATTTGTAGTTTAGACATAAAATATTTACTTGCAAAACCATAGTTAACCATGCATGTGTGTATTAAAATTGGTAACTAACTAACTTACCATCATGCCGTGTCTCCATGGGGATAGACAGAGTAGATAGAGCACCACACTATCTGTCCTGATACACACAATTCTCGCCTCATCCACATTAATATATGTTCTCATACAAGCTCGTTGATTATTGAGACTTCTAATAAAACCATCTTTCAGTATCTGGTTTACCTGGTTGTGTCAAGTCTTCTGCAGATGTCCTCTATTTCTGGTGCCATCAACACTTGCGTCATATATCTTTCTTACCATTCTCTCCTCATTCATCCGTTCCATATGATCAAACCACCTAAGTGATCCTTGGTAAATACAAAAATACATTCAACTTGGTAATATATGATAATCCACCTGTTAAGTGTTTGAGGCTCCTTGTGCGCTCGACCCTGCTGTTGGAGAGATGGTTCAGCCAAGGCCTCTACGGCAGCCCTCAGCCCCGGGACTACCGAGGGGCCTCCGGCACCCGAGCTGCTCACCGAACCAGGAACACCCATCAGACACATTGCATTCAGTATCTATCGATCGATAAAAGTATTTGAGTAATATGTCTTCATGGAAATCAAATTTATATCTATGGCTTTGATCAAATCATATTAAAAAACATTGAATGGGTAGAAAATTATTTTAGCTATCATGTTATCCACATTTACTTTCTCTTTGATGAAGAATTATACATAGATTCACTTTTTGTTCAAAACCATGGCTATGAAATGACTCATGACATTATGTTTCCTCCAATTTTTCACCTGATCTTTTACCATTTTCCACAGTATTTTCCTAGCAAATGCAAAAGATCTGCACAATCACACAATCAGTGTCTCCTATGTAGAAATCAGATAAAAAAAAATATATAGTCAAATATGGTTACAACAAGATCACAGCTGTAATAAGCAAAAGGCCCCAATGATTTAATTTTACGCATATTTCCATAGACTCCACTCATGGTTATAACTAGTGTGCTTCACAGATATACCAAACAATATTAGGTGCCCAGTGGAATACTGCAAACATTTGTATTTTTTAGGTAGTCCCCAATTCTTGTAATAATAGACAAACATGAAAAGGCAACTTAATGTTTAACCTAACCCAGGTTTGCCAAATATGTTTCTTTCAGCAACGAGCTGGTTAAAATTGCACTGGTGGCTGCTTAATTGATTGTCTCATATTCGCCAAACTTTAAATTTATTTTCAAAACATTCTTGTAAATCATTTTAAAGTAAAATTATTATCCATTAAAAACAAACTCAGACATCAAAAACATGTTAGCTAACAGCACTAATAAAAGACAGTCCTTTTCAATTCACGAAAAAGTCATAATTATTTGTGAGTCAGAATGTGGTGTAAAGAATGAAGTTTTCTTTAAAGAAAACTTTTAACACACTACAACATAAAAGAGCTTAACCTCTTCAACTGTGTCAGGAAGAAAAAATATAGTATCGGTAATTGAGAACAATTTATCTTAAGAAATATTATAGATATAAATAATATTTTTACATCTTTATCAAGTTAACGAGAATTTAAAAAGAAGGAGGTTTAATCATCACAGATATAGTGAGTACCAGTTATAACAAGAAAATTTTGTCGGTCCCCTGGTCCTCATTATATTCGAGTCCGACTGTACCTAGAAGTGGTTGACACTACTGAATACTAGCTAAGTTTCTCACTCTATCGAACTTCAGATCTAATGTATTAGGAGAATATGTTTACTTGAACTTACATGTGTTAAATTTTGTTGCGCTGGATTCCATGTGTTTAAAATGTGCGCCGCCGTATCGCTAACAACAAATCTAACCTGAAAGAAACATTGTGAATCAATTTACGACAAATAACTGGAATAAACTTTCTTTGAATCTATGACAAAACAATAATTATAATTTAGAGTACAAGAATTAACATACACTGTAGATTTTTTAATAGTAGATTGTGTTGAGGAAATAGTAGTACATGATACAGGGCTCAATAGTGGAATTTAAAGTTTTTTGAAATATCACATGTTATTAATTAAATATTGTAACACAAAACACATTTAATTTTAAGAAAGTATAATAATAATAATGACTATCAAACAAAAGATATCGTTATTAAGTTATTTTTAATGCAGAAGAAACAGTGGATGTCTGCTAAAAACCTGCCACAATTGGGTAAACCGAATACTGGAGGGCAGCAACTTCAATAATCGACGAAAACGCATAAAAGAGGTAAGAGTGTTACACCAAAAGTGTGGCGTTCTATTCCATCTGCCTACCCATACCTCAACGACGCAATGGTAAGTCGGTTAATTTAAATTTCAAAAACAATAAAACAAATGAGTTACCAATTTCCCCTGGGGAAAAAGATCCCAAACTATTCGGCAATATTCTACAGCAGCCTCTACGCTACAAGTCCACAGAGATTTGGATATTGGAGGTAAAGGAACATATCCCGGTCCTCTTGATTTGGACAAATCAAATTCAATGTGATTTTCTGAAGATATTCCAAAATACGGCGTGTGATCCAAGACAAAAACGGTTTTATGACTGGATTGTAACATTGTTATCGATAGCTGGTAGGTAAATATTAAAAATACTATAAAAAAAACATTATAGCCGAAAGTTAATAAAACTAAAAAATCAACAGAATAAACAGAAATGTCAAAACTCAGCATACCATAGACAAATTTTATTTTATCGAATATAGATAATAATAAAAATTATGCGAAATAATAATATTGCCGAATGTACAAAAAGCAGTAACGCGTACACCGAAAATATTTCACATTTGTTTTTTTATCCTTTGTTAAACTAAACTATGCACTTGTGTTACGAAAAATAAGATTAATTTGATGGTTTCGAGGGACTAGGCTCGAATCCCCGGTCACGTGAATATTGATAAACAAAACATTATGGGTTTTGTTTAAATTTGAATCAAGGAGAAAATATATTATTTTTGAGGCAATCCATAGCAGGGTGCATAATTAGGCCTAGTGTCTAAAATTTAATATAGCCTGTATTTTTTTCTCCAGATGTTATGATTTTTATAATACATAATTTTGGCCCCAGAGTTCTGTTCGTTATCAAAATGTGATTACGATAGTTGGGATGAATATTCAATTTCTTCTATCTAAAAAGAACAATGTTAGTATTTTATAAAATCATATATATTAACTTATTCTTAACATAGTACATACATAAATATTTTTAGATATGCTCTAATATAAACAAAATATTTTTTTTTTGCTTAGGTTCATTTTTAATTTATGTAGTTTCTCCTCCTTTCTTATGTTTTCTGGCATTTCATTAAAAATCTTCATCGCACTGTATATCATCGATTTCTGAGATTTAGCCGTCTTCCTGAATGGCAATCTCAGTCTATCTTTTTCTCTTGTGTAATGTTCGTACTCATATTTATTTGCATCAATTTTTAGAATAAATTCTGCCGATATTTTTTTAATGAGTATTTTATATATAAATACCATTACATTGAAATATATTTTCTATTTAAAGTCATCATATTCAAATTTTTCAGCGTTGCACTGATTCGAATGTATCTTTTTTTTTCTGAGTACTATGTTTTACATATTCATATAATTATATGTTTTGCATATTTTATGAATGCATGTAATATTTATTTACGCTTACATATTGTATTGTATCAACATTAGGTTAAGAAATATATTCAAATTTAAAAATCTCTCGGTTATTTCATTACCACTCCTCTTATTGTCTTATTCTTATAACGTTGATTGGTTAGTCTAAATATACTGCGAAAATGACCTTTCGGACCATTATAGTATGATTGTATTATTACTCATGTAATCTGATAGACGACTATATTTCATAATTGGTGGAAACAATATTTCACTTATTTATAACAGTTGATAATTTTTTTTAACAAAACTATATAAAATAGTATGTGTGATATTTATACAAATTTTGACGTTTGAATATCGCCAAATTATACTGAAATACTATTGGCTAATGGTGATTGGTCACGTGCTAGTATACTCGGACCCGATGATGGTTCTTGACTCTCGTTAACAAAAAAGCATTCAATATTTAATATCATTATCATATCAATATCCAATATGTGACTGACGGAAGTGGCAAGCTGTTTTAGAATTTAGAGCATGTTTGAAAATGACAGGAGATTTTATTTACGATAAAGTATCCTATCCTTCTCAAATTTGACTACTTCCCACTGCAGTGAAGTGCATTTTGTCCATAAAATCCGTCCCATCGAGATATTAAGGTCTTTTGTTATTACGACACAGTTTCATGACAAGGTAATTTTTGTTATTTTTTGTGTTTAAAAATGATCGTTAGTATTTGTATACTATTGTATGATTAAAATGTTGTTTTTGGTTAATTTTCCGATTTGTAATTTGAAAGTTTGTTGGTTTACGTGGAAGAGAATCGGTTGACATTTTTCATAACAAAGAACAAAAATTTGTGATTTTTGATAATATATAATTTAGGTAATTGCGAGGTCGCCGCCCTTGAGTTGATTCTAGAAAACTAGTCGTTATTGCCTATGCATACTTTTACAATATTGAACTAAAAATAATAATAATCAACAGTTTTTATTTTTCTCCACGACTTGTTTCTGATCCCCCCCACATAGATGTCAGAAGAGAAATTTCTCTCGCCTTATAGAATAAATATGATTTCAAAAAAAAAATTCTAAATGCATAACTCATTTTTAATTCTGTTACGATTTTCTCCAAATCTGTTTTCTTTTCTAATATCTTGCTCAGTCATCAATATAATAAATATTCTGTGCTGTAGATTGTAGGGTTATATGTGCCTGTCTGTTCAATTTTAAAACTACAGAGATAGAATCAAATCCATAATAAGCTGATTAATGTGTTAACCTTAAAATCAATGGCACCAATCACCTTAATAATAATAAGATCTTAAATTATAAAAAAGTTGACTAAAAAAAAGTCCTTAGAATGGTAGATATCATAGCACAATCTTTGATATCACACCTATTTATTAATATTGGTAAAATTGAACAAATCACATTTTTTTATAATTGCAGTTTTTTTTATAAATATATATTTTTAAACAATTTAAGTAAACCAATTTTTCTTTATGTTATTTATTTTCTTTTAGTTAATTTATGATGTTCTTATCTTAAATTAATATATATATATATATATCTGCTTTAACACAGCTATTAATGAGTTAATTAATTTTCTCAGATTTTTCTTTTTGGAAATGTTTTTTTTCAACATGGTTATCCACTCACATTCTTTCTTGAAAGGTTATTTTTTAATGTTATTAAGGTGACCTTATTCAATTAATTTAAACGATTCAACATATTATTTTCTGTGAACCATTTGAATAAATAAATTGATTAAAGATTCTTGTCTGTAACACATTAGAAGGTTTCAAATAATTAAATAATTTCTTTCATTTAGGAATAAACATCTGCATTAAAAATGGGTGATTCTGAGAGTTCCATATCGGTTGAGGAATCTCCTGAAACAAATGAGGGAATGACAGGTTTCAAGTTTCCATCACCACCAAGATTCCCCTGCGCAGGTAAAATGAACAAGAAAATAGTTTACCTAAATAATGCATACTTCCTTATAAGTAAATAAAGGTTTTTCTTTATTATCGTGTTATTAATATAACTAGTTAATGTTTTGGAACTCAATTAAAAAACTTTGTTAATTACGTACATCACACTTGTATAATTGTCTAAGTTTTTATTCCATCACTTATCAAAATAAATAGGCAAAATACAAATATTTTGTCATTTTTGCTTAGTCACATTTTCAACTCGCATTAGAAAAGAAGTTACCTATGCGGCTGAATTAAAAGAAATAAAATGAAGAAACATCAGTCATCAATTTTAGAAATTAATTTTGTGTGGATTGGTTAAAAAAATACAAAGCTAGCAAATTAGACATCTTTCCAAAATGTTTTTTACAACCTTAACAATTCAGTTTTTAATTTGTCTGCTGTTTCTATTAAATCATATTAAAATAGGCAAAAATCATTTAATTCGGAGCTAAGAATAATAAAATAACATTTCCTTATAACTTAACAATATCTTTTTTAGTAAATAAAAATAATAAACTTTTCCAAATACTATATTAAAATTTTTAGATTTGTACCTGTCGACTGGAAGCGATGATGAAGAGGACTGGGTAAGCTCGGGGGAAGAGGGAAATTCCAAAAATACCCCACGGAAGCTCTCCAAGTTTCCGTTAGCGCCTCTACTTTCTCCCTTTCACAATCTGTCCACTGATGAACTTCCCCCCATCGGATTCTTTTGGGACATTGAAAACTGTCAGGTATTAATATATCAATCAACTGTCTATAAAATATTAGGTCTCTAACATAATTGAACCCTTACTGGATGAATGCCGTGCACTGCGAGATATGTATATTTCATTAGAATGATCGCATGTTTCGCACTCGCAACACTACGTCCACAAAAACAAAACAAAATGATTGCGTAGTTTGTTCTAATCGTGGGGTTCGAGAAGGATGCAAATAAACATATTTTTATTGTAAAACCTAAGAAAGAAATCCAAAATTAATGCGATGCAATATTACAAGTTGAGAGTTACATTACGTAACTACTAATTAAAATATTATTCTTTTTACATTGAAGTGGGTTTTATCATTATTCCAGTTATTTGGAATTGTTACTATAATATTGAAAATATGCTGAAGTTAATTGCTTTTCTGGAATACCCCACAATTATAAAATAATGACCCTTCTAAATATAAATTTTATTTATATTAAGTATATATAATAGTTATAATAATATGATTTTTCTAGAATATTAGAATTTTGCTTTTATATTTTATTATTTGTGAATGAATTTAATATTAAATTAATCTAATCTTTGCGTATGTAATTTGCGTAATGTTGTAATTTTTTTGAAGAGCAGGCATTGTAATAAATACTATATGATATTACTGACTCTGCAGGTAAACTTCCCGCATCAACTGCCTCGCACAACTCCCTCCCCCCCTGTGAATAGATACCCCTAGTAAGCCCTTTACTATGCCATTACAATCTTTCATCTCGCCAGGTATCGTGTAAAAAAATTACAATGAGGTTACTGCAGGGAAGTGAAATCCCCAGCTTTATTTTCGAAAGATAGCCTTTCTGAATATTCAACTTCGTCGGGAGTCCTAATTAAGCAGTCATACAAGCTAGACAGTTTTATAATAAATTTAAATTATTACAGGTGCCAAAAGGATGCTCTGCTGTGGCTGTCGTGGCTGCCATCAGGAACGCTTTTCTGCCAGGAAGGCGAGAGGCAGAATTTACTGTTGTGTGCGACGCTCGCAAGGAGCAGCCCTCTCTGTTACAAGATCTGAATGATGCTCAGGTAGTTTGAAACTAAAATTCTCCCTGCGTTAACAACTATTGAGAGATTTTAATACTAACTTAAGTGAAAACTACCCAATGTGTGGTAAGACTTTTTGAAATGGTTATATAACATAGACATCTTTAACAAAATCTCAGGTGAACTTACTACACGTGTGCGGCACGCAGAAAAATGCCGCAGATGACAAGCTACGCCAATGCATGCGACGTTATGCAGAGTTACATGCCGGAGTGCCGCCGTCCCCTCGCACCAGCAAGGCCCCGCCTGCCCTGCTTCTCATATCGGGTGATGTGAACTTTGCTGCAGATCTCAGCGATTTCAGACACAGGTGACGTTATTTCTGGAAAGGAACAAGTATTAATATGTATCTATATATTTTTGGTAAATTATTTTCATGAATCAAGTAATAAAAATGTAAATATTGTGGTAGCTGTCCTGGGAAAAAGTTGTCAAAGTAGATAATGACTGTACAAATAAAAATAAAACTTTATGCTAGATAACTGATCTAAAAAAATTAATATAATATGTACATGTAAAAATATAATTTAGTAATTCATAACATCTTTTCAATTAGGGACGATTTTGCTATCCAAAATTGAGGGGTTCAAAAACAAAACTGCCATACATCCAATTAACAAAATTGAGGTAAATACATTTTGTAACTGATTTTATAATCTGAATAAAGATTTTAAAATTAATAAGTTTTTGATAAAATGCTTCTAAAACATACAAACATGTTTTCAAGAGCAGTCATCATTTTCAAACACCTTTATTCAAACTACCTATATTATCATTAATTGGATAGTGGTGAATTTGTTCCTAAACCTTTCTATTAGCAGAACATGATTGTTTTGGCAGTGTGGAAAACCACTTATATTACATAGTTGTTTAACTTTTCTGAATCATATTAATATTTTATTTATTGTCAGTTGTGAATGTATCATTTTTTTCTAACTCTTGAATTTTTTCCCCCTTATTGTGGCAGAAATTTATTATTAGTGAATCTTGCAGAAATATGGTAGCATTTCACTACTTTTCTGGCAAGTAGTGAAAGCAGGGAGCAGGAACGCTACCGTCCCATGATTACTCCCTATGTGCTGTTTCCTAAAAGTAAATTCTACATTGTGCAAGAAATGGAATCTTTTGAATTCACCCTTTGTATCCATACACTCACAGACCACCAAATAAAAAGACATGAACTAATGCAAATTCCTTGTCCCAAAATTTTCATTTAGTGGCACCCACGCAATCAAAGAGCTCTGCGACCTTTTTTTTTAAAAATATGATTCAATTGGAACGAAAATTTTAATGCTGACAATATAATATGCATACATGTAAAAAATAAGACTTGCTTACACAAAGATTTAGTTTTCGAAGTGCAAATACTTTTACTGTTGCATACATGTGTCATAATCTATCAGATTTATGGTTTGTTGGATAAATGTATGTAGAATGCCCCTCGTCCCGCAAGTAATATTCCAAATCCCTCTCCTATATATATATATATATATATATATATATATACACTTCATATCATGTCTATTCATTTACTACTCTGTGCATACACCTCATTTGCCATTTGACAAATGGAGCGGGGCGCACTTGTTTCGTAGCACTAAGATTACTCATTAAAATTGATATAAAAGTCAGCTCCTGGCACAAATTGTTTGAATTATCATTGAATTGTATTTATATTATAAAAATATATTTGATTTCATATGCTTGAATGTCACGGTGAATGTTAGAAAATAAAATACATTCCGTTGCTCTGATTTGGTGACATATTTATGTTGGCTAGATTCTTTAGCTTTATACGGTAACAGGGGGACATGGACATAAATTGCAATAATTACATAATATTATTCATTGTACATATTTAGTTAGATTTACAGGAAAATCCTGTTAATTCAAAAAATGAACATTCCAGACCAAAAATTCCAGTTTTGTAATAGTGATAATGTTTAAATCCTTGCGCCATAAATCAATGTTTTTTTTACATCAGATAATTACATTTTTTTTAAGTATAAAAATTTTTCATGGCTTTTTGCCTGCGCCTGCCTGCATGTCTCTGTGTGCCGTGGTTCCTATCTACACACCGCGCATGCTTGTGTGAAACCTCATTTTTATGTCTTGGTCTCCGCCACCGCCGTTCATTGGTAATTGTCAAATAGATCGATATTAATAATTGTCACATGCAAATTATTTTCAAAGCGATCGATATTAGCAGCAACCGCTGCAAATTGGTGGAAATTGTCAAATAAATTGATACTCAGAGTTCTCACCTTGTGGATAGAATAGCATTTTCAAGATGTTTCCCTGCGATATGTGAAAATATATTAACATTTTTAATGATGGTGCCTTTGCTTTGTTCATGATTTTTCACTAATTTTGCTGTTTTCGCAAATTTCAAAGTCATTAATTTGATTATCTCAATCAGCTCTACACAATCACATTTTTTTGTCCCTTGAATTGTGTTTTGCGTAATTTGTATTTTAATTTTTTGGTCCTTTGAATTTCGAATTAACGAGGTTTTACTGTATTTGTAAATACAGATAAATTAAGGAAAATTATTACTACTTATTCTATTTATACAGTGTTATTTTTTTTTTTGTATGAGTTTCACACTGTGTCTGTGTATAATTTTGGATCCCTTTTCAGAAAAAAAATGGAAGTGATATTAGTACATAAGAGCAACACCTCCAAAGCACTCATGGCTTGTTCCACCCATCATCACTGCTTCACCGCCCTCACCGCTCGGCTTCCACGTAATTCTAAGGTATCATCACGCTCTTCTCTATTCCCGGACCACATATGTGTCCCACAGCATGGCCGGACCATGTTTTTAATGTGACAAATATATTTGACCAAATGGTAGAATTATATATGTTGTTTAGTTTTTATTTATATCTGTATAGTTATCATCATCACGTGTTTTGCTTAGTTTACCAAATAAAATATACGTCCCTTTTCCTGTGAGTAAGAATTTTTGTCTCTTTGTCTTTATATATTATGCAAACCAATTGGCAGAAGCAAACCTTATTATTTTTTGTATAATATATATTGATATATGTTGGTGCCTCGTTTAGCTATACTTATTATTCTTGAATAAGTTGGATTATTTATATTTTCCATAAATTCCTTATTTGTACAATGTGTTTTTCAATATTAAAATTTTTGGTGGTGAAATTATATGCAGAGAAAATAAATTAAAGTGAGGTGTGCTTCACTTGAAAGAGCTTTACAAATGTATCCACAATATTCATGATTAATTACCCATTTACACACATATCACACAATCATGGCTTGTCAAAATAAACCGGCACATCTGATGCATTTATTTAAGCAATTGAACATTTGTGACTTTGGATTTAATAAACCTAACAAACATCATCTCCAGCAGGTGGAATGGTCGTGCACTTACTGCGTGGAGGTGGACGGAGTGCCCCCAGCACCTGCGGGCGGATCAGCGCGCTTGGCACGCCGCCTACGTCAACTGGCTGACAACTGTGGTGGCCGCGTGCTTCTGCTCAAGCCCCCGCTGGCAACACTACGCTTTCAAACACACCACCAGGCACTGAGGTAGGCCATCACAGTATTATATAGTCCTCGCCTAATCCTAGTCTTCTTCGCTATTTCAGCATATTATCGTCTTACACATGCTTCAGCATTGGCATACAGTGTATTTGATGTAGATTAAAAATTCATATATTGTATCAATACCTGGGAACGTGATGCAGAAGGCAGACCCAACTGAGTATGCTGGAAAATGTTGAGGAGGGATCCTTGTAGGATACAGCTCTTTCAGCGTCTATGGTGCCTCAGCATATATGGGTCCAGAATCTCTTCAATCACATGGCGAATTACAAAAATTGTGTAGGGCAGTGGGACAAGAAGGACAGACAGATGATGATTAATCGAGGCATTGACAAATTACAAAACAGTATTTAGATGAGCAAAATAATTATGCACATTTAAATACTGTTTTGTAAATCATTTTTTAATCCCTAACCATAAAAAAATCATAAAATAATGCTTAGGCATTTAATAAGACACTTAATATCCGGTATGTAGAATCAAGTGAACCCAAAGTATTTATTTTTGTTTTTTTGGTGAAAGTAGGAGCACAATATATATATAAAAATAAACACCTAGACTTAGTTTGTGTTGACTGACACCAACTGACAATTTCACAATCAGTAGGTAGTAAATATAAAACTCCAAATATGTCTTATTAATTTGTCACAATATCTATCAAAAGCCGTGTATCTTATTTGACAATACTCTCTTCTCAAACTCTAAATCAATCATATGTTTAATGTCAATGACCTTTTCGGTGGGTTTGTTCTTTTTGTCAAAATTGAAATATCTTGTTTCTTTCCTAATTGATCAATTATGATGACATTTTCTAGTAAACTAATGTTATTGGTCAAATCTAATCTATATTTCATTTTGTCCAATCAATTTATTGTTGAATCATGGAAGTTTTTTGGATTACCTATTCTCATTATGCAGTTGTGCCAGTCCCTTTAGACATCGTAATAGAGTGTCACATTTTGAATGTACGCAGTAATGTGGATATTTAGGGATTTAAAATCAATTTTTTTATATCGGACCGGTGATTCAAAATTTTGACAAACCGTGATTGTGATTGTTAGAATCAACTCACTGGAAAGGAGCTCAAGATGATGCTGAACTATAATTATTTCAAAGACAGGTAAAAATGTTTCCTCCATTTCCAGATTTTGGTAACATTAAGACACATGTTAAATAAACAAATTTTTAAAACTTTAAACTATTTTTTTAGGGCCCTGAAACGAATGGACGGTGAGGATGTTTATGGTCACAAAATCAGAGTTTTACCACCCATTAGGACTTACTACAATGGTAAATATTCTTAATTAATACATTTGTCTATATAATATTAACTGGTTACCAAAATACTATATAAATGTTCTTTGTGTACAAAGGACATAGGAATTCCTAGGTCATTCATACATCCAAAGTATTTAAAAATATTATGCAAATAAATGTTATTGTTTTTAGGAAATGTGAGATCGTCAAGTGATGAGGGTTACCAGACAGGTGCAGGGCGGCCCATGAGTGCTCCCCCGGCACCTCCCATACCCCCACAAGTACCCCCCATGCCCTCCTTCCCCCCTCTTCCGCATTCTTACTGTCAGAGTGTAAGTGCTTATTCAATCAATTAAATATTGTTTTGACAGTATAATGATATTTTCTTGCGGCAGAAATCTTATTTAATTTTGAAATATCTTTTTTTATCTCTTTTAAAGAGTCTCCATCAATGCTTGTCATATAAAAAATTAATTATTCTAATAGTCAATCAGAAATAAATTGTAAAAATGGAAAGTTGGTGGTATAATATGAAATAACAAAATTTGCGCAGTGATTTGTATGATGATAACAGGCCGAGACGTAGGGAAGTGGAGGGGCTATACACTACTCCGGTTGTGTACTGTGTACCCACTAGCCCGGTGATGATATGTCTTAAGCGAAACCCTGACACTTCACGTGTTTTTAAAAAATATATTTTTAAAATAAAGTTTCATAATTATTAATTATTTTTATTGTTCACCATTTGTAATTGATAAGTTGTAAGTACTATTAATGTAGTCAGTCCATATATTCAAATTTAACTAAGATTCAAGAATGCCTTTTCAATGTTGCCGAGAACACTTTCTCCTTCTGCAGTTTTCGTAAATGATTGTCATTCTTTAATAGACCGGAAACTTGTGGTCTTAAAACATAGTTTGTTTAATTTTCATAGAAAATGACTGAAATGTATCTTAATCGGTCCACAGTTTATCCAGAGTCACTCTTTAGATAAAATAGACAACCTGGGAAAAGAACCAAGTTAGGTCTGGATTCCAGTAGTCACAAAATAATTGGTAAATTAAATCTGGTTGATACATTAATGATATTGCTTAATATGGGGTTTAAAAATTTAGTACATCTGTATTAAGAAAATGTGTTTGGTCACAATGCTTTTTAAATGTGAATTCTCAATCGATGATAAAATGTTTTAGTCAGTTCACAAATAATTGCTGAGTTATGAGTTTATATTAATAAAATTCCTACATGTTATCATTGAAGGCAGTGGAACAAGTTACAAACGAAGAAAATTGGGCTACCACTCCCCTCGCACAATCGTACTCCGAGGAAATGTTGGGATCAGCATTTCGGCGACCTGTTGATCGAACCCCCACTGGATTTCGCAGCATAAAAGGAACTCACGGAAGTCGTCAAGGAAATGGTAAATTTGACCCTTTGTTTATGTCATCAATTCTTTCCAAAAACCATTAGCCTTAATTTTTCTTTTAGCATCATCTGTTGCCACACATCATTATTGGATCTTTGAAAAAAAAAATTCGTGTTTTTGACTCGTAAAAGATTGAGAAGTTTTGTTGAATTGCTTCTCAGATTGCAGTACATATGTTGTGCATTAAAATGAACCTATATTAGAGAAATAAAATAAAATTGAAAACTATGGCAGTTTGTAATGGTAGTGTAGAGATGAAATTTTCTTGATTATTTTATATGTACTTAAATATTATTGCTGCAAGTATTTTTCAGTAATTGAAAATCTGATAAAAACTTTTTTTTTCAAATTGTAGATAATAATCATTATTGATTATTGCAGCATTAACTTTTGAAGCTTGATTGACAATCATAATATAACTGCTTGCCCTTGGTGTCTTGTAAAAATGGATGTTGTGTATTGAATTGTTTTTGTCTCTGTACAGGTACTTCTCAGCTGCCGCCTTCCGTCTATCAGCCAACCCCTTCTCCTTCTCCCTCCTCCGCCATTTCGGTAACCCCTTCCCCTTCACCCAGCCCGACCATTTTAGACTTGACTGCCTGGAACGCATCTGAGCGAAGTTTGAGTGAACACAGGTAACTAGAACGTGACTAAAGTAAGATAGACTAGATGTGAAAAGTTAACATTCAGCCTCTGGTCTAGCAATGAGATAAATTGTAATTGTAAATTGTGACTGATTGGTGTTTGATTGTAACAATGATTGCTAACTGTAATTATTTATAATTCGGTTAATCATTACTCTAACCGTAGTCATTTAACCAAGATGGTATTAAATAAAATAAAAAAATCTACAGCAAAAACGTAAAGGTTCGTATCTCTTTGGGTTTTCAATTTTCAAGTGCAGTAAACATTGCATCATTATCATTACAGTAGTGAAGCAAGATCTGGATCTCCCCCTGGCTCCCCGCCATTTGTGGATATCACCGTTACCAATCTGGAACATTCTGCTGACCCCAATACAGTGAGGAACATGCTACATCGTATTTTCAGCGAACACGTACCTGTTAGTATGCAACCTTGTAATTAAAAACTAAATGTTTGCTAGGGTTAATACTTTTGCCGCTCTTCCCTCTTTTTGTTGTTATTCAAAACTGATTATGTACTCCACCATGTTTGTTAACCCCAGGTAAAACAGGAAGAAAATAGAAAAATAATTAAATAATAATAAATTCAGAATATTTTTAACAGCCTAAATACTAAATAAAAGATAATTTTTTTCATAATTACGCTCTGAGGATATCATTTATGATTATCTTCTTAGCCGTCTGAAATTGTTAAAATTATCAGTTAAATGTACTATGACCAAGCTTATATTTCTATACAGGATCATCAATGGTATGATAAACTGCCCCTAGATTGTTGGTCTGCTTGACTTTCACACACCATTGAGGTCATCGAGACAATTCATTGTACTATTACAGTGCTATTGTCAGAACACATGCATTAGCTAACTCCGCTGTCCCCAGATTGCATTCTTTGGGGAATGAATATGCGGAGGTAGTTGACATTTTTGCTGTAAATTTAACTCTTTATATGACGACTACATTATTACAATTTTTTTTGTCTCAACTCAATGATGATGCATAAATTGCTTTACTTCACATTTTATATTCATTTTTAATTTTGATAATGAAAAAAATATGCTGATATTATATCATTTTTTTTTTTTGTGTATTACACTTCTGATGAAATTTTCTTTTATTTTACAAATTATGTTAATGCCTGAATAGGGTGTGTATAATAATAATAAATAAATAATTGGCAGATTTCTCAGGTATTCTAAGGAAATAAAGTGAAACCCTCTTAATACGATCACCTTTAATACGTTTTCACGCCTAATAGGATTACATTTTTCGATCCCGAAAAAGTCCCATACAAATTACATATTTTTTTTATGCTTAATACGTTTTCCAAACAATAAGTTTCCCGCCCAATAGATTAAAATATTTCTGTCAGAATTCAATTTATCCCTTGTAATACGTTTTTCAAAATTAATAACAAAATGTCCCTTGTAATATGTTTTTTGGAGAATTTTTTTTGTTTGACATTTATAAAAATGAAAGTGGTATTCTTTCAAAGGGTGCAATAAAATGAACTCTTCTTTAAATGGGTTTTGCCATGTGTCATAAAAGTTTATCCATTTGCAAAAAAGGTAATATTTGAATAGGCCAATGAAACATACTACCAAAACAAAATAACAAATCCCAAAAATCAACAAAACAGAACCGCCGTCATAAACAATACATTCATCATGTACAATACAAATATCAGAGCCATATTGGTAATTTTATTTTATTTCCACTAATATCTGTCTTTAAACATTCTTAGAAACAAAGGAGGCAAAAAAACTCTTAGAATAAATTCTGAGAATACACAACAATTCACTTAACTCTTAACGACGACCCGCATTGATTTAGGCGTCATTCTATGACAAGCTTGTCTTTTCAGATAACATATAGATAAAATAACAAAATATGTAGTAAATACATTGACATTCTTATTTTCATCTGTTTGCCCGCATTACCCTAATTATGTTTGGCCTGAACCTTCAATTTATTTTGGGAATTCCGAGTATCGAATTGCTTCGTCAAATTTTGAGTTTATAATTGAATGAATAAATTTTGTGTAATCTTATTATGTATACTGAGTGGAACGTTATATTTTATGTAGATGTATATGGTTTAAAAATACGAGTTGAAAATGTTGAAGCTGCGTGTGGTGTACCTAATCTCAATCATGTCAAAGATATGAGTTTTAAAAAAAATCCTAGTTATGCGATTATTTCAATTAATTGAAATATTTTATTATTTCCAAATTATATATTGAATACAAATAATAATTAATGGGAACTTGTCAACTGAGGCGCACAATGAAGTCCCGGTACTGACACCGATGTATGGAAGTGAGGAGAAGAGGAACGGAAGTAGACTGAATGCAGTGAAAATGAGATCGCTTAGGTGTATATGCGGCAGATCCATCTATGACAGAGTAAAGAATTCAGAAATAAGGAAAGAATGTAAAGCTGATCTTGAAAGGAGCATTTATTCACATTTAATTTCTCGTTCTTGTTATGCCAAGAAAGTAGGATGGTTTATGGCCTGAAGCAATGATAATGGAATAATAATAATGGATCAATTTCGCAAATAATAATTTCGAAGTAAATTTATTTGAAACTTAACATGATTTTATAAAAATCTAATAATGTTGTCTGTAACGGTACAGAATTTGTACACACTCCTTGAACATGTTCGACTCCAACAATTTTAATGCAAACTGCTTATATTTCTTTGTATTATTGTTACTTAGTCGCAATCTCAGCTACCTCCATATTTTTTATTTGGAGAAAACGTGAAATCTGATAGAAGCATAAATAACAATATATTTATTAATGGATTTTTTATTATAAATAATAATCCCCGTAATCTGGTTTGAAATACAACATATTTTTCCAAAAATAATCTAATTTACATACTGGGGCCTTTTAAATTTCTGAGTAACGAAGACTGCTTTTGATTGAATTCTAATATAAATGGCAGCGGCAAAAGCGACTGACTTTGTAACTAACACCGGTTTTGAATGACCAATTAATATAAAAATGAGTGAAGATTGACTGCTCATAAATTAACGCTTTTAAAAATTGTATAAAAAGACAATTGCATTTAAAGTTACAACAGATAATAATGGAGGTTGCTGACTTTGCAACTAGTACCCTCATTTGTAGTTCACGAAATTATTTAACATATATTATGTATAATTTTGTTTTAAACCGCTTTTATGAGTTAAATTTAATACACCAACCGGCTTCGGAAAATATCTTTTCCTTCATCAGAATATCAAATAAACTAAATAAAGCCATGTTTTTTGCATGAAAGAAAAGATATTTTTCTGATTTAACTCATAAAAATATATATTTTTAAAATTATGTTTGAAATCTGATAACATCCGTTTTCGGAGAAACCACAGGGAACTGCTTTCATTGGGAGTTGTTTCATTTTAACTTCTGGTTCAGCTTTGATTAATATTTCTTGACAATTAAAATAACCAAATTATTTATTTTCGAGACCGATACGTATTTGAAAATTTATTAACAAATAAACAAAACAGAGCAAACCACAGGGCACTGACAGCTGAATTAACATAACCAGCTGATCTATTTGTTTGTTTGATTTTTTACGTCAGCACAAAATATATAAACAAAGCAAAAATAATGTCATCATATTTGCGATTCATTGGGTTTCATTGTACAAGCATTTTTCCGATTCGTGAAAATGTTTCCAGATGGCTAATAATATTGCAGTAATCTGTGTTTAGAGGTTGAAATAAGATTTCACCACACAAATACAAAGATGAAATATAAGTATATCTGACATAAATAAAGATTACATCACGCCGAAGTATCTTGAGGCTGGCCCTAGAGGGTGTCCCGACAATTGCACGCAAGACAACTGCGTGCCAATAATAGCGCGCAATACAAAAGTAAATGAGGACATGTATTTTATTTAAAAAATATTTTAACTGAAAAACATACGCATTGCATGAAAAAAATCAGAAAAAAAAGATTGTTCAGAAAGAAAGTCAGTTTTTTCATATCAAACTAAAAAATTAAATAAAAAAAAAAAATTATTTTTGTTAGATTAGTGAAATTTAAACTATCTATTGAGCATGTTTTAATTTTTTCATATAAATTTTTGGTTTATATAATTCATGATTTTCATATTATAAATACAATACATAGGAATAATGGTCCTCATTTATATTAATTTTAGAGTTCACAATCTGCTTACCAAATTTTTAATTTTGTAGTTTTGTTCTGTGCGTGATTGTCGGCGTGCACTTGTCTTGTGCACAAATGTCGGGGTGCCCCCCAGAGTGGTTAAAGTACTGCTTGTGTAAAATATATATTAATTCTACTCTGGATCGCGAAATTTATTATACATTCTTCATTATACATTCATTATTATACATTCTGGAAATTATACATTCATTATACATTCATTATTATACATTCTGGAAATGTAGGAAACGTAGGAAACGTTGATGAGATGAAGACAGTGATGAAGAACAACTACATATTATATTAATGACTAAAGGTAATGATGTATGCTATGTCATTCCAGGTGGTTGAGGTGAGCGTGCGCGGCACGGCAGAGTCACTGGCAGCTCGCGTGCGAGTGAGCGGTCCAGGAGCGGCACAGTTAGCTGTTGCGCGTCTACACAGGAGGCGTGTGGCTGGCCGGCGTCTGCTTCTGTCGCTGGCACCCCCGCCTCCTGCTACACCCCTGCCTCTGCTCAGGCGGCAGGTGGCAGCATTGTTGCAGGTTTGCATTTTTACAATTATTTCATGATGTTTTATTTTCATAGCTAGTAGTAATAGGTTAATTTTACTGTTATTTATAAATTAAATTTGTGGATATTAAATAATTTTTTAAAGACACAATAGCATTAACAACTGAAATGCGATTATGGCACATAAATAAACATTGAACATTTCTAATATAATTTTCTATGAAGGATCATAGGAAGAAATAAGGATTCTACAAAGGGCCACATTTATTTTAAGTTCTAGTTTAAGTTCATAAATAAAATTTATGGTATTGAATATTTTAGTTTGCAAATTCAACATTTGTAAATCGAGGAATGAATTGCAGTATGTGAATTGTTAAACATTAATCTCTAGGGTGCCCCAGAACAGCAGCTCCCACTATTCAGACTACGTGAACTGTATGCGGCGCGTTACGGAAGAACGCTTCCTGGAGGCGAAGTCTCCCGTTTGAGGGACACATGCCTTCTGGTAGATAGCCCGCGTGGCCGCTCTGTACGCCTACTGAGGGCTCCACCGGACACCAATCATCACACGGAGGTTTGTAGCATTTACTAAAATGATCATTCATGATAATATAAATTAGTTTTAATTAATGTTTTAGTTTTTCAAATGCCTGTAAGTGCACATATAGAGAAAGGTTAATGAGTTTTATAAATTTATCATCAATCTATTGTTCCAGTGGTGGGGAGAGGCGGAGGTGTGCATGATGCATGGTGGACCCCAGTTGCAGGAAGGGGGTGCGCAGGGTGGAGTGGGAGTGCAGCCCGTATACGCAGAGCTGGCCAGCTTCGCGCAGCGCCTACACGCTATGCTGAGTGCGCATGGAGGAGTCTTATTACTCAATAGGTTTGTCAAATGAAGGGTGGTTCAAATTGATCGCCGGATTTAAATTACAATCCATTTTTTTATTTTGTGGTTGGTAACTCTGATACTTTGACAGTTATAATCTATGATTCATTCGATTAGAAAATACGATTAGCTTGCAGACCATTCCCACTACCTACAGTTTGTGTCAGTTGGTTTGTAGAGCATCATGAAGTGGACTCTCAATTTTGTCGAAAAATCATCTTCTGCGATGAGCCGCATTTTTAACTTGACAGTTTCGTAAACAAACAAAATTGTCGCATTTGGGGTTCGGAAAATCCTTGCGCGATTCATGAGAAGCAAATGCACTCTGAACATGTCATTGTATGGTGTGGATTTTAGGCAGGTGGCGTGATAGGTCCATTTCTTTGAAAGTGAGGCTGAAAACACAGTAACTCTGAATAGTGATCGTTACTGTAACATGATATCAGAGTTTTTTTGGCACCAACTGGATGATATGGACCTTGAACAAGTGTAAAACCAGCAGGACGGCGCCACCTGTCATACAACTCGAGCAACAGTCAATTTACTGCACCAATTATTTCCTAGTCACGTAATTTCACAGAATTCCGATATCAATAGGCCAGTAAGATTTTGTTATTCAAGACTGTGCAACTTCTTTATAAGGGGTTATCTGAAATACAAGGTCTAGGCCAGCGATCACAAACAGTTGACGACTTCAAAAATGAAATCCGACATGTCGATGAGATTGATCAGAAATTGTGCGAAATTGTAATAAAAAATTTTGTGAATAGAATCAAGATTTGCAGTCGAAGCCACCATTTATCAGACATAATTTTTTATATTTAATCGGAATGGCTCTTTAATACTCAATAAAAATCCAATCACAAAATAAATAAAAATGTTGTTTTATTTCCAATTTAAATCCGGCTTTCAATTTGATTGCTTTCGATTTCATTTGAAATGACAAACTAAGAAATTAAATACCTTAACTGATGTTTCATGGTCTTTAATAAATTAATCATCAGCGATAAATTGTAGAATCGGTGAACTTTTCGTTTGATGAATTGCGGGTTCGGTGAATTTTCTGTTCGACAAATTTACCAGTCGGTGAATTGTTGTCAGTAAATTGTAGTCGATGAACTTTCCAGATACCATATAAAACCAGTTAAGCTGAAGTGACTTGTTACCTATATCTCTCTATGATACATTTCTGTACCTGGGAGACAAATGGCGTATCCTATTTTATAGTTCCATAATAGCAATTATAAAAAAATCAGTACGTATTATGCTTATTAATTACTACATAATATGTTTTTATGGAACTTACTCGCAATTAAGTAATTGACAAATTACAGTAGAACTGCGTTAATTCAAAGTTCAAGGGATCAAAAAAATTGAATTCGTGTCACGCAGAACTTCGTTAATAAGAAATTCAAGGGACCAAAAAAATTTTTTTAATTTTACGAAAAGCATACATATTTTGGCATATTTCGCAAAATCATCTTGAAAATGCAGTATTTATTTATTCTCCAATAAGTAAAGATCATAACCTTAAAATGTTCTCAGGAAATTAAACAATCATTAAATAAAATACACAATAACTGATAACTATAACACTAAATTAAGAATAATAAGAACAAACCATTTTTTTGGCCACATGCTTTAATTTTTTATAACATGCTCAAAATTTTCAAATTATGTGATGTGAAGATATATTGATTTGTGACGCGAGGGCCTGAAAATCATTTCGTACTACATGTTAATGAGGTTTTTGTGTTAAAGAGGTTGATTAAGTATGAATCTGATAATTTGGGTCTTGAAGTTATTTAAGTTACTTAAGAATTTAGAATAAAAGGAGTTTGAATTAATGTGGTTCTACTGTATATTAAAATTAACAGATATTCATTATTTCAGTTTTAACTTTTGTTAAATTATTATAAGTATTTATACAAGTGTTAAACATATAATTATGTTTTATATGGCACTGTTATATTTATATGTGTTGAACAGCTTAGGGTTAAATAATTTTTAATATAGTAATTTAACAAATAACAAATTTTATTAATATTATCTTTCTTTCAGCTTACCGCAATGCTACGCTGCCCAATTTGGGGAGCCACTGTGCGTGGACGGAGCGCGTGGGGTCCCTTTGGAGCATCTGGTGGCGAGCTCTAGAGGTGTCGCTCTGCGCAGCTCCCCCGCTCCTCACCCCAGGAAGCTGGTCGTTCTCGCACCAACCCCCACCATACCCACTAATGAAGGTATATTTATTCCAAAGTTTGAAATGTTAAAATTAGTATAATATTCAATAATAATGAGATTATTAAACTGATTTATATGTACTTATCTTTTTATAAAGTTACTAAGATTGAACATAATCCCTACTTATTTACTAATAAAAATTTAGTGTTTTTAACAGAGTTTATAGATTTTATCTGCATTTTAATTAGAATAAACAAAAAATAAAAAATATTTTCATTATAATTATACTTTATTTTAGTGTCAGGCACTACCTCTCAAGGCTCGGGCTCTGGAAACGGTGATGAAGAGGTCCCCGGGTCTCTAGCATCTCTCAGGGCGCTGCTAGCAAGGGAGCTGCTCGACCTACTGAGGACTGTTCCCCGCTGCCAGATGCCCTTCAGCAGGTAACCATATCTGATATATTAATCCTTATTCTTTGTTTTGTAGAATACAAATCTCAATAATTTTTCAGGTATTGTTTTTTTCCGGTCATAGATTTGTTGATAAATAAATTTTTTTCACTGTTACAGATTGATTCCGAGCTATCATCTTCATTTTGGCAGACAGTGTCGTGTTGCAGACTATGGATTCACCCGATTGGCTGATTTACTAGATTCACTAAGTCATACAGTTCAGGTTCGGTTCTCACAAGTATCTAGTGCCACAAATATTCAAACCTCTATTGACAGATGACGTTTTATTATCATTCACACCAGCCCCATTGATTTGTCTTACAATATAGAAATAATGGAATTCAATACTTGATGGCTTACCAACCAAGCCTTCACATTCCACCAGTGCGCATGTCAAAAATCTGCATGTGAAATGACTTTAGTTGAATTTGATATTTGCTCAATCAAATTGTGTGTAGGGTACTTTTAAATTATGGATTGCCGGATGCAGTTATATCAAGGTGATAAACAATTATTTTAGCAAACGTATTATAAAATACCGGTGTAACGAGTAATACATTTTTTTGATTTTGAAAATAGTTTGATACAAATAAGGCATTAAAAACTCGCTGACAAATTCCATGGAGAGTATAGCAAAGACCAGCAATCTGGTCCATAGAAGCTGTGAGGTAATCACTCCAATTGGAGCCATTTCTTTGGTCAAACGTCCAGAGCCCGCATTGAACTTCCTCAATACCTGCGCCTACCAGCTATGTTACCATCACTGAAATTAAATATGAAATATATGTCATTATTGTATACGGGGAATAAATGCATGGGAAAAGAACTTTAAAAAAATTTATAATCATCTTTATTAAGAAAATTGATTTCTCAACAAGCTTACGTAAAAAATATTGACCGGTGTAGAAGGGCATTAATTCTGATTACACCACAATTTTCTTTTAAAACAGAAAACTCAGATCTCCATTTTGGTGATCTGTACTCGTATCGGAGGATAATATACACTTTGTTTGAAAAGTTTATCATTGGACATTTGTAACTTATTTGGTATCAAATAAGCTACCAGTTTTGACACGTCTGCGTCATTTACAAGCGCTGTTTAAACTAATGTAAATAACAAATCTACATTGAATAAACTCTTCAATCAAAATTTTTAGAAATTGTAACATAGTTAATGTCCAAGAAATATGAAAAAAGATAATATACACTATTATTTTCACATTTCAGGTTTAAATATTTAGTGTAAGCATAAATATAGCTTAATACGAGTAATTAAAAAAGTGTAGTATTTTATTTTTCATCATAATTTCGCCTTTGAGGTGAATATTCACCGAGAGATCCTATGTTAAATCATCAGTATATGTAATAATATTAATTTAGCCCTGCCTAATCACTAAGGGCCGGTCGTGTGATCAGTAGTAACTTTTTACTTTAGTGAAAAAAGTTACAAAAGTTTTTTTTTTTTTTTTGCAACAACGGGTTGTTTGATCATTGGTAAAAAAATATTTACTTCTCGAAAGCACATCCTGTAGTAAACTCATTTTACTCTCCGATATCCAATAGTTAAATATGGCGAACTCTTCACAACTGTTCCAAAAGTCATCTAACACATTGATACTTTGAAAGTTGCAGTATACAACTATTAATAATTCAACATCCCGGTATTTTAGTGATAACAGTTCATCTGATGATGTTCTCATTGTTTAATATGCATTAGCACATAATTGAAAAAATTTCACCACCAAAGTGACAGATTTCGAACGCAAAGGCGAGAAAATAAATATGTAATACATATTTCATGATTATTTGTTGTGCCTATAGACATCTCATCTCTGCTTTGACAATAGTAAATTTGACGTTCAAACAATCCGCAAACGATTTTAACCACGGGTCTTAATAAAAAGTTATCATAGTAAAAATTGACTACTGATCACACAACCGGCCCTAAGAGCATTGTATGATTTTGAGGTATGTAGTTAATATTGAAATATTTTGGGTGTTTCAGGTGATGGGTGAAGGATCAGGCCGTGTAATAACTCTGAGCCACGCCGCTCAAATGAAGAGGTTTACAGCAGATTTGCTGAAGGTTCTCCGAGCGCAGCCAGACAAGTCCCTGGTTCTGCAGCAGTTACCTCAACTGTACCGCCGCACTCTCGGTTCGAAAATTTTTAATCCGGATATTCAGTGATTATTATTGTTATAAATATAATGTGATTTTCATGTTTTGCTTATAGATTTAATCTTCACTTATATACGTAGTAATTATTTGCAGAATGAAGTTATACTTTATGTGTAAATTCACTCTTTCTTCATCATTATTGATACATTTAATGTCTCATCGTAGAATTAGATTGGTGAAGAATGTGCACTTTTGCAACGGACGAAAATAATGAAATAATGTACAGTAAAATCCCGTTTATTCGAAGTTGAGGGGACTGAAAATCAAGAAAAAAGTTTGAATAACGATTTAGGATAATGAATATAAAAATTTCAAAAATTCAATTATTTTTTTACATACTAACTTTTTTCATAGCAACTCCAAGTAATTATACACACCTACATCCACACATTTAAAATTAACAAAAGTTGTCAAAATACAGTAGAACCGCGATATAACGAAACCCGATATAGCGAAAAATGACGTATATCGAAAAAAAAATCAAAATTTAGTCCCTAAAACTAATTTTTCATACAAAAATGCATTTATATAACGAAATCTCGTTAATATTTATAACAAAATCATTTTTGTCCCATACGAAAAAATGCCAATACATTTACGTAAATTTATAACGAAATAAAAAAATGTTAAAAGATGAAAATATTATTTCGCACTTACAAAGCCGCGTCGATGCATCTGCCGTATGCGAACAGTTTTATGGCCTTTTCGGCGGTGCGCGGCGGTCGGCCGACAAGGTAGTAAAACAATTCAACCTTTTTCTTGGGTTCATAGCAGGCCCATAAAACCATTTGACATAATTCTTGCGGCGTTCTCTGACACGTTTTACGTACGCATACGCCTCTAATATGATTGCAACCCAGACAGCTGTAAAATACAAAAATTAACAGGAACCCCCCGAAAGTTGCAGAATGTACTTATTGGAAATGTCAGTCTCAGTGTAACGTCTGTAGAGTTAAGTTTGTTCAGCTTTTATCGCGATTATTGCATGACCGAACTGAATATTTACATAAATTCATTTTCGTTGGACAATTGTTTTCGTGTGAACTCGTCAATAATATAAATAATTCGTTAAAATATTTTATGAACTATTTTTGTACGGTATTTTGTATTTCTATTAACTATTGTTTTCGTGTATTTTAAGTGTACAATGTTAACGATAATTTTTAAGTGAACAATTTTAACGATTATAAATATATTTTGAAGTGGTTGCCGCCGTTACCGGTAAATACCTTCGTAATTTATATACGACTCATTTTATAAAAATGCCGCGATTCAACTGTAAGATTGTTATTTTTGAATTATTTTGTATGTTTCATGCCCAAAACTATGTTTGAAGCGGCTCTACATTTAAACACAATTAAAATATTGTTTTGTGTTTGCAATATTCTGGAATTTACTTCCAGAATCTTCCAATTGGTGTTGAATAGATTCTGTTCTTAATTTAATTCCTTTGATTATCCATTTGCTTATCTGTTTTAATAACAAAACTACTAAAAATATGTAGGTATTCAGTTCCCTATGGCCTTTTTCCTCCTTTGTTTGCAGAATTTGCGATCTTTTTTGAAGCCGCGCAACATTTTTTTGCGACGGCGCGTAACATATAGTAGGTTTTTTATTTTTTTCGTTATATGTGGGAATTCGTTATTACGAATTTTTATTTTTTGGTCCCTTGGATTTCGTTATATCGCGGTTTTACTGTACAGTGTAAACAAATCACAATATTTTTTTTTTAAAAAAACTTATAATGGATTATCATTTCGCGCCATTTTTTCTTTCTTTTTTTTTTAAATAGAGATGCGTACACGGAATACATGTTACTTCAATATTCTTACTATTTTCAAACTAAGCTAAACACTTGTGCTATGAAAATAGGACTAACTTGCTGGTGTCCTGGAGGTGCGAACCCCTGACCACTAGATCACTAGGCCTACGTCTTGACCACTATACCAACAAGCTACTCTTTAATAACGACATAATAGTAAACTTGTCAATCCGCCATTTCTCCGCTGAAGTTAGCGACAAAAGTTTCCAGGGCTTTTAAAACATTTGTTTTGTGGTGGTCGCAGCAACATTTGGCACTCGCCTTTCAACGTTAAAGTTCTTTCAGTCATCATGTTTAATATTGTCGACAACCTCATTAATGGGGTTGCGTATTTTTCTGTTAATTTTGTTTTTAATAATATTTTTTGTCAATCTCTTTTATTAATTTGATTTTTAACAACTGTCGGCGTTTTGTACGAGTTTCGCATTATTGCTATTATCAAGAATATAAAATTATCAGTCAAAATTATAAAAATGTTTTAATTTAAATTGAATGAAATACGGAAAAGTCTAAGGAACGCAAACCACGCATTCGTGAATTTCAAAATGTCTAACATGTAAATATTAGAGAAAAACAAATAATGTTCTTTACATATAAAACAATGGCAATAAAATAATCAACAAGATATGAGAAAATCTGAGAAACGCTAACTACATATTCTTTAAAACTAACCTTGACACTAAACTTAAATAGAAAGAGAAATGTCTGTATTAAAATTAATATGAATTAAATAATTTATAAAACACGGAAAAGTCTGAGGAACTCAACCGCGTACTAATGTTTGTACAATAAAATATACAAAAGCTATGTAAACAGAAATAATGATGGTAATGATGCGGAACAGAAGATCAGCAAGCACTGACATCGCAACTAGCAGCTGGGAGAACTAGAGAACTGCGTTACCTATAAGGGCGCAAAGATAATATTTGCTATCTTTTTATAATGTAAAGAAAACAAGCGAGAGAAAAAAAACATGCGACTTTAAGTTAAAAAAACGTTGTGGTAAAAAATAAATATTTCAAATCGACGACGCACAAGATATATTTGTCATCTTTTCTAGTATACCGAGAGTGAGTAAGAAAACAAACAATGAGAATTAACTTTATGTATCATGAATCGGTATAGGGGCGGGGAACTACCCGTTTTGATGGTCTTGGATTTTGGACAGGCGCATCGCGTAGCGCATGTGTATTTTCCAGATTGTTGTAATTACTTACAATTTAGTATGAAAACTTTCCAGAGGGACCACATTCTGCTCTAAAACTTCAACTTGCGGCGAATTTCGAATAAACGGGGTTTTGTTGTATAAATCATTAATTTGTTTTATCTTTCACAAAATTGAAAAAAGGTCAGAGAGTCGGCCATTGTGCATATTCTATACAAGGGTGATATAATGTGTCTGACACATGTGACCATTTTTTTTCCCTTCTCACTCTTGTAGTCTCCCTCTAATTCGTAATACAGGCAGTCCTAAACTTTTGTACATGATTATTTCCTAAAATGTGTAATTGGATGCATGAAAATAAAGTAATATAAATAAATGGTGGAAATGTATGTTTCTCAGTAGATTCTTCGATAGCATGCATGTCTCGTTGTCCTATGTACTTGTCGTTTATTATGCTCCATGATATTTAAAAATTTGTCAAGATGCATGAGTTGTTCATATTATTTCAAGAATCGCCGCTCTTAGAACGCCATGTGATAATTAGGTAATACTTTGTAGGCCGAGAGTTTGAAGCGGTGGAGTACGGAGCGTGCAGAGCTGAAGATCTTGTAGCCGGAGTGGCCCGAAGTTGTGTGGCCCTCGGACCCGAGGAGGGGCGTATCAGTCTGCCGCGCCACAGACAGACACCCGAAGAAGTGGCGCGCATCCGTCATTTTGCATCGCAGGTAATGTACATAATTCCTCCAAATTTTAAGGTCCCAATAGCATGTGTTTCTTGTTTTTTTTATCAGTATCAGGATTGCAGAAAATGAAAGTCATCATTTTCAGTGTATTTTAAATTTTATTATGTCTCTTTTCCAGTTTGAAATTTTATGTATTCTTGACACATTTCATATTACATTGGAAGCATCAATAAGAGAAATAATATATATACCATATAGATACACTTGTAGATCTCACTTTTATTTCACCAAAGATATGTTTGATGTTATTATTATTACTGAAGATATGTTTGATAATAAAGGCGGCAGAGCTACTGCGCCATGCCCCCAATTGCCGCCTGGAACTGTCACGATTCGTGCCAGCATATCACACACACTTTGGGCGGCAGCTGAGGGTTGCCCATTACGGACTGCCCAAGGTGCAGGATCTATTCCATGCCATTCCAGACACAGTCGAGGTTAACTTTGAACCATATTTGGGTTTTTTGTTTTTTTCTTGGCACATAATTGTTGTATTCATTTCTTTGTTTCGTTGTAGAATTGTTCATTTTTGTTTTAGTAATATTACAGTTTGTTTTGGTGTAAAATGGTTCTGAATGTTATTATTTAAAACTTGTGGTCCGCACCCGGCATTGCCAGGGATTAAGATTTAAATAAAAATTTGGTCCATGGTTATTATATTTTCGTTAGGATTCTAAATAGTAAGTGTGCAAAATTTAGAACAGACAACAAACAATATAATACACATTTCGAGGGGAGGGGTGGGGTAGTCAGGGGTAGTGGGATGGATGTTTTGCCTGGAGTCTAAAAAATATAGATAACAGACAGACATTCAGATTTATATATACAGGATGTAACAGACCTAGTCCATAATATTTTATGGGTGGATGGATACCTAACTAAATTACAAGTCGAAAATGTTCAAGGAATATGCGCAAAGTCTGCACTGTTACGGAAAATATTGTTGTTTGAAATTTTTACAAAATTGTGTTAAGCTTTGAAGTTTACGTACTTCGAAATCAATATTTGTGAAATTGTTCAATTATTAATCTATATCTTTGCTTCAGGCTAACAATCAGCTAACAAAAAATAGTCTAGCCACTCGAAATTAAATGATCTTTAATTTTTTATAATCAATAAAATATTTAAATTAATCAAAATAATCGCATAATTACGATTTTTTTTTTGTAATGTTTATATCTCTGACATGGTTGAGATTAGGTACATATCCCTTGAACATTTTCGACTCGTAATTTAGTCAGGTATCCATCCATAAAGTATTGTTGTCCTTAAAAATCATTTTGTCAATTTCTTTGTGTTGGTGCAGAATAATGATTTTTTTCATTGTGTTATTAATTTTGGTGTAGATTTATTTTTATAAGTATGGTATGAATGTATGTAAATTATTTGTGTTGTAAATTTTATACATATTCATAATTCTTTTAACATTGAGACAATCAAACAATTCAACTTTTTCACTTACAAAAAAACTAACCCAAAAAAAAATGGTTTGCAGTTAATTTATAGAAAATAAACAAATTACTGTGAACATAGATTAAATAACTGCAAAATCAAAATCTTGCTGTGACAAAAATATGGCAGAATAATCCACTTTACTACATATTATGTATTTAATACCCTGCTTGAAAACCTATGCTTATTAATATTTATAGTATAACCTCATGGTCAGGGGTGTGCAGTGCATACAAACAAAAAAGCTGTGCATTATTAAAAATTCTGGTAAACAAATATAAATTAAATAATTGGATTGACATAAACGGAAACATCTCACCGCTGTGGCCGTGGCGCTCTTGTGCATGTCACATTACTTTGTTCTATCTTGAAGCTAGTGAATTACTCAAGTCATATAATTAGTTATTTACTGAATTGAAAATTCCTTTCGGTTGATCTATTTTGAATATTTTTTAACAGAATAACACTAAAAAGGCTTACAACTGCGTGTAAATCATTGAAGTGTCTACTTCCTTTTTTACTAATTCGCGAATTTTACTATCTTACTGTTTTTAACGTGTTGATTTTATGGCCGTTCTTTGTGTTTGAGTTGCATTTGGTGCATGAATTTGTTTTTGATTTGTGAAAAAACAAAAAGCAATTGGCAAAACTATTTCCTAATAAAAATAATTATTTCTTTTAGTTATTACGTGAAGGATTTTCAAACAATAAAAGAATCATGTTCAGTCATAAAGTCTTCTTAAAAACGTCCATACATTTTTTATGATTTATATTGATTTTTATATGGGTAAAAAGGTATTATTTTACGTTAAACTTTAAAAACACTATTGATAGTACTCTAAAATTACAAATAAATATTTGGTAAGGTTGTATAAATGACGGATTCGTTTTGTCTAAAGACATTGGTTAGACGAAAGTTCATAATCCTATGTATAAGATATATTGTAGTACATATATTATATATGATTGCATAATATCATTAGTAACAGCATAACCTAAATCTATACTTACTGCACGCCACTGCTTATCGTCCTCCTAAAAAAAATTTGTCAATCTTTCAAAATAAGTCACATTAGTGGAGGCAATCCTGAAAGCTGTGGGTATCAAAGCCATAGGCTACATGGATATAAAAATGTATATTGGAATCAAATTTTTTTTTAAAACTTTTTCAATAACGCTATGCTCCAAATCGAGTCTTGGCATTATCAATCTTTCGTCTACATAATATTTGATCTACTACACATTTTCAATTATTCATCAGCAACTGGTTATTTGCATCCTTCTCACATCTCCCCAGCAGAGCCTTGGTCCTCCAATCAGTCGTATCCTCCCTGAATTATTTTTTTTTGATGCGACACATTTTCCTTTATTATTGACATCCCAGCATTCTTCACCGATGTACTCCAGGGTTCACTTATATATCTGGATGATTGTTATATATAGATATATAATCATGTTAGTTTTTGTGTTCAATTAATTTTTTTTTTAATTGGTACCTATTTAATCAATTAACTAATGCTTAACTTTTTTTTTAATTGGTTAAGTTTTAGTTGTATTATATTAACTAAATTAAATCTTATAAGATGGCCAATGATCAACTTTTTTTGCAGATGTGGGTGAATGAAGAAGGAGAACGTGTGGTGGGCCTGCGTCCCGTAGCCGCTCGCCGCGTGTTGGGAGCACAATTGGCTGCACTATCTCTGCCGCTGTCTTTTGCAGCCTTGCCCCACACGTATCGTAGCGCTCACGGACATGCCCTTTTGCCCGCTGCTTATGGATGTCCCGACCTTATCACACTGCTGAGAGCGCTACCTAATATACAAGTATAGTTTATGGAATATATGACAGAATTTATGAATTCAAAATATACAAAAACATTAACAATAGTTGATAAATATTTCTCTATACATAATTCAATTAGTTTTTTTATTTCATTATATTCTGGGGTAATTTCCTCTCCTAAATCAAATGTATTTTGACTATTTATTTGATTGATTTCTTAGTTATTAAAATTTTATTTTCAGTTACTTGAGGGCGTAGGAGAAGGAGGAGCCATGATATCAGCTGCTGCTTGTGTGGACCCCGCCCCCGCAGATCCGGTGAGCACAAGCGGGCCCCACGGCTGGGGCGGTGCAGCCCTACTAGCGTATCGGGTACTGTCAGAGGACCGATGTGTGTCGAGTGGAGGCCCACCGTTGGAACAGTTCAGCCAGGAGTTCCGAGAGCTGGCCGGATATGAACCCCCCATGGAAACACTCAAGCAGAACAACTGCATCAAGGTTGGATATAAATATTTAATTTATAAATCTGAAACTTGTTTTGGGGTGATATCTCGATATTCTAATGACAAGCAATAATCTTTCGTCTTTCCTTATATATCTGTCCTCATCAGTATGTTATAAAATGTCTAAACGAGGTGAAATTTTTTCAGTTTACAAGTTTAGTGAACTCTGCATAGCTCTTTAGAATATAACATTTAATTTCATAGTATTTTTTCTTGAAGAAGCTTAGTGCTATGTATGTAGTTATTATTTGCAGTTTAAAAAGCTGTACATAGTAATGTTTTTATCCTTACTATTCAAAGGGTAACATCAAATTGTCTACCATTTGTCTTCATGTGAAATAAGTGAGCGTAGCAAAACGTTATTTCATCTTTACGGCAGTTACTTTGTGGTGTAATATAAGTACTTTATTTTTTTCAATAAACTAAACATTGCATTAAACACACACATTGAGTTATTTTGTCATTACTATAGTTTCGCGAGGTGCAGCCTCTCTTATCTAATGGCCTCTCATCATCAGGTGTAAATGATAATTAAACTATGTAAATGCAATACAAATTAAATTAATTAACTAGAAAGATATCCATACATAAAAAAATCTATCTATCGAAAAAATATTTAGTTGCTACCGAGATTCGAACTGGAACTTCCTCCTATCCGGGGAAGCATGTTCGCATTTCGCATCCATTCCATTTTTAAAAAGCAATCAATTTGGTTCAGGTTTGAAGATTTAAATATTTTTTCAATAGATAGCTTTTTCTGTATATCCTTCTGGTTGATTAATTTAATTTGTATTAAAATTTCACAGATCTATTTGTTGACCTATTCGGTCAGTGGGACAGGGTGTGGAAGGGGTAAGGTTTTTTTTGCCTTTAATGGGAATACAGATAGTAGGGGGTGAAACATTAGGAAACGTGATGTTATTAATTAGTGTTAGCATCAGACTGTATTTACACTGATTAGTTATCATTTACACCTGATTATGAGAGACTGCACCTCTCAAAACTACAGTAGTGACTAAATGTGTATGTAGTATAGAGTTTAGTTTATTGAGAGAAAAATTTTTTTTTTTACACTTAATTTGCATTATAGGAAATCACAATCCAGTAAATGAATAGACATGAAATAAAGTTTATATATAGGAGAGGGGTTTGGAACGTTAATTGTGGGACGAGGAGCATTCTACACACATTCTTGGTCGAAATATAAATCCGATAGTTTATGACACATTTATGCAACAGTAAAAGTATTCACTCTTGGAAAACTAAATCTTTGTCTAAACAAGGCATATTTTTTAGATTAATGCATTTTATACTGTCAGCGTTAAAAAAAATTTTACAATCGAGTTATATATTTAAAAAATGTTGTAGAGCTATTTGGTTGCGTAAGTGGTACCAAAATAATCACATGGGTGACACCAAATTGAAAATATTGAAACAAAGATTTTGCATTAGTTCCTGTCTATATGTATATGTATTTGGTAGTCTGTGATAGGAAATGCTGACTCAAAATATGTTGAATGGTTTTTGCATTTGGTATAAAAATTTAATTCTAAGTTTAGTACTAAATTATTTTATATTGATATTTTGTTAAAGGTGTCCAACTGGCGAGTGGTGCTTCCGTTGCTTTGGCGTTGTGTAGGCCGTTTGGTGGCCGAGCAGGGGGACCGCGTGCTGTCGTGTGCTGCCCTGGGCCAACTCTACCATCAGAACTATCAACACCCCTTGCCCTACCAACGTCTCGGTAAGTGAAGCAAACATTGTTTACCAGAAAATATTAATTGTTTAATTTTTATTAAACAAAAACATTTTTTATAATGAAACAATGGATTCATTATATATGTTACTGTTAAAGTGTTAAATTTCAATACTGTATACATTAACTAGTCAATGTATGCACTAACTATGAGTTTTAGTTACAGCTTACATTGCTGTATTTCGTGTATACTTTCACTAGATAATGTATGATTTAACTAGTGAGTGTATGAACTCGCCGACGCAAGCTGGTCACATTGTGAACAAACAAGATCTGTCAGACGAGCGTGTTTGACAACTAACCAAATATGAGCGAGTTTACAATTACCCTACCACACAATAACAATTTGAATGATAATTATACAATGAATTAATAAAATAAATTGTAATTGTAATTTTAAGCACATTGTATTTATACATACCTTATAATTGAATAACAGAAAAGAAATGTGATTTAAGTTGAAACTTTGAGGTTATGTTGGATAACAATAATAACACGCACGCACTCCACAGCCGGAAGGTAATGTTGCCAATGTAAAATATTGCTAGAAATTGCAATGTTGTTACTCAAAACATTATTCTATTCGTAGGCATATTTTTATTTAAAAAAATTATTTTATATTCACTGAAAATAATATTGGTTTCTATGTTAGATTTTTCCCAAAAATAAGTAAACACATTGCATTTTTTTTAATATGGCAACTTAGTGTACCGTACGTTGGTGAACATTGGGAATACTTTGACAGAGACTGAACAGTGAATGCATACAACAGCTAGTTAACCTTTTCCCTGCCGGCCATATAAAACTTAGATAGTACCCGTACGCCGGGCATTTTACCATTAATAATTTTTAATAAAAATGAATTAATTATAAACAGTCATGATTTAAAAATGCGAAAACTCACCAAATCACGATGTTTTTCGAAAAAATAACAATGTTTTCTTCACTAAAATCACTAAAATTGTTTGAACAAAATTTATAAACAGGGTTGTCACAAGTTCACAAAATAACACATAATGTATTTATTTTTAATCCATATTGCAAATGTTGTAAAACTTTTTTTTACTTATTATACTTATTATACTTATTATTACTTATTATAATTTTCCGGAGAATGGTATTGTTCAAAACATGGTTCAACACATAAAGCTAAGTTACATTGTTTACACATATACCGCTTTTCTTTTTTGCTAAGCACACAATACATCTTGAAGAAGTGGAGCATTCCTAATAAAATTTGGAATTGGTTTCTTGGCATTATATCGGAAAAAATTGGCGAATGTAATAAAATATCTGTCGACCAATGCTCTTCAATGGTGTTCCTAGAATATTTTTCCATCAGTATGCAAGACCAAGAAAAATGTAAATTTCATCGACAGTTGTATCGACCCATTGTTGCATTCTGTAGCTTATTGAGGAACTTTTGTTTTTTATATATTTATATTGCCGGTTATTTTCAGTAACGATTAGCTCAACTAATTTTTGTTGAATAAAATTTTTAAATAAATCTACCTCTTGCATACTTTCATCGGTGCACAATCTAGCGCCGGAAAAAGAAGAATCGAAATTGTGCACTTGCGGTAAAAATGGATCACTGTCCCAATGAAATACAGGACTTCTTTCAATACCGCTAGTTGAACCAATATTATCTTCCTCAAATTTGCCGATTCAATATTATTTTCGTCGACATGTGCCGATTCAGTATTGTCTTCATTGGGCTCATAAATCTCTGGCAATTCAAATTCCACATCACTTTTATCAGATTCGGCAGTTAGAATGAGTTCGTAGTCATTGTATATAAAATCTGAGAAAATGCAACAAACAAACGAAGCAACTCCAAGACAATAAAATCACTACACAATAATCGTTAAACAGCTCACTATGAATCTTGAAAAGATATAATAATACACTACACAAATATCTCAATACCATACGCGAAAATAAAACAAATGTGAGATAAAAAACCTCGCGATCTCCGAACAAAGGAAACGAACACTGACGCCTGTGGGAATCCCTATAGAAACTGTCAAAGTCATGACCCTAGCGCGTTCTGCCGGCTGTCAAATGGAGCACTTGACAAAAATACAGATTTCGTCATTTTAAATGCACAATGAGTTGATTATAAGGTCTTAAGGTTTATCCCCACAGATGGCAGTAGGAGATGCAATATGTGACAGTTAAAATTCGTGTTTATTTACGCTCTCATGACGACGTAAAGATCGACGCGAATATATTCGCTCACGGCGTGGCGGGACTGGCGAGCTAGAGCGAATATATTCGCTTACGGCAGGGAAAGGGTTAAGAGTGTTCATAAATTCTTTTGTGTAATACCATAACTAAAACTCATATTTGGTGCATACATTGACTACTTAATGTATACATTTTCAAAGTTTACACTTTATAACATGTTGGTTTATTGTAATAATGGTATATATACCATTATATATACATAATGTATACATTTTCGAAGTTTACATTTTATAACGTGTTGGTTTATTGTAATAATGGTATATATACCATAATACTTTATAACATGTTGGTTACCAACATGTTATAAAGTGTAAACTTCGAAAATGTATACATTAAGTAGTCAATGTATGCACCAAATATGAGTTTTAGTTACGGTATTACACAAAAGAATTTATGAACACTCTTAACTAGCTGTTGTATGCATTCACTGTTCAGTCTCTGTTAAAGTATTCCCAATGTTCACCAACGTACGGTACACTGAAGTTCAATGTGTTTACTTATTTTATATTAATATATATTTATATATATATATATGTACTTTTGTATAGCGCAAACAGACTCCAGATATGAAAAATGCGTAACAGTCATGACTGGCCTTAGGTCTATTGAGTTGATTTTTTATTAAAATTTAAATTAAATGATGAAAGACTGGGGCACCTATTCAGCACGTAACTCTCGGTCACATAAAATGTAAATCAGGCTTGGCAAGGGATGAGTTACTTTAATTATTTTTCCCTCTTTTGTGTAGGTTTTGAATCGGTGGAGGCGATGATAGAACACTGCAGTGAGATATGGGAGAGGCAAGGAGGGATGGTAAGAGTACGATTAGGACTCTCATCCCTACTCCCTCCTGTCTGCAAGCCCAGGGTGGAACTGCTGCCCAATACTCCACCTGGACAAAAGGTACACATTATTTCTTTTATTTTGGTTAATAATGTAAATATAGATAGGCGCATCTAAAATAAATTTTGGTTGTAGTCGAGTGGTGTGTGGAGCACTCCCCCTGCCGTAGCCTGTGGGCCGTGGAGGGCCCCACCTGCCCCGTCTCAGCTGCCGCTGCCTGCCCCTCAGCTGCTGAATAACACCAACAAGAGTGAGTAATTCTTTCTATCCCTATAAACATATCATAGGAAGTAGACTAACACTAACAGTTCATTTATCATATTAAAATACCTACACTATTTTTTATGTAAATGTAGAAGTCTTTTGTAGGGAAGTACATATCTAGTGTGATGTCAATTAACAATTTTCCGCATTTGTGAATTATGAATATGGTTCTACCATGATAAATTCGTTTTTTGCTTTTGTGTAAAAATGTTATTTTCCATTAAAATCAATGTAAGGTCTAGCACACATTGCGTTTTATCCTTAGAATGTTCACATTAAATATATAGTAATATGTATATTCTGTATTTGCTCCGCTAGGAAATTCTCTAGTATAAATAAAATACAAAATATATTTTCAAGTAAATACCTACAGACAATTTGTACATATTTTTTCATACTGAATATTTTGGATTTTAAGAGACTACTTTCAATGGTATTTAAATTTTCACATTTTTTTTTACGAAAATGTGGGTTACAGTAAAACCGCGATATAACGAAATCCAAGGGACCAAAAAATAAAAATTCGTAATAACGAATTCCCACATATAACGAAATAAATATAAAAAAATCCTACTATATGTTACGCGTCGTCGCAAAAAAATGTTGCGCGGCTTCAAAAAAGATCGCAAATTCTGCAAATAAAGGAGAAAGAAGGCCACAGGGAACTGAATACCTACATATTTTTAATAGTTTTGCTATTAAATCAGATAAGCAAATGGATAATCAAAGGAATTAAATTAAGAACAGAACCTATTCGACACCAATTGGAAGATATTTTTGTAAATTCCAGAATATTACAAACACAAAACAATATTTTAATTGTGTTTAAATGTAGAGCCGCTTCAAACATAGTTTTGGGCATGAAACATGCAAAATCATTTAAAAATAACAATCTTAGTTGAATTGCGGCATTTTTATAAAATGATTCGTATATAAATTACGAAGGTATTTACCGGTAACGGCGGCAACCACTTCAAAATATATTTATAATCGTTAAAATTGTTCACTTAAAAATATATTTATAATCGTTAAAATTGTTCACTTAAAAATTATCGCTAACCTTGTACACTTAAAATACACGAAAACAATAGTTAATAGAAATACAAAACACCGTACAAAAATAGTTCATAAAATATTTTAACGAATTATTTATATTATTGACGAGTTCACACGAAAACAATTGTCAAACGAAAATGAATTTATGTAAATATTCAGTTCGGTCATGCAATAATCGCGTTAAAAGCTGAACAAACTTAACTCTACAGACGTTACACTGAGACTGACATTTCCAATAAGTACATACTGCAACTTTCGGGGGGTTCCTGTTAATTTTTGTATTTTACAGCTGTCTGGGTTGCAATCATATTAGAGGCGTATGCGTACGTAAAACGTGTCAGAGAACGCCGCAAGAATTATGTCAAATGGTTTTATGGGCCTGCTATGAACCCAAGAAAAAGTTTGAATTGTTTTACTACCTTGTCGGCCGACCGCCGCGCACCGCCGAAAAGGCCATAAAACCGTTCGCATACGGCAGATGCATCGGCGCGGCTTTATAAGTGCGAAATAATATTTTCATCTTTTAACATTTTTTTATTTCGTTATAAATTTACGTAAATGTATTGGCATTTTTTCGTACGGGACAAAAATAATCTTGTTATAAATATTAACGGGATTTCGTTATATAAATGCATTTTTGTATGAAAAATTGGTTTCAGGAACTAAATTTCGATTTTTTTCTCGATATACGTCATTTTTCGCTATATCGGGTTTCGTTATATCGCAGTTTTACTGTATTATTATTATCAGAAGTTATACACTAGATTTGATTTTTTTTAAAAGTATTACTTCAATTGGACCTTTATACTAATATAAAACTAATAAACTGAATGTTACTTACCATAATTAAGACTATACACGCATTATAAGAAAAACCGTGACCATTAGATGCATTTTCCGCATGTTACAAAATTATTTTGATATGGTATATTATTGTATAAACGACATATACTTTCTTATAATCTTGAAGCCAAGATTACAAGAGACAAATCTCAATTGAGACAAAATGTTAAAAATTAATAGAGTTATGACCATTTAATTTGCAGGACATATCAATTTTCTACATTTTTAAAATGCTTTGTTTTAGTGAAAACATATGTTTTTAAATAATATATTCTGTTTACTCACATGCTTTGAGGCTATAGCTAATCACAATAATCAGTTTTTAAATAATATATTTTCAGTATTATAAAAGGCGGTAATTTTAACCGTTTAAGTGCTAAGCAATTTCCGATACAAACGATCGCAGCGCTTTTGCGACGCGTAGCATTCAAACGGTTAATTGTCTAATGAATTTCAATACGCTGCTCGATCTGGCCTTGACGGATGTTGAATCTGCGCTGTCATAATTTTCGTTAAAAAATGCTGAAAATGTATGTTTTCACACATATTTTATCCACAATATGAATTAATATTGAACTTATTCACAACATTAGTAACAAATTTCATAGATTAGATGTCTTTTTACTGAGATTTTAAGGGAAAACAACATTATCTTGAACAATGTAAACATTTTATGTAAGTCTGGATTAAATATTTTATTTATATATAACACTGTTGCACTTTAAACATAAGCTGTCTGTTTCATAAATAGTATATAATTATGAAATAGACATATCACCAAAATGGTAACATGGCGTTTTAAATCATTAATATTAAACAAAATAATAAATTAAAGCTGTCATAAAAATTTTAAATTTAGAACATTGATTTAAGCGACAATCTAAATATATGTAGGTACTTTGTTTGATTTCAAAACATATTCATATATATTAATTAAATACTTCAATAAATGTTTTAATTTTCGATTAATTAATTCAAATGACAAAATACATTTTTATATGATTCCTTATATCAATACGAAAAAAGGTGGAAAATACTCCCGACACGAGTAATATTTAACACTTGTATTGAATGTGAGAAAATCAACAATTTTATTGTCATCTCTTTCTATTCACATCATCCTCTCTCGCATGATTTACATAACAAATAACATCATTAATTTTTTCTCTGGAACTTATAAGAGTTTAATTGTTAACCTCGTCTTGAAATCGTATCTAATTCTTATAGAATTTCTCGAATTTTAAACTGGAAAAATGTAAGCTCGCCCTTAATAATGAAATCTTACAATATTTTCAATGCTGTGTTTTGTTTTCAGGGAGGGTGCGTCTTGCGGCACAGTTTGATGGTCCAACTTAATTTCAGATCTCCAGGAAAATATTCCACGTCCAGTAGAGTTGAGCGAGAACTAAATTGATTTTATCCTTGTGTTCATTTACTTTAAGAAAATTGAATGTGTTTTAAACTTGTTACTGAATTATACATGTATTAAGCTAGTCTAATTTTAAATCTAATATTTAAGGTGTTGATGTCAATTAAGGTAGGGACACCGAGAGAAAATAATATGAAAGATAGCTCATGTTAACACGACCAAAGTTTTATTCTACTGAGATTATAATTTTACATTTTAATAGTTATAATATTAATTTATTTATATGTGCGAACGTAACTAACTTTCATAATATTTTTTTTTAGAAATGTGAACTTACGCATGATCAGTATTTTAACGTGTAAAACATGTTATCTGTGTGAGAATCGTCGTTGGTGAATTATTTCGAGGAATTTTATGAACTCCTGTGTATTTATCGTTTTGTGATTCACTCAAAGATTTATGGGAGTGGTCTGATGTGTTTAGGTAATTTATTGTAGTCATTCCCGGCTCTGAGCCAACCCGGTCATTGGTGGCCAATATTTCATGATTAAAACAAGCGTCAATATTAGAACTTATATTTCTAATGTGAAACCTATGTTGTATTTATTGTAAATCTATCTGTTACAATTTTGACAGCTCAGGACAGAATCTGGAAATGTTGGCCGCGAATGCCTCTCTATATATATGTAATATCTCTGTGATTTCAATACATAACCAGTTTCATTGTAAACACTAGATCAAGTTAAGAATCAATCTACGTAAAATATATTTTATGAAATGTATTAAAATTCTAAAATCTACCGATGGAAATAACCTAAGCCTAGCGTCAGGTACCCTAAGATTTAAACAATTTCCATGCACAATTATTTTATATTTTCCAGCATTATAACCGTAATGTAATTATTATCAATTGTGAAGATTCTATTTTCTTACATATTCTAATACTCCCGTTTAAGTAACTTCTCGTGGAAGTTAATTATTATTAGGGTCTTCCAAATACGAATCATAACAGGGTAGAAATATGATGCGAGAGACTGAGATTATTAACCAAATATATTTTTGCAAAGTTTCAGCATCGTCCAAGTCATACGACACCCTCACTATGTCGGACTCGCAATAAATAATGTTATTCCAAAATTTTATCGATTGTTTAACATTCCCAAATGATGTATTGATTTAGAAAAATCGGTGTCTAAAATATGTATAACTAAAAATAGGTAAGTTTTAATTGAGACTCATTATATGTATTGGTGTAGAATAATAGAAATGAAATTACATTGTTCATGTCGCTACCGGAGCTTTCTCAGAGCTTGACCAGCTTTTGGACTGAAATAGTTAAGTAATTTCTTTTCTAGACATAGTGTTGTGATCTGTTATTTTTTAAAACATTTTACAATTTCGATTTTATATTGATGTGTTATAATAGTAAGTGAAGAAAGAGATAGTCATTGTTGTTGTGTCGCTTGTCCCCTTCCCTTCCCTTCCTTAGTTTAATCCTTGGATTATTTTATCAATTTTAACGCCATTTTAGCACAACTCAGTGAAATTTTTACCCATCAAACTACAAATTATATTTAAAAATTTACAACTTTGCACAATTTATAAGGTTTTTTAAAATATTGTTCCATTAAATAAACTGATTTTGATTAATATTTATCTATTATTTTTTATACCCACAACATTTCGTCCTTCAGAGCTCACCGTAAAAAAGAGCAAATTAAAATGATGGAACGAGCAGTCCGAGCGCACTATTTAACATTGTGTAATGTATATGGCATTTGCATTGTTAACTTCAACAACATACCTTACTAGTATAAACCCAGAATAAGATTGCTTATTGCTAGGCCCAGCGAGCGGCCGATAGTGTTTCTGTATAATCTATATTTCAATATCCCTTATTATATTGCTTTAACAATGCACCATGTAGTGTACTTTATCTTTACGGTACGAAAAAACAAAATATTGGTAAAATAATACATACTATCTTAAATTGATATGATTATCGTTAGAATGCTATTAAAATCATAAACCTGAAGGATATAGTGAACTTAAAAAAATTAAATAATAAGGATAGGAAAAAAATGACTTAAAAATCTCAAATGAATAACACTATTTTGTGTAAAACCGTTATGAACTGCAATGAAAAATTTGAGCAATTTGGTGAATATTGAAATGAGTATGTGTTTTTTTTTGTATAATGTTAACCAATCGTAATCAACCAGAAAGAAGAGAACTAATTCAATTCTGTGCTGATCTTCAAATGAAAATCACAGTTAACTCGAAATATGATATTGATAGTATTCTTCTTCGAGAACCAATTATGTAGTATGAAAGCCTTTCTTTAAAGTAAAATTACTCCACATATTGTGTTAAATTTTATAAAGCAGCAAGTTTACAAGATTTTTAATCAAATATTTGGATTGCTATGAGAATTTTACTATCGCTACCTATAACTGTAGCAAGTGGAGAACACATTTTTTCGAGACTTAAATTAATCAAAACCTATTTAAGGTCTATAATGTTATAAGACATAAAACAATTTTGAGGCCTGGCGACATATTAATCCGCCGCAATGTAATTTATTTATCTGCTTAGTGATACCTACCGGATACTTTTATCATTGACATCGTGAATATTAATATTCATTATTATTTTTTTGTTAATCTGTACTGCCATCTAGCAGATGTTCTTACCAAATGGATACGATGGATGCATACATTAGTTCAATATTATAATAGATTAAGACTGTCACTATTAGAGAGAGCTGGAACTTGGAGAGTGCTGGTGCACACATCTAAGCCATGGGGGAGAGTAACCGTTCGGCGTGGGCTGCTCCCACTCCGGGCATCCTGGACCTCTGTCGACAGTGCACCGAAGCTCTTTCTTTAGCATTGAGTCATGCCACACTGAGCTACGGCACGCTGTGGGTAGATGTCGCTATTTGTCCACCTCAAAATTATTTCATAATGATGGTATAAAGTCTTAAACAAAGCCACTGCTTCATCAAATGTTTTAAACACTGCTTCATAATTGTTTTAGGGCATCATAAATGGAATGGACTAAGATAACTTTCACTTAACATAAACAAGGGTAATGAAATAGAATAAAAAACAAAGATTAATTAAACGGTTCTATTATATACATACATTGATAAATTAACATTTGTATCGATCACTGGTAAAAACAATAAATTACAAATCCGGTCGCATCCCAGTACCGACTGGTCCGTGACGTCGCTCCCACAGCATGCGGTGTTTCTGCTTCATGTACGCCTTCTGGGCATCCGCATAAGCACCCAAGTCTCCATCTGGTAAAATAACAATTAATAACATTACATACAAAAATGTCAGTCAAGGTTCATCATGAGAATAGATTTGCCGTGTCCTGGATTTCAGAAATTGATACAGGTATGTGTAGATTTGAGCAATGAGGGAAATGAGGACACATTAGAAGTTCTAATGTTAATTATCAAGAGTTTTCAACAATAGAGAACAATTTACCATGTTACGATGAAAATAAAGAATGAGGATACAACTGTTGAAGCATTAAATCGAAACATCAAAAATTAGATGAAGACGTTGATAATTAATATCCATCTGTGCTTGTAAGTAACCAGGAGGAAAAAAATTATAGCCGGGTTACAAAGTTATTTTATGCAGGAAGGTAATGAAGGGAGCCCTGCATATTTAAAGAAAAATATTCATCATTTAATTTTAAGCTCGCTTCGGTTAATTGGGGAAGCCGCTTAATTGGGCCAAACTTCCTGGTCCCGATGTGTCCCAATTACTGTATTTTCAAACTAAGCTCGTGCTGTGAAATTAGGATTAACTTGCTGGTCTCCTGGAGTGAGGCTCGAATCCCTGACTACTGGATCACTAGGCGAGTGTCTTGAGTACATCAAGATGCATTTTATGAGAGCTTGCATATCTATCATTTAAAGTTTAAAAAAAAAAAAATATTGGTAAAATTGAAACATTCCCAGAGTTTGGGTCCCTCAACAAGACATCTATTGATAAAGTTAGATTTTTCTGATTTCTTTCTATTAGAAATGTACGACATTCGCACTGCCAGGATTTCCTTTTTTAATTTTTAGAGACTCCCGCCATAAATCGTTACATTTTATGTTAACATATTCAGATTTTTTAAGTTCTCAAAAATTAACAATGCATGTGACTTTTTGCCAGCCTTAGCCTCTGCTCGCGAGGAACCTTCTTTATATGTATCGATCATGTCACTGCATGCCGGTAATGATCAAATAGATCAATACTAGCCATTGCCGCCTGCCGGCAATTGTCAAATAGATCAATAAATTCTCACTTCGACCTGCGTGTTTGATAGTTTGAGCTAATTACTCGGACTGATAAAGCATTTTCACGATGCTTCTTTGGAATATACGAAAATATACACATCTATATTTTTAAATTGCGCCCTTGTTCAAAAATTTTGACTTATTTCGAATCCATTAATTGAATTGACTGACCCACTTCGGTTCGGTTCCGCAGAATACATTTTTATTTAACAGTGTTAAAACATGGCTAAAGCAGTCTACTTCTGAGACAATTTTTGTATAAAGTATGGTATACCCAGTGCTTTTTTTGTCATGTAACGGTGTGGAACGGCGTTCCAGCACCGTGGTATTTTTAATGTTTCAAAAGTAATTAGATAAAACAATGTACTCGCGTACATAATTACAATCCATATTTATATAATTCGCACAAATGATAAAATATGATGTTTTTATGAACCAGATGAAATATGGATGGACTTGAAATTGGTGCCTCATGATTTGAGTTCTGGCACCTTTTTTTTTAAAAAAAAAGCCCTGGGTTATACCGATGAATAATTTAAATAATGTTAATTTCTATGTACGCACGCAGAAAATACTGCATGACTTTTAAACATATACATCAGTTTGTAATATTACAACATAATACTTACATTTGATAAACCAATTTTCTTCTGCATCCTTGTACTGCTGCATCAGAACATCGCAGCGACTTACGTCAGGCGCTTCGTACATCATGCAATCTTCAAACCGTTTCTTCAAAATTGTCAAAATCTCAGTGTCGACAATCCTGTAACCAACCGGCATTATATTGTAATAATAAAAAAGATTTTATGTCATTCAAATTCAATGAAAACATATATATCCAATAAACGTGTTTACTATAATATTAAAAATAATCAAGTTATTAAGAACAAAAGCTAGTAACTGAAAATACATTTATGAAATTATATTTATTCCTTCAACATGTATGAAGAGTGAACATTTTAACAAATCAAAGGCGATTATTATGTTTTTAAAGAAATAAAATGTGATACTTACCTTACTTACGTATCTACTAAGGAAAATATTATAATTATATTTTTATTGTGACAACTTTGAATTTGATCAGAAAAATAAATGTTTTAGAATTTTTTTCTGACATACATACATCTTAACAAATTATTACTAATAAAAAAATTAACAGTGAAATAATTTTTATTTTATCTGTTGAATTGTATTGTACAAAATTCTACTATATTGAATGTTCTCTATACAATCCTATTCAATTTGACAAACCGAAACCAAATTTTGCATAGTTGCTCTTTAGGACCCTGAAAAACATAGATATATACATAGAATTATTATATTGAATGCCGTCCTTTCAAAATTTGAAATTTTTTTCACCCCTTCCACCTTCCCAGACATCTCACCCACCTCTGCCTTGATCAAATTTTGCATTCATCGTTATTCACAGGCAACAGAAGGTTATCATTGGGATCGCTAGTTTATTAAATAATATTCCAGCATGATGTTACAAGTTGATCAATTGTTCACTGGATAATGAGTCGATTGCATTGAATGATGATATATTTTTCTAAAGCTAACTTGCAGTGTTCATGCATATAAAGAACGATATAGAAAGCAGATAGTTTTTGTTCCTAAGTTGGCCAAGACATGAAGTCTGTAAGTAAATATTAACTTTTAATATACAAAGAAGAATCTTTGTAAGATTTGGAAACTAGAAACACTAAACTTGACAATAGAACTAGAAAATAGTACTTTGGGAAGTAATTTCATGGTGTAAACATTATATAACTTTAGTTATTAAAACAATATAGTTACCTGTCTCTCTTAAATTGAACGTTTGCTTCAAAGTCACAAACCACATCATCGGTGTAGCACTGATCGATTGTCGGCACACGACGGAATTTTTGGTGGTACCAGGCATAGTCTTTGCGATTTGGTTCTACTACCTTTTCTGAAAAATAATGTTAAGTTCATTAATATACCTAATAATTCAGATTATATATTTTTTTCTTTAAATCTTTTTTTATAATCGGTTATTTTCCCGCAGACCTTATTCGAGTCAGTTGAATATAACCTAAAAACGATTACATAATGAATGTAATAAAAATATTAATACATAATGGAAAATCAATTGACGTATTTCATATTTATGATTTTATTGTTTACAATAGATAAACACCAATTAAAACCGATAGTAAAAACTCTATCGCTTGAAATGTATTATTTGTAATTTGACAGGTAGAACACATGAAAAAACTTACCACGGAACCAAGTCACCGGTGCATCAACAGCATTGCAAACGGCATCAACAAATCCACTAAATACATCTCCCGGATTTTTTCCCATCGTTTCCTAATTATATTTCTTACTTTTTAAAGAAAACAATTAAAATTAAGAAGGCTTAGGTACACTACAATGACAGAGATGGCCATGGACAGTAGAATAGGGTCGCTCACGAATGAACTGAATCACCGGTCTGTATGGATGAGCTGTTCAGTTCACTTTGTATCCATACATTTATAAAATATAGTTATGTGTATACGAGTATATACGGAATCAAAACCGTACGGTTCACAATGAGTGTATCTTTTCTTGGTAGTAATCTATGTATTTATAAAGGCCGTTTGTAATTTCATTCTAATTGCAGGTGATATGCCTAAGCCCGAAGTGACGCGAAGTTATCACATTTATTAGCCGAATATATGAAATAAAATGAAGGCTGGAAATCGAGTCTCGCAAATACATGCAGGTCGCTGACGGCAGGTCCATATAAACGGGACCGGACGTCTCTCAACGAAAAAAAACCTAGCGGTTCGTTCAAAAGCGAGTTGCGACCGTAATGACCTCCAGCCCACGTGTTGTGCAATGAACGAAAAACGACGGGGGCTGAAAATAACGGGATTATGAAGGTTTCCTGAGAAGCGATAGCAGATCCGTAAGGGCGCGCATTGTTTCGAGGAGACGCATCCTGCCGACAAATAGAACCGAAGATCGTAGGGCCAATAAAGCTGGACCCGTTGTACTGGCGAAAATAGGGAATGCACCGTTACGTGACCGTTAGCTAGCGTTCAGGGTCGAGACATGACGAGAACAAAAGACGCAGTTTCTTTGTGCAATCTGCTCTTTTAATACAACGTTGGACGAACCACATGGCTCGAAATGTAAATTAAAATTGCAATTCATTCAATTCCCGCCAATTCAGTCTTTAGTTTAATCACTAGAATATAATAAATAATATGTTTTAATGCGTGAATATGATTTTGAAGCGATGAGTACGAATATAGATTGCTTAAAGAATATGAAAATCGATCGCGGTGGGCTTAGTATTAAGTAGGATACTAATAATTAAATGATATATGTAACTAGATATAAGATTCTGTAAAGTAGCGTAAGAAATGAATAATGAATATGATAATCGATCACGATGGGCCTAGTGTTAAGTAGAATAAGAATAATTAAATGAGATATGTAACTAGATATAAGATTCTGTAAAGTAGCGTAAGAAATAAATAAATAACTAAATTGACTAAAGTGTAAATAGTTAGAATATAAGATTAATTATAGTCAGCGATAAGACGAAGGAGAAGTCAGTTCGGGCGTGGCCTCCAGAAGAAGCAAATGGACCAATGGGATAGTGGCCCGTCACATGACGGGAAGGGGGCAGATCGGCAGATGGGAGACACCCCACTGTTGAGATATAAAAATGTCCTACACACGGCCCGGAGTCAGTTGGGAATACAGTTGAAAAAAGAGTGGTGAACAGGGAGAGTTGTCGAAACCCGGAGGAGTGGGTCGGACCCAAGGTCCGGGAGGAGAAGTCGGAAAGTCAGTCGTAAAAGTGAAAAACAGAAGGAGTTGCCGAAACAAGGCTCGGAGCAGTGAGTCGGGCACGAGGTCCGGGAGACGCGAAGTTGTAGAGAAGAAGTCGTAACCGAGAGTTGTCAAAACGAGGTCCAGAGGAGGGAGTCGGAGACGAAGTCCGGGAGACGAAGTTACACAGAGAGAAGTTGTCGAAACGCAGTCGAAAGCACGCAGAAGCACTTCACCGCATTTTATCCAGGAGCAGCCGCCCCGCCCGTTCAGAGCAACCAGTCTGATAGCCTGTCGCCGGAGCAGTCGTGGAGCCAGCAGGTAGCCGCCCACGCCGGGTGATCACGATATCACTTCGCCGGCCAGAAGATCCGAAGAAAATCACAAGATGACCCGTGGTAGAATTAGTCTTAGATTAAGATAGTTATAAGTATTTGTGTATTCAATAAATGTTTGTGCATCTTCGTGTGTTCATATTCACCTGCCTCACTTTTCCTATAACCATGGTACTGATGAAAGCGTGATACCTGACGGATGAGTCGCGAAGCGAACTTCCTTTAGAGTGCGGGGTATCGTTCTGATGAGCGATCAGGAGCTGATACGCATCTCTCACTCTCTCTCTTGTGTGTCCCGGGGTATCACAGGAATCTAAGAATCTCAAGTGAACTGTAAAAATGGCAAACCGTTCACCAATTTGTATGTATAATTTAAATGGTTAATAAATTGATATTATACATTATTTGAATGGTAAATAGAAACAAAAACCATAATGATTAATATATACATTATTAAACAATAAATAATGCCAATCTCTCTGCGTTAGAGACCGATGTATTTCTAATTTAAATGGCTTTATAAAATTCCATAAAGACTAATAATCCCAAGTGAATTGTTAAAGTCTTATTTTACTAATTAAGTTGTACTTGCATAATTTATCGTCAAGGGCGCGTACACGTATATATACCAGAGCGTAGAGCACCAAGGTGTCATCTCGACCAAATAACCGATTGTTAACTACGCCCATGAGCGAAAATCGGAAAAAACTACGTACCTGGCCCGGACCAACAGAATATTATTCGATCTGTCTTGTTGTTTTGATTTTAATTATGAATTTTTTCCTTATTTAATTAATCCAATTATGATGCGACGTCTAAATTGAATGATTAGGGTATGACTTAGATACAAGTATTTTTAAATAATGTCACTTGAGAGGAGTCGGTGTAAAGTTGATTTTAGCCAAGGGATTAATTATTATTTTTAAGTTAGAATGAGTCATTCTTGTTGATTCTACTCAATTAAATTAAAACTCCAGCATTTTAAAAATGTCTCCCTTGCTTTATTCTGCCTTTTTGCCTTCTTATGTTATACAATTATATTAGTTATGTTACCATTAATATGACATTATAATATAATTAGTGGCGCTATACAAATTATCCAATATTATATATATATATATATATATATATATATATATATATATATATATATATATATATATATATATATATATATATATGTACAGATATAATACACACCTCCTAAACAATACCAAACAGTGCATACGGAATGCTTATTTCATGTTTTCAAACGTTTCTTAACCTATATATAAAACTAAACGAGAAACTATATTTATGCATTTTCTTATTAACTTATTTTAATTTTTTTGATCAATATTAAACCAATTTATAAAAATTAATTAACCTGTAGAATGTTTTACCTTTTTCAACTCTACATAAGTTTAATCAAGCAAAAGAGGAAGTGTAAAATGTAATTAAATTTGTAAGGATGTAATAAAAATTTGTAATATACTATATTTTTGTGGTTTTCACGCGCCGCCCGTTGAACGGAATTGTTCTGCCAGGATAGAAATGGAACTAAATTCCTGGTTCCCGAAAAGCATTCCTTTCACCACGCCAAAAAACTACGTAAAATTTGTAGTTTAGTAGACGATCGTCTTAAGGGTTACCCAATACGTAGTACATACACTAAACTGAACGTTGAACGATAGTTTATTACACAGAATTTAAAATCCCATCACTACAGAGAGAGGGTAGAGCATAGAAAACAGAAACGCGGTCTAACCCATAGATAAGAGAGTGAAAATCATAGATAAGGTGAAAATCTAACCTGTATGAGACGTCGTATTGCGTAATAAATAAGAATAATAATGGATAATTTGTATAGCGCCATTTTCGTAAAAACTTTCACCTCAAGTTTACACATAAACTGTTTATAGTTCTACAATTATCTTTGTTTCTTTAAAATTAAAAATCGTTATTTTCACTTATGGAAATGATTTTTATATATTATATATATTATAGAGAATAAACACATTATTATTATGAAGTTGCAGTTTTTCAGAACGTAGTTCTGTGGTATTTTTATACAAATTTAATCTATCAATTAGAAAGGAATACAGGAAAATTCAATTTATCCCGATAGCAACAAAAATATTTCGATAAATTGAATTCTCTTGTATGTCTTTCTAATTGATTAATTTAATATTTATATATAATTACATATATTGTAATATAATGTAATTTTTGCACAGAAGGCACTTTCCTTTTTGAAGACGCCTTTTTATGTATTATTCTAATGCATAACTAAGCAAAGTTCAGAAACTGAACGCTAGTATTGCACTAGGGGGGCGACACAGAAGCGTCTTGAGTTTAATTTTTCTTGAAATTTTTTATAAAAAACAATAACCATGCTTTTGAAAGTTTTTGAAGTCTCGTGGAAGTTATAGAAAAATAAATATTTGGCTTTGAAAGCGGAGTGGGCCTGGAAAATTTTATTGTGTGCCATGATTAAGAGACTGAAGAATATTTAAACTATGTATGGTATAGTGCATAATGTTCCTATCGCGGAATGAATAAATCATACTATCAGAAAAGCAATCGGTTATCGAATAATCGCCATCAGGGCCTATAACCCTGATTTTCTGTTAGTGATAGTAATTGAAACTTAAACCCTGATACTCAATATGCTCAACATCTTTGAGATGTGATTTTGGTGTCATAAACTGCGTATACTGTAGACAACGAGATTAATGAATATCTCCATTCTTCAAGCACTCCGTACTGAAGAAAGGCTCTCCACAACATGTAGGAAAATCTTGTGTACCTTGGGAATGATGTTAGAAGAGATTGACATCCTGGAGAAGTAAGTAATGATTGAGAATGTACAAGTGTGAAGAGCATGATGTTTATCTTCAACAAAATAAACAGACCACGTCGCTATACGTCGCAGTAAATAAGACTTAGGACCGCAAAGAGTGGAAGTAGCATTTCAAAATGTAAGGCAAGGTTCTCAAAAATAGACACTTTGATTGAGATAAAGAGAGAGCTAGATAAATAAGACATAATACATATTAAACATTAAGTCATTTTTTTTGTGATTATATGCGTAGTTCATCATAGCTTAAAAATGTATGATGCAATGTAGAAAAGTTAATAAGAGTTTTGAAAGTTGTTACGAAAACCAAAAAATAATAATTTATGCGTGTTTTAAATGAAATACACAGTTTTAGGGCTTTGAAAATAAATAAGTTAAAAGAAATTCTGATAATAGCCATGTATGCACTACTTATATGGAAATTTTATATTCAATACACATGTTACATACCTGTTTTTAAAAAACAAATAAACGCTGAAAAAACATTTTATTAATTTAAACTACGGCTTTGAACTGGAACTGAACCGGAAACTGGAACAAAACGTTATTTTTGTCGGAACGAAAGCCGGAGCTAAACCGAAAAAATATATCGGTTTATTTCGGTTCGGTATACGTAACACTATCTTACCCGCGTCATTATCTTACTCTCCACTTTAGTTATTCTACGAGACAATATAAATAACCTAAATGAAAATACATTATTTTAATACGAGTAGTTAGAGGTAACTTTCATATTTTTTTATTATAAATAAATATACACAAGAATCTTGTATACCGTAAATATACGAATTTGTTTTGTTTAATAAATTATATTATTATCATTCATTATATTTTTCTAGTTCTAATATTATACATTTAATTTATTATTATTATTTATATTATATTATTGTAACAATTCATGTAGTATGCTTATTACAAAAGAATGAATGAACTGTTGTAAATTATGATAGAAAATAAATTTGTAATACAAATAAAAAATAATAATCAGTTGGAACTAAGCCGAATACCGAAAAAAATAATAGTTCGAAGCCGTGCTTTAAACGTTCAAATATTTAGAAGAGAACTATCATCTATCGATAAATTAGAAATTACTTTTCTAACGTAATTCTTAATCTTTATTTAAAAACTCAACGAAATGTTAAAACCCTTTTTATTTTGAGAAATTTACATTTTTTTAAGGTTTATATAAATTCAATATTCTATTTTTTGTCGGTGTGCCTGTCGTTATTCAATATTGCTCTGCAATGGTAAAATAAATTTAGTAAAACTTCATCATATTTTCGGATTGGTTCACTACTTCATATTTTTCGTTATAATACACACAAGTGTCCTCCGAATTATTCAATATTGAATAGGAGCTACTATAAACGGAAATATTTTAAATATTAAATTTCGAACCAAAACCTTTTTTGGATTTTAAATAAATAAAACAATAATAAAACTTTGGGAAGTATTTTATTTCTTAGTAAATTATATTGTAAAATTGTATCTCATAATGACCATGAATATATTTTTTACTCCGATATACAAGTAAAAACATTTGTGAGTGCAAAGGCACCAGGAACAGAAAACTTCCGCGAAATATCTTAAGTGATCTAATAAACCAGGTATGAGGAGATGAAATTTCAAGAAATATTCATGCAAACACGTACATAAAATGTACTAGTCAAAACAGTACCTCAAGATAGAAAAGTGTGGCGTTCTATCATTTCTACTTGTGTAAAAACTGGTAGTAGTTAAAAACAAGTAAGAACTATAAGTACAACTAACCCCGAATGAGTCGTAGAGTTAATAATGTTTCTAGCCCCTTGGACTGCGGAAAGGAACGTATTGATTTTATTGCCGCATTTCCGTATCCGTGGAAGCTTGTGGAACGGTGGTTAGCTGCGCTTCTGCAAATCTTATCATTTCCAATCGGGATGTCGTCTACAGCGGTCGGCGTGGCAGTTGGCTCTTGCAACCATGGCTGCTTGCAGAACCTAGATTTCAAACAAGGTATGTATCCTCATTTATTTCAGCCATCTCCGTACTTTTTGCATTTATTTCTGCACAACAGCCGTCATTTTAATTGGATCTTTTGTATTCACAATTAATTTGCCCTGCTTGTCATTTTTAGAAGATCTACGTCTTAAGTTTTATCGGGGATTGTCGATAGGTCCGCCATTTTATATATTCATTCGACGCTCTGATCTTTTATTTCTTGTTTTGTGAGCGCGCCCCGCCAGCACTTACTATCATTAGAGCTTGATGATGAAACAGTTTTCTTATAAATGGTTAGCACTGAAACTCCGTGTTGATTAATATTACTACAGCGGTCTGAACAATGATGATTTCTTAATGATATTGGGAGGAAATACCCTCAGGAATAACCAAAATATTTTTTCCGCAGGTTCACGCTCGTGCCAATACGACCCCCCACCGTTGAACAATGGGTAAAATTAAAATGGCCGACGCGTTGCAATGTAATTTGCACTGGATAATAAAAATTGAATTGAAGGTTTCATGACCGCTTAATTCGATAGGTAAATTTCAATTTTATTTATTTTCTGAAGCGATTTAGCGTTCTGCATTGTAAGCGCCGCAAATTCTATTGGTTAATTTCATTTCTGGGTGTCCATTGTGTACGTGTCTGCTATCTAGTCTTGGGCATAGTACGTCTAGGTTTCCTAGTTTACTTTGCTCACACTATTTCAGCAGACTGGTAACGCGGACGCCTCCGTTTTAAAATTACCATTTTTAAATAAGCATCTAAATGTCGATCCAGATTTGTTTTTGTTTGGGAGACGCCGTTCTAGTACACAAACTAAAATGGCGGCTGAAAATGGGATGGAAGAATATCTATTTTTCGTACTCGATTTTTACCGCTACTTTTGATACGTAACTATTTGAAAAGAAAAAAAAGTATATTTTTTATATTATTTTTTGATCTGGGTCGATACGTGGGTGCGGTTCGGTATGTAATGGCGTCGCCGTAACACACCAGAGCCAGCGATTGCGTATTATCTTGCTTATGTATTTAGCGCTTGCGTACAGCAGAACACCATTCTGCGTGGGTACATTTTCTAGAACTTTCATTACATAAGTTTTAATACTATTTTCATAGAACTCGTTTTGTGCCCAAAACATATTTTTCTGGTTTTTACGCCCGAATGGTGTTCTATTGTCAATTCTATCGTTAATGGTTTTTTTTTGCTGTCATCCCCTTTCTATCACTGAGTGATATGTTCACGTGAAAGCCTAAATCTTCGTCATTGAATTGCTTTAATGTTTTTTATTCTTACATATTCCGTGTACAACTGCCACAGCCAGGGAGAGATAACCCTTATAAAGTGAGTACCTTTTTGTTTTATTTTTCAAGAGTATTTTACGCCTTTAAATTTACCTTTTATGAAAGTGCAAAATGATGAAATTAGCATGAGCCAAAATGTATTTTTTTTGAAACATACATGATACTAAATGATAGGTCTGATCTCTAACAATTTAATGGAAAATATGTTAAAAATTTCATAAAATATGTTTTATTAACATGTTCTCTCTTTGTTCCAGATTTTTCTTAAAACCACCACGGCTGCAAGGTGTGCCGAGTCCCGATGGTCATAACACTTTCACCACTTTCTCTTATATTATCTAACCTGTTTCTCATTTGTGCTCATGTTGGGCAGAACTTTTATCGAAAAGGCTTTCACAAAAAAAAGCATTTTCCCATGTATGATTTTAAATTCGTCGAGCTCTGAGGGCACGTCGTGCCGTTCTGCTCTGTCGCTCTACGCGACCCCCTCGCTCAGAATTCACACCTTCCTTCTTGGTTCCATTTGAACCAGACGGTCTGGATAACATGACGTCGCAGGTCATCTAACCTGCCTGATGAGACCTTGAAGGGTCGAAACGTCATAACTTGTTGAATTTTAATGTTAGTTTTTTTGTATAGCCGTAATGGATAATATCAGATGCTGTTGTACTTGGCAAATCTAGTAAAACAGTCTACAAGGGTCGATTCGTACTACGCATGCGCCCCCGAAGACCGGGTTGTCGACTGCAGCGACATGTAGCCCTCGTTGGTTTTGTAGGTCTGAGAAACCCTGGATGTTCTAGGGAGGAGGGATAAGGGCTGGGCCCTTTTGTTTCCGAAAAATCAGGTAACAATGGCGTGAGATTTTTTGACCCTATTCGGGGAACATGGTGAAATTCTTTTTTTTTTTTTTTTTTTTTTTTTTTTTAATATCAGGTGATTTAAACATTTTATATAATTGTATAAAGTAACAAAGATGGGTCAAGATTTTTATATAATGCATTTTAATTATTTTATATTTTGTTAATTCTAACCTACTAAAGATAGATACCCACTATGTGTGGAGTTAGTCGAGTTGATACGTCGTGGGAGATTATTATGTAGGTCAACATATCATTGTGGACTTCGTTTTGTATGTTTGTTGCATGCAGTACTACGGGGGGGCTTTGTAAAGAAAATATTTAATCGTGCTGTCCATATTGGCATCGTTTTAATCAAAGCAGTTACGTTTAGAACTCCTACGACCGCAAGGGTCATCCCAGACCGGGAATATTCCATGCTGTAGGACTACGAAATGATACTTTGGTCGAGGGAGCATTTCTCCATGAAAACCACAATATAGAAAACAAAGTGAGTATGTATATAGAGATGTTACGAATTTTTCTAATGCAATTTCTTGACATTTTAATGGGACTTCTTACTACGTTAAAAGTAATCAAAGGGCGGGTTTCACAATAACGTCTCTACAGTATCAAAGTTCAAGTTTTAATTTTGTCATTTTGTAGAACCCCACACCCTTTCTCGCCTCTGGAGTATGAGAGATATAAGGGCTAACAATTTTTTCTTTCGATTAATATTGTATTAGGTATATGGAATTTTCTTTGTACGGTGTTAAAACATTTACTTCAAGGTTTTTAATAAACGTGCTCTATGTATTGCATCTGTTTTTCTTAGAATATGTATTCTCTATCGATTTATTTAATAACTGTACCTTATAGATATTTTGAAAATTATATCTTATGTATGATGTTTTATACCTAAAAGAACCAATATCCAAATTAGAAGGGCATTATCGCGCGAAGCACGCCATTGCTAGAAGCTACTAGGGCGCCGCACATCTTTGACTTTCTGTCGTAGTGGCGAGGGCTATGAAGATGTCAGTGTGTACTCTGTGTGTGTGCGCGCGCTAACTCATAAATTATCGATAAGATCCGGGACAGGACCGCAATATATAATAAGTACATCCCATCTAACCTGCATGCCATAAATGGCTCAACGTTTACACTTCTTCATCTTATTAGTTAATTGATTGTTGAATCGTAGGGCAATGAATACAACGTTTGCCATTAATTTTTACGTGCCGTGTCTCCATGTGAAGTCTTTATTCGTATCGCTAATTGCGGGCCACTTTGTTGAATCGCCGTGTCAATTGACCAGTGTAAATTAATAATGTAGCTGACGCGTTGCAACCGTTAAGATTTGTACATGTGCGCTTATTTTAACGTTGTTTTTTATGACTAGGTCAGACGAAAAAACAATGAGGTTTGTGGAATGGTACGGGTTCTTCGAGTGTTTGTGGAACGTGAAGAATTCACTGTATAAGGAAACAGCATACATAAACCTATTGAGGATCATGGAAGACGAGTCATTTATCAACAAAACATAAAATTGAAAATAAAGGGCCTGCGTTCCACTTACCACCTAGAATAAAAAAAATTAGATGGAAACTACCTGGTGTCGAAACCGATATTTATAAATCTTAAATTCTTTGGTTTCGTGCTATTATTGGAGACTATAGTTGAAAGGGAAATTGCATTGAACGTTGTAATTATTTATAGATTTCTTGTTTAATATATTTTGAGAGAAAAATATGTAAAAAAAAAGATTATCTGATTATGTTTGTATAAAATGTATTATATCTGATTATATCTTCTAATAAAAAAAAACGGTCTTGGTAGACAAGGCTAATTGGAGTTGTGAGCATAGTGGAATAAATTATTCAACAATGCGGTCATTTGTTTATTAATCATGAATTAATTAATTGTTTATTAATATATATTTTTAATTTTCCTTTCCCATGAATATTTGGAAAGAAAAAAGATTCCAATCAATAAGTTTACAAATGACTAATTGATTATACAATGTTACAAAAATATTAAAGAATTACATACTGTAAATCTCTTACTTTTGATGGTCGTCGATAATACTGAATACAAAAGTGGATTATATTTAATATGCACCCAAGTATGGCTTCATTAAATAATTATATGGATGAAGAGGTGTCCTGTCTTGTATTGTAAACAATTATTTCGATATTAAAATTGTTACATTTTCCGTGTTTAAAAATGGAAAGGCTAATACCCGTTTCCAAGTAGTTCTTGTGTGTGAAATAATCGCTAACACTATTCTGCATGTATTTTGATCACCTCGTGCATGCCTGACGACAAACGTTTGGCGAACCGCATTCAATTCTTTTCGGTGACGCTTATGAGTTAGGACTTCTATACTCTTATCTATGTGCGTAACTCCTAAATATTGCTATTGCTTTAGCTTGGATTCCCAGTCACTGTGGAATTCCGGGAAACGAAAAAGCCGATGCCTTAGCAAAGGAAGCCTCTACTTCTGGCGTCCCTTTACATAATCATGTGACAATATCTGATATATTTCCTATTCTCAAAGAGAAAATGATCTGCATTTGGAGAGATCAATGGGAGACTTCTAAACTTGTAAAAGGTAAATGGTTTGCAGAAATTCAGCCAGAGATTCCTACTAGGCCCTGGTTTTCCAAAACGAAATTAAATAAGTTTGAAACTTCCTCGATCTGCCGTATGAGGATCGGCCATTGTTGTATAAATTCTCGCTTATTTAAAATCCGCATTCGAGACTCTATGTGTGAATGTCAACTAGAAGAGGAAAACTTAAATCATGTTTTTTTTAGGATACCCTATCAATGACCAGTATCCAAACTTAATCCAAGATCTTTCTAACAACAAAATTCCATTCCCCATCAACATCCCAACTTTGTTATCATCTAACAATCAAACCATTTTTAAAATATTAACGAGGTTCCTAAACGCCAATGAAATAAACCTGTAAAAATTAAATGTATCCAAAAGAAACTTCACATTAAATAAAATTACTCGGTAATGGCAAGAACACTCCATAAGGGTGAAACGCCAATTAAAAAAAAAAAAAAAACTCCTAAATAAGAAAAAGCGAGACGAATTTACAGAAAATTTCCTTAAAATAAGAAGGCTATGCGAAAATATTCACATGGGTCGATTCGCGGGGCGGATCCCGCTGAAATTCTGATCGTTCACGGTCAGCATTGCAACACTCATCGTCGGCGAGCTGGGGCAACGTTGGCAATCATGTTTGCAAACAAAGCACCAATCACGACTTGCAACGATTTGCATTCATTTTACGAGCGAATGCACTTGCTTATTTTATAATATTTTTATTACTCATTTTTGAAACATCATTTTTTAAATGGACCTCTGATCAAAAGTTCTGGGTGGAATTTATTGAAGAATATAAAAAATATCCATGTCTGTGGGATGTAAGGTCAAACGCGTATACTTGTAAGCATCTCAGAGAAGAAGCTTACGAGAAACTGGTGTTAAAATGTAGGGAGAAAAATGTAGAAGCGAATAAGGATTATGTCACCAAAAGAATAAACTTAAGAAGAGAATTGAAAAAAGTATTATCAAGAAAACAAGAAGTTCGACAGATGACGTATATGTTCCATCACTATGGTATTATTTGTTTTTATTCCTTGTGGATCACGAGTCTGACGGGGAAGGACCGTCATATTTTGAGGAGATTTTCATTGAGAATGCTGATGTCGAACAAAACCTAGTAAGTAGTAGGTCTAGGTACACAAGTCGGCAAAATGGGCTAACACATTTTAAAAATTTTTTGAGTTAATTTAAGTGCGTAACGAGGCTTCCGCGAGAACAACGTATTTCTTTAAATTATTCTGCATTCTTATACAGAACAGGACTTATACAGTTATTCAATAATGGTATAAGTCATAATAACGTTATGCAATAATGGTTATTGTTATATCTACGTAATATGTTCGGTATTCGGTAATATTGCGCGGTCGGACGGACTTAGGCCACGAAGCTGTCAAAGCGTTATTTCTATGGAGGTGTAAGAGATGTCTACTATATATCTTACTTATGTTGTCCACATATCAATAATGCATATCAATATTCTACACATAATGGAGAAGGTTTCCCTATTTTTTTTATAAACAAAAAAAATGTTGTAAAAATGTGAAAGAATAATTAGGATACCCTAAAAAATGGCAAAATGAGTTCAAAGTTGCGCTTTGTGATACAATTTTTGTCAAGTCTGCCCGAGTGGCGTGACGTGACGTCATTTCTCCCGTTCGCTGCTAGCCATGTGGGATCCACATTCATTCGATCAGAATCGGGCTGAATGAGTGAAATTAAAAGGCTGTTATAAATATTGTATTATACCTAAGTGTATAATGCACAACGTTTAAAACACAAAATAAAATTTTCTTTCATCTGCCTTTCAATACAGACATAAGAAATGATGCAAAATAATGAAACGAGATTTGATTGCATCCAAAAGCGTGAAATATGTTTGTGAAGATCATTTCGATGTAAATGTTATAATATTATTCACATGTACTAGATCTATTTAGTCCATTATGCATTGCTTTGAATTACAAGTAGATACACACAGTGATCGAGGATTATTTGGTTTCAAGGCTATGTAATTTTAGTGAGTGGCGTTTGTAGATATTTATAAAATTTTATTGGTACAATGTTTTGCGTTACATATAAACAAATTATGAATAATAAAATATAACATACTCCATAATTATTGAAATTATTAATTATAAAATAGTTTTGAGTATTTTAATAAAACTTCCTTATTATTTTTGTTTGTTAGAGGTTGAAAACGACAGTAAATCTTATTAAATTTAAATTAGTCTGAGGTACATTGAAGTTGAGACTCGAAGTAGTATACCCTCATAAATTTGGTTGACAAACAAATCAAAAACCCCCACCAAAAAGGGAATCTTCTGAAATAAGATGCCGCGTGAAGTTTAATGAAAATTTATTAAATAACAATGTTTCATCACACTTACATTGTCGGCCAATTTCTATGATTGAGTGTGACTCAATGGTAATTTCAATCAATGGTAGTGATGAGTCAGCTGTGGCGGATGATTCATTACCTGACAACTGTGAATATCGAAAAAAAGATTAAAAATGAAACAAAACATAAAGAAGTACAAATTGACATGAGAATTAAACAGATAGAAACAAAATAAGGAGGAAAAAAAATAGTGATACAGTAAATAAACATAGTTATAGACACCTTTTATACAATGTATCGAATAGTAATACAATAGCAATACACTCACCCAGCCAAAAGATTATATAAAATTCATCTTTTCAGAATGATTTTTGTATAATTTTTGGGATTTCTCCAGACAATTTTGTCGTGAACGATTGTGACAGAAATTTTGCGGCGGCCATGCATATGGGAACATTCCAGTTAAGAAGTGGAGTTACAAGAAGGCACAAGAAGAGTTAAAAGCGTTTTACTTTCAAACTTAATTTTATAGTATTACTAATATTATACTGCTGCACCGTTTCCAAATAAAATAAAAATATTGTTTAGATTTGAGAACCCCTGATTGCGCTGTATGCTAGGAATCACCTTTAAATAAAAAAGTTTTAAAATGATTAATTTTTGGATTTTTTAATTAATACTGTAGGGATTGCAAACATTAAACAAAATTATACCACCTAATCAAATTCAAAAAGCGGCATGTATCACCAATATTAACCATGTGACACAATGTTAACCACGTCGAAAGGTAGCATGTATATTAGAATTTAAAATGGCAATCTTATGAAGTTGAAAGTTATCAATATGTGCCCAGAGGAGGTTTTTGGAACCTATCTCCCTATTTTATATGAACTTTAAGTCTCGATTTATGCGGATTTTAATTTTCTAGAATGTATCTTCTACTTTTGTATGTGTTCTATGCCTCGATTTACGTGGAATTTTCTGGAACGTATCTACCGTGTAAATCAAGGGATGAGTGTACTTATAATTTCTACATTTCACCTTAGCACCAGCATTTCACTGCATGTTAAGATTAAATAAATAATTTTATTTCAAAGTACATATTCAAATGTGAGTTTAATATAGCTTTTATTTTCAGGAGATAGCGCCTTCAGCCTTTTCTTCCGTATCGCGGACTAACTGAAGTGATTTTGCAAGGAGTTCTCCGGCGCTGTTTATTCCTAGAAAAAGATCATTTCAAAAAAACAATTTTTAAAAATAAACACAGTCGAACAACTGAACTGCCTAAAAAAGCAAATAACGAAGATGATGAATTTGACGCAGCTGGTAAAATGGTCTCCTTTCTTCTGCGAGGCATGGAACCCTACCACAGACTGATGGCTGAAAAATTAGTGTCAGAAATTATGTTCAGTGGAAGATTGGGAAAATTGTCTTCAAAATCAAAATTTATTGAATCAACTTTATCGCAATCGTCACATACTATATATTTGCCATCTCAGTCTTCACGGCTGGAGTCTGATATTTTATAAAATGAAAATGAGGGATCAATTTCGTCAATTGGGATGAAAAATGAATTGATAGAGGATATTATTGATGCACCTTGTGAAGAAATGTAAATTTTTATACCTCTGTATTATATTTTTGAGATTTAATTGAGTTGAGAAAAAATATTTATATCATACGTGGCACCTAGGCGTCATCATGCCACTTATATATGTATAGCTATAGAAGAGATATTTGAAAAGAAAAAGAAGATATTTGAATCATGGTGAAGTTTCTCTTGCGATTCTGAAACCAGAACAAGGAGGATCTATATCTGTACTTTTTTCAATTTAAAATATGATGAATTTCACAAAAATGGGATTCTAAAATTGACAGATATGGGCAATAAAGCGATTAATAAAATAAAAATTACTTAAACATTTTGAGTTTCATTTCACCCCTTCCTCACTGATGAGATGAGATGTCAACCTAATAGATTGCATTAAAAACAAAGCTTTTAAAATTTTGTGTTAAAAATGTCTAACTACACCTACAAATATGTTTATTATGAGTTTTTTTGAATACCGTCATTTTGAAATAAGATGATAGATCAGGCTAGTTAACAAACTTGACAGATATCTACCATGTTAATATATATGTATGTACATTGAAATTTTCCAGAAGCAGTGTCAAGACTGGGAGTTATTTCAGTGGCAATGAAATGAAATGCGGGGTTTGTGTGTAATCGTTTATTGTAGTCAGGGGCAGGAAAGGGACAGTAGAAAGTACAGAAGATAGCAGAACGTGAAGTATGAAGAGTGAGAGGAGTGAGTTGGCGGTGTTCGAGAAGTGTGTGTGTGTACTGAAGAAGGGTTGTTGGTGAACTATCAGGTCAAACTGGATATAGATGCCGCCAGGGTCGGTGTATACTGCGATTCAAATTCACTGCCACCGTCGCCGTCCCCACAAGACACTGCAATTTTTGTGATATTGGCGAGGTGAGGGTCCATGTCTTAGCTCCATACGTAAGTATTGGGAGCATACACATAGGTTGTAAGTCTTTAGAGATTATGGTGTTTTGGCTTTGAGAACGTGCTCTAGATTTCAAGTCGCTGCCAGCTGGGTTGGGTATCATTTGAAAAGCAGTTGCACACTTGGCTCAGTTAGAGTTCTCTTTAAAATTCTGCCATTACAGGAAATTTTGTGTGCGTTTTATTTTCGTACCTATATAAAAGGAATGGAATTATGCCAACATATTCTATACTTGTGTGGAATTTTGGAAAAACGAAAATACAATGTTTTGTTTGATGCATTTTTATTGGAGTAATACATAATATAAGTACATATATGTATATAACATGTGTGACATCGAACATCTTTACATTATTAGAGATATTGCGGCGCTGAATGCAGATAATATTAAAAATATTTTTTTAATATTTCAACATTATAAATATTACAAATAAATGAGATATAAAAAATATATACAAAAGTTAAAAAAGCTCCAATAAAAAAAGGGAAGAGCCATATGTACCTACCTAAGTATGTGTGTAGTACATAATAATCATAATATATAAAATTGTTTGTGAAATAGTCGTAATACAAAAGTCATTAACCTTTATGGTGTCACGAAAAAGCGCCAACCAATAAAGTTGCAAATATGTGTAAATTAGATTACAAAGATTTTTATATAAATTATCACAACAAAGAGTGACAAGGTAGCAAGGAAATATTTAATAAATATTTTTCTTTATGTATAGAAATGAAAAAAATTTGCTTTCATAATACGCAGCAAACATTTAATGGTGGATTTAAGAAATCATCTCCCCTCCTTGCTCTACTAAACCTGCCACCGTCAACATTTGGCTATTATTTGTGAGCTATCTTCAAAAGGTTTATTGCTTATTCCGCACTTTATTTATTAAGCTTATAACAAAGCAATTGAGCAAATTTGTTGTGACTTTAAACATAATTTATTCAAAATATTATGCCGTATAGATTTGACACAATGTTCGCCTTCGAGGTGCAGTATCTACATCTAGATGGGCACGGCAGCAAAAGTATTTTTCTAATCGAAATAAATGATTCTCATGGTCAGTGGTGCAGTGTAGTGACCGGCCGAGCAGTCGGGAAGACATCACCTTTTAGACTGACATAATTATATAAAATATGGATTTTTCCTTTTCAAGTATTGTAGTGCACATCACGATTTTTTCTTTATTCATTACAATAATAGAACGTAGCATTACTGCGAGGCATGCAATTAATTAAATTCGTGAGCAAGAAAAATACTTTTTTTGTCATAGTAATCGGATTATATTAGAAAATAATTATTTACGTAACCTGATGTGTTCCGTTAAAAGTAAAAATTTAATGTTACAAATGCCACAAATTTCTTCCATTACCGTACCTATATTATAATATAAGTATTAATCATATACAAATGTTTGCCAAATGTTCTCAGGTTAAATATTGGATTTCTTCCCCTCAATTTTTTGCTTCTTCTAAGCAGATATTTGTTTTGCATAGTGTCCACATTATACTTACCAACCAATCACTTTATCAAAAGGTTTTTTGTATAGGTTATATAGCATTAATTTTCTTTGAATACGGATCTGTCGATGAATAATAATTGTACTTAATTTAGAAACCAAAAAATATTTTGTTATAAAAGTAAATACTGTAGTCTTTAGATTATCCATGGCCACATTAACTGGTTGCGGATTAACCGGGGTAATAAAAATAAAATATAAATGTACAGTAAAATCCCGTTTATTCGAAGTTGAGGGGACTAAAAATCAAGAAAAAAGTTCGAATAACGATTTAGGATAATGAATATAAAAATTTCAAAAATTCAATTTTTTTTTACATACTAACTTTTTTCATAGCAACTCCAAGTAATTATATACACCTACATCCACACATTTCAAATTAACAAACAAGTTATCAAAATACAGTGTAAACAAATCACAATATTATTTAAAAAAACCCACTTATAATGGATCATCTTTTCGCGCGGCATTTTTAATAACGATATAATGATCGAACTTGTCAACCCGCCATTTCTCCGCTGAAGTTAGCGACGAAAGTTTCCAGCGCTTTAAAACATTTGTTTTGTGGTGGTCGCGGCGACATTTGGGACTCTCCTTTCAACGTTAAAGTTCTTTGTGATCATGCTTAATATTGTCGACAACCTCATTAATGGGGTCGCGTATTTTTCTGTTAATTTTGTTTTGGATAATATTTTTTGTCAATCTCTTGTATTAATTCGATTTTTAGGAACTGTCGGCGTTTTGTACGAGTTTCGCATTAATGCTATTATCGAGAATAGAAAATTATCAGTCAAAATTATAAAAATGTTTTAATTTAAATTTAATGAAATACGGAAAAGTCTAAGGAACGCAAACCACGCATTCGCGAATTTTAATATTAGAGAAAAACAAATAACGCTCTTTACATATAAAACAATGGCAATAAAATAATTAACAAGTTAGAAGAAAATCTCAGAAATGCTAACTACACATTCTTTAAAATGTCTTGAGGCTATACTTAAATAGAAACATAAATGTTTGTATTAAAATTGATATATATTAAATAATTTGTAAAACACGGAAAAGTCTGTGGAACTTAACCGCGTACTAACGTTTGCACAACAAAATATACAAACGCTACGTAAACAAAAATAATGATGATAATAATACGGAACAGAAGATAGGCAAGCACTGACATTCGCTGCAGCTGGGAGAACTAGAGAACTGCGTTACCTATAAGAGCCAAATATTTGCTATCTTTTTCTAATGTACAGAAAACGAGCGAGAGAAAAAAAAATTCAAATCGAAGACGCATAAGATATATTTGTTATCTTTTCTAGTATACTGAGAGTGAGAAAATAATGGGAATTAACTTTATGCGTCGTGAATCGGTATAAGGACGGAACTACCCATTTCGATGGTATTGGACTTTGGACTGGCAGATCGCGTGGCGCATGTATATTTTTCAGATTTCAGATCAGACAAAAAAAGTCGAATTAGGCGAAAAATAGATCGACAAATTCATTTGATAGGGTCCAAAAATAGCTTCGAATAACGATATACGATTTATAAGTACAATTTAATATGAAAACTTTCCAGAGGGGTCACATTCTGCTCTAAAACTTCGACTTGAGGCGAATTTCGAATAAACGTTCTTCGAATAAACGGGGTTTTCCTGTATAAGTAATTGATACAAGAGGGCAATATTTTTTTCTCAGGATATGGCGTGCTATATTCCGGGTCCATTTCATTATTTGTATTGTTTTACCTTGTGTGATTTTTCAATTAATTTTCAACGTCGACAGCGTAGAAATGTTGAATCTATGGAAATATTATTTTATTCTTCTTTCACAATAGGAAAGAAGCCACCTTTAAAAATTGGCAATGAGATTTCCACATGTTGCTATTATAAGGTTATTGACTAAGTTATCATAATGTTACCAAAAACAAATATTTTTATATGCGTTTGGGTAACCAGTGATGTGTATATATATATATATATATATATATATAGTTCATTAAAAACTATATGGCGCTGGTTATTAATAAAATATTTAAAAAAGTTTGTGTGAATTCAGTAAAACAAGTAATTGTGAGTTGTGATTTCTATGCATTATATAATACTCATTCGATTTGGCAGTGTTTTTTTATGAGGTGGTCCTTGCAATATAATTCTGTGGATAAATCATATAAAATCCTAATTCAGATAGCACAATATACAAACTTCAGGAATATTGGATGGTTACAATATGTTGATTTCCTAAAAAGTTGTTGACTTCGATGTTTGACAATTTAATTACCGGAATGGCCAAGTAGTTGTCTGTGACGTAATTGTATTGAAATCTCATGAATATTTGTGTTTGAATTAATAAACGGTTAATTTCAAGCTGATGGAGCCAGTTGTTAACTATTGGGAAAGTAATAACAATCGAAAATTATAACTGTCATTATTAGAGACATTCTGGACAAAAAAAAGGATTACCCAATTAGATCATCCTTCACCTGAGATTTCTGGCTATTTGCAGAAATAAAAGATTTTCTAATGTAACCAATATCCAACAAAATGTGAGGTAGGTACTCAAAAATATTCCAGAAAATGAGTTGCAGGTTTGCTTCCAGAAATGTATACACCATAAGTCAGTGTATATATGCACAAGAGGAGTACTTTAAAGATGATACTAGTCTCTACTGTAATTTCACAGCATATTTTTTAAAGGTGCTTTCTGGGAATTAAATTATCACACTTCGTACACAGTATCGTACAATCACAATGTACATATTTATTAATATTTATCTGAACAGTTATGTTAATCACGAGGACATGTAATTAATGCATTGAGCCCGGGAATTATGAAAAACATTTTTATTGAAATTAGGGTTCCTTTGCTGCCGCTGAGCAATGTTGTAACATCAAAATAATAATGTTATAAAACACCATGTGGTTATTTAGGATACGCAGTACATGGGTGAGTGCTGCAGTTATCTGTTAAAAAAATTACCTCAAACATTTAGACCTAATGTTGCACTTGATTTAAAGATTTAATGTCTGTAATTCAATTTGAACTTTTATTCTACTTCTTCTTTTAGTCTTTGAATTGTTTTTTTTTCGCTAGTAAACTGTTCTTTATTATTTGTAGCAAATACTTTTCTCATATTGTCTTTTCACTTTTTTAATAAATTGATATTTTTTTAGTTCAGCATGTGTCTTCAGACTGGTGGTGAAAGAGGTAGCGGCGGCGGGGCAGACGGCAGGGCCGGGGGTGGAGGCAGGTCTGGAAGGGAACAAACTTCCTTTAACTCCCTGTACCTCCGCTCCACGCGTTCCGAGAGCACTTCTTTGTATTTTAGGGCAGTCCTATCGATGAACGAAGGAGTCTTTACACAATCGTCACCGCCAAATTCACAGACCTGTAAATAAAAACAAAAATAATCCTTTTGTTAATTAATTAAAGTACGTATACACAGACATAGGATATAATTGAAACAATTACCTACTTACAGAACATCAGCATTACAATATTCCAATATTGAAATTTCTGACTTTAGAAATGGACATGTTTGTTTTCTATTCGAAAATCATGCCTTCAGAACAAAAAATATCCTTTAGTTTAGTTTACTTCAGCTAATTATGTATAATAATATATTTCAAAGAAAATTGATACTTCACTCCAATGTAATGTACCAGTTTTCTTCCAAATTTTTCTAAGTGTGGCACACAGACATTGGAATACTATGTAAGAAGATAATATATAATATAGATATGGTAAAAAAATTAAAAGTATTAATATGAAAAGGCATCAGGAATAGGAAAACAACAGAATGATACTGGTAGATGTGGGGTAGCGCGGGATTGTTGGCAAGTTAATTTTTTATTAAATTAATTAAGCTTATTAATAATTAACTATTAATACATACACTTATCTCAAATAAAATAAATTAATGTGTCACAAAGATTGATTATTTGTTACAAAAGAATTAGTCTAATCTATTCTGAAAACAACAATATTATTAACAGTGATAGTAGAGATCCAAAAAATCCGTGTCCTACAATACTTTTCAATATTACAGTAAGAATGTATGTGATTTAAAAAACTATTTCTCACGTATATTATCCACTATGGATTAGGGACCAGACCACAGACAAAGGTGTATTTCAGCTGACACTGCATGTAAATTTACAAAAGTACACATTTGTTTGTCCATGAAACAGAAGATAAAATACCAGTTTGGTTATAACTATTTTATTTTTAATATCTTTAGTTGTAATTTTTATAAATCCCTTTTTTTCTATTTTGCATTAGTGCCTAATATATTTAATTACTCCACTGATTATTAAGGAGGTTATCGTTAAAGTTACAAATTGTAATTATTGCTATCCAAACATACGCTACGCTGAACATGCTAATTTATGTCCGTTCTATGTAATGTTTCTATTTTTATATTTCTAATAAACCATCATCTGTCAAATATCAATACTTCTATCGTTACGGTGGTAAGATTGGTTCTAATATATTTATATTTTTTGTTATGTTGCGATTCACAAAACATTAATTGTTATATAATAGCAATCAAAACATGTAAATAAATAAATTGGTGGCAAATCTAGAAAAAAAGTGAAATAAAGTACCCGGTAATGATGAAGTATGGCCTGATCTGGCGGTACGCTTAGGGCTCCACTGCCAGACATGAATTCCCACACAAAATGATTTCCAGCTTCCAAGACCCTCTCTGGCCTACAGATGTACTTGCTCCTTTGCTTGTGCGGGTGAAGTTTTTGCCTTCTCCTCGTCTTTCTCTGCGTGATCAACGAGGCAGACAGCTGAGGGTCTCCCGCACTGAAGGGCTCATCCTTCCATTGGAGGTAGAAGAAGGCATTCTGGAAGGAAAAAGCCCCAGCAGACCTAGAGTCTGACCTGGCAGACAGAGTTGCCAGTAGTGGGGGTAGTGCTTCTTCCTTGCGTGGGATGATGAATTCGTCGAGGTCTATTAGGGCAGCAAAAGCGTAGTGGTACATACTACGGTAGAGGCAGTCGTTCAAAGCGGCAAACAGACCTTCAGTGCTGAAAAAACGATTTTTAATAGGTCAAAGAAATATACTTTTAAAATTGGCTTATATTTAATCCGGTAGCAGCTATGCACTCACTGTGCAGCTATATGGGGCTGTCACATGGCCACAATCGTTGTCTTTGAAATTACAATATTTTACACAGTTGTATTACATTGTTGGCCACATTGGTCTATGCGCATGCCGTGGTAAATATTTAAACATTTTTTCAATATTTGTAAAATTACTTTGTGGCAACATATTACACATATAAATAATAAGAAAAGGACTTTGTTTATATATTAAAGAACAAGGAAAAGGATGATATTTAAAAAAATCAGGGGTTTACAAATTAACTTGTCAATTAACTTAACAATCTATAGGTAAAACTTGCAAAAATTTTGATATTAGAATTGAGGAGCACTTGAGATGTCTAAATAGCAACAATTCTGAATTCGCCAATCGTCTTTTGGAAACAAACTATTCTTTTAACATTAACAAGGGTTTAGAAATTTGATCCACAAATACTAGGAGTTTACAATTAGTTAACTTGAAATTTTAAAAATAAGAAAAAGTGTTAATAGCAAATTAAATATTATAAATGACCAAATCCTTTTTGCAAATAGTCACCTTTTAAATTTGTTTTCACAGTAGTTCCTAATTAGTTACCCATCACTCATACTTTTATAGTTTTGTATTTGTCTATGCTTGCATTTTTAATTTTAGTATACATTGTTTCCTGAAGAAGATACCAGAGGAATCGAAACATGTTGATGTATCAATAAATAGCGGGTTTTAAGTAAAATGTTTTTCTTATTATGAAACAAAAGATTGTCTCCATTCTTCAGGAACTTTGGCATTAAAGAATGGCTCTCTACGACTTGTTTTAAAAGATTTCTTTCATACTTTGGGTATGTTGCTAAAAGAGATTAAAAAAGCCTGAAAAAATTGGCGATCATGAGGAACGTAAAAGGACGGAGGGTGACAGGACGATCTCCAATAAGATGGACAGACCATGTCTGAGACATGACCAGAGCCTCGCTACAGGGTGGAGGCAAATAGTTTACGCTGTGGAAGCAGAATAGAGGACCACAATGCTCAATCATGAGCACATCAACTGAGAGAGAGATAAATTTAACTTTATAAATTAAAGCAGTGAAAATATTAATCACTAGTTATTTTATGATAATAATAATATTAATAGTGATAGAGGTTCACCTTCAGGAAGATTCCAAATTGTTTTGTAAAAAAATATCATTGCAATCTGACTGAAGCCAATATCAGTTTTACAGACTAATATACAGACATACAATTTTTTACAAATTGTTTTGTAAAAAAATATCATTGTAATCTGACTGAAGCCAATATCAGTTTTACAGACTAACATACAGACATACAATTTTTTTTATACGAGTATGATGAGACCATCTAAAAAGTGAATAATTAAAAATTATTGGATGTGCATTTACCAAGAACAGAATATGAAGTGCAAGGTGTGTAATTTGGCAAACTACTATCACGAGCGGCGCAAATGCACCAAAGTGTTAAGCCTACCGTGCTATAGTACTGTCCACACTACTGTATGGATACGAATCATGGGTGTTATATAGCTGCAACCTAAAGTCCCTTGAGAAGGCGACAGTGAAGTTGTAGTTAATATATAAAGTGTTTCTACATAGTAACATTGTTTACGTGTTTTTATATATCAGTTGATTATATACTTTAAATATGTGCATTCTATTTGTGTGGATTTAAAAACAGTAACTGCTACTGGCGAGAGACAGTTTTGGAATAGGAGGGATATATTATTAGATATAAAAACATTTTGTCTATTATTTTTCAGTTATTAGATATATTAATTTTCAGAGTTTGAAGATTCAAGACTGCAAGGAGAGCGACCATCAGCATCTAACAGCCCAGTTTCACAAAGGTTGGTGTATTTTTATTTGAATGGATTGAATTAATATACTCAACAATACCGATAGAAAACCCAGGACTAGCTATCGAAGGGTAATTATGACAATAAACATATATAAAACTTCCAAAAATTTGATAGATGTGGAGGTTGATTGGGTGGAATGGTGAACGTTACATTGTATAAAATGATCATTTAAGCTAGTCGAAGACAGGTCGTAAGCCCTGTAATACCCATACTTCCCATATAATATAATATAAATAGCTTCATCTCTATGAGATATCTTTAATTTATTTAATAATAATGCCTTTGGAAGTAAAAACCCGGTAATTGTGTGTTCTTGGACATATTTAAATATTGTTAATAAAAATGTTTCATTAGAGTTTTTAAATTTTACATAATCCAACTAATGTTGGTGGTTATCACTGTGTGTTATGTTATCTGATATCTCCTTGCGATAGTTTTTTGAACAACTAGAGGTTTAGGGAGAGCAGATCCTAGCGCTACGTAGTAGTGGCACACATACCGTATCTCCTTTTGTGAGAGCATATTTAATTGCCAGGGCAGTAGAGACAGTAGGCCCTGCTGCCGGTAGTGATGGAGAACGCAGGCCGCTTGTCGTCCCACCGTATGGTTGTACATTACAAAGTGTGTGGCGCCCAGAACTGTATTCAGTTCCACAAATTCCATAAGTTGTAGTGGTCTACGCAAAAATACAAGAAACATTATTAGAATTATAAAATCGTTAGAATATTTTTCCTTAGTTATTTGTCATTTCGAATGAGTGTAATTAATTTTATTGTGTGCATAATAAATAATTTAAATGCGCAGAGAAAAATGTACTACGTTGCACTTACAGGAACTGACAGGATGTTTTCAAGTCAACTCCTGGGAAAACATTCCTAAACTGGGAAGTTAAATTAAAGTTGTAGCTTGTAATAATATAAGAAACGAAATGGGCAAATGTCATATGACAAATTAACAAAATATGTCATTTTATCTGCTGCGTGGAAAAATATATACTGTACATAGAAACAATGCCTCTGTTAATGTGTTTTTGAGATAAATTCATAACCATGTATCATCAACTTTTTTACTGCGCTGAACAATTAATACCAACTTACCTGTTGTATGTGAAATGAAGTGGCTTGACACAGACGACGAGGCTATCTGGTGGGGGCTCTTTTTCGGGAGCCCGAAGTACCTTGAGCAAGTTAGCGTGAGCCGCACGGGGCCGCCCTACAACGGACACGCTGTGGGGAACAGTCTGATTACGCCTGAGAGGACAAACTACGAAGCAGGCGCTGTATCTGAGATTCCAGTTCTCGCGAATCATCTGCAAATTATTAAAAATATTTTAAGAGAAATTGTCACAATATGTGTCTCTTATTTTAATTCGGGTATTTTTAAACACCCAAAAACTGTTCAGTAAGTAGGATTGAAATCTGTCGGATGTTATTCTTATTTTGAAATCAGCAAGTGCTGAAAGGCAAAAGTATATTTATATTTTCATTTTGATACATTTTTTACTTCTATTTCATTACAATTATTTATCATCATCAGCCATTAGTGGATGAAAGCATTCTTAAATGTCTTTTGAAATTAAAATTGATTCCTCTCGGGTACCACTGAATGACTGTTTCTTCAACCACTGTCTGCCCTTCAAGCAATGTGGCTTATTTTATTTTCTTGGCGTTTTTATTTATACTATTATATCGATTACTATTGTCTGTTCTAATACACACGTTTCATTTCCTCTCTCTGTGTGATGCCCAACGTGCATTATTCCATGCACTTTCATGTTACTCTAAGACTTTGAATCTCTCTTTTGTTACGAGTCCATGTTAAGCGATAGAAGGAAGCATTGGATGAACACCTTTTGTTTTAAACAAGTACAAAATGTATCAAAAAACATTGTAATTTAATAAGCCAGTCTGTAGACAATGTAAATCTTCTTATTTAAGTTCTGCAAATGAATTCTTGTCATTTTTGTCACCGACTATTGTATATTACTGACAATAATATTTTTCTAACTTTGTTTCAATATCTTTTTATAACTTCTGATTATATTTTTTCACATAACTTTTTATGACTCACTCATTATACTTACCTCTTAACATTTGCAACTTTTAAAAACTGTACTGGTAATTGGTTTAGAACAGACTATGTCTAGTAAAGTAATTACCTTTATTTTTCATATGTACTATTTATGCTACAAATAAATAAAATTGACTGGAGATAATACCTTAACCTTGGCAGGAACTGTTGCGGATTGATTGGCGGAGTACCAGAACCGACACCAGACCCTCTCAGGACCCCGAGTTTTGGTAGCACCAATCAGTCGAATAACTCTGCCTATGCGTTGCTCAAAGAAAGCAGAATACACAAGAAACTTATACCTGAAAATACATGTTATTTTTTGAAAAAGTCTGGAAACATAGAAAGCATGTTTATATAATTATGATTTATTTTCTATGAAAATTCCCTAAATGCTCAAAACTAAAATTAAGAATAAAAACCACTTGAGTTTAATTATTTTCAGATGTTTCTAGTGCATCAAAATATAATTAACAAATTTTCAAAATTTTATGTTTAAACAATAACATTTTGGTTGCTTTGAAATTTTACAAGAAGTATCATGATTTAGATGAATTAAAAAGCCGATTCCTGATTTTGGAAATATTAAATAATACATTACTCATAGATTTCATTTGTATTTAAATCGACAGTAGTTGTTTTTTCTTGGTATCTCCTAAACTACTAGGAAAGTCGACATAACAGTTAACATAACAAAGTTTTAAGGAGAAAATTATTGTTGAGTGAAAATGTCAGTCCTCATATTGTGACCTTGTAGTTCCAAGGTCACAGTAAAGAGATAACTAATCATTAATTCATTATATAAATTGTTTATGATTTGGATAAATATAATTTTGATTATGGCATAGTGTTTTAAATCTTATAATCAAAATATTATACATATTTTATTACTAAAGACCTACATATTTTTTTCTTTCATAATTATATTGTATATATATATATATAGGGTGTTTAAAGAGATCTTTGAAAATTCAAATAAATAGACAACAAATACAATTAGCCATATTTTTCAAACTGTGATTCCTAATTATCACCAGCAACAATTAATAAAAAGTTCGAAATCAATATAAAATTTGAATAAAAATTGAAGCGCATAATGCTAGGTTATTTTCATGCAATAGTTTTGGCACCCATTGCGATGATAATTGGCTAAAATTAAAATAACCACAGACATTCTGAATAACATATCATTCGGACCATTATTCGATGATTGATTACTGAACGGACAGCATTTTATATTATCAAAGTTTTCCACAATAACTATCGTCTTCAATGTCTCCTCACCTATTAATCGATTACATTATTACATGGGCTACACTGGCATATATTACATGAGCTACATTGGCTCCAGTTTCCTGAAAGAGTTGAATTTAAATTGTACTGGTTGATGTACAAGGGGACACTTAACATGGCGCCTCTGTATCTTCAAAAGCTTTGAATCCCAGACAATTTAAACGGTAGACGTCAAACTCTCAGGTCAGCCTCCACTTCAGCCGCAGGAAGGATTATAGAACTGACCAACCGTTTCCAGAAGTTTAAATTTAGTGAACGGGCATTTGCGGTGGCAGGCCCAAATCATGGAATTCTTTGCCCTCCATCATAAGGAACAATGAATGCATCAGAAACTTTATTTAAGAAGAGACTAAAAATGCACCTTTTCAAAAAATCTTTTCCATAAGTTAAAGTAACAATTTTTAATTTTAATAACAAAGATAATGTAGGACTATAAACAGTTTATGTGTAAAGCACCCTTGAGGTGAAAGTTTTTACAAAAATGGTGCCATACAAAATGTTAAATGTTATCATTGTTATCCCTGTAAACTTCCATTAAGCTGTTAATTTCCAAACAAATTTAACTAAAAACTTAATGATCACCCGTACATCCAATTTGACAAAATCCATATTCTTATAAGCAGGGTTAAATTTAAACTGATATATTACTATGCATGTAAAAAATTCAGTACTACTGCAAATAATATACATTGCATATGTCAACAAGTTTACAATAAAAAATCACTTACCAAAAATTTTTAGAACTCCTCATAGTCTTGATTTTTCTTCCTTATTTAAGATAACTTTTTCAGTTGCCCATTATTTTGGGGTGCTATGTGACATTGTTTATCTTATCAAAATTAATGTCACTGTTCGAGTCCCTACCTGGTGCCTCCGACAGGCTGCCACATACCATCCGGCGGGGTGGTGTTGGCGGGCAGGGGTGGAGGCAGCTTCTCCTCTGGAAGGGGGAACGCCCCCTTGCGTGCCTTGCCGCCCTTAGCGCCCCCGCCGAGGCGTACTCCTAAGTAATCCTCAGCCTGAAATTTACCAAAGAACTCTAGCATCACAAAAACCAAAAAAGCATTTTAGTTAGTATTTAATATAATATTCAGCAATAAATGGTTCGCCAAGATGTTTTTAATTTTAACAACCGGTATGAACACATATGGAGACCCACCCTTTCCCGGAACCATTCTAGAAGTTTAGACTCCCTTGTTGGTTCCACTCAACAATGCTAACTAATGCAAAAGTTTAATTTAACAAAGCATGAAAAGATGATTCAAAAAAAAAAAATTTTTTTTTAATATTTAAGCAAAAAATGCACTTGATGAATTTAAAAACCTTCCTTTAGATGCTGTCTTAAAATCCACTCAAAGAGAACATATTTATAATGCAAAAAAAATGAAAACAAAATATCAAATTTGGAATACACAATTTAATTAAAAATAATTAACAAACAAAAAGTGTCGAGTAGAAAAGAAAGATACATGACAAACTATATTATTATAATATATGTTTGAAATTATTTCAAATCTCTTAAAATAAGGGAAGAAATATAAAAAAAATCTTAGAGGAAGATATTATGTTTTTAAGGATAAGTACTAACATTTTTTCTGTTATGTATTTTTGTGAATTTATTTAAATTGTATAGTATATATATTTGTGAAGGTATGGGAAATAACATATGTGTATCGAGGTTGGCGTCCAATTTTCGCTTTGCCTGAGGCGCTCAAAATTCTTTATTCGGCCCTGCCTATTTGGGGGTAGATTTTGGCTCCCTTAACTCAACTCTAGACTGTTGACATTTACCTCCTGTTTACTAATGTGGTTACATCGCCTTGTGAATATATTATCAGTCTTTCTCCTTCTAGCTTCTCCGATGTTGCTATTGTACTTCTTACTTACTTTTTATTTTGTATTGTACTTGTATTGTAATCTTGTACGTAGGTAATATTTTAACAATTTAAAATGGTCTTTATGTCACGAAAACATTGAAGCTGTATGTGTTTAATCTCAACCATGTCAGAGATAGAAGCATTTAAAAAAAGTCATGGTTATGCGATTATTTCGACTAATTGAAATATTTGATTGATTCCAAATTATATATTGTATAAAAAATAAATAAAAGATCATCGAACTTCGAGCGACTAGACTATTTTTGATAGATGAATTAGGGCCTGAAGCAAAGATATAAAATAATAATGGATCATTTTTGCACGTATTTCATTCATTTCAAAGTACGTAGACTTTAAGCTTAACATGATTTTGTAAAAATGTCACGTGTGGCGAGTAGACAGCGACACTTAAGGGCCGAGTGGTGAACTCGCTGTAGCCGGGACACACAGACTGGTAGTAGCATGTCGTGAGCGAGCTCAAGTGCGCCGCCGACAGATGCAATATTTTAGCCTCGTAGTTCGGTCGGCAGAGACCGGCGGAGAATGCAGCACCGGCAGGACAAGCATCCATTCTCTTTCATACGCCCGGCCAGTCCGGCCGCTTTACTTGTGAACTCTCTCATTATACAAAATATTGTTAATCACTTACAAATTTAGTATTGTAAGACTTTCAATTCATTTGTCACCAAAGATGCTTGCATTTCTTGAATCCCTTCTGTAAACTGAAGTCAATTTTTGTTAAATCATACAGGTTAGGTTAAATCTGAGCATTTGCCAAAATGGTAATCACTAAACTGGAACCCTGATGTTCCAGGCATCAATAATTAATTCACCAAACATACAATAAGATTAATGGTACAGAATATGTACATTTTCGAGTTATGATTAAGTTAGGCACCCATAAAATATTGTGCATTAGGACTGTAAATCGCATATTATCAATAATAGGTTACCTGAAACTGTTCATAGTCCGGCCTGTCTCTGGCGGTGTTGGGCGGGGTGCGCGGCTGTGCGGGCTGCACGAGCAGCAGCTCCGTGAACACGATGAGTCCGAACACGGCGAAGAACATGACCACGATGAAGAAGCTGGCTCGGGCGCGCTCCCGGGCACGAGCGCGGCCTCCCGCTCCACGCGCGCCCATCGCCCCATCACCGGCGACCTGCAACAGTAGCACGGCGTCAGACTATCGGTGCCATTCGCTTTTATAGCAAAAAGGTGGAGGTTGCGACCTCAGTAACCTCTGTTTTTTTTTATTTGGAGAAAAATATTGTGCGTCGTCGCTATTGGATCTGGATATGTCAGTGTAAAAAAAACACCTACATAAGTAGCCTTTAAAAATACCAAAGTAGTATTTAAAAAAATCGTTAGATGGCAGCACAGATTACTAAAAAAATATAATGAACTTTAATATTAATTTTCATTACAAATCCGCTAGACAGCAGTACAGATTTGCAAAAAATAACATTGAATATTAATAATATTCATTTACAATCTTTCCGTATTGTCCATTTTATTTGTATTTAACTTTAACGATCATATCTAATAAAAATATATGTGAATGTATTTTTGACTAAGAAAACAATTTCTAAGCACTATTAAATCACGTAGGTTCTTGTTTTTAAGTTTTAAGTAAAGTTTTTTGTCTCTTCCTTTATGTTGTCTACCCGCTTGGGGTGCGTGATCCGTGACATCAAATTCACTTATCAATATATTGTAGTCAAAAATAAACTATTAAAAAATAAATATTTTAAAATTATAACATAATTAAGGTATGCCTTGAAAAATAGTAAAATAATGAAAATATGTAATGATATTGTACGATAATCTGCATAATAATGATAATAATCTGGTTTAAAGCACAAAATAAATACAACGCATTCTTTCAAAAACATACTAGTTTCCGTACTGGCGGCCATTTAAATTTCAGAGTAATGAAGACTGCTATTGGTCGAATTTAATATAAATGGCGGCGGGCAAAAGCGACCAACTTTTCAGCTAACATCGATTTTGAGCGATCAAATTACCCTTTCTTTCACTTATGTGACTGAACATCGTGATCTTCTAGTCTGCTTCTACAGCGAGAACTCATTGTTTCCACTCTTCGTGATTTTGGGCATTGTTTGTCCAACGTGTAGCAAGGCTCCGGTCATTTCAAGACATTCGTTCGTCTCGCAATCCACGGTATTCGCAGCATACGACGCCAACACCACATCTCGAAGACGTCGAGCGCGTTTCTTTCTTTCATTCTCAAGGTCCATGTTTTGAAGCCATAAACAATTGTGTAGCCTCTTTAGCCCTAGATAGTTAATTCAGTCCTGGTAATACATATAAATGTCAAAAAAAGTACATCATTTTCAAAAAAAGTGACATCTTCGTGCTGTATTACGAAAGAAACGATAATTAAAATGGCCACAAATAAAGGAAACCTCTTGACATTATTTCATGATTGTGAAAATATAAAAATGAAATGAAGTTAAATTGCACGGTCGGTATGATAATGGAGAATTTTCAAGGAAACTCGGAAAATTGATAATCTAGCGCGGCCACGCGCAAATAAATGGTAATGTTGCTAGTGCAAAAATAAAGAAAACGTTTCTCCCGCAGAAATTAACAAAAGGTAAAGGAAGGAAGGGGGAAAGTCATTATAAAAGTAATGACTCTCCAGCCGGCTCGCTCTCATCTCGCTCCGAAACCATTTGAAGATTCTAACTTTGCTCAAGTACTCAAATGTTTCCTCTTGTGAAATTTGGGTTTAAAATTATTTCGGTTTTATTTTTTTGTTATTGCTGCGCTAAAATAAGCGGAGTTAAATATTTACAAACGTCTTGTACGCCAAGGTAAAATTATTCATAGCTAGATGAGAAAGTTTGAAAATAAATGGTAAAAATTCAAAGTATTAATAAAATTCCAAAACATGAGAGCACCTACTAAATTTTCTGAACTGAAGAAAATCATGAAAGGCACCAGGTTACGAAAATGGGAGAGCTTAAATAAATTTCGACTAGTCTTTATTCTTGAAACTGGTTACTGCCAAGCTAGTCACTAATATATCTATAACACACTCGCCCCGAACTGTCATTTATTATATGTTATTTTTCGTACATGGAGCAGAGTGATTAACCGATGCCGAGATCAAAGTAACATCCGTGTTTACTATTAGGGTGCGTGATACGTGAATGAACCGGAATGTCTCGGGTCTAGGAGATTTGGCGGTAAAGGACACCATGCAGTGGCAGATTGAAGGGGCCTGTAACTGAGAGAATTGGGAGGGCCCCCCTCAACACTAGTTTAGCTCCAAAAATACTGACAGAAACCATTGTGCTTTCCTGCCGTCGGGTATTTATGACCTTGCGTGCTTGTCTCAACATAAGAAGCTCCCAAAATGTCCAATGAGATAGGCCCTGAATTATTAATCCGCCCCTGTAGGCATGTATTAGTTGGTCATTTGTTTGTAGGAAATACAATACACGCCGGGCACGCTATTGTGCGAGTTTCTGCCCTTTACGTGAGTTTTGAGACAAATGTTTTATTCGCGTACACGAATCCTTACACGGACCGTGTTACAGGGACGAGATTTCTCTCGGAGACTGGTTGGCATAAAATATAGTTCAGCGTTCAGCATGAACCGATTTACGAATCATCACCCCATACGTTTTGCGCTTGGATTAGAATGACATATCTAGTACACACGTATCTTTATAAACTCTCAGAGATTATCTGGAGATAGGCTATTATATCGCTCATAACTTTAGTTCGAGTTGTTCGATTTTAACACCGCTCTGATGTTCTTTCGTCACTTACTATTGGTCTATTAAAATATAAAATTATTAAAATATTAAACGTTTCATTTCCAAAACCCTTTAATCTCGTTCAAGCAAAAGATATTTCAATATATACAGTGGCGTGCAGTAGGTGTAGATTTAGGTTATGCTGTTACCAATGATATTATACAATTATATATAATATATGTAATACAATATATGTACTTTCGTTTAACCGACGTTTTTAGACAAAATAAATCCGTCGTTCATACGATCCTATCTTGTATTTATTTATAATTTTAGAATACTGTTATTAGTGTTTTTAAAGTTTGTTTTAATGTAAAATGGTACTTTCTTACCCATATAAAAAATGTATGGAAGTTTTCAAGAACACTTTCTATGATTGAACATGATTAATTTATTGTTTGAAAATACTTCACGTAATAATTAAAGGAGATAATTATTTTTATTAAAGGTTAACGTAGGAAATAGTTTTGCCAATTGCTTTTGTTTTTCTCAAATCAAAAACCAATTTTTGCACCAAATTTAAAGAACAATCATGAAATCAACAGGCTAAAAACAGTAAAATAGTAATATTCGCGAATTAGTAAAAGAAGAAGTAGACATTTCAATGATTTGCACGCAGTTGTAATTCTTTCTAATGTTATTTTGTTAATAAACAGCATAGGTAACGACTCCATACAAAACGGATCAACCGAAGGGAATTTTCAATTCAGTAAATAGCCATTTATATGACTTGAGTAATTCACTAGCTTAAAAATAGAACTGAGTAATGTAAATAGCACGATGCGGCGAATAAAAAAAGCGCGCCCTGAGTACAGTGGTGAGTTGCAGTTAAGTTTTTAGAACTAAGCAATTAAAGTCTATACTGGTACACAGATGCCACTAATTGCAAAATAATGTTTTCGTTAACGTTAATCCAGTTTTTTAATTTATATTTGTTTCACAGAATTTTTAGTTATGCCCAGCTTTCTTGCTTGTATGCACTGCACGCTCCTGAATATATACAACGATGAACAGAAAGTTTTTCTAATTCTTCGGCAACATTATGCGTCAAAGTGACAACCTAGAAAAGGAGATTATACTGAGCTCAATGACTAGAGAGACACCGGAGTCAGCTGCGAAGGCGATCCAGGACCAGGACTTGTGGAGATGCATTACGAGCCGAGTCTCATCTGATTCAGGCTACCATAAGCCAATACTGATATAAGGGAGAAATAAGGACATTTTTATAAAAAAATCACCCCGTGGGGATAAATCGAATTCCGTCGAAGAAATCGAAAAATGAATATTCAAAACATTGAGGCTCAATAACTCTGTTTGATGTAAATACCTTGGTGTTCCAAAAAGACGATATGGCCTCGCCATATAGCTGTCCGCAGGGCGAAGTAACATAAAACAAAACACCATTCGTGCGTATGCTATTTACAATGTGTACGGTGAGAGAACGAGAGAATGTCTTGTGCCAAGAATAATTAACAAAATCCTATAAAACATTAAAAAGAATGATGAGATCCCAGTGACCACCTTAAAGTACAAAGTAAAAGAACATATTCTTATATTTTTTTTATTTCCTTGTTATATTATATTGTATTCAGGTATCCACCCATAAAATAAATACTGCGGACTAGGACTGTTACATCATGTAAAAATTGTATATCTTTTCGAAAGATTGATTCTTTTCTTTACATATATTTATTATATTTACATACATATGTTTAACTATGTAAAAGGCAATTTTTGTCGCAAAACTGGCGTGCAGTTTGACAAAAAATAAAATTCAAATGAATATATATGTAATAAAGAAGAAATAAAAAAATGAATGCCGCACAGTTTTTATCACACCAGTTTATTGTTTCACGTTTCACTCATTTTTCTTATTGACTACGAGTATAAGCATTATTTCGTTTAATACACTTAACGTTACATTCTGATATTAATTCAAATATACGTGACACTGAAAGGGTTGGTTGTTTAATGAAATATTGTTTGAGGACATGTAAAGTGGTTTATTTTGCTTGTTAAGAGGGGGGCGAGGGGTTCAGCACACAATTTTCGCCGGGGGAGTAAAAGCTGAAGCGGTACAACGGTACAATGCCGTACAACATTTAGCAGTATATATATCATTTCTTTAAAAGGTTTTCTGTTCATTTCACTTTTATAAAGACTTTTTTAACAAACAGTAATCACTTGAACTTTAAACGTAAAATATTATTTTTTTCCATATCATTCTTCGCTGTGCCTACTTAAAATTTAATTGAAATGTTTTGTTCGAAAATGTTATTGTTATTTGATAAAGTTATACTATTTAATAAGGGGAACGTGGGAATCAAAGGCTTACATACAAATGAAATATAGCGCTATGAAATATGTATGTTAACACTTTTCTACTGCGCCTGTGGAAGACGAATGACTAACGCGAATGTTCTACAGATTGTAAATATGAATAATATTAGAAGCAGAGCTTTAATACGTAATAAACTACGTATATTACATCTATACGTACTGAGTTTGCATTTAAAATTTGCGTTCACGGAACGATGAAAACAAAAATAAAACATTTTTAATTTGACTTCTTTAAAATTAAATTCTTAATATTTTTAACAGTTCAGATATCTGCGTGATTTGTTTTGATATTATTGATGAATTCTTTACTGGTTAAATAAATATTTAACACACCGGTGACTACACACGCAAAGAAGAATTCAAGATACAATATGTGTAAAGAAAAAAATCGAATCAGACAGTGATGTCCCTCTATAAAATTATCAATCGCTATTCGCTAATTGAATTTTTAATTTAAATATAATTTGGCACGTTTGTAAATATGGAAAAATTTCTGAAAACCTGGACCATTAAATTAAAATTGATTTTAGTTCCTGTTCCCGAACATATTGCAGATGTTGTATATTATTTTCATCGCCATTAAGAAGGATTTAATATAAATGACATATTTCAACATTGATCTCAAAGATTTTGAAGAATGACTTTAAAGAAACCAAAATAAACGACGATTATTCAATATTTTTTATTTATTATCTTTGTTTTATTAACCACTTGATTGAGTATAAATACATCTACCGGTTTCGAAAAATAACATTTTATTCTTCAGGGTGTCATAACTAACTAAAAACATTATTATTAACACTAAACACACCATTGTTGTCTCAATCGCTGAATTCGTTATAATTTTTCAATAACAACCGGTTTGGAGTGAGATTTCAAATTTTAACAACCGGATCGGGCGAATTGATGCGAACACATAGCAATTTACAGTTATATTAATCGTATTAAAATCGATATTTTAAGCTATCGATTGATTGAAAACATTTCATTAGTTTCTTACAATATATTGAATATAAAAATGGTGCCAGAGGCGATCGGAACGATTGAACTCCCAATCATCAAATTTAATGTCGATTGTTGTCAATATCTTATAAATTCATTCGGGTTTTTCCGTCGTTTCCTGCTTTATTTGATAGATAATTTAACGATATTTTCATGGATTCATATCACTGATGGATTCAAAACAAGATTTTATCGACAACAATCGAATATTTTGATAAAAAAATCTGACTTTCATAGAAAGCTTCAACATTTAGGCAGGTATATACAATCTCTACATATTTTGGATACCTAAAGAAATAAACACATAAAATACATTAGGTAGGTAAATAATAATGTTGGTTGTCGAGAATGTGATAAATTTTTAGTGACTACATTAAAGTTAATCACTCAGCCATTATATTTGTTGGAAAATAATTGAGATTCAGAACTAAATGACAGAGGATGACCAAAACAGAGAAGCGGGGAACGATACGCCACAAAAAAAGAAAATACCACCCCTTTACGACACATTCTCTCTAACCGCACTCAATACAGAACAATTATTGGCTTTAAATATTTTTTTGCACTGTAATATTGTAGTGACAACGAATCTTTTTTAAACACGAGAAATTATTTATCTTTTAAAAATAGTATGCATCAATTAAATCATATATAATTGTCTATAATTATTGAACTATATGTATATAGGTATAATAGCCCTGAAACAATATAATTGCGATGGATGCAAGGTTGTGCAGATTTATCAGCACCATTCATAATTGATACGATTATTTATAGACAAAGTCGATACTAATCGAAATCGGTGTTCACAATATTCATCCTATAAACAGGCCCGCTCGTACGACGAGGCGAACCGGGCGACCGCCGCGGGCGCCTGGCGTCGGGGTGTGCCGTGCGGGCCGCCGAATGTTTTTAGTGAATTGTTACATGTCGAACCAACGAGAACGTTAAACCGATTGAAATCCTGAGACGTATCAAGAATGCTAACGTCAGGAACTTGATTCTAAATCTCTAGATGGCTTTACGAATTCTTCTGACAGTTCCTATAATGGTGGCTGGTGATGGCGAAGCTTAAACTTAACAAAACATAAGCTTAAACTTATTAAAAACTTATCAAGAAATATCCATCAAAAATGATCATGTTTGAAATTTGAATTTTTCACAGAAGTAGTCTCGTCTTTTGCGAACGCCAAAGTCTGAAAAATTAAAATACAAATAACCATACAATTTTATATAGTTCTATATAGTTTTATATGAAATAAGTATTGCATTATGTAATATTTAGTATGGGTGTAATTTTCAAGCGATGGGCCTGCTTATAAATATCAAAAATATCTCGATTTAGGGAAATCGTGTATTTTTAATGGTAAAGATCATTAAAAATACACACGCACAACGCAAGCGAGAACCGTACTAAGGTAAATATTAATTTTCACTAGGTTAAAAACACTGTGCCGTTTTCCCGTTACACTATTCTTCACTTTCATACATCTTCTTGTTACTGAAGTCAGAAGCTCATTGGATTTAAAAACACGAATAGTCAGGGCAAAACAAACTTTTAACGTGAAAAAAAACAATTTTCCAAATCACATAAAAACGTAAAAGTAATTATGTTGGAAACATTCAAGACGTAATACCGGAGAAGGATGAAAAGGGGCTTTGAGGACAGCGGAAGAAAACAGGTCCATTACAGATGCCATCGACAATTGAAGGGGACGATAGATAGGACACATTCATAGACATAATGCATACCTCAAAAATGTAATTGAGGGAAAGTTTGGGGAAGGAAGACATACAGGAAGGCTCAGACAAAAATACATTCACCAAGCAATGCAAACAAACACTTACAGACAACTTCTAGAAAATGTCCACGACAGAACATTGCACCGACAAGAATATTTTCTTTAATATTAAAAACTGAAAAGAATCTAATTCGATTCTGCCAGCTCATATTTTGTAAAACTTTGTCATATTCTTGGAACAGAATGTACGGTGCCCACTATGTCATTTACTGCACGCATTATTATCGGCATTTTCTTGCGACACAATCGATACAAATGGGAATATTTCCAAAATTGCGAAACCCATTAGAAAATTGATATATTGAGATGGAATATGATTATTTTCTAGCCCCGCGCTCATAATATATAATAAAGAAAAAAAAATAGTTTTCACAATTCATTCAGTCGCAGCCTAATTCAAATAGGAAGCTTCTAAATCTAAATCTTATTGTTTATTGTAATAATGCTTTTTGGATGTTCAAAATTGTGTGTCATTTGTGGTAATACCTTCGGATAGTAACGGGGCTTATTCATTACAATATTCTTATGACGATATTATTGATAAATAAATAAATACATTTTAAATGGAATTTTTATGTTTGAAAATATTCGCGCAGTGCCTTAGCCTGTTTTTCATCCTTAGGCCATTGGTTTGTGTCCACAGTATGAGATACAGTGAGATTTAGTTGAGATATTTTTCAATATCACGTACACGTTGTTGAAATTTCAATCTGGAGATAAACCCAGAGATTATCATAAGATTGATATAAAGAGACAAAAACTCAAATCGAATACATGATATTCGTAGGAAAATATATGCACAAATGTCACCTAGAACCATAGATATCTACAACTATTTATTCTGAAAAAATAGGCATTAAATAACAAGTATTTATTCCTTTTAACTGACGAACGGAACATCGATGGACAATGGTCTGAAGATTGACATGAAGCATGGAGTGAAACGTGTTCAACAAGCGTGAAGTGAAACGCTAGACGGCGAATCTCTAAAACTTGATGTGTACTCCAAATTGTCTCATGGAATGTCTCCAAATAATCTCATGGAATTGTTTCGAGATGAAAATCTCATCCGTGAACACGGGCTATAATGTGTAGATATAAAAAAATAAGAATGTGAACTATTCACTGTCTCATAATCTTCCTGACCGGCCTTGTCCCTAACCAGTAAGAAGAGAGCCAGGAATATCTGTGGTCTGATCGGTCCATCGAGTTGGAAATCGTCCTCTTCCTCTTTGGTCTTTCATCTTTCTAGTCGTCACCAGTTTGTACCTCTCTGCGGGGGGTCCGATAAATTGGAAGATGGGTCTGAGATATATCATAGATATCTTAGATCCGTAGAATATAACTAATATTGTGATTTTTAAAATCGAAAAAATATTATCAGCCGGACTGTTTAACAATCGCTGTTCCCATTATTATCGTAAACTAGAAATAATGTTGGGGGCGTATTTGATGACTTTATCAGAAATCGGAATCTTTAATTGCAGTAAACAGCTTTTATCGTAATTAATGCAGTGCTTTACAAATACATACAGTGTGTGTGTGAAATAAAAATAGTTACATAATTAAAATGGCTGCGGTATTGGGATGCAGAAGGCAAGGGGAGATGCATAATTTAATCCCTGGCTCCTTCCTGTGGGCTCCGAGAAAATTGCGATCCTCGATTCTGGAGAATACTACTAGAAGAGGGAGTGACGAAGATATGAAAAATGTAAACGTAATTTAAAAAAAATATTAACCTTTACCATACCATGATATAAAATACCCGTATGCAGCCATCCTGTCAACACGTGTTACCGTAAGTAACAGTTAGAAAAAATGTTTTTATTAGCTTAAAATAGCTTTAATGGCACGAAGTTACTCTAAATTTTGAGCATTCAATTTTGAAAAAATTATTAAAAACATAATTTGGAGCATTGATTAAGTCGTATACAATGTGTCCTTCTTTCTTATCTCTCTTCATTTAATTAGTGAGAAAGAGATAATTATATTTGTATGTTTGTTGTTCTTTTCACAGTGAAAATAGTGTGTGATCTCTGTCTTTCATATCGCAAATTATATTTTTACAAACGTATTAATTTTACAACGGATTGAATGGAAAAAATAATTGTTTTTGTACGATTCCCTTTTCATAATTGGTTTTTAACTAGTCATTCTTAAGCGCTAATATTTTCTTTAGGATTATCTTAAATTTGAATTTTATGTTGCATGTATTTACCGAAATATCACTGGTTTAATTATGATGGTAGACCTGTGTTACAGTATGGTTTGGGAAGGGTTAATAAAGAAATCCTCAACACTGAATTCATGAAAGATTATTTCTTTTAAAATACATTTCTCTTTTCAATGTTGAAAACACAATATTTTATCAAAAAGGAAGTGGTTTGCAAACTAACTTTAATGCAAACAAATTCTTTAAATTATTTAACTACATAATATACTAATCCAGTGGCATCCTGTTACACGTCCGTCGGGTTTCACGGCCAAAAGCCGACTGCTGTGCCGACGTCGTTTGATGGAAATTAATGTGAAACGTCATTCATCGCACGCTTAAAACAACTATATATAGCGGCAGTCGCCTAAGTGGTGGTCTGCGAGAAAATTTCGCTGGTCCGCAGAGAAATGTGAACATTATTTGCATTTTTAATTTAAATATGAATCTACATATAAAGCCTCATCGACCTATCGTCCAACAACACTCTCAAAACTAAATTTCATTAATCGTTATCAAAACCTTAGTTTTGGCTTTTCATAAAAAGTGAATACCATTTGCTTAGTGAAAAGACAATTAAAATTCTGATTCAATTCTTCATAACTTATTTGTGTGAAAAAGCCTTTTCATCTGCCACAGCAATCAAAACATGGTACCGGTCTCGGCTTGAAATAAATGCAGTTCTCCGTCTTGCAGTAACATCACTGGAGTCAAGTATCCATAATCTTATTTCAAGCAAGCCGAAACATCCATCACACAATAAATGTATAATACTAAAAGTTTATTTTTATTTATTTATTATCTTTGTTTTATTAACCACTTAATTGAGTTTAAAAACATCTACCGTTTTCGAAAAATACCATTTTCTTTTTCAGGATGTCTTAACTAACTAGAAACATATATTATTGTTTCTTTCCCAGAATCTATTTTTAAAAAAACAATTATTTAAAAAATAAATTTAGCACCTAACTCAAATTGTCACTTAATACAAATTTAGTCGAATAATTTTTAGGAAAAAATTTTAGAATGGGACTCGTAGTTAAATTTAGTTAGTTGTTTATAATTTTTTTTGATTAGTTTTATTTATCTCCAACGATTCCAAATTATTTAATTTGTGACCAACACCGTTTATATGCAAAATTGACAATCCCAATTTTTTATCATTTTCTATCAAATGATTAGTAAATTCTGAAAACCCACTATTGTTCAAACATCTCAAATGCTCCCTTACTCTTATATTAAAATTTCTACCTGTTTTACCAATATAAAATGCAGCACAATCCTTACAACTAAGTTCATAGACACCAGAATTGTTAAATTTATCACCTTTGTCTTTAAAATTTTGAGTAAATTTCCTATACTACAACCAACTAAATTTAACTACGAGTCCCGTTCTAAAATTTTTTCCTAAAAATTATTTAACTAAATTTGTATTAAGTAATAATTTGAGTTAGGTGCTAAATTTATTTTTTAAATAATTGTTTTTTTTTAAAAAGATTCTGGGAAAGAAACAATAATATATGTTAAATACTAAATTAATGTATTAATTATAAATATATACATATAAAATCAATTTTGTCGAAAAATATTGTTTTTGCGTCACCGGAATTCGAACCTGGATCTCTATTTCCAATCCGGGGAAGTGCACTACCTTTGTGCTATAACGCCAATATTTTTCTTGACAAATTTTCGAACCTATATGTTACATTTTTCAAATTAATACACCTGTCGTTCCATTATTTGAAAGCCATCTACATTATTTTTACAGAATCTCAAATACCTTTGAGATTTAATTAATTTAATTAATTAATTTAGTATTTAAAATATCACAGACCTATGTTCTGAATAATTACAACTTCACAATAAGAATGTGTTTTCCTTAATAATAATATATGTTTTTAGTTAGTTATGACATCCTGAAGAAGAAAATGATATTTTTCGAAACTGGTAGATGTATTTAAACTCAATTAGGTGGTTAATAAAACAAAGATAATAAATAAAAAATATGAATTTTAACCACAAAGTTAATATTGCTAATTTTAAAAGTACTAAAAGTTTAATATAATTAAATCATATTTTAATTGCTTTGTTTTTACAGCTATTGTTTTCTTAAAAAGCTCTTATTTTACGAATTAGGTGCATTTTATGTGTTCTATGAACACTTTTTTCTATATATTTAACATTTAAAAAAATCTTATTAGCGGTCCGCGGGATTTAAAATGATGAATTGAGTGCACCGCGCGGTTGTAAAGTTAGGCGACCGCTGATATATAGGATATATGTACATATGTTTCATTCCAGGCTTTGAGATAACGAATGCGATAACTCTAAGGTCCAAACATATAAAACTAAAGAAATACATAAATAAAAATAAAGATAAAAATTCAAATTAAATTAAATTCGCGGTTGTTGCTGCAACCAGTTGGTAATAAAAGGTAATTGAAATATTCAAACGCCACAGTGATGGAGTTTTTTTAATTTTCGCCAGAGGTATTGCATATCTAGAAAATTCTTAAAATGTTCCATTGTGCTGTCAGGTGGTGTATGCGTGGCTCGAGATCCTGCAGTCATTTCACAAGTTGTGTGTACTCGTATGTAGCCATTATAGTTCGCATCTATAAAGTTTCATGAAGTAAGTCAGAAAGAGTTACTTTTTAGTATTAGGTTGAAGCATAATTGTCCGCCATTTAAAAAAATATATATTGTAATATTATATTGTAAAATATATTGTAACATAACCAAAAACGAAAACAAACTCAAAACATATTATGTACAATTATCATTCGGGAGCTTAGTCACCAACGACGTCAATTACTGCTTCCCATTTTCTTGAGAGACGGTCGATTCTGCGGGCGAAGAAGCACTGGTTTTTTGAGGCAATCTATGATTTGGCATCCTTCATCAATTCCTCCAAATCGTCATAGACTTTGCCAACCTGGCAATTTTTCAGAGAACGGTTGATGTTGTGGTCTGTGGGGGGATGCGGCGAATTGGCGAGTAAATCCCAGCGAATGAATTCGATCACACGGCGTTCGACATGAGGGCGAGCATCGTCATGGTAGAAAACGAGTTGGTTCTTTTTGCACGGTTTTTTCAGCTGAATGGCAGTATAAAGGTGATCAAGCTGGGCCAAGTACACGTCGCTGTTGATGTTGTACGGTCTTTTGCCACTTCTGTCCGGGATTCGCCACTCCTGACTCCTGATACTCATCATTATCAAATTCAAAAAACAAAACGTCGCGAAAAAATCGGCGGATAATTATGCATCAACCTAATAAAATATATACTGAATCTCTTTGGATCTCATGCGCAGTGCTCGTCTCTGGCGTCTATTCCATCATATAGATAATCCCAAGATCCTTGCCACTCAGTCGTGCAGTCGGAATAGTAGGTAATATTAATATGGTATGACCCTAAGAAGAAATTAAAGAAATATGTTCGACGTGATGTGTCGGCATCGTGTGCTGCGTATACCATAGACTGCGAGACGAACGAATATATCTGTTCTCCTAGAATTCCATAAAAAGGGAACGCTCTCCACAACTTGCAGGAAAATAATATTTTCTTACTTATTGGAAGCAATCAAATTAGAGGACCACGATGCTCAGTCATGAGAATAGCGTTTGAGAGAGAGAGAGAGTAATTATTGTAGATCTGTTTTTGCGAAATCCTCACACGAATTGATAGTGCCAGTAATTAGATTAATTAATATTATCAACACAATAACCGCAGATATGATATGCAATTGTGGACTCGTCCAATTCTCTCAGAAGGTTATTCAATATAGTATTACATAAACATTGTAGAATTTAATTGATTCAATCGTACGTACAGAACCGTATTATGACTGTGGGATCTTCGTCATTAATCCAGGACTTGTGTATCGTCAAGGGTCCCAGCGAGGCAGAATTGAATAATTTACTAAACAATTTTATTAATCAATTAAATAATGATTTGAGTGCAACTAACATTAGAAAATCAATAAAAAGAAAAGAGAAATAAGACAAAACAGGCCAAATATTACGCCATTTTGTTTATAATGATCATCAGATGACCCAATACATGACAGTTCTCTTCTTTTCATTTGCTTAATTTTATAAAAAGATTTTTATATGTTTTACCATTAACATGAATTTAAAATGAACTAGTTATTGTCTCAAAAATATTACTAGATACTATTAAGGAGAACGCATTCTTAATGTGAAATTGTATTTATTCAGAACATAGGTCTGTGATATTTTAAATACTAATTAAATGCATTAATTAGAAAGAAAAATCAATTTTATCGAAAAATATTGTTGTTGCTACCGGGATTATAGAACGATAGATGTATTTATTTGAAAAGTGCAACATATAGGTTCGAAAATTTGTCATAATCTTTTAATGCATGTTCTCCGGATTGGAAGAAATTCAGGTTCGAATCCCGGTAGTGTAACAACAATACTTTTCGATAAAATTGATTTTATATGTATATCTTTATAATTAATGCATCTAATTAGTATTTAAAATATCACAGAGCTATGTTCTGAATAATTACAACTTCACAATAAGAACGTGTTCTCCTTAATAATGATTAATGTTAGGTTATTTCTTATATTTTATTTTATAATTCCACCGGCCGTATGAACGTCGACTCTCGAACAAATGCACATTTACAATATATATATCTTTTTACAACACGTGTAACTTACTCGAGTAAAGAAATCACAATAGCATATTTACACGATAAATAAGTAATAGTTTTGTTATGTTAAGAGGCTCAAAATAGACTGCATTTACACAATGCAGATAAATAATTATACGTCTAGTATGCTACGTGAGAAATACTACACGTTAATGATGTTTTTTAAATCTTAATGTAGCCGTAGAAACAGGTAACTGTAATATTAACACAAACTTATTGTGTTCTCCTTAATAGTATATAAGCTGTATTAATGTTTCCAAAATTTAATAAAAATTAATTGTTAATTCTGGCGTCTCCTGTCTACTACTCAAATGTATTAGAGATTCCGTAAAAATAAAATAGATGGCTTTCAAATAATGGAACGATTGATGTAATAATTTGAAAAGTGTAACATGTAGGTTCGAAAATTTGTCGTCAAAGTACTGTGTGCCGTAGCATAGCGATAAAATTGATTTTATATGTATATCTGTATAATTAATACATTTAATTAGTATTTACTACTAGATATATTACTAAGTGTAGGATAAGTAAAACTTATCAAAATTGGTTATTTTATTTTTTTAGTAGGCGCGTGCAGTGAGTGGGTACTTTTAAATAAGCTGAACTTTTAGAGAAATAAATCAAACTTAAACAATTATCTGATAATGCGATAATGATTGGGCTCGGAACATTAGCAGATATTTCCCAGAAATTTTAATCAAGTGCTTCTAATTTGAAAGTACCGCTTTCTACTGGATCCTAATTCTCTTAATCCGGTCCTGGACACATGCAGTGCTGACGACCCATAAATGTATTTGTGTACATATCGTGCCGAATTCAGAGAATTCGGTATTTTTTTAAAAATTAGATACTATCTCTCATCATTCAACATCTCCAACCTCTGCGGTCGTTTTACTAAAAAGATGCGGTGATTTTTGAGTATATTCTCGAAAATTTTCTCAGCCCCCGTGCTTCAGAATTGTGGAATTCTATTGTACAAAACCACACAAATTAAATTAATTGCTAAAACAATACTGAGTGTAATGCGGCTCAGTATATTAATGTGCACAATGAAAGGGTTAACATGAATAAAACATGTTTCGTGAAATATTGATGTACATGACATGACTGTCGTGCTTATATGCGTGTTTCTGTTTGCTTTGTTTGCTTACATATGTTTTAATTACATTTGTTGGTCGATCCGTGCAACCGTTATAGTTATAGAAATATTGTTTTCCGGTGGGTTATATACTCGTGTGTATAATATTTTGAGACCATTATAAGCTTATGCCTAAAGAAAATAATGTAAATCTAAATAAATGAACATATGAACGTTGTAAGGTTACTTATTTTTTACAATCAAACTAAGAGTAGGCGACTCGAGCGACCACTGTCCCATAGGTCCCCAGGCAACCGCAATGTTTGTCGATGGACGTTTTTAGTACATTTTATTTATGTAATATTTCAATATTGCATCAAATATTATCAATGAATCTAACAGATGTGTCTAAATCTCTATGATGAAATATACAAAACATTGAAAAGGTTATTGTTTCGTAATTACAACTTACGAATTAAGAGCTGAAATTTATATTTTAGACTCAAAAAAGGGTGTTATTATTTAGTGAAAAATGGTACTTACGATTCTTTGTTGTTTACTCGCGCTTATTTCGTTTCATAAACACTTTGTTATTCGGCGCCCGCAAAAAGACAACTTTGCGAAAAACACTATTTAATTATGATCATTATTTAAGTTAAACGGAGATGAAATGAAAATCAACAGGTAATCCATTCATTTGTGTATGATTTTACTAATTTTATGGCGGAACTGTTTCAGTCAAGCACACCGCGTTCGCGAGATAAGAATGGTTTGTGGTACGGAGTGCGCGCGCTTTCTATCGATCGCTTCGGAACCCCATTTCATTGTGGACAGCAGACGAAAATCCCGTTATCTTCCGTGTTCGCCACACTAAATTAGATTGCTGAAGATTGATATGTTACACTTCCAAGGGCAATTGCTAAATCGATGCTTAATTTTGCTTACAAAAATCAATAGGTTGATCGAATCAAATGAATACCTACAGTTCATATTCGTATATTATGCATTAATATTTTAATAATTTTGTAGATGTAGATATGCACATGTCAGCGGTTGAAATTTTCATATGATTTGCTATGTTTAACAGATTGACAGTTAACCTATAATTAGAAGCATGGACGGATTTAGCGATACAGGAACGGACAGCTGTCATATCCTCATTTATTTACGTATTTTAAAATAAATATGTTACAAATAGAATATATACATTAATGGTTAATGAATTTACCAAAGAATTCAATATTTATAATCATTTTGTAGATATTTTTGACACTGATTTGTTTTTGTTTTTTTTTTTCAATTTCTGTAAGAGGCGAATATAAAAATATTGTCATTTCAGTATTTCAGAAATTCTACCAGTATGTAATTACTTGTACAAGTTAATAAATTAACAATGCAAATAGCAAGAATAATACAATTTTTTTGTAAATTAAAAATGCTATTTTTGTCACAAAGGTTATTAGACAAATGACGATAATATCCTGCTGTTCATCTAACGAGAGTGAAATTTCGCAGCAAAATTCAATTAACTATTTTCTATACTTGAGAAAATCAATTTTTTGTGTATTGTTTTCAATGAATTTCACGACCTATTAAAAATGAGGGAGGTAGGTGAAAAATAGGTTAAGCTTATATTAATAAAATTGTCATTGTATGAAGATTGCACTGACCAGCTCAGGAGTTTGAACTAAACTTCCCCGACCCCGAAAAATATAGATACAATAGCATATGTATGTGTATTTAATAAATATAGGAAAATATGAAGACCTAATAATAAAGTAGGCACGAAAAATGTCTAAAATCTGGGAATTCAGCAGAATTTTCGTCTCGCAACGCAAACATATTTATTGTTCCGTTGCTGGGTAGATTTTTTCGAAAATCGTCCATTAAAGGGATGTCTGTCATTCCTGAACGTATTATTTATTGTACCTAGATCGTAACTCAATAATATGATTTTATAATCGGCTCTTACATGATAATAATAGGTTTTTGATGCACACAGAGATGAACCTGTTTTAATATATATGTATACATATACATCTATATATATAAAGGGTGTCCAGCAAAAAAATTTCAAGATTAAATTGTAATTGCTCGTAAACCATCAGGGTGAGGTAAGTTCGGGTATTGTTCGACGCGCGTGATTTGCAGATTTGCCAGTCGCAATGAGTCACTGGTCGGGAGCGCACCGCGCGTTCGCGGTTGAGCAATATTTAAAGTACGGTGATTCATTGATTCGTGCGCGTCGCGCTTTTTGTACTTACTTTAATATTCAACGAGTAAGTGATCGACCGAGTATGCAACTTATCTAGTCTTGGGTTCAAAAGTTCAGACAAGAAGGGACAATGGTTAACCAAATTCCTCCGAGACCATTAACGTCAGCAGCGACGCCAGAACATGTGGTTCAAGTTTAACGTGAAATTATGCGCAATCCGCATAAATCGATAAGGAAGATTACATCCTGTACTGGAATAAAAAAATCGACAGTGTACGTTATTTTGAAAAAGAAAAACGAAAATTACTATTCTTTACGTGAAACCTTAGCGAGAACGATGTTGGAACGTTTTGTAACATCATGAACGCTTGGAAACATTGTTTATTGACGAAGCATATTTTCATATCGATGACTATGTTAATAAACGGAACATGAGACACTGGTGCCTCGACAATCGAAGGTAACGCCATCAAAAACGTTTGCATTGTCCAAAAACGACAATAATATATAATGTATAATTTCTGCCCGAGGGATAATTGGCCCTTATTTTTTTAACCAGCGAGAGACGGTCACTGCTGACGTGTATTGCGGAATGATCTAGAAGTTTTTGGTACCGCAACTGTAGCTGTTTCCTGAGTTCAACAACAGAACACAATTTGGGGCCACTCCACACACAGCTAGAATGGAGAAGCTGAGGGGAATTTTTCCCAATAAATTAATTAGCAAGTAGAGAGACATACTCTGGGCACCTCGATCACCGGACCTTATATAGTGCGACTTTTTTTCGTGGAGTATCTTAAGTTGAGAATTTTCAGCAACAATTCAGGTCCTACAAGAAAATATCCGCCGTGAAGTTGCTGCCATTGAACCAAAGCTTTGCTCTCGTGTGTTTGCAAATTTGCAAGAGTGTCTCGAGAGAAATGGAAATTAGACAATTTTGTTTATAAAACGTAAAATCCGCATCGTTAAACACCATTTTGTATAAATAAAATATGAGAATAACATTTTAGTTTTTTTTTTAAATTTAACATTAAACTTGAAAATTTTTCGCTGAAAACCTTTTAATAATAATTACACATTTCAGACGCATATTTATATACCTATACAGGTACATACATAGAGATGTAAATTGTCAGATTGAAGATAAATAAACATTGATGGTTGTTGTTTGATCGAACTGAAATTTCGGGAAATTTCCCATCGAATTGAAAGGGTAAATGAACGCAGTACAAATAACGAAATATTATACTAGTATATGTAAATCGGCATCAAGCCACTTTAAAATTGTTTTCAGTTAGCTCCAGATATGAAATAGCATATTAAATTGTGAATTTACCTTGATTTCATAATTTTTATGAAGGTAATAATAAAACAGAATTATTAAAATATAAATATTTTGCAATTCAGCTCTTAAAATATTTAGTCGTGGCATTCTGCTATGGTCCGTACTCATTAAGGCTCAATACTCATATAGATCTCTCAGGTACTTTTTTTTATTGAAATGTCTCATATTGTTTGATTATTTATTACTTTTGATGACAGTCAAAGTATCGATTTGAAATCGATGTCGAAAATTATAATGTCTACATTTCCATAGATGGTGACATAACAAATATTTTTATTTTCTATGGCATTGTTTGGATATTTGTCACTATAGAAGGGCGTGTGCGTAATGTTTTTAAAATCTTAAAATGGATACGAATATATCAAAACTTTTTTATTCCATATCCATTTTACTTTGTACTTTTCCGTTTATTCTTTTTGGTAAGTAGTCCAACGCGCATTTGTTATTTTATATATAAAACATTTTACGTTAAAAATTGACGGTTAAGATTTGTCAATATTTTTAGCAATATTTTACAATATCTCTCTTGTTTGATTGTTTTATGTATGATAATTTAGATTTGAAATATTCTTGTCACGTTTGTAATACGTATTTGTTAAAATGTAACAAAATTTCAGTTAGTATTTAAAGATTTAGAGGATCCGCCCCTTTTTTAAAATTAGTGTTGTTTTTTGAGTCACGCAATTAATATTTATGATGCATAAAAATACGAAGTGTGAGATATAGTGTATAGTTTTGCATTTAGTATATTATATTTACTATAGTATCCGTAAACTACTTGTGGATTTAAACCCAGTTAAAGATATGAAATATTTTTGTGATTTCTACAGGACAAGTCGTGATAATAGATCGCCAAGGAAATGTAGATGAACTGGTGTGGTGTACTGTGAACGCAGAAGAACAATACAAATGTGGAAACCTTTCCATGGCTACAATAAGGGACCGGCAGTTATTTGGTGATAAATATCTCAATCTGTCTTGTCATCAAGTGAGTTACACATTTTAAATTAGTTAGATTAGTTTCCGCAATATTTTGTATTAATTGATTTAACAATTATTAACATTAGATAATTAAAATAAGAACATGTTCACTGCTTATAAAAATAAAAATTCATGCGACCAATGACACGGATTCTTGCTGACCGATATATCTGTGATAAGATAAAATACGGTTTGCGCACCGTAGCCATGTTTTGGGAAATGTTAAACAATTTGTATGTTGGATGGGACCCCATAATATTTTAAAACAAGATAATTGAGTTATTGATGGTCCTTTCTACAAAATTGTTGGTTATGATAATCCCCATCACACGAATGTGACCAATTGCAGTGATTTCATTTTATGTATGTATGAAATATACATTTGCAAACAAATTATGTGTGTTTATACATAATCACACTAATAGCTTGTCAAATAAGTGTAGAAAATAAATGAGGGCGCTGCAATCGTTTAAATGGCAACATCAAAATGGTTCAAAGGTAAAATAATGTAACTTTAAAAAAGCACTATGATCCAAGTACATATTTTACATAATGTATGCAAGCTATTTCGAAATCAGTGGTACATACTTGAAACATGATAATTCTACATCATATTCTAATACAATTGTATATTAAAACATTTTATTATTTAACGATTTGTAAGTGAGATAATTGCATGGAAAGGTGATTATTTTGTATTTCTTAAATTTGTATATTAGAATAGTGATTTATTAAATGTTAATTCAAAATAAAAACTATGCAGAACAGACACACTTAAAGCAAAAAAAAACACATTTTCACCCAATTGCGTTCAAAAGATTTTATTTTATTAATATTTCATTTGATGAAAGGGTGGTCTGATATTCCGGTGAAACATAAAGAAATTTTCTAAAGTAAAATACGTAAAAAAAATGTTATACAATTGTCAAATGATTTTTTTTAAACTGAAACACGGAATGACGCAACGACATTTATTTTATTATAAAAACTACATAATATTTAAAAATCAGAGTCTATTAATTCAACACCAGAAAAATAATTATCTTCGTCCTCTTGATATTCCGAATCTTTGTCTTCCGTATTACTATCTTCATCCAAACGTATTATTATGTCATCGACATCGTCATATAATGTTCTGCCTCGTTCATAATATTCTGCCTCAATTTTCATCACGTGATGGCAACAGTTTTTCCATTCATCAGCACTGGTGATCTTAAAGGCATTTTCTGTCAACTGTTTTATATTGTTTGTGTTTCTGACATTCTGAGAAGCGATTTTTTGTTTAGCCAATGCCCAAATTAATTCTATTGGATTTAGGTCGCAGTGGTAAGGGGAAAGCCTTACAACAGTGTGACCATGCTCCCCTAATATTTCATCTATGTCATATATAGGCTCTGGCTTATGTTTCTTAACAAGCGCCAATAATGATGACTTCCTTAATGAATCATTAAAAACAATATTATTATGTAATAGCCATGCTTTTATGTCATCAACTCTCGTCGCGGACGTTGGTGCCTTGTTTCTCACAATGCTGTGATAAGACGCGTTGTCCATAACAATGATAGATGACTCTTTTATATTGGGTATAGCTTCCCGACAATCCACTTTTTAAAATTATGAGCATTCATTTCAGAATGGTAGTCTTCTTTTTTGTTTGTCCCATTAAAAATTAAAAGGGCATTAGGGACAAAATTCTTTTCACTTCCAGCATGAACAATAATCCAGCGTTTTCCTTTCGAAATATCATGTTGAACTCCTGTCACATCTATTGATTACCAGCATTTCTTCAGTTTGTAGGATGAATGGATATAACTTTCATCCAAATAAATAATATTTTTTTGTAATTCTTCGGGTAAATTTCGATTATCCATGATGATTTTTAAATAATGCTCCCTCTTCGACGCTATATTAGATTTTTCAATAAGTGCACTTCGGTTTGTTCTACGTTTTTTGTAAACAAAACTGATTGAATGCAAAATTTTCATTAAATATTCATGGCTTCCATCAAATCCTATGTCTTCTTTGAGAACAGTCAATAAATTTCTTAATGTTAGCACTTCCTTTCGTACGATATTAAAAAAAAAATTTTTTGTCGAATGGCACAAATATCAAAGTCAAAGTTTCAAATTTGCCATCTTCCTTTTCACCTTCCTTGACGATACACCTGACAGTTGATTCAGAGTTCCCTGCGAGTGTAAGGTACATGATTAGAATTCTGATTAATTAGGAAGTGTAATTGATTAGGAAAAAGGTTACTTTTCATGAGTTCAGAGAAGTAGCAAAGATAAAAATTATGAGTAAAAAATGTAAAAAATTGAGGTATGACATTTTTACTTTCGACATCGATTAAATATGGAAACAAAACATAACCTTACACCTGAATGCACAAGGTTATAATTGTTTCAAAATCGGCATAAATATATTAAAATATTGTTTACATAGATACAAAATTAATGAAATTTGTTAAGAAACTAGTACGTACCAGTCATTTCAGCAGTTCGTTTGTAAACATCATCTATTTTGGACAAGAGCTTCCCCGCTCGAAATTCAGCTAAACAGTGCTGAAATACGCATAAATTACTTCCCTCGTTCTACTGCGTATTGGTTTATTCATTTTAAGCATTCTTAATCAGATTTAAATGATGAACACGTAAACAATTTTTAAATAAAGGATAAGTAAAACTGACGTAGAGCAAACCAGAGCAAACTTCATAAACAAAGTGAGTAATTCGGTGTTGCCATAGAATGAAATTTTTTAGTTCCACTTTAATAAATTTCTACACTTATTTAACAAGCTATATTTCAATTTTTTTTATTTTAAATAATTAAAATTGATATTTATTAAATGCAATGCCAATTTTTCTGACTATTTTATAAATTTGGAAAAAATATAAAACTTATCTATTAATTTTTTTTACTTGATTATAACATTTTAAATTGAATTATTAATTAATGTTTACAGGCATTTGACAAGGATGAGTGCATGTCACTGTTGGACAGTGAGCGAGCTGACATAACATCTCTTGACTCTGGAGAAGTGTTCGTTGCTGGACGTTTTCACTCCCTAGTTCCTATCGTGCAGGTTTGATTACAAACATATCTTAATCTTTTATTTATCATCATAAATTCATTAACTTTTTATTTATTTTACTAACCATAACAGTTTTGTTCATTTGAACAAAATAAATATGTAAATACTATAGGTTCGTTGTTAATATGTTGTTTTGTTATTTAACTCACACATGATGGAAATTTTCAGGAGACTCAGCTGGGTGGGCTGCGTCATGCGTATGCCGTAGCAGTGGTGAAGCAAGGTAGTGGCGTTGGGGGCACTGAAGGGGTACGGGGGCTAAGAGGAATGCGTGCTTGTTTCCCAGCAGTGGGCACATATGCTGGCTGGGTGCTGCCAATCCATACGGTAATCCATACTTTACTCCATCCACGAATCATTTGTCTATAGTGTTCCTTGAAATGTTATAATTTCCCCATTTTGTCAATGCAGCATAAATTAATTTTTAATATAAATTAAATGTATCAATAAGAAAAATATAAAAATATTTTGTTGTCACCGGGATCCATCGTGTCAACACAGTAAATTAACGAGAAATTTTTGAACCTACATGTTTCACTTTCAAATTGATACATCTGATTTTTTTAATTTTTTTATCATTTTTTTAAAGCTTCTTATATATGCAGAATCTCAAATAACTTTGAGTAAAATCCTATAGGAGACGCCAGAATGAATTAATTTAGTATACTTCCAGCAACAAAATATTTTTTTGATAAATTAATTTTATCTGTAAATTTTTATTATTGATACATTTCATTTGTATTAAAAACATCACAGAACTATGTTCTGAAAAACTCCCACTACACAATAATAATATGTTATCCTTAAAATATATATATATATATATACATTCATCAACATAATACAACAATAGAGTTATGCACCCCTAAATAAGAAGGATCTTGAATTATGAGAATTATTTATTTTCCTATATTATGTAATGTACCATAAATTGAAATAGCTTATAATATAATGTCCTATTTATGTCATAGTTAATAACACATGGAGGAATGGAAATTATTGATTGCAATAATCATGTGAAGTCTGTCATCAACTTCTTTGGACCATGTTGCGCCCCCAACGCTCTCATTGACAAATATAACCCCATCGGAGATAACCCAGACAAGTGAGTAATCCTAATTTGCAGGATTTCTAAGATTTTTTTAAATTACTTTTTTGAATTGTTATATTATTTTGTAAATATTAAAAAAAAATATATATCAAAAAGATTGTAAGCACGCAGTTAGTCAATATTTGTGTGTGCATTATTAACGGAGCGGAATATGTTATAATAGTAATTAATTTCATCCCGATGACTCTTTATCTTTGTAATTAAGATTTTAAAAATTAATCATATTGATGTTTTAATTATGTAAACGAGTGTTCCAACAAGAGGTGGCCAATTTTTTTTTGGCATCTATTCTTGGGTTGGATTTTATATCCATAAAAAGATCTTACGATAAAATTCAATGTAATGTGTTAGAAGGGTTCAGTTATTGCGCACGGATTCTGATGGAGATAGTGTTGTCTGTAATCACACTTTCACGAATAGACATCTGAGTGTCGTTTGTGGTATTTGTAAATCACACGCAGAACCTGTTTCAACCAATTTTGCCATTAAACACTGGATTGTTTGCTTAGCAGGTGCCAAATGGCGACCAAAAATTGAATGCAATCTTGTACCCTGAATTGATCCATTACGTTCATAATAAGAACTGTGTAGCGCTCCATTTTGTAATGGTATACTGTCTATAGCTATCATTCATCAACTTCCATAAAGAGAAATGGCAGCAATTTTAAATCGGAACACCCATATAGTCATATATTATTCAACATATTATTGTCATGTGTTTATAAATTCATTGATTAATTAAATTTGTAAATTTATACATAACCACAATCATAAAGCTTGTTTTCTTGTCAGAAATAATTCAGAATGATTTTTTGAACTATCTGATCTCTCTAGTCGAAGAAGTCGGAGACACGAGGTACAATAACTAATATATTTTGTTGTGTTTGAATAAATTGAATGGAATTATAAAGACAAGATATCTTTATACAATTTCTTTTTCAGGCTTTGCGCGTTGTGTGTGGGACGCACCGGTGTCCGCTGTTCCCTCGGAGACCCCTATGCAGGGTATACAGGGGCCCTGCGCTGTCTATTGGAAGCCGGTGATATTGCCTTCTTGAAACATACAACAGTGCCCCATGTCCTCGCTACTCACCGGGAATTCAGTGTGTAACAGTATTTCATGTACTATTTATTTCTTCCACCAGAAATTATAAATCGGTTCCAATCTCGACTTTTACCAAATTAATTAAAGTAACTCAACAGCTCAATTTAAATTTAAATCATATTGAATTATTATTAAATAAATAAGAATATAATGGTGTTTATAAATTAAATGAATCATTGATGAAGACAAAATAAACAAAATCCTTTTGGTGGAAATATAAGGAAAAAACAAAGGCACTTACTTTTCATCTGCTGAATCGCGAGAAAAGGATTATTATGTATAATATAATTAGTCTAAGATTATTAATAATAAGCAGAGTGAAGCGAAGTGTTTCTGTAGAATGTTCGAAGTGCACTGAACTTGCTGCAATTGGAAGACTTTAATCACTGTGACTTATTCTCTCGTGCTTAGGGATAGGTAAGAGAGGGAAGGATATACGCAGATTAAAAATGAGGTAAATAGCCAATTGAATGTATGAGGCAACAAATCAAACACGAAAAACTTAATAGAATTTAATTAATTAATTTTAAACGTCACTAACACCTTTTAAATTCAATTCTGCATAATAGTTTTTTTAACTTTCACAACCGTGACATTGTATATGACAAATATGTTCTTATTGCTAGAATTCAAAGAAAAGTAAAAAGTATTTTTGTTTATTAATCAAGTATGTCATATTTTAGGTACTCTATCAGCTGACAAGTTTGAGTTGCTCTGCAAAGATGGTTCCAGAAGGCCAATTAATGACCACATGTCGTGCCATTGGGGCCGCGCACCGTCTAATGCCATTGTTACATCTACAGCGAAGAACGAGATGCAGAGGAAAAAGTAATTTAAACATTGCTTGGTATTGTTAACAAATTATTTGTTCATGCATACTATAAAAAACATCTCGAAAAATAATGAATAATCAAAGATATACTTTTAAATAAAATTAGTTTTAGTTTTAATAGATGTTACTGTGGATAATTTTTGTTTAGTGTGATGTGCAATAATTGTCAATTGTACAGTAATCACATTATGTGTTATTGCACATCACACTAAAGTAACAAATCCTTTTGAAGAATACGAAACAAAAATATTTTGCATATAAACCTTTTTTTTTATGTACGTGACTGAATGTTTATTGGTATTAAAATATATATTTTTATTTAAATACAATAAAATGTGCACGGGATTTGAATTTTCAATTTATATTATATTTCTGTAAATAATATTATTATCGAAATGTTAATATTGTAACTATATTTTGTGGTAGGGGGATATAAATTAGAAGATACTCATAGAAGGGGAATTAATTAAATAGTAAAAAAATTTCTATCCCTTTCGATAAAAGTATTTTTTACAATTTTTTATTGATAATATAATTCATTCTTCACAGGTATCAGAACTTTCTCCAGAAGGTGCTTGAATTATATTCCAATCCTCTTGCCCACGCGAACATCACAGATTTTAACAGGCCCAGAAATTCCGATGGTACTTACTCTAGAGAGAGAGATCAGTTTGGCAACCCTGCTCCCGAGAGAGACCAATATGGCAATCCCATTGAGAGGGACTTGTATGGAAATCCGATTGCAGGCAGAGACCAGTTTGGCAACCCCATTGGAGCCAGAGACCAATACGGCAACCCTATCGAGAATAGACAGGATAACGAGTATGGCAGGAACGACAGTTTTTACAACCGAGGGTAAAATAATTTTGTATAATTTTATATTCTGTAGATTGGATTGGCCACTATCTGTACTTTTACTGATGATTTTGTATTATTAATTTTGCATATACTTGATGTAATGTTATCTATTTGTTAATTATTTTATGATATTTTTATATTTTAGAAGATACAGTACAAGTTCTAGTACAACAGAGAATTATTATAATGCTGGTTTAGGACCGCGACCGATCGAAAAATTTGATCTCTTTGAATCTGCAAGATATGGAGTTCGTTCTGATCTTCTACTTGAGGTAATCACATTTCTTTGATAAAAATGTTAATATTTTATTAAATGTCAAATTAGAAATAGAACTATAAAACTAGTATTTTAATCCGACGGCCACTAACCGCATCATATGATGTGTGAAAAAACCACTTTCAGTGTTATGCACATCATATGATGTGTGAAAAAACCACTTTCAGTGTTATGCGGATCATATGATGTGCGAAAAAACCACTTCCAGCGTTATGCGCATCGCATGATGTGCGATAAAACCACCTCCAGCGTTATACTCATCATATGATGTGCGAAAAAACCGCTTCCAGTATTATACTCATCATATGATGTGCGAAAAAACCACTTACAGCGTTATGCACATCACATGATGTGCGAAGAAACCACTTCCAGCATTATGCACGTCATATGATGTGCGAAAAAACCACTTCCAGTGTTATGCACATCATATGATATGCGAAAAAACCACTTCCAGCGTTATGGGCATCATATGATGTGTGAAAAAACCACTTCCAGCGTTTTACATATGATGTGCGAAAAAACCACTTCCAGCGCTACGCACACCATATGATGATTTCAACTTATTTCGTTGTGTACTACGTGACAGCGTGGCAAATGTACTAAAAATTAGTTCGATCCATACTATTGCTGACATCTTGTGTTATAGTGAAATATTTTTATTTGTTTATTTAAAGCAGTTTAAAAATGGTTATGTTGAAATGCTGTTTGGTTTTTTTGAATTTTGCGCCGTTGACTCGTCGCCCTCTCTCGTCCTGTGTACGAGGTCACTAGTATTTATCGGAACTGTGGATTTTTTTGTATTCTGTGCATTGATACGAAATATTGACATTGAAATCTGTAATTTGTGGACAATCAAAACAATGCCGGGCAGCAATCCGATTGAGAGAGATAGCTATAATCGTACAAACAATGTGATTATATCCGTGACTGCGTGATAGTATTCACAAAGCAGCGGCTATTCGAGATTGATTATTTTGTTTAGTCAATATTTAAATTATCTTCACAATTTAAACATCTCAAGTGATTGGTTTTATTAACAACATTATCCAAATAGTACTTTCAAGTAATAAATCATATCATACAAGTGTAATAAATCATCTACGTCTAAATGTCATTTTCAAGGTGGTGTTCAACCGAATTCTAGACTTTTGAAAAGAGGCCCGCCCAGGGGTTATCACTTGGAGTACATTTATTTTGCAGCCAAGAGGTTAAAAGACGAATTTTGTTGCTCATTACTATGTTTTTTTTTGTGCTCTAACCTGTCACACTACTTTATTTATTATCTATTAAATCAACATTGAAATAGTTTATTTTGAGAATTGCCAAGATTATAATTCTAAATTTCCTGTTTGCTTCAGGACTCTACTCGAGGTTTGGTGAGTCTTACGGAGGACAAGCAGCAGCTGGCCGGTTTCCTAGGGCAGGCCGAGGCGCCCGTGCTGGCTATTCGAGCTTGTCCTGTGCAACGTCTCACACTGTGTGTCACCTCTGACCCAGAGTTGGATAAGTGTGTCAAGATGAAGGCACGTTGGTTTCAGACTATTAAATCAGTTAAAACTGTTCAGAGACAAGATGTAAACATTAAACGTTATCGACAATTTATAATTTTTAATGTTACCTTGCCAATGAAAATTGCAGTTTATGATCTACAATGTATGTGATACAATTATTTGATTTTTTAATACATTTTTTACAGACTGCTATGAAAGCACAACTCTTAAAACCGGAATTGGTTTGTTACAAAGGGCACTCACATATCAACTGCATGCAGGTAACGTTAATATTGACAATCTTATATTAAAAGTCATCAATCAGCTTACTAATTGGCCCCTTATCGGTTGTTGGTAACCATGAAATATTTAGTAAATATATCATAACAACTTATATAACAAAAGAAACAAAACTTACACTCTTTATTATATTATCCAATACTTTCATTAAAGTAGATTTAAATATATAGTAAGTAGCGCAGTGTTATATAACGATAGTAAAATTTTAAATTTTCTTCAGGCTATTCGTTCGGGAATAGCGGACGCAACTATGTTGGATGCAGCTGACGTGTGGGAAGGAGCACGGCATTATTCATTGGAACCTTTTCTCGGAGAAGTGTATGGCTTAGGCAAGGAATATTATTACGCTGTGGCTGTGTCCACGGAGCAGGATCCTGATACAGAGCTCACTTTCCTTAGAGGTATCAAACATTTGGTTAATTTTAATTTTAGAGCAAAGAATCAATTTTCATACAAATTATTGTAAATTGTAGTACGTATTCTGGAAAAAATCAATATTCACCTACACTTAAAACATCACTTTATTTTTGTTAAATTGATTCCAAAAAATTATACTATGTAAGTAAAATACAGTGCGGTTTTGATTCTACATTTTTCCGGGGATTCAATTAAAATGTCGTTAAATAGAGGAAAGTGTAAATTGAGTATAATTAATCAACATACTTATTGGAAAAGAGTAATAAATAAAATAAAATCATTCACTTCTTGAAAGAGTGAAAATTTAGTATTGTTTTAGATAAAAAATAATTTTAAATGTTTTGTACACTTTTAGGGAAAAATACCTGTCATTCAGGCATCAATACTGCCGCTGGTTGGGTGTATCCTTTGGCTTACCTTATATCTAATGGCTGGATAAGGTTAGTTTAACTAAGTATTACATACATATGTTGTTCGTTGTTACCTTAAATGTACTGCCATGTTAAAATTTGTTTGGTTCCTTTTTACTTTCCTTAATCTTAAATTACATTTGCAAGTGGCACTAGCTCCAGATAAAACTGAAGGGTTCAAATTTATTTATGTACTTTAATAATTTTATTATTTCATCAATTTATTAGATTTTTCTAGCTGGCACCTTTAAATAATTATTATGAGTTCAGATTCCTCTAGTATTCACCCAAGTTAGAACAATTTTTTATCTAAATAAAATAAAATTGTTGAATTTTGGTTGCTTGGTAAACAAATATTGTGTATAAAGGTAGATTTATACGAAATGGGAGATGTGAACCTTAGGGCCGGTTATGTGATCAGTAGTAAATTTTTACTGTAGTAACTTTTTATCATTTCCCGCCGTATAAAACGTTTGCAGGTTGTTCGCACATCAAATTTACTACAGTCAATCCTGCCTAATAGTGTGACAAGGTGAATAATCATCAAATACCTGCGATTTTTACCAAAATTGATTTATTTAAAATATTCACAAATATCGCAATTAATTTTTTAATTTTATTTATATTTGGTTGTGAACCGTGATTCGGCGCATGTACATATGAAACAAAAATATTCATGAATATTATAATTCGTGATATGCTTGATCTAGTTGATTCTGCCAAAAAATTTTACACATTTGACTCGAAATGCTGAGAATTTCACCTGAAAAATAAACTCACATTTTTAAATGGTTTTCATTCTCTTTGTGATGATATTAAATAGGTTAATTATATATGCTAGAATATGTTTTTTACACAAATGAAGTTTGAATAAGATAAGATAAGTAAATATGCTAAAAATTGTTTTTTAAAATTCATTTTGTGTATTGTGACATCGTGCAGTGCATGCGTATCAGTAATGAAATTATTATTGAATATCAATCACAATCACACCAGTGAGTTAAGAGTACCATTTTTTCTCATCACTACTGTGCCACCATTTTTAGCTAATTGACGGTTTTATCGTCGGACATCGGAGAATGACATTAGTTTACTACTGGATGTACTTTCAAGAAGTAAATATTTTTTATCAACGATCGAATAACCGGTTTTCGCAAAAAATTTGACTTCAGTAATTTTTTGCCATAGAAAAAATGACTGATCACACAACCGTCCATAATGTCAATGTCATTAGAGCTAATCGTTATATACAAATATGTTCAAAACATATATTTGCAACGGAATGAGAATGTTAAAATGTCATCTCCGCCGGGCAATTATCTCTCATTCTCTTTCATACACCAGTCACGGGATTATCGGTGACATCTCGCTGCATATAAACAGTATTCGACAAGTCCGTGATAAAATAATAAAGTATGTGTCCATAGTATTGCATGCAAATAAATGGAACAAATAAATACGTGATTCAAATATGTCTCGATCACACCCCGTATCTGATCTGCGGTGATATCAAAAATAACATTGATGTCCATTTCTCGTTGGTCTCGTTACGTTTAAATCGATCTTAATCCAGCTAGTGCACAGTTAGATCGCTTTTTTTTCATTTTATATAAGTCTTGTTTTCATTTAAAATTAAAGTTGCCATTATAATAACGATGTGAGTAGAATTACGCCATCGATGTTGGATTTCCAATCTGAATTTATTTTGTTATAAATTGCCAAATTAAGTTGCTTATATAATTTTTAATTATTACATTACAATAGTTAGAAAACTGTATGTCTAAATTTTCAAATGATCATTTTTCTATTTATAGACCATACGGGTGTGATGCACCCAGAGCAGCTGCTGAGTGGTTCTCCCGTTCGTGTGTGCCAGGGGCTGTGTCCCCCGAGTACAACGCGGGGGTCCCACACACCCCTCTGTGCCGCCTGTGTCATGGAGCATCTTTCCGTCACTGTCGAAGAGATGCCTCTGAAGCATACTATGGGAATATGGGTAGGTTCCTCTACTACAATTAAATTGTAATTAAACTTTGATACATGATGTGCCCATGATATTTTTAAGAGCTCCTCTTTTCAAATTCAACATTAAACAAAATATAAATTAACATGATTTTTTATAGGGGCGCTCCGTTGCTTGATCGAGGGAGGAGGCGACGTGGCTTTCGTTCGACACTCCATTGTAGCAGAGACAGCTGGTGGTCGCAGAAGGGAGTGGTGGGCACGTAATACACTGAAAGATGACTTCCAATTACTCTGCCCTGATGGTATGATAATCAATATCTCCTAGGCTTTTTATCTTGTGATATAACTAAAAGTCAAGACATCACATATTTATAATTTTTTGTGACAAAATTGAGAAAATGCAAGGTGATGTATTTTAAAATGTAATATTAAAATTATTGTTTTTTTTTTAAATTCAATTTATTAGGCTTTGAAATTGGAACAATTGATGATGGAGGCTTCACTACAATAGTTATTTTTCATATGCAGGTACTCGGGCAGGGGTAAAAGAGTTCAAGCGTTGCAATCTGGGAAGGGTTCCTGCCAATGCGATGGTCACTCGAGGAGGTGAAGGCCACAACGAGACAGAGATTAAGGCTTACACTAATCTGTTTCTGTATGCCCAGCAATTCTATGGTGCCACCGCTCCTGATGAGTTCAGGTACAAATACACATTATAAGTATTACATATACCATAAAAGCTCTTTAAAAGAGAGCTTTCATTTTTCCAGTTTGAAATTCGAGAAATTCTGCCCAAATTAGATGTGCTTTCAAGATGAGGCTAATAGTTAAATTCTTATAAGTATCAGAGAAATAATTAATGATTTTATTTGTTACGTAAATCATGCGAGAGAGGAAGGTTTAAATTTTTTCATACTAATATTATGGAATGAGTGTTGTCATTTGAATTAATATATCGAAGTACCCAATTCACATATACATATGAATATGTTTTGAAATCAGACATATTTAGATGATGTCTTAAATCAATGTTCTGAATTTAAAGATTTTATGACAGCTTGAAATTATTATTTTGTTCAGTATTATGGATTTAAAATGCCACGTTGTCATTTAAACTAAATTTTAAACTTTAAACTGAAATTTAGAAATAAAACCTTACATTCTTTCATATATTCAATATTTGTGCCTGTGCACCCAAACATCGATTTGTGGGAGTAAATTTGAGAAAAGAATTGATGTATGTTGACCACTCTTTTGCCATCCAATTTAGGAAGTTCACACGAGTCCACACATTGAATGCTCAGTTCGGGAACATCCTGAAAATAATGTATAATATTATTATTATAGTTATTAGTATTTAGTTATCAGTATTTTTATGTCTAAAATATTAAAATATGTATTTATTCATTTATATGACTATAACAAATACATTTGTATCAATCAGACAGGTCTGTCATGTATTATTCTTTTGATAAAATTATTTGTCTTTAAGAATATGTATTTCCGATAGAAAATAATTTAAATGAACTACATGACATATGTATATTGAACTATGTAATTTATATTAAATAGATAATTGTTATAGGAATGGTAAAAATTATCAACTTACGTTGTGGTTTTTTTTCCAAGAAGTTTATGACCATTTAAAATTTTGTTGGAACATTTACTAGAGCATGTCAATGGATAATGTAATGTAATGCGTGTATAATAATATATTATTGACTTTTAATGAGAATCAAACACAACAAAAAAATCACGGCTAAACAAATTTCACATCTTCGCAGATTTCACGGCAACATTGCTAAATACAAGGTGTCATTTTAAAATATGACAGCGCATGCGCGGCTAGCATAACGCTAAACATGTCTAAAACGTTACGAATGGTGACATGAAGTTTGACATATATTAAATATTTAAATGTAAAAAATTATAATCTGTTTTCATATAAAATTATAATCTGTTTTCAAAATCATACAATTTACAAAAATAAGCAATTGGTATCGAGAATAAGTATAACATTCATTCATATTGTAGTAAAAATTTGTATTAAAATGTGTTTTATAGGCAAATTTAATTAAAATCTATCGGAGTGCAGATTTCACGAACGCCGTGGCCATGTCGAACGGCATACTAACACTATGAGAGATAATTAATAATATCGTATTTCAAAAGATTGGAAATATATTATTTAAAAAATGATTATTGTGTTTCTGATATTAAACTTAGTTTTAAATAGTAGTTGAAGCCTCAAAATATGTGAGTAAATATAGTATATTATTTAAAAACTTATGTTTTTACTAAAACAAAGTATTTTAAAAATGTCAAGAATTGATCAAATGTACTGAAAATTGAATGGTTTATAACTATTCATTTTTAACATTTTGCTAATTTGGTTTCCTACAGATTTGTCTCCGTAATCTTGGCTTCAAGATTATTATTTCACTGTATATTAAGAAAATATACAGTGAAACCTTCTTAATACGTTTTCCAAGGGACCGCCAAATAAAATCTTATTAAGCAGGAAAACTTATTAACAGTGATTTCAATATTTTCATGCTTTATTTGACCATAACATCTAATATTGTATTTTAACTAACATTAGAATAATTACAATATTTTATTTATAAAAAAATTATTAAAAAACTATTTATTCTATAAAAGTTACTTATATAAATATGTATTTGAAAATCAAAGCCATAAATAGGCATACCTAAACGAGTAACAAAAATGCAACAAATTAATAATAACGAAGAAGATTAAATGAATGATAATAAAATGTAACTATAAAAATGCTAATAAAAAACCTAGATGAAAATAAAATGATTAAAAACAAACATAAAATGTTGATGACTATCTAATAAAATACAACTAATCTCTTAATATACCCTTAAAATATATTAAATACTACTTATAGGAAACTAAATAATATTATAAGGAAACTAAATGAAGTATAAAATTTGAACTATCTAAATAATTACCTATAAAAAAATTACTATCTAAACTACAAAAAAAATTACTACTAAAAAGTGATTATAAAAAAAATAACTAAAACGAAATTTAAATTAAACTCACATAAAATATCTAACTACCTAAATAAAATAAATCGACGTAGCAAAAGAGAATATAAAACAAAATTAAAATTAAACCCGTAAAGTATCTACCTAAATAAAGTAAATCAACGTAACAAAGAGTAAAAGAACCACTGACAGTAAGACCAAAACACAAAATGATTTCAAATTCAAATTATTCGGCGTTTTATAGTAAAATAAGGGTAGGTCAAAGTTATTCGGAGATAAAAATACGCCACCTGTAAGTCCGACGAAAGTTCATACTTTTTACGAAATGTAAAATTGTTTGCACGACAAGACGTTCGTATCTTTCCTGGCCAACTTGACGAATGCACATTTAAAAAAAGTACTGTTTGCAAATGAAAACCTGTTGGACTGCATATCTAAAATTTATCCCTTTTGATGAGTTTTACATAATTTACCTGTACACTCGACAAATTGCCTTGATCAGTGTAATTGAGACATGGAATACTCGCCCTTACTGAATCTCAGTTCAGGGAAATTATTGTCCGCATTGTCATCGACGATGGCAGGTCCAAACTTACAAAAATACGTTAATAGTATTTTTGTCCTTACTTTTACGATTTAAATTTTTTAATCACAAATATGATGACATTATTTTTGCTTTGTTTATTTATTTCGTGCTGATGTAAAAAAATCAAACAAACAAATAGATCAGCCGGTTATGTTAATTCAGTTGTCAGTCCCCTGTGGTTTGCTCTGTTTTGTTTATTTGTTAATAAATTTTCAAATATGTAACGGTCGCGAAAATAAATAATTTGGTTATTTTAGTTGTCAAGAAATATTCATCAAAGCTGAACCAGAAGTAGTTAAAATGAAACAGTTCCCAATGAAAGCAGTTTCCTGTGGTTTCTCCGAAAACAGATGTTATCAGATTTCGAACATAATAATAAAAAAAAATATTTTTATGAGTTAAATTAATACATAAACCGCTTTTGAAAAATTCCTTTTCTTTCATGAAAAAAACATGGTTTTAATTAGTTTATTTGACATTCTGATGAAGGAAAAGATATTTTCCGAAACCGGTTGGCGTATAACTCATAAAAGTGGTTTAAAACAAAGTTATAAATAATACATGTTTAAATAATTTCGTGAACTACAAGTGAGGGTACTAGTTGCAAAGTCAGCAACCTCCATTATTATTTGTTCTAACTTTTAATGCAGTTGTTAAGCTTAACTCATTTTTATATTTATTAGTCATTCAAAATCGGTTTTAGTTGCAAAATCAGTCGCTTTTGCGCTGCCATTTATGTTAGAATTGAATCGATAGCAGTCTTCGTTACTCAGAAATTTAAAAGGCCGCCAGTATGGAGACTAGATCATTTTTGGAAGAATATGTTGTATTTATTATGTATTTCAAACCAGATTATGGGGATTATTATTTATAATAAGAAATGCATTAATAAATGTATTGTTCTTTATGCTTCTATCAGATTTCACGTTTTCTCCAAATAAAAAATATGGACGTAGCTGAGATTGCGACTAAGTAACAATAATACGAAGAAATATAAGCACTTGTATTATTATTGTTGTAGTCGAACATGTTCAAGGAGTGTGTACAAATTCTGTACCGTTACAGAAAACATTAGGAGTTTTTACAAAATCATGTTAAGCTTCAAATAAATTTACTTCGAAATAAATATTTGCGAAATTGATCCATTATTATTATTATTCCATTATCATTGCTTCAGGCCATGAATCATCTAATAAAAAATAGTCTGACTGCTCAAAGCTCAATGACCTTTATTTTTTTTGTAACTGACTAATTTACCATCACGCCGTTTCGCCGCGGGAATAGGCGAGAGGATAGAGCGCCACATTCTTCTGCCCTGAAACACAATTATCGCCTCATCCACATACATACATATTCTCATACAAGCTCGTTGATTATTGAGGCTTCTAACATAACTATTTTCCAGTATCTGGTTTACTTGGTCGTGTCAAGTTTTCCGCGGACGTCCTCTATTTATGGTGCTATTAATACTTGCGTTATATATCTTTCAAGCTATTATCTTCTCATTCATCCGTTCCATATGACCAAACCACCTAAGTGATCCTTTCTTAATCTTACTTACTATATTAAGATCTGCTTTACATTGTTTGAAGTGTTAGGAAGAGTATATTATCCAGAATAGTATTAATGGTTAATTTTATTGCATAATATTTTTACTTGATGTATATACCCTTGAGCACTCATTACATTTCGCATGTACTTCTCAGAAATTCAAAATACACAGTTAAATTTTTTTTCAAATTTCAATAATTAACTCCGTGAATTCCTACTTTCTTAGCATAATAAGAACGAGAAATTAAACATGAATAAATGCTCCTTTCAAGATCAGCTTTACATTCTTTCCTTATTTCTTCATTCTTTACTCTGTCATAAATAGATCTGCCGCATATACGCCTAAGCTATCTCATTTTCCCTGCATTCAGTCTACTTTCGTTCCTCTTCTTCCATCTACCGACCTCACTCCGTACATCGGTGTCGGTACCGAGACTTCATTGTGCGTCTCGGTTGACAAGTTCTCATTAGTTATTTTTTGTATTCAATTTCGAATCAATAAAATATTTCAATTAATCGAAATAATCGCATAACCAGAATTTTTTTAAACACTCGTATCTCTGGCATGATTGAGATTAGGTACAGCACACACAGTTTCAACATTTTCAACTTGTATTTTTAATCCATATGTATTTACCCCTAAAATATAGCGTTCCACTCAGTATACGTAATAAGATTTCACAAAATTTATTCATTCAATTATGAACTCAAAATTTGACGAAGTAATTCGATACTTGGAATTCCCGAAATAAATTGAAGGTTCAGGCCAAACATAATTAGGGTTATACGGGCAAACAGATGAAAATAAAAATGTCAATGTACTACATATTTTGTCTATGTTATTTGAAAAGACAAGCTTGTCCTAAAATGAGGCCTAATTCAATGCGGATCATCGTAAGAGTTAAGTAAATTGTTGTGTATTCCAAAAATTCATTCTAAGGGTTTTTCTGCCTCCTAAGCAATTAAGAATATTTTAAGGTAAATATTAGTGGAAATAAAACAAAATTACCAATGTGGGTCTGGTATTGTACATGCTGAACGTATTGTTTGTGACAGCTGGGGTTCTGTTTTGTTGATTTTTGGGATTTATTTTGCTTGGGCACTATGTTTTATTGGCCTATTCAAATATTACCATTTTTGTAAATGGATAAACTTTTATGACACATGGAAAAACCCATTTAAAGAGAGTTCATTTTATTGCACCCATTGAAAGAATATCACTTTCATTTTTATAAATGTCAAACAAAAAAATTCTGCGAAAAACGTATTACAAGGGACATTTTGTAAACATATTACAAGGGATGTATTACAAGGGACGTTCTGTCAGAAATATTTTAATTTATTAGGCGGGAAACTTATTATTTGGAAAACGTATTAAGCATAAAAAAAATAGGTAATTTGTATGGGACTTTTTCGGGACCGAAAAATGTAATCCTATTAGGCGTGAAAATGTATTAAAGGTGATCGTATTAAGAGGGTTTCATTGTATACAATAAGACCTCAGTTTTACACTTGGGGAATGGCAAAAAATCAGGAATTAGGGGCCTTCCGTGGTGGAGTCAGTGCATGTATAAAAATATTTGCCAATGTTCAGATTTATAACAACTACATGTAAAAAAAAAAACAATTTTGTATATATAATTATTTCATATTATGAAATATGGAATATCGAAATAAAATTGTTTGTATATAAACAAACTTTTACTATATAATCTTATACAATATTTGTAATGTAAACATTCTTAATTAGATTTTTTTGGTTAAAATATACTTGCTTACCATTGTGCCATACTTGGTGTACAACTTTTGCCTGATTCACTTTCATACATCCTCTCATCATCGATTGTTGAATCTTCCAGCAGGGAAATTGTCCAAGTTTACTGCTCACGGACGCCCCCTGTTTCTGTTGCCTTCAACACTCGCCGCATATATTTCCTTTACAATCCTCTCTTTGTTTATATAATCCACATGTCCAAACCATCTCAACCACCCTTTCTTCATTTGTTTATTATTCGCTTTATCGTATATAGATTGTCCACATTTGCTCCTGAGCTATTGAATTTTTACTGCATTCATTCTCATCCATGTCGGTCCCTCATGACTGAGGATCACAATCTCGGTGAACTCCTGCCCTCTTGACTATGCTTTTCCACTTTTCTCGGCATCCCACAGATCTTAGGGCTGTTACTAGAGAAGTGCCTGTTGCCCTTTCCACTCTGTCGGGGGATATTCCTTTTCGTCCTTCGACATGGCCCACCGCAACAAGCTTCTCCAAGATATCTTCCCTTTTCACAAGATTTCCAAAAAATTGAATGATTTGTCTCAGGCAAATGGTTAAGAGTGTACTTGATCTTTAGTTCCTGCAGAATGAAGATATTTGTGCATCTCGCCGTCTATAGTATACACAACATGTGTCTTCAGCATCACATTTCACATTCAGTCTACTTTTGTTCTTTTTTGCTAATTCCAGGTTTTACTTCTATATGTATTAGTGTTGGCATCAGAATTCCACTATGCGCTGCTAGTCTCACTTTAGATGAAAAATTCTTATTGGCGATAATAATGTTTACTATTCACATTATTTTTAGCTCTTATCCTCCGTTCAATATCTTTCCATACTTCCCAAATACAGAAATAATACTGTTAACAAATGGTGGCAATATATTATGAAATAATTTTGTTTTCAGCTTCAGCATGTTTCTGTCTCAACCACCCTACTCGGATCTCATATTCTCCGACGCAGCCAGGCAACTCCGTCCACTGCATGGCAAGGATCGCAGCGCTTCACATTATCTGGGCAGAGTGTTCATGAGGGCACACAAGCTCACTGACTGCACACCGTCCACGTCTCACGCTGTAAGAATCCTGTCGCACAGCACAGACTTGATAATTTTCATCACAGCCTTATTAGCCAGTATCAAATTAATTTTTTAAACCATTCCCGTGGAAAATAATTTTAAATGCAATGGTTGTATCTGTTTATTATTTAATTTAGTATCTCCTTTGTGAATTGTTTACAGTTCATTGTAAAGTGCCTATAATTTTTTTTACAAAGTATAAACGTCATTAATTGACACCGCGGTTACTTTGTGGTGTAACATGATTATTTTAATTTTCAAAACAAAACCTTGTATTGCACACACGTTGGGTTATTTTCACTGCTAGTTTTGAGAGGTGAAGTCCCTCATCATTAGGTGATAACTAAACTAAATACAATATTGTAAGTCTATTTGGGCAATGGGGCGGGGCTTGAGAAGAGGGGGGAGGTTTTGGTTGTTAACGGGGATAAGCATAGACTAAAACTTCTCTACTCGGTACCGTACAAAGGATTAATAATTGACAATTTAGAAACTGTTAAAATACAAAAGAATCTAAATACAGAGAAAACACTAATTAACAACATAATATTCCCTAATACTTCGCCTTTACTGTCCATATTCCTGTTAACAACCAGAACCTCCCCCCTTGCTTCAAGCCCCACCCGATTGCCCGAATAGACTACAATACTGTATTTAGTTTAGTTATCACCCGATGATGAGAGGGACTGCACCTCTAGAAACTAGTAGTGAAAATAACCTAACGTGTGTGTAGTGCAAAGTTTTGTTTTGAAGATTAAAATAATGTTACTATGCTATTCGAATGTAATTTTAAAAGGTGGACTTTACTAAAATTAAAAATATATATATTATTGACAAGTACCTATACATAGTTTAGGGAAGTTTATGTTTAAAGTATTATAATATGTATTGAATTTTAAATCATACATATAAATATTTATTATGTCGAACTTCTAAACCAAACGCATAATTTACGTACCAATTTTTATTACGTACTATTCACATTGTATCTTAAGTGCCTTGTTGATAATTTATTGTGCCTTACATTTCAACATTGTACTGTCCGCATCCATTTTGTCATCATTTGATAAAATCAATGTAAACAAACATTCCTTAAATTTCACAATGATTCAATCACTTATATACCTTTTAAAGGAATATTTCATTTTGTTTTTTCTTTTTAATTAAATTTAAGAAAAAGTGTACTTTCTTTATATTGTTAGAATCTCGATTATGTAGTTATAAGTTTACTTCTCAATTTCTATCCGTCCTCACCTTTGTGTAAAATATTTTTTATTTTAAGTAATTTTATACATCTTTTAATTCTATGAAAATAGATGATTATTTTTAAAAACCAAAATAATATTGAATATATTATGTATATCTAAAGTAGTTTTATAATTTTAAGTGTACATGCTAAATATTAATTCAGATATCTTTATATATATATGTATGTATGAATTCATTAATCAAGTAATATAACTTGCAAGTTATTTTAGATGAAATTATAAAAATTTGACAATAGCATTCCTTAAAATTGATTAAACATTTAGCATGCGTTTTGTGGTACAAATCAATTCTTGCATATTTTATGTACATATATGTTGACATGTGTGCAAATTTATTAAACCAAATTGATGCACCGGCGCAGCGGGAAATTCCCAGATCCCAAGTTAGGAAAATAAACAGGGCCCCACTTCTCTGTATGGGGATGAAAATATTTATAATGCACCGCCCATCGATTATAATGCTGTCTATAATTTTCGAAAATTGTGTTTGTATATATATCTAAGTATGTACTAAATTTTATTTCATCACTTTACCCGTAATCTGCTGGTGTTAGCGGTCTCTCTTGATGTAAATATATGTCGATAGAACAAATTAACATCACATGAAGCTTCTCTTAGCTATTTATACCATTTTACATTGGTTGTCAAAAATACTGAATGGTGCAGCTACATGTATTGTGTTAATAGTGAAAATATAGGTCTTGATCAGAGAATAATTGCAGATGTTGGTTTAGACTACAATTGTCTTATATTGCAGACTGAAATCTGCATTATATCAAGAATCCGTGTGCATATTAAGAAAATATTTGGCATTAGGTGAGTGTTTTGACACTGAATACAGAAATATCTTTTTTATTTGTTAAACACTTGTAATAATCAATTTAAAACTGGTGTCATTCTTAAATTAATGATATATTTAAGATTTGGAGATTTCGGTTGAAAATTTGTTTTATGAAATATAAGGGCTGAATCTGGGCCCGCGCGTAATAAAGTATGATTAGCCATGGACATCTAAAAAATGAAATGAAATCAATTATTTTAAAATACTTTTACTGTAATAGTATTATAATCTTTCCGTCCTCGTTATAAATGTTTTAAACCTTTTAAATTATTTTTTTATACCTTTACGTGTTATTTTTTTTGAGTTGTGATTTTAAGTGTATGGAATCAATTTGTAAAAGTATAAAAACGATAATTATAATTATGTACAATATAGAATCTCATATAAATGATTTGTGTCTATCATCTAATTGTTTACCTGATACTCCATTCCATATTAAAAGAACTGATTGTAAAAAGCACTGTTTGCAATAAAACTGTTATTTTTAAATAAAAATAAATTTTATAATGAAATATAACATGTAATGTTTTATTATTTAACCCCCCTATGTGCGTTATGATTTGTAAAATTAGTGAATTGATTACTGGTGTGTGTTATTTTAGTTATTTATTATGTAACTTCCATTTACTACCACATATTCCTGTCCTTACAATGTAAAAATGATTATCAAAGAATCAAATCACTATAAGTAAAACTTTCCTGGTATGCTCTTAGTGAAATATAATAATAAAAATTATTTAAGTACAAGATAGTCTGATGGGTCAAACACTAGGAGAAAATTGTTATTTTTCAACATAATAATTTCTGATAACCGCATTTAATATTTTTAGCACCTAACCACCACACAAAAACTATCTCCGTTAAAACCAAAGCTTCCACCAAATGCAATGCCACTATTGGCTACAAAGCGGCCATAATAGCCGCCCGCAGGACCAAGTAGCAAGCAATTGGCGGTTGCTTATCTGCTAGCTAGTATTAAGTATAATGTTACAGTGAGCAAATTCCAGTATAATGCGGTGTGACTGTCAAAACTTGCCATGTTTTTTTTTATCAGAATAAAATACATATTTGGGTTCAAATTAATACAATAATTAAAGTAAATACATAATAGCTTTCTAAAAACGTAATAATGCCTGAAATTACGTTTCATCTCTAAATCTGAGAAGTTTTGCAAAAAAGGAATAAATAATTTAACCCTAAGATGGAAGATTGTTAAAAATGATGGAAATTACATTGTTCCAAGAAGCCATTTAAAATAGGTTTTAGTGAAAAAAATGACATTAATACCCGGTACCCCTTATATAATAGTATAAGTATGTGGAGGCTTTTAGTGATGATGGAATGAAACACGCGGTTTGTGTAGAGTTGTTTATTTAGTCAGTAGTAGAATACAGGAGATAGTGAAGCGTGAGACGTGAAGAGCGTAGAAATGAGTTGGTAGCGATTGGATTTAGCGCCGTCGTAACGGAGCGAAAGATGTGTCAGCGGTGAGTGATTGGACCAGGCTGACACAACGGTTCTTTGCCGAACCCAGGAACCTGGATAGAGATGTGATGACATTCGCATCTTTGGTCAGCTGGGAACGGCAATAGTGAATTTGATCGCCATCCCCACAAGTATATTATATATTATTTCATTGATTTAGAAAAAAAACTTGTTTTGATACCGATTAAGTTAATAAGGATGTAAATAAACATAATTTTTTTTGTTTGTAAAATATTAATTTGGTGTGTCTCTAAGATTCCTCAGTTTATATGTAAAAGTCAATTTTAATACTAGTATGTTGTTACAAAACAAATTTTGTCACGTAATTTTAAACGTTGAATTGATGAAAATATTAAAATAGCATGGTTTTGAAAATTATTTGCTGATATCCACCGGCTCCAATTTTGTCTATGAAAATATTGCAACGGGAACGTAGAGTTAAGGTGCAAGGAGAAGCGAGATGGCCATGAGCCAGTCGCTTGGTCAGCGGCCGGAAATCCCTACGAAATCTTACAAGGTCGCCCTAAGTAATCCACCGCCTACCTTCAAGAGTCAGGCGGACCATATTAATTGGCGATGATCGGATCATGGGAGATGAGGAGACGTACACGGACCACTGCGAGGAGTGAATCGGCCGATTGTGCCGGACACTCAGAACAAATTGGGTGTCTGCCAGGCCTCAATCAATTGCTAACTATCCGAAATGACATTTTGGGATGAGATTCCTACACTCTATGTGGGAAGTTTGTCAAGATAACGGACTCTCGACAAACAGGAATTCTCATCTCGGATCCCGCTCATTCATAAACGTTGGACAGAGCGCTGCGACTAGGGTGTATCAGATAAGTTGTGAAGAAATTCTCAATGATTGATTTATTGCGATGCTGATAATTTTTTTTGAATTAACTGGTGTTACGTGGAAATAGAATCAAGTTTGTTTTGTACAGGAAGAAATCTCGTGAATCTCTTCCAGATTCAGCTAATTTATAATTTTTCATGAATAAAATTTCTCCTGTTTATTATATTTAATTTTGCTTTTATTCTGGAATAACCTTCACTTCATACAGACACATGCATACCTACATGAAGACACATTTCCTCCGATGATGATCATCAGATATCGTACGAGGTAAGTAGGTGATCTGAATCCGGGAACGTACCCACTTTATCTCATGTTCTCCCCTGACCTCGTCCAGCCTCCTTAGGTTGTAGGACCGAACTCAACAATGTATGATAGATTCAACAAAAAAAGCATTTTTTTAAATTATGGAGGAAGGCTGAAAATTCCAGGCAATTTCAAAATTATTACATAGTTGAGAGAGAATATTGACTTTAAACTTTTAAGATTAGATAGAAAAATTTGACATTAATAACTATTGAAATTTTGCCATATTTAATACTGGTATCAGTAATGCTTTTTTACAGTAGCTTCATTTAGAAAAAGTGTTTTGATATTAATGGGTAAAAATGATTAACAATACCGATAGCTTTTTTATTGATAATCAAATTATATTTTAATCAGTCTTAAATGCTAAATCACTTATACAGCTCAAAATATAAGGAATACGTAACATGTAGTATTTATCATAACTTAAGTAATGTTATTCCAATCATCTTGAGGTAATCTGAATGTGTTATTGTCACTGCGTATTACTTGAACTCCAGCTCCGAAATAGGGAACAACATATGCTGAACCATCAGCTGGACCCACAACCTGAAAAGATTACAGCATTATATTATTTAATTAAGAAAATCTTTGCATCGAGTCATATACGATGTGATGCTACCTTCCAGCCATGCCCCAAGTGTATACTGAAGATAGATTTAACAAGAGAAAATATAATCTTGATGCCAATCTGTAGGTGAATTTGATAGGGAATAAAATAAACAGATTAAACATTAGATTAAACATATTTTAAAATCACTGAAAAACAATGAAGAGTATTTGTTGATAAAAAAATTTGAAGATAAAACACAATTATATTTTATTTGGAATAATTGCGCTTCGTATCCAATGTTAGTGTCATTACGAGTAAGAAAAAATACCAAAGTAGCCAGTATGTCAAACGTGTTTTTGATATCTCTAGGTTAAGATTACTTAAATGTTTTTTCTTTTATACATTCAATAACATTTACATTACAGTATGTAAATATATATTCAATTTGAAATGAAGTATACATTGTCTTTATTACGAGTAAGTAAAAAAACACAAAGCAGCAAAAATCATATAAATTTTTCGACTGGCAAGTATATTGACCATCTATCATTGAATTTGAGGTTCAAGGTAGTAAGGTCTCCGGTATGTGTCATTATTGAAAGCAAAAATACAAGACATGTCAGATAAATAAATAACGTTATGGTGAATTAATGCGTCGCTGGCCGTGGTGAAATTTTTTTACGACATATATTCAGCGCTGGGCCATAGAGAGGTTGTTTTATTTTTTTAATATTCAATCCATTTACATTACAGTACGAATATATCTGTTTGGAGTCTAATATTTGTCAAAAAAACTGCTGTGAAGTTGTATATGAATACTTAAGAGGCTACTTTCATTTTTCCAGTTTGAATTTCGAGATATTTTTGCATTTTGCATACCCTTTCAAGATGAGACTAATAGTTAATTCATTTACAATATCAAGTAAACATAAAAGTGCGTTATTTATTTTATTTTTTAGTGCGTTATTTTTTACGTAAATATTGCTAGAGTGAAAGGTATCAATAGAAAAGGACAAGTATACAATTGTTGGTTTTTTAAAATTCCTAGGTAATAAAGCTATCAGAAAATAGGCATTTCTTCAACATTCATAATACATGTGTGTTGCCATTTGAAATTATCAAGCGAAAATTAAATAATTTGTTAAAGTTCTCACCTAAGAATTGTTATGTTTATGATAAAAACCATTGTTTGTGTCGATAAACATGATTATTACAATTATGCCCCGATTTATAAGGAAAAAATTTATGCCAATTCATACTAATAAATAATATTGACAACTTTTGAAGCAGCTGTATTTGTGTAGAGAAAACTATTTATGCTAATATTATATAATAATCATACTCTGGTTGTAATAAAAAAAAAGCTTTTTTAAAAATATTTATTTATTGTTTTAATAAATTACATATATATTTAATATTAAAATATAAATGAAAATATGACAAAAGTATTATTATTCACTGTTAAATAATTGGTTGTTCATCGAGCACATTATCGTTATTCAGAATTTTGTTGTTTTTTTTCTTTACACATATTCAAAACAAAATTTGATCCACACATATTACAATTTAAACTGAATTTAGAAATAAAATTTTATGTTCTTTCACATATTCAATATTTGTTCATGTGCACCCAAACATCGATTTGTGGGAGTAAATTTATTAATTAGAGAAAAGATTGGTGTATGTCGTCAACCATTGATTGTCAACCAAAGATTGGTGTATGGCGGCAAACATTGGTGTATGTCTTTTGCCATCCAATTTAGGAAGTTCACACGAGTCCACACATTCAATGCTCAGTTTGGGAACATCCTGAAAATAATTAATAATATTATTGTTATTTAGTTATCAGTATTTTTATGTCTAAAATATTAAGATACGTGTTTATTCATTTATATAATTATAACAAATACATTTGTATCAGACAGGTCTGTCATGTATAATTCTTTTGATAAGATTATTTATCTTAAGGATATGTATTTCCAATAAAAAATAATTTATCTGCACTACATGATATATGTATATTGAACTATGTAATTTGTGTTGTTAAATCAAATAGATAATATTTATATATTCTATAACAAATTGTTATAGAAATGGTAAAAATTATCAACTTACGTTGCGATTTTTATTCCAAGATAACCATTTAAAATGTTGTTGGAATATTTCGTAGAGCATGTCAATGGATACTTTTTGACCTTAGGCATCTTGAGTCACAGGAGGCAGTAATTTCAGAACAATAATTTGTATAATAAAATATAATAAGAACCAAACCCAACAAAAAAAAAAACACGGGTTTGCGAATTTCACGTTGAATCTTGTGAATAAATGAATTCCATGCGCTGGACACGCATGCGTTGCAAGCCGCGCATGCGTTGTCATTCTTATTCTTAGCGCTCCGATCCGTAACGTAAGTTTTGACACATGTGTTATGTTGAGAAGTCAAAATTATAATCTGTTTTCATATAAAAACAGCCCAAAACCATACAATTTACAAAAATAAGCAATTGGTATCGAGAATAAGTATAATATTCATCATAGTGTAGTCAAAATTTGTAATAAAATGTGTTTTATAGGCAAATTTAATGAAAATCCAACGGAGCACAGATCCCACGATCGTCATGGCCGAATCCAACGGCGTACTGAAAGTCCGATGGACAATTAAAATTATCGTGTTTCATAAGACTGGAAATATATTATTTAAAAAATGATTATTGTGTTTCTGATATTAAACTTAGTTTTAAATAGTAGTTGAAGCCTCAAAGCATGTGAGTAAATATAAAGTATATTATTTAAAAACGTATGTTTTTACTAAAACAAAGTATTTTAAAAACGTCAAAAATTCATCAAATGTACTGCAAATTGAATGATTTATAACTCTATTCATTTTTAACATTTTGCTAATTTGGTTTCCTACAGATTTGTCTCCGTAATCTTGGCTTCAAGATTATAAGAAAATATATTTCGTTTATACATTCATTCAGTGCATTGGCTCAATTTCGTACCATGCCTAAAGTGCATCTAATGGTCGCGGTCTTTCTTATAATATTTGTATTGTCTTAATTATGACAAAAAACATTCAGTTTATTAGTTTTATATTAATGTAAAAGTCCAATCTAGTTGAAAAAAAAGTCAAATCTGTTGAATAACTTCTAATATAAATGAATAATAAAATCCCACATTTTCGTAAAAAACGCCAAAATATGAATTGCAAGTCGCGCCTTAATTTTACACAAAATATTCAAAATATTGGGATTTGAAGTTAATTTTTTTTTTTTACCTATCTATGTTTCATTTCTTTAAGTTCACTATATTCTTCATATTTATGCTTTTAATATTCTGACGATCATAATAATTTAAGATAGGTCTATTTGTACTTAGCATGTATATTTTACTAATATTTTGTTTTATCTTACTGGAAATAAAAACAAAATACACTACATGGTGCATTGTTAAAGCAATATAACAAGGGTTTTCCGCATTGAAATATAGATTCTATGGAAACCCTGGCCGCGCAGTGGCCACAATAGTTGCCCACATTGCTTTTCTGTTAGGATGTTTCAAATGCCCAAAATACAGATAATTAAATTTTATGCAATGTTGACATATCATATAAGTTATTGAATTTCCCGGGATTGTCCCCAAACTAGTTTGAGAGGTAAAAATATGTATTCTTAATCATTATTATTCTAAGCTAAAAACTCTATTATTAAAATAAAAACAAGCTCCCACAAATACAAAAAATTATTGCTGGTATGTCTGCTGACTCAAATGATGATTTCACTCACTTGAGAAGCTATGAGTATGATGTCCAACAGCTGTCCTACAAACATGAAGCCCAGTGTGCAGAGCTTTGCCAGGCCAAGGGCAGGGTAGCCCAAGTAGAAGCGGTCCAGCCCAAACATTCCCAGGAAAACGGAAAGCAAAAGAGCCACTTCTAAGGAATAACCATTCCTGTCAAAAATACATTAACATTACTTGATGTATAATAATTAACAAAATATTCAATTTTATAATCGAATATCTTTAATAAAATCAAAAATAATAATTTCAAATGCATAACAATAAAAATTAATATTTTTAAAGAAATTACATTTTATTGATGAAGTTGCAGTTATGCTGGTCTGCTAATGTTTCAGCTGGGTAGACCATTCTAAACGCGGCAGAACGTATAATATGTGGAGTTTTCTAAATTCTCTCATATAACATCTTCTTTGCGTGAGCTACATTGGTTCTGTTTCCTTGAAAGAGTTGAATTTAAATTGTGCTGGTTGAAGTATAAGGCGACATACCATGGCACCTCTATATCTTCAAAAGCTTTGTATCCCAGACAATTTGAAAAGTAGATGTCAAACACTCACAAACACAGGAAGGGTTGTAGAACCAATCAGCCATTGCCAGAAGTCTAAATTTAGTGAACGGGCATTTGCGGTGGCATGCCTAAAAGTGTGGAACACTTTGCCCTCCGTCATAAGAAACAGTGCATCAGAGACTTTATATAAGACACTAAAACGCACTTTCTCCAAAAATCATTTCCAAAGTTCAAATAACAATTTTTAATTTTAAATACAAAGATAATGTAGAACTATAAACACTTTATGTGTAAAGCACCCTTGAGGTGAAATTTTACTATACTAATTATCCAATATTATTATTATTATTGAAATTATTCAGAGTAGTTCCTTGATAAATAAAACAAGTTACGTATATACTACTTACTATACTAATTATCCAATATTATTATTATTGATATTATTCAGAGTAGTTCCTTGATAAATAAAAGTTACGTATATAATTATGTAATATAATAAAAATATAAAAAGCAAATCTATCTTTAGAAAAAACAGTCATCTTTTAAAATTCAAGAAACCGAGCAATTTATTTATTTGCCGCCTCTGCTTAAATCAACTATCCGTAACTCAATGTGGCCATCAATATTCTAGTCATAAAAACTCAATGTACTCATGATTAATAATACTGGCTGCTTGCATCAGTGCATCCGTATTGGCCAGCTCCCACTTTACTTGCCGACATCAAATGCAATGACAGCTCTCTGATCTTCAACATATAGTATACACATTTATCATCATCTTAACCATTGTAACTTGATTATTTAAATGTTTTTTTTTAATTCTTGGTAGGTAGTTTCTTTTTATTTAAAATTAATGTTTATTCTGGAAAGCCATGTCATAAATGGAATCATTTAATGCTAAACTTAAAACGATTCAAAAAAATGTTACCATTTTTTAAAATGAAGATAAGATTTAAGAAGAGAATGCAACACTTATTACAATAAGAACAAACCGCATTGTTACTTACGTCCATTTACAAGGCATTTCTTTTTTGAAAGTATTGTTTTTGGTTTGCTCACAAATTATGCCAACAGATGCCAAACATTGAACTGGAACATAAAAATGCCAAAATCAGACATGTTTTCAATATACAAAATACGATCAAATAATGTGAATTCGATAAACAGTACATACCTTCGGCTTTATTTTGTCGAGTACATCCTATGAGTTGTTGAGTTTTAGGATCGATGTGATTGATATTCGGATCAGGGCAGATATATTGTCCTAATCTTAATGTGTTACAATCAACCGTATACTCTGCGGGGTTGACTGTAATACACATCGATGTGAAAATTAGGAGGAATAAGTAGAAGGGTAGTGGATAAACCTCCATTTTAATGTGGGCTTATTAAAATATGTGATAAGAGATCATTTTTTCGTAAAATGTATATTCGATACTTTAAAATATTACGATATCATGATGGATAAACTCACTCGCAAGATTACTTTTAAAAAAAATCTCATCAAACAACAACAAACACCAATAAGTCACGTCGCAATTTTGACATAAAGAAAATCGCACACTGACCATAGATAAGAGATAACACTGACACATCAATCCATACCATAGATAAATCCATGTGCGTTTTTTCTATGAAATTGATTTGTACGACTAGAAATTACGTGCGTGCATAGATAAGACGTGCGTGACGTTAAAATATTGATCACGTTCATATTTTTATAATTTCAGATTTACCTGAGTTCATTAATTTTTGCAACCTTAAAAACGTTTCTGATTTTTTATAGGTGTGCATGTGCATCCAAATGTTTTTGATTTTGTTTAATTAAAAAAATTCACACGTTTTTGAATTTATTTTGCGTTTAGTGGCGTTAGTATACAATCATTACTGCAGCTGTACGAAGACGTTAAAAATGTTATGAAATAACGATATATATAGAGGGTGAAATTCCAGTAATTTAAAAGCTTTCTGTGTTTGCATTGGGATAAACCAATATCATTCCCAAATATGTTCTTAATAATATTTCAAAGAAAAGTTTGTCCATTAAGCTATATATGCACATACTCCACATATCATATATACATTATTTAAGTAATGTAGTAAATGTACAGTTCTTATTGATGGTAATGAAGTTACATATTCCATCACGCCAATATTGTAGAGATTGGGAAATTAGATAATGAATATTCTATATTTGCTTTAGTAAGACTTGACCATGATAAAAATATGTAAATATGTTAAAAGATTATCATTTGTTCTCGCTGAATATAATGAATTAAGTATAGTTAGCATTATATAATGATTATTTCTCTGGTAGATAGTTCTACAATTTTGTAGAAATGTATACCTAGTCAATCGTAAGAATATCTTCATTAGTTACCAAGTTGTTTTACTTTTACTTTCAGATCTGCATATAATAGATAACGCAGCAGGTTTCATTTACTTTTACTGCGATATGTTATATTTTAAATTTCGAGAAGAGATGTTGGGTCACTGTATATTATTATTACAGATTTAATGTTGTTATCGTTTCAATAAAACTATTCATTGGTTATCTTCACAATCTACCCTAAAAAATGAGTTTCCAGAAAAGTTTTAATTATGTAATTGTCTAGAGCAGGAATGAAAAAAGTTTCGCTAGCGTGCCAAAAAAAGTATGTTTTTTTTTGTGTGCCAATAAGTACGATTAATATATTCTTTTTGTTTTAAATATAATTATGATTGTAAAACTTAAAATAAAACTATATATACAATTTTTATTTAAAATATTTTGCTTCATGATATCTGTTGATTATTGATTTTGGTAATTGGCTGCTGTGCAATCTATTGCAAGTTGAAACGGACCGCAGTCTCATGTCAACATATTTCTAGTTTCTCGATTAATTTTCTATTATCTTTGTTAAAAGATTATATATTTTCATTTTGGTGAAATCACATTTTATGTGTGAAGTGTTAAAAATTTTTCAAAATGATAATTAAAACAAATTATTGTAGATGAATCACTTAGAGAGCAGAAAAAATCAATCTATTAATTTCATCTATTTGCGTTGTTTATTTGTAGATAGAATTATTATTTATATGTACATAGAATCTGACAACATAGTATGCTGTCAATATAGCTTAAAGCTGCCTACCGTCGATTGAAAGTTTCGGGTTCAAATCCCGTTAGTGACTTTACTCTTTCAATAGTACATATATTTGTTTTGTTTATTTATATTCTTTCAATATTAGTCAATATTTTGATCAAAATTTTTTTATGTGATGTAATTCAAAATTATACAACAATTTAAGAAAACGAAATAAAACTAGTTTTATTATTAAATCTAATATTCACAATCCTTGATGATGAAAACTTCGATCACCATACAGTTTTTTATTTTGCTAAAAATATTTCTAATATTATATGCATGTATGTGTAATTTAATCGCATTTCTTTACCAATGTCAAAAGAAATATGGAGAAACGCACCCGTAAATAAAGTGCCATCGGTGCCGCCGAAATTCTATTATATTTGCCATTCCTAGTCTAGAACACATAAATTAGGTACTGCAAATTAGAAATGTTTATTATTTTCACAACATAAAAATAATAATGTGAAATTTTTTTCTGTAATGGCAATATTATTAAAATACGGATAATCGAGAGCACGTAAACGTCATTGAAAAAATCTCCGGTTTTGGCATCGTGCTTGTGTAGCTTGTAGATTTTTTTATGAAAAATTATTGTTTAATATTAATTATTTGTTACATAAGGTAGAATAAATATATTAATCAATCATGCCAAAGGGTTAGTTGTCATCTTTAAGTGTTTTTTATTATTTTTGTACAGTTTAAATTATTCATTGTTCTCGTCCACTTTTTCATTTTACCTATTTTTTTTCTTTATGATTCACAAATTTGTCGCTTTCAACGTTTCTCAGGAACTTATTAAATATCTACGCTACTTATTTTTTAAATTTATTTGAATAATGTTATTTTTGTTGGCGTCCATTCTTGGTTACTTCGTCACGCCTATAATTATTATTGTTTACAGGAAAGTTCCTGAACCACAAAGGCCGTAATCGACGATTCACAAATCCAGAAGAATTAGAAGAACAACGAAAGGAAGAAGAGAAGAAACGCAGGTAAAAAATATTATGTCAAACATTCTCAATTCATTGTGCAATTGATTGAAAGTCACATTCAAACATTTGTGTTGCAGTAATAAAAAAAAATTGAATTATTATTAATCGAGACAATGAATAGATTTTTTGGGTAATTATTCGATGCCATATTCCATTGCAAAAAAAGACTTGTGGGTCTGTAAAGTGGCGTTCGCTTCACTCGCCTTAGAATAAAACATGCTTGTTTTCAATTTGTCCAGCGTCCTTGTTATTATGAAGGCTCACATGGTTTTGGAGACTGTTTTCTGGGATGACTTTAATGCCGTTGAAAGTTGAGTAAAACATAACCCTTTTTTGTTTTATAAATTATAGGTTATGTTGTAAGTAATATCTTGATACATTTGGTGTTATTTATGATATTGAATTTGAATATATATATATAATTAATTTTAGTCACATCAAACAGGCTAGTTACTTTCTTATATCGTATTGACTGTTTAGTGCCAATTTGGTGTAACTATAAAAAATGCAAAAATCATTTATGTGGTATCTAAACATTTTTTTTGTATTTGAGGGACTGCCAAAAATTATATTAATAATGGCAGCCACGTCAATTAATGTTATTTTTTGTATGTTTAATGTCACTTAGTATCAACTTTCTTTACATTTCCACATGTCACATGAGCTTAGTTTATTTGTTGATAGTTTATTATTTTGTGTCACCATACTCTGTTTGATTTCGCTCTAATATATGTCAGTAGCTGCTGAATCTATGAGCCCAGAGTTAGCGGTGTGTAGTTTCTTTCTAGCATTTAAATTGAATCTATCAAATATGCAATCTTTATTTATACAATATTTTTTTATTACTATAATTTCTCACAAATCCCAAGGCTATTATGTATATTATATTTTTTAACCTCTAATGGACGATGGCCGTACAGTGTACTGCAATTTTTTTTTATCAATAGAGTTTAGTTGTACATGGTTTTTATTCCCAAATATATGCATTTTAGGAACACAGACCTTACATTGCCATCTGAATGACATATTAGATAACTTTATATACATTTTATTTACAAAAATTCATTTTTATAGAGGTTAAAGTATGTTTTTTTATGTTTAGATGGCGTGCCGAACACGGAGGTGAGAGCACAGATGAGGATGAAGATGGTGCAGCGAAGGGAAGCGGATCTGGCTCGGAAGAGGAATCCTCTGATGAGGAAGATGTAAGCATATAATGTTAAATAATGACAAAATATAGGCTTCATTGTCTCCTCTATATAAACTGTTATTGACAGGTATAATAATTGTTTTCACAGATACTATATATTTTCACGCAGTGCTTTTTTTGTTAAGGTAAATAAAGCAACATATTATGGAAAAACATTAAATCAATTAAAAAATTATAATAGAATATAAAGTAAAAGTGAGAAAAAATAATAATTAAAACAAGGTAAATAAATCACTTAAAAAGTTACTCAGAATTTTTAAAAATTTATTATGTATCACACCACCAGGATTCAAACATGGAAGATATGTAAGTAGCTAGATGAAATTCGTACCTAGATGACATTCTATAGGGCACTTGGTAATGCTATCTACTGGCAATTTCCGGGTTCCCGGTGGAGACTATATTTTTTCGATACATGTAATTTTTCTGTGTGATTTATTTAATTTGTTTTAATTGTCAAGGAACTATTTTCTGTAAAATCGTAACTTTGCAATTATCATGTTTTAACTCGCGCATTAGCGTAATTGTTGAAATCTATGTACAAGGTAAATTATCATTATTGTAATTAGGCTAGACATTTAAAATTAAATAATTTTTTTTCTCTTGGAATGAAAATCATAGTCTATTTGAGGGGTTACACCACCCTGGAGAGAGCTTGAAGTTTAGGTAGAAATTGGGTGATTTTTTTACAAGGTGGTGATTCCGACGATTCAAAATAATGTTATCTAAAATATCTGTAAAAAATTTCAAGTCAATCGGAATTAAATTGTCATTGCAATGTCCAGTCCGAAAAGCATGGTTTCAAAATAAAAATGATTGAATAAAAAACGTGACTTGACATACGGACGGCACACAACTGAACACTGCTGTGCCATCTTTGATCCTTCATATTCAAGTCAATTTTTGGAATTTTTCCACTTGAACTTTCGAAAATGCAATAAAAAAAAAATTTTTTTTGAAAATTTCAGGGCTCTTAACAAATCGTCCTTAGAGAATATCGCAACCACTAAGTGAAATATTTTGTTTAGGGTGAGCTTTCATTTTTCCAGTTTGAAATTTGAGAAATTTTACATGAATCACGCTAATAGTTAAATTATTATAAGTATCAGATAAATAATTAATGACGTTATTTGTTACGTAAACCATGCGAGAGAGGAAGGATTGAATAGAAAGAGACGACAATAAAATTGTTGATTTTCTTGCATTCGATACAAATTTTAAACATAACTCATTTCGGGAGTATTTTCTACCTTTTTTCATATTGATATATGGTATCGTTTAATTTTCGTTTAATAATGCCGAAAATATGTTTTCACGCATAGTTTACCCACGGTATGAATTAATATTAAACTTATTCACAACATTACTAGCCAATTTCATAAATTAAATGTTTTTTTTTTACTGATTTTAAGGGAAAACAATGTTTTCTTGAACAAGTAAACATTTCATGTACGTTATTCTTATGTATGTTTCAATTAAATATTTTGTTTATATATATAACACTGTTGCATTTTAAACAAAACTGTCTGTTTCATAAATAATATGTAATTATGAAACAGACATATCACCAAAACGCCAACGTGGCGTTTTAAATTGATAATATTAAACAAAATAATAAATTGAAGCTGTCATAATAATTTTAAATTTAGAACATAGATTTAAGCGATTATCTAAATATGTGTAGGTACTTTGTTTGATTTAAAAACATATTTGTATATATGAATTAGGTATTTCGAAAAATTGTCTAATTTTCGATCAATTAATTCAAATGACAACACTCATTCCATAATATTAATATGAACAACTTGGATAAGTCATGGATTGGCCTCTAGACATGAGTTATGTTAGAATGTGAGAAAATCAACAATTTTATTGTCGTCTCTTTCTATTCAAACCTTCCTCTCGCATGGTTTACGTAACAAATAACGTCATTAATTATTTATCTGATACTTATAATAATTTAACTATTAGCGTGATTCATGTAAAATTTCTCAAATTTCAAACTGGAAAAATGAAAGCTCGCCTTTAGTAGTTTAAGTATCCTAAGATACAGTGTTTGAAGTGACAAAAGCATAACCCCAACAGTTGTATTCTTCATAGCTCAATTAATTTAACCACGCTTTCGTTTTCATACATATACTGAAAATATAAAATGTTTTCGGTATATGTATGAAAACTACCACAAATTATAATATATTGAAATGTCACTATATATTGGGCATTGTTCTGTGTAGAGTTTTAAATGGGTGTGACGTGAAAATCTGAGAAAAAAATTTTAATGAGCCTTGTTAGGATAATTTTTTTGCACACTCAAATGAATAAAATAATTTTATTATTGATAATTGCAGTAGCACAAGTAACGTATTATTATAATCAATAGAGCATTACTGAAATCCAATATGGTAGTTGCGATAACTATCAAATTGCAAATAGTAACAGATACTAATTTTATTTATATGTTATGTTGAAAAATGCATTGAGAGTTGTATAACTGCCTTGAAAAGTCAAGTATAGAATGGCAACAAGGCTACCACCGCCGTACGTATTAGGTTTAACACATTGCAATATGCACAATGAGAAATTAATTAATACAAATTAAATTGTTCAATTAGAAAGATGTACAGAAAAAATTTATTTATCGAAAAGATATTTGGTTTCTGGATTTGAACTTGACCTTTTCCTATCCGGGAAAATGTGTTACTATTCCACTGCAGCAATCGATTACGTTTATGAGAAATTTAGAACTTATATTCTGTATATTTTTGTAATTGGTACATCTATTATTACATTTTTAAAAGCAATCAACTTTATATTGTGATTAATCCCAAATACCTTTGAATAATGTACGCTGGGAGACATCAGTAAATCAATCCTCCATTTTATTAAATTTGAATATACTTTGATACAACATATATATTTTTAATACAAATTAAATGAATCAACTAGAATATAGATATTGCTATGGCGAAAGTGGAAAACAGGCTTCCCCAGATAGGAAGAGGTCGAGGTTCGAATCCCGATAGAAACAAAATATTTTTTCAATGAATAGATTTTTTTCTGTGTATCTTTCTAGTTGATTATTTTAATTTGTATTAAATACCACAGAACTATAATCTGAAAATGCAACTTTACAATAAAAATGTGTTTTTCTTAATATATATTTTTAATGAAAACATATTTTTATTTTAAAATTGCAACTTCACAATAAAAATGTGTTTTCATTAATATTAATTCACACGGAGTCAACATATTTGAAAATAGCACGCTTATTCCAAAAGTAAGAAATTTTGATAGCTTTGGATGAAGAATCTCTCATTGGAAAGTATTGAAAGCATATCAGCTAACTTTAACCAATAATTATGTTTCAGACTGGAAAAGCGAAGGGCGTGTCAGGATTGATTGAAGTAGAAAATCCAAACAGGATTGTGAAAAAATCTAAGAAACTAAGCACACTCAATGAAACAGTTGGCGATGCCCCTAAACCGGAGTTATCCAGGTTAGTAATGTTTACTGTATCTTGCCATTTATTAAAGATATGTGTAAATATAATAATTATGTAGGTTTTTATTTATTTAGAAAAATACAATTTCACAAATTATTCCAATGATTGCGCAAATCAATCACAAATACGTGTTTTGTGAGAAGTTGTTTTATTTCTTGTTCTTCTAGGAAATCTTGTACCAAGTTTGTGGGTAATTGTTTAATTTTCATCTGCATTATAAATAGGTTCATTTTTGTGATACATAAAATAACTTAAAACACTTATAACGTTATTTGACATCGTTATTAAACAATCATTGTCATTTGTAAAGTCATATTTCAATTCTTATACGAAGATCTGCATTAATATTGTTTTAATCAAGTGATTTACATTCTGTTTAACACCGCATTTCGGAAACGGTTTTCCTCACATTTTGTTAGTGAAGTTATTAAGTTTTTATTTAATTAGCATTACGTACACGAACCAATTTTTCAACTAGATAGACTACAGTCTATTTTGGATGTAGCAGTATTTATAATACTTATATGGAATGTCAAAATTCTCTCACATTTGCTTGAACCACATTGGTTCTGTTTTCCTGAAAGAATAGAATTTAAATTGTGCCGGTACAAGGCGACGCATAGGATGGCGTCTCTATATTTTCAAGAGCTCTGTACCCCAAAGAACTTGAATGGTAAACATCAAACTCCCAGGTTAGCCTCTACTTCAATCACAGGAGGGGTTGGAGAATTTTTAATTCCCGTAATAAAAATTCATCAGACTTTATTTAAAAAAATACTGAAAATGCACCTTTTCATAAATCCATTCCAATGTGTTTACAAAGCAATTTTTAATTTAAATCCTAGTGTAAAAGTAAACAGTTTATGTGTAAAACATTTGCAAGGTGAAATTTTTATGAAAATTGCGCTATATAAATTATCGAATATTATTATTAATAATAATATGACTGTCTCAGTAAATGTGTCTAAACCTGAAAACCAATTCCTACAAGAGAAGGGTTAAATATCAAATCACTAATTGAGATATGTATAAAGTTTTTTATCGGTAAATTTTATTATTTTAATATAGACGAGAACGTGAGGAGATAGCCAAGCAGAGAGGCGCTGCCGCTTATCAAAAACTACACGCGGCTGGAGCGACAGATGAAGCGAGAGCCGATCTTGCCCGCCTCGCTTTGGTTCGCCAACAGAGGGAAGAGGCCGCCAAGAGGAGGGAGCAAGAAAAACAGTCCAAGGAGAATAGGGGAAAGCCCGCTGCTAGGTAGACGACACCTCTCATCTTTATAGTACCTACTTATTTGCCTCAATTTGACATTTTATGGACTGGCAGCAAAACTATACTGGTAACATTTCTCTCTCTCGCACATTGAATTCATATTTGAACTGTCCTAATTTCAATTATTGGAATCATTGTTTTATTTTATAATAGTTATGTGTTAATGGTTTAAAACTCAGTTTTATAAAGTTACGTACTTATTGTTTTAGTCTGTGTTAAACTTGGAAAATCACCGATTGACTGGTGCAAAAATAGTGGCTCGGGATAATATTTTTAAACAGAAATACCACGTTTTAAATTGGTTTATAACATTTTTTGTTGTTTGATATTCAAAATAAAAACATATTAAAGCAGTCTAAATAGGTGTTAAGTGAATATTAACATTTTATACTCATAATATGTTTCCAATCAAAGGTAATCTCAGATGATGAATGCTGCAAAAAAGATACTTTTGAATACTGTAATTTAAAAGTTTATTTTTTTAGTTTTCCATCGCATTGCTAAACATATCTTTATCGATATATAAATATTTTTTTATTTTACTCCAATTCTATATTTAATATTCATCCGTAACTTATTTCAAGTACAATACTATTAAACAATTGTATTTTTTTATTATTTAACATTAAATAATATAATACTATCAATATTGTAATGAAATATCTTTTCTGTATGAGGTTACAGATTATATTTTAGTACAATTTTGGTGTTGATTAAAATTGTTATCAGAATCTCCTGGTATTTATTTTTGTTAATTAACATCTTTGTAATTTGAGAACCTCTGAGTTTGTTTTGATTTAAATTGTTTTTTTTTATATACATTGATTAAATAATTTAAACATGTTTTATATAATAAGTAGCATGAGTGCAAGTTAAGTTACATTTTTCTGCTACTGTCAACACATTGAACATTTGGGTTCGGCACCAGGAACATGATAAGAACACCATTTTGTACATACATAAATGTTGAGAAACCTGTTTAGATGATTTCTTTAATTTTAATAATCGGAATGCAAGTTTAATTGATTTCAGAATCTCTTGTAAAATATTAATACGTATACTTATTAACTTAAAACAAATTTTTTTCCTGGCTTGACTTGACATCCTTTTGTTTTTTTTTGTTTCTTGACCTAATAGTTCATTAGTAATATAAACATTAGTAACGGGACATTGTTCAAATTGAATTTATTTTATCTTGCAAATAATTTTTATAAATGTAGTCAGCTCCGCTGGTAGATAAATTGCGCAGTGTCTTTAAAAAAAAACACCACTTTTGAAATGATGTAACGTTTACCTGTACAAAACCCACAGTTAATAATATTTAAGACGGGTATAATATTTTATATTTCTACACAAAGTTTGGTCTCTTTAAGTCTCTGCCATAATTGTAGTATTACCGTTTTTAGCAAACTAAATATTAGGTTAGTATTTCTGTCTAATCTAATGTTGCCCAAACTGATGATGTATGTCCATAACATAACAGGGAAGATGCTGTAATAGGCGACAACACTCATACATGAAAAATTATGATATTTAATATTACTGTATTTGAATGACATAACTGTTGTAAGAAAATATTAAAAAATGTTTTTAAATTAAAATGTGTTTTGTTTTTTATAATTATGTGGATGGTTTAACCTCTAAGCTGAGCGGCTGTGCAGTTCATGAAATTTGCAAATTCTCCGCATATCATTCTGAGAAAATAAATTGTTTCCAAAAATTTGAAGTATTAGTTTCTTTTGACCCTGGACCATAATGCGTCCGTGTTTTTGAGACTTTTTTAAAAAATATTTTAGGGGTTTGTTTGATACCTAATAAGGAGTATTGTTTATATTATCGGTATGTTAAAGGTGACCCACAAAATATACTTTTTCGACTCTGAATTTTATAAAATGTGAAGTTTTATTTAAGTAAATTTGCAGCGTGTGAAAAAAAAATCATTGAAATTTTTCTGCATAGAGATATTTTATTCGTACAGAAAGTGTAAACATCAGAGGGAACACTGTTTACTATCTCTAGATATATTAACAAATAACTATTTGATGGTTAAGTTATCTGTTGTATATCTACTTTTTATTACAGTGGAATTTGCTTATTGTGATCACTATGAGACCTGTAACTTTTGATAACACCCGTTTTTTACGAAAATGTGGGTTTTTATTATTCATTTATATCAGATGTACACTATACACTAGATTAGACTTTTTTTTAAACTACTACTTTGATAAGACCTTTACACTTGATAAGGTAAATTACTGCATAAACAAAATATATTTTATAGTCTTGAAGCCAAGATTATGGAAACCAATCTCAATTGAGACAAATTAACAAAATGCCAAAAATGAATAGTGTTCATTCACCATTCAACGTGCAGGACATATTATCAATTTTCGACGTTTTTGAAATACTTTTAGTGAAAACATACATTTTTAAATAATATATTATATTTATTCACATGCTTTGAGGCTTCAGCTACTATAAAAGTTGAATATCAAAAATTTATATCATAAATATGGAATAAGCAATTCATTAATCGCTTATTCCATATTTTCTCAGCTCGGTCAAAGGCAATGCACCTAACACTAGTCATTCATCAAAATCATCCATTCCTTTATCAACAACTTTTCTATCTAACTTTATTAATAATGAAAGTTCTTCCTTTATTTAAACTTTAATTTTGATTCTCATCAATGTACTCTCCAATAGTAATTCCTTACGATCTAACGCTGCTACTTTAATTTCATCTCTCAACTCCCTGCATAACGATTTCCAATGTACAAATTCTACAGTGGACTAGCCATATTGCTGTTTGCAACGAACATTAACTAATGTATTTCTTACAAACTTATCATATTGATATAGCAGCAATCTCATAGACCTGACATAAGCAGAGTTATCTGTTTAAGATTCCAGGATACGCCTGTATCAGAGATGATCGTTCAGATTTCTCTCAAATCCATGTCCCTTCCTTTCCCTCACTCTAAATAGTCTGCGTTAAAATTAATGATGTGGGATATTTATCTGTATACTCTCCCCTAATGTCACATTTCACCTAAATGCCTGGAATTCAGTAGTACCACTTCTTCCTCCTTCCTTCCTTATCTTCAGAGATTTCAACGCAGAGATCGGAATCAGGAATCGTAAGTTTAAAGAAGTATCAGGAATCTTATTGGAATCTGTAAAAATGTTGGTATCGTCCCATCACTAGTAAAAACCGTGTGCGTTTAACTGCAGTGCGTGCTATTCCTTCGGAATTGACAAATATACTCTCAACCCAAAAGGAAAATTTTTAGACATAGTAGTGAATGGAGTGACTGAACCCATATTTTCATTGATGGATCCAAATTTCAATCAACTGGTTACACAAAGGCTGCCTATTACTGCCCTAGTGATGGTGATCAAGGTTTATTCAAACTTCCCAAGGAGGCCTCTGTCTTTATAGTGGAGTGTTTGGCTATCTGTGAAGCGCTGAAGATGTGTAAACCAAAAGAAATGCAGAAATGTCTAATACTTTCAGACTCCCTAAGCTCACTAATAAAAATTAGGTCCAGCCTCCTGATTATCAATTATGCATGGAAATCAGAGTCATAGTGCATGATCTATGGTTAGATAAGATCGAGATTGTCTTGGCTTGGATCCCAAGTAATGTAGGCGTTCCAGGTAATGAGATGGTGGACTCTGGCTAAAGAGATGCAATCACACATGGAGATGACATATTTTCTTTCATTCTAGTCAGTAACCTCAAAATTACCAAAAATGATATTGAACATCAGCGGCAAACGCATTGGGAAAAAAGCTAAGTTTAAAAATGTCGACAAAATGCCTTCATTAACTGAACTATTCCAACTCGAGCCTAGTTCCACAGAATTAAATTAAACAAGACAGAGACATCAATGCCATTTGCATTTATTAATAAATAATAAGAATATCTGCTGCCATCTCACTGACATTACTCTAAACTAGACAGCGGGATGAATGTCAACTACCTCTCAATTATATATTTTCCTCATACGAGGGCTGTATGACAAGTACCCGTGTTTAACGATTGATGGCGCCACTGACTCAAAATCTGTAATATGTTTAACGTTGTCTTCTGAATAATGCCTATCAAAATTTCAGACAGATTTATTGAGTAGTTTTGTTTTGATAGCTGTTGTGAGCAAGTTTGTGATTGTTTGGAACTATGGAAAGAGAGTAATATCGATCAGTGATTCGATTCCTTTTATTGGATGAGAAGATGTGTGAGGAAATCAAAGTGAACCCTTAAATAATTTTATATAAAAAAATGTGAAATTTTTAATTAAAAAATCTGATGTGCGTAATTTTCGTATGCACAGTCATCTATGTTCACAGTTTTCATTTTCACAATTTCATGTGCACAGTTTTTGTTCACCACCTTGGGTGTGCCACTTCCCATTACACTTCAGTTAGCAGCATCTTCCGCAGAGCTCTACAACACAAATTCATTTGTTTTTAGAATCACTTATTTATTGTAATCTTTACTAAATAAACCTATGACCAAACTATTAAGTACTCATTTTAATCTCGCATACTATTGCTTGAATCTCTTTGTTTCTCACTAAAGCCATGCTCAATGTCTACGAATGATGGTTTCTATTATGGAGGCAGTCCGTCAACTCTAGCTATTGTCCTGACATACTCTTCACTTAACAATTCTCCACAGAATCTATTGCTGGATCAAAGATAACGTTACCAATGCATCGGTGACCTGATAACTTCACACATGACCTCGCATAAGTCCCCCACGACAGCTTACATTATTTTATGATGATTTATTATATTAAGTTGATTAGATTATTTAATACAAAGATACGGCAGTGGAGTAATAAGCTGAATTTTTGACGCATAACGCTGACACATTTTATCAATATTGCACTAAACAAAATCCAGGATCAGACATTTTCAATTCACAGCTGGATAAAAGCCTCTCCAAGCATCTCCCACTTTTCTCTGTCCATTGATATTCACTACCATGTAGCAATATACCAACTCATAATATCAATCACAATGTCAAGACAATATACTAACTAGTGATGGTAAATTGTTATGTGACTGATTGTGTCGATGATTGGTATTTGAGATCTAACGATGATTGGTAACTAAGATTTAACTGTCAGAGGCTTACTTTCTAGTGTACCAGTCATTGTTCGAAGAATTACGTTAATCAGTTATCAATCATTTTGTTACAATCGAACACAATCACAGTCAAAATAACGATTTTACCATCACTAATACTAACTCATAAATCAATCACAATGTCAAGACAATATACTAATTCATAATATACATCGCAATGTCAACTAACTCGTAATTCTGTCACTTTGAATATAGATGAAGGTTTACAAATAAAAAGCAATGTGAAATTTTTATAAATATATTTTGGTTCTATGAATTTCTTCAATAAAGACTATTCAATAGAGGCTGTAACATTATTTACATAATCATAATTGAGAATGGGATCGATAATGGGTAAATAGTGCAATTATCTTTTAAAAGGTTAAATTAATCAAATTATATTATAAAAATGAAACCATACGTTTCTTCTATAGCTTAAAGTGTCTAGTCATGCAAAATATCAGTTTTCATGAAGGCGATAATTGCAAAGTTTATTACTTATAAATCACATTCCCAATATTATATATTTTGTTTTAAGATGAACTACAGTGCCATATTAATAATACTTTATTTTACATTATCATAAATCTTAAAATTAAGAAAAATTACTTACAAAAGAAAAACACTATGGGTTCCACATTTAGGAAACAAGATTATGATATTTGTCAACACAAACATAAAAACATATGGCTAAACAAACACAAATCGCATAAGCACAAAAAACTTTATTACTACGATGTATTGTTAAATATTTAAACGATTGCCACAGACAAAACACAAGGCGTAATTCAAAAGATCGGTTCTTATATAAAATTGAATTTTAATAATGGTTACGTGTCAATTATACAAAAATACCAAGTAAATTTAAAACATGCATCTTTGAAAATATTTAACAAAACTAAAAATAAACACAAGTTATTCTTTGGCGAAGAGTGGTTGAAGAATTAATTATAAATATATTGAATCATTTTCATCACCTTTAAAATGGCGTAAATTTAAAATCGGTTCATAAGTTCATATCAAATTGATTAAATAATTATTTAATTTATCCGAAGAGGCCATTATACAGGTGTAACAAATTTAATGAGAAAAAATGAAAAGATTTCAGAATATACTTTTAGATAAATGTTATTGTACATATTTTCACTAACAGATCTGAAGAACTTTTGTCAGAATATTTGTGTGTATTTCAAACAAACTTCTCTAAGAAATATAATGTACAAAATGTTATTATTTATCTTTCGTGGTATATATACATTTTTACAAAATTTATTTTAAATTGATTTATCTTGTTTTGCATAATTTATTTATTTCAAATGTGTCATGAATATTCAAAACATATCTCATTAAGGGGTTACGCGCACTTGTCTGGGTTGAAAATGTCTATTTTTTTGACATATTTTCAAAGTACTACATCTGGAGAATATCACAAAATTTCAGAAGTATTCAAGCATTTTTCATGAAGTTACGCGAGTATACAGGTAGTAATCGCAAGGTAGGCAGCTAGCGGCAGCTGTGCACTCCCCCACTGGTCCTTTTACCGGCGTATTTTGACTCATTGTATTCAATATAATACTGTTAGAACACGGTTATACATTTGTATTAGCAGAAGGTCTCCTATATGGGCCAGGAATCGACGATTCCATGTGAATTGAAAAAAATATTTTTACATGCACAGATGTATACATAAACACATTTTTTAAAATAGGCTGATACGGTGTCCACGACATCTCAAAAACTATTTCACTGATTGGCTCCAAATTTTGAGAGCTTATTTTACACATGGGGACTGCTGAATGACTAAAGAAATTTTTTTCAATGGGAACTTGCTATTTTATTAAGGAAAAATGAGAATTTTGAAAGTCAAAAAGTCATTTTTTAGTAAAAACATTGCCATTTTAGTAAAAAATCAAGATTTCAAAGAATTCTTCAATCATTAAGCAGATGTTGACACCTTCTAACATCATTATTTTTTTCATATGTTTCAATTAAGGCGTTCTCAAGTAGTTATAGTATACACCACAAAAAAAAAAGTTTCCGAGGATTTGCTGTATTTCACCCATTTTTAAATATTTTATATATTAAGTTCAATACTGGCTTGTATTTTAAAATCATGCTTTGACTAAAATATACATTTAAGTTGTGAAAAAAATTTTAAATTTAACCCCTTAATGAAATTGTAAAAATGTTGTAAATTCGTCATTTATTTTTTGAGTTGCGTTATTGTTTCTTTTAAACATGGGATTCAGACAAAAATTTATTACCTATTTAAAGGAGGCAAAGCTCATTTTTATTTATTGTCTTATTTGCCTCTATTTGCGACGACACATGAAATAAGCAAAAATGTGTATTGGTTATTAGTGCTGAATGATGTTAATACCTTCAAAAGTACAAAACTGGACACTTTTCTTTGACAATAAACAAATTTGTAAATCAAATATGGCAGAACTTCCTTCTCCCAATCCCAGAAATTCTTGGCACTTTCTAACTTACAGAATATGAAGTATTTTCAACGATATCTTTTAATTTATCGTTAAAAAAATGTTGACATTTGGAAATAATCATTTTTATAAATTAAATAGGACCAAGCCTCATTCGTGTTCAGGTAAGAGATTAATTATAATATATCTTTAACAGTTTTCCTTAATATCTACATTAAAATAAAGCAAATTTTACACATATAACTATACATGTCATAAAACTTATTAATATTCTATATTTAACAGGCACGTGTCCAGTTGAATTTAATAAGGATTTAGGTATTATAAAGCTTTTCACACAAAACGATACACACTCGGATAATGGTACAATGTTTTAAATAAAATTTAGCCCAAGGTTTTCATGCTGAACTAATTGCGTCATCTGTTTAAGTATGAAACTAATGTTAGAACTATGGATTTTGGGTTATATTTGTATGAAAAGCTACGAGCTTGAAAGGAGGAACTGGATATTTTCATATCTCCGAGTTCGGAAGTAACACACATTTTAATAAGTCTAAGAAACAAAAAACACATTATTTCTTATCAAACTTATATTTTCATTAATAAATTAAAACATTCTTTGACTTTTCCATGTGGATCAATTAAACTTGGTACTAATTATTGAAGGTGTGGACAAATCAAATTTAAAACAGATAATTAGCTGGGTATGTATATGATTAGTATATTGTTATATTGTTTAAAGAGTTCACAATAAAATATTTTTCAAAAACCTTGACTGTGAGAATAAGATAAAAACAAATAATCCTCAAGGAATAAAATGACATATTTGAATAATATCTACAGTTCGTTGTTTCACAAATGCGCTAGGATATCAATTTCAGATGTGTGCGTCTGATTGGTCCTCTCCTCCGGCATGGAGCCCGACACGGTCACGATGACGGGACTGGTGTCCAGGCCGGTTTGTACAATAGTCACGAGGTTTCCTTCCTTGTTCTCGTGCTGGACTTCCTCCTCCTTGGTTTCGCTGCCAATGGGCGGCTCCATCTCTGGCCCGTCATCATACTTTACATCGTCATACGGCTCGAGGGCGATGTTCTGGATCACGACGGCAGAAAGTGTGGGCGCGGGTGTGCGAGGCTCAGGCCTCCGGCGCCCTCGTGCCCCTCGGCCCATGTAAGGGGGACCCCCACCTGCCATTCCTCTGAAAGGTTACAATTTTATTAGTATTTTTTCACGTGATTCATAATAAAATGATCAGTAAGTAATCTTGAAATTGGTTAGATTCACGTGGTGTGTAAAGATGATAAATAGTAATATTTTTTCTGGTTTCATTTTAAATATTAAAATGTACAAATAAATAAAAGATAATTTAAGCGGTGCTGGTTTTGTTTAATTTTTGCTTCTTGTTGGGTAAAATATATCAAAACCACAGACCAGCAAACGAATAGACATGAAATAAAGTGTACATATAGAAAAGGGGTTTGGAACATTAGTTGCAGGACAAAGGGCATTCTACAGACATTCTTGGTGGAAACATAAATCCGATAGTTTATAACGCATTTATGCAACAGTAAAACTATTTACTCTTCGAAAATTAAATCTTTGTGTAAACAAAACGCATTTTTTACATTGATGCATATTCTATTGTCAGCGTTTAAATTTTCATTCCAATCGAGTCATATTTTTAAAAAAAGTCATGGAGCTTTTTGATTGCGTAAGTGATACCAAAGTGATCACGTGGGTGACACTAAAATGAAAATATTGAGACAAGAAATTTGCATTAGTTCATGTCTAAATATTTGGTGGTCTGTGATCAACTCATTTTGTGTTTTCAACTTGAAATATTCTAATACAAATAAAATGAATTAACTAAAAAGATTACAGTGAAAAATCTATTTATTAAAAAAATATTTTAGTTGCTACCGGGATTCGAACTTGGACCTTTTCCTATCTGGGAAAACGCGTTATCCAGTTTCATTACATCGACTGAGTAGGTTAACAATAAATTTTTGTGCTGCATCTCTTTCAAATTGATACATCTGTTATTCCATTTTTAAAAAAGCAATCACCTTTATATTGCGACAAATCTCAAATACCTCTGAGTAATAATAAAGTAAAAAAATTGAAGTATTCAACTATGGCAGCCATTAAATATCATTAAATTTTGGCAATCACATACCTAGTCCACAATACTTTAAGAGTGATTACCTGATTAAATTATGAGTCAAAAATGTTCATGGTGGACATGAAAATTCTGTACTAGTATTTATCCTAAATTGAAGCAAATATGATCAATCACTGACACAATTCCATCAAAACATAAACAATATACAATAGTTACACTAATACATCGGGTACAAGTAGTCTTTCCCACAAAATAAATAATACAATAGTTACACTAATACATCGGGTACACGTAGTCTTTCCCACAAAATAAAAAGTACACCTTCAATAGTATTAAATTTTTTTTTCAAGTCAAAATTAATTATTTTTAACTGGCATACATTCTTTTGGAGTAGAACTTTTAAATTGCCGCATTCCATTTTTAACATTTTTTCACAATAGGTGACTCAAAATTAAGATGATAAATCATATTTAAAATAAAAACACTGCTAGCTCCCATCGATTTGTTTTATTAGAATGTTTTCAATGCTGATTGCATCATCTTCAGTAATATTACTAATATGAATATTGATTCAACATTCAAAGACCTTCTATTACGTTCCCTCTCCTGCGCTTGTTGACCACACCCCTACATCCACTCAATTTTAACCCCCCACCACTCCTCAACCCTAAATAGCGCAAAGTCCTTTAGTTTTAAGTTTAGTATTAGTAATATTACTGAAGATGATGCGTCAGCATTGAAAATGTTCTAATATGACAAATTAACAGTGTTTTTTATTTGAAATATGATTTAAAATGGCCTTCCACAAAGTTTCACAAAAAATTTTTGAGATATTGCCGACAGTGTATGTATGAAAATGATTAGTTAAATTGACTAAAGCAGACTAGATATTTCTGTGGAAAGTGAAGGAAAGCCGATTACGAAAATATTTGCTGCGTGTGCTGTCAGCGTCAACCGTGCCTCACGACTCTGCAGCACTATCCGTATGTTGTATAAAGTTGTTGAATAAATACCTAGGTCGAGGTCTGTAGGCCGGAGGGGGGCAAGCCACCGGAGGAGGAGAGGCAGCACGGTCTAGCAGTAACAACCTGTAAAATTATTAAAATTCTTAATAAATTAATTCTCACCCATAAAAATTTTCTTAAAAGTGAGAATGTGCATTGTAAAACGTGAACGAGATTTGGGGTAAACAAAAGCATAACTCTTGCGATAAATTTGACAGGAACTTTTGGCACGGCTTCAAGAAAACTATTACGAGAATGTTAATTGCTAAAAATGAACATTTGGCAAATAATGAAAAGATACATTATTACTTGGTTGCCGTAATTATTGGAATATTATCATTTTTGTGGTATTATTAAATAGGGTAATTTTTCTGATGGAAAAGTGAATTCAGAAGAGAGTTCATAACAGCAAAGTGTCGTGATCAATCAAGCTGCAAAACATTCCTTGCTGGCTCAAATGGCTAAGTTAATTTTCAAATCTATAAATAAAAGAACTCAAAGATTTGTCCCATGAAAATATGATCAATGAGGATAGCTTCGGGCCAAGATGCACTATTGAACTTTGACACTGGAGGCCTTTCTATTATAATTATTATTAAAACATTTGAGCAAGGCATACAGAGGTTTTAAAAAATTATGTAGACAGTGTTCATTAGTCGTAAAGATTGACCCACAACGGTTGGTTCAATTCATAAAATTCAAAAACAAAGTTTAAATGATTGACAGTCTTGATTGATTGATACGTCTCCCGTGACACACTCAAAGATTCTATATTGTCGGTATTGCTGGTCGACTGTCTGTCTTATATATACATATCGTCGGTCCAGTGGGCCTTTGGCCTACTTGCATTTCGCCTTCCGGTCTGGGGTTTCTATTCAGTAATCTTTTTAGTCCATTCTCTCACCTCATCAGATGCTCACTGCCATTTTAGTTTTGCCACCCAGTGTTCTATGTTTTCGAGTTTGGTTTAATTACATATCCACTATCAGCTATCTGACTCTTTGGGTCACAAAGTATCATCTAAAGGGCATCCACGAGTTGTCCATGTTTTACGCCTATATACCAGAACAAATAGTATGCATTATTGAAAGCCATTCTTCCTAAAGATTGACATTAGCGAGTGTTGTCAGTCTTTTGAATTTTCTGACGTTATAACACATTGCGACAAGATTGAACATTACCTGAGTCTATACTCGTGCATGGACGCCTGGTAGGAGGGAGGCGGCGGTCTGCAGTGGAATTCGGGGTACAGCATGGCCGCGTAGGGGTGATGCGCACGCGCACAGGCGGCTGCGCCGCGTCGTACGGCTCCGCCCGGCCCGCTAGTGGCCGCGCCGCGCGCCGCGCCCGCTCGCGCCCTTCGCCGCCCCACGGCCCGCCAGGCCACGCCGCTCACGGTCACCAGCACCAGACCAACACCTGGAACAAAATATAGTATATTAAATATTTTAAAAACATATATAAATAGAAAAAAATATGGATAAAAAATGAATGAGGCTAAAATAGCATTTTTAATGGCCTAATATTTTTATGTGAAAAAATTAATAAAAATAATGGAAAGTACATTAAAAATGATTCTACGTAAAAACAACAAAATTTTGAAATATTCATATTTTTTGCTATAAATAATAATAATAATTTTATTGGAATGACAATGTCCCCCTTTATTACACAATAACTAATTTCTCTTTTAAAAAGGGTTACGTGTTAATACGTCTATCATTATAAAAATGGTAATAATTCATACTATAATTGAATTGTAATATCGAGATCTTATAACAGCAAGGTATCATTTGGTTGGTCTGACAATTTGCTCAAAAATTTTTTTATGTCAACGTTCTAACAGTAATTTTCCAATACAAATTAAATTAATCAATTAAAAAGATGTACAGAAAAAAATATCAATAAAAAAATAATATTTAATTGCTACTGGGAATTTTAATAATTTTTTTTCGATAGATAGATTTTTTTCAGTATATCTTTCAAATGGATTAATTTAATTTGTATTTAAATACTACCGTTCTAAAAATGTAACTTCACAACAAAAATGTTTTCTCCTTAAAAATAATTAATTTTCTTTTTAAAATTGTCACAAACATGTAAAATATTCTAGTAATTTAGGATATAAAGAAAACAACGTTATATTTTAGTACGTTATACTTTGATAATGTATTTTTTAATTTGTAAATTTACCATAAAAATTAAAACCTCCAAAATTGAAAATTTGAATGGGGGCAATTTTTCATTTTATATTTTTTTGTGCAATTTATTTCGCGTGTAATTTTATTCTGATACCAGCGATTTCTGGGGTCAAAATGTAAAACTACATAAATTAGTTATTCGAACGAATACCACAGCACATTTCGGTCTGCGAGTGTTTGCTGAATTCTCATAAAGAGTGATAAGTAGGTTAAATAAATAAATACTCATTTCGCGTAAAAGCTTATTCGTATATTATTCATAATGGTAATCACTAGCATGGATTTTCATAACCATAGATTAATTTACATTCAGTGTTGCTAGCACCGATATTAATTTATGAACAAATTATCTCCTCCAGTATTGCCATTTAAAGCCCCTCTAGTATCTACCTAACCGTTATCAGCGCAGAACGCATGCTTTCCCTACGACATTTATCAGGATTTCGGGGTAAGCCCACAATCGGTGAACTGCCAAAAAGGTAAGGGTTGGAGGGGACCTAAATTGCAACCAGATGTCTCCTCGCGTTGACAGCTTTACAGCGTGTTGGATTTTCTAGTAAGACTTAATTTTTCGTAATCTGTTTGTTTAAAAATGTATTCATCTATTCACGGCACGTTGAAAATTCAATAACGTTTCATTGGAACGTTATTGAATTTTCAACAACATTGTGAAAACACATTCGTACCAAATTAAGTGAAGTCCGTAAATAATGACAAGAAAAATATTTCGATTCTGTAGTAAAACTTGAAAAATGCGTTTCACGTATTTTATATTAAAATACCCCGTAGGTAACTATCTGACATTCTATTCCGAGAGTACGCTTTGCTTGATATCATGCAACTAGTCTTGAGACAATATTTTCTACAAGACACCACAAATATCACTATCATATATCATTGTCATGGCATAAGAAACAACATGCTACAATTTACTGTACTAAAAATGAAAATTAATTTCAGTGAACGACACGCCACCTTCCTTACACACTTTTTGTGCAACGGCTTAGAAAGAGTAAGTGAAATTAATTAAAGTCCATAATAACAACATGATTGATAAATCTTGGCACTAAAGATTCCGAACTAGTACTAAATATCCGACAACATATATTTTAATTTTTATTCTTTCTTTCAAAATTAATTTAGGCAATTTTTCATTACTCTTCACATGCTTGAAACAAACTTATCATAACTACTAATTTTATACACGATTACACGATTAAACACTTTTAAATAATATCGGTCTGGCGTATCATTTCTGTAATTAAATGTATATAAAGTCTGCCCTGAAATATGTGTCCAACTAGTAAAAAAAAAGAAGAATATCTGTAATTAATTGTTATTAGAACACATTCTTATTGTGAAGTTGTAATTATTCAGAACATAGGCCTGTGATATTTTAAATATGAATTAAATATATAAATTAGAAAGATATACATATAAATTTATAATTATTTATTAGCGACATTATTATTGACGACAAATTTTCGAAACTATACGTTACATTTTTTCAAATAAATACATATAGATACATATAAATACATATGTTCTGAATAATTACAACTTCACAATAAGAACGTGTTCTCCAAATAATATATAAGTTGTATCAATGTGTCCAAAAATTTAATAAAAATGAATTGTTAATTCTGGCATCTGCTCATCTGTTTACTCAAAGGTATTCGAGATTCCGTAAAAACAAAGTAGATGGCTTTCAAATAATGGAACGATAGATGTATTTATTAATTTTAAAAATTGTATAACATACAGGTTCAAAAATTTGCCGTCAAAAATAATGTCGCTGTAGCATAGTTGGTTAATGCACCTTCCCCGGTTTGGAAAGAGATCCTGGTTCGAATCCCAGTAGCGCAACAATAATATTTTTCTATAAAATTGATTTTGTATGTATATCTTTCTAATGAATACATTTAATTAGTATTTAATTAATTGTCATTGTAAAATATTGTAAATATGTGTACATACATGTATGGAAATACAAAAAATATATAGAATAGTTATTAGGTCTACTTTCTGAAATCGAATTAAATTATTATAGAATTACGCGGTTAGTAGGTACCTACGTAGGTAGGTAGATACGCAAAGCTCGGCTGATTAATTAAAAAAAAAAATGGAAAGTTCAGAGAAGAATATTTCTTTTTACATCCAGTCAAATGACAATATGCCAAACGATTATAAAATGATATTATTCGAAATATGTATGCATATGGCTTACACTCGCAAGCCAGTATTAAAAATGTGACGTAAAAACGAAATTATATTTATGTAGATAATAGGTAAACGTATGCAATGTAATTTTTTTAATGCCCCAAATAAGCGTCATAAATAAATAATTTAGTTCAGTAGGTAATAGGTTAGTTTGAAGTTTGAAAGTAATAAGTGGATGTAATAAAATTACGAAAAATAAAAATATGTTCTCATTACGAAATGGTTTATGAGCTCATTTATCATAAACCACGCGAAGCGTCAGTAGCAATCCTCCTATCTGAATACAGACACACAATATGTAGTTTTCTACAACATTTTGCTACCTTTGAAAGTCAGAATACGTAATATTTGTGATAAAACATATTTTGAATGTCTGCTTCTTTTCATTCGCTATGAAATATTGTACATTGTTCAAACACTCAAAAATGGACAATTGATACACGCACGTGTAATGTTTCTATCTGAATATTTTTCGAGACAAACCATCATCTGTCAAATATCAATATTTTTATCGTTATGGTAGCAAGATTGGTTCTATTAATTAAACATTATTACATTTGAGTAGGTACGTCATAATTGATGATACGTTCGAAGTAATATACTTAATATAAAAATAATTAAAACGTGGTTATCAAAGAACTGCAAATGGTTGGCGGTTGCCGAGGATAGACATACTAGTCGGATCTGCTGCTGGATGAAAACCTTCCCTTGAGTCTGCCGCCCCTTTCGGTCCTCCCCCAATTCCTTCCGTGCCACTCCCACTGATAATTTTGTCTATCCATCAAGACTTTGGGCGTCTTCTACATAGATCGTTTTCGTCTTAGGATTACATTCAAGAAAATTCTTTGTCCATTGGTCATCTCCGCGTCTTCAATACGGCCTGTCCATCGCCATTTTTAGTAGTGACAAGGACATCCTTCATCTACAACAGTGTAACTATTTTTTATTGTTTTCATGATTAACAATTGGAATGTGAAACTAAATATCTAGTAAATAAAACTCCATTTTTTTTCTGTTCGTTTCAAATGAAAATTAAGTGAGAAGTATATAACCTTTTGGTTCTGAAGGTACATTTTTTTCAAAAGAGTAAACAAAGAAATTTACTGACTGATTTAGAAAAAAACTTGTGCTGGTTTAAATTAATATGGATTTAAAATAATACGATTATCATTTTTTAAGTAAGTACCTACGTAATAATTAAAATTATTTAATTTTCTTGATGTTGGATATTAAAAAGTGTTTGTGGTGATTAATGTGAGATGTTTCATTAATATGGAAGACGATCCGGTTCAGAAAGACTGCATAGGGAAAATGTTGATATAATGTTAATCAGCGGTATATTTTTTATATTTATAATATTGAATATAGGTACGTCTGTCTGTCTGTAACTTTGTATAGTCGCTCTAAAACTCTTTCCCGTTCCCCCGATACAAATGCCATTCGTTCTAAATTTTGCTCAGTTGAACTCTAGGGCCCTGAGGAAAGTATAGTTACACCATCTTACCCCCTTGCATGGACCAAATTGTTCAACCCTCTATTTTAAACTGTGAATAAATCTGTCCTTTGTACCCGTTCTAGGACGAGTTTTCAACACTAGTTATTGAATAAATGTGATATTCAAAGTGTCTCGGTGCGAGGTGCGCCAGTATTTCTGCTGGCGGAAGATCGCATATTTAACGGACTAACGGGCCGGTTTAATGGCCGCAAACGGGCACATTCCCACCACCCGGGCCCTCGTGGCCAAATTTATTCAGTAATTTATTAGTAATAAGAGGACTCGACGGATTTAAGAAGACATTCCTCCCCCTCTCCGTCTTATATTCGCGTGGGCCAGGCTCACCCCCTCTTTTCTTACGAGTATGTCTGGTTCATCTGTAGAGTTGTAGAAAATCCCTCTGTCTCATGGGGTCCTATTTTGATTTTCAAGAGCGTTGAAAATAATACAACTACAATATTATTCCGTGTGACACAAATATTTTGTACATATTTTAATCTTGTATCATCCATACAAGTTTGTCATACATGTTATGTAAAGCTAACAAAAATAATTGCACGTGTCACGAAATTCGGGAAAAAATTAGGGAAATTATTATTCATCAGATCTTCGGACTACCATTTATTTCAGTCGACGCTACATTTTTTTTAAGGATAAAAAATTCAACTTAAATTAGGAAGAAAAATTGTCTTAATGATTAATTTAACTCCAAAATTATTAGACAAATTTTATAAAAAAAAAAACATTTATCATTTAATTGACAATATCCGTAGTAGTCAGGTATCCGCCCATAAAATATTGTGGACTAGGTATGTTACACCCTGTATATAAGCGAATGTAGACACCAACAAGGAATAAATTCTTCCACAAAACAAAAGAACACCGATATAAAATTCAGACGATGTTTGAAGATACCAAAACAAAATACAATGATCTGTATACAATGAGGGGCGGGGTGGACTAGAAAAAATATATTCTATACAGGGGCGGTATGATACATGTAACGAGTTTTTTGTTTCATTACATATAGTATACACACATAACACATAACATTTTTTTCATTCTTATTTAGTACAATATATTATTCAAAAGAACATTCAGACGCGGAATTATTTTATTTTTTATTTTATTTAATTCCGTCAACGCCCTTGTGGGCTTTTACATAAGAATACATTTTTATTTAATTTAAATATAACAGCACATTTTTAATTGACATTTCAATATAAAAGTTTAAATATAACAAACAAATAAAAATTAAGTATAATTTACATACAAATATTTATTCAGCTCAAGTATGCTCCTGCAACGAAAAATGTCAACGAAATTGAACTTGTTACCAAGCCGATGCATCCGCGATATTGACAAGTTAACAGCATAATTATTTCTATGCGTATCTACAAATTATATTTTATATCGGTGAACTATGTATTTGTGACATGTTCCACTTTTTTATTATTTTATTTCCTGTATTCTTCTTGTCACTTTCAAATCTAAAAAATAACAACTTTCCTTTGATTGGCAATAAACTGAATATTATTTTATTGCTTTCACATAAAAAATATTATTCCGGGCGTTTTACAAAATGTGATATTTCCTGGAATGCGCGACGGCAGTTTTACCAGTAGGTAGGTAATACGCGACAATTTCACCTACCAAAATATCTACTTACATTTTACAGCGTCGTAAAATTGGAGATAGCACACATCTAAAAAAGAATATAAAATACAAATAACATCTTCTTTGTGGGAGAAGATTCATAATTCTCAGTGTAGTTTTGATTTTTGAGTTAAATTGTTTATTTCTTACTTGTCATTATTCGTAACAATGTCATAATCTTGTAACTGTAATATTTATTTTTGGGTAAAATTGATCTTTCTAATTAATATATTTAATTCACATTTAAAATATCACAGACCTATGTTTTGAATAATTACAACTTCACAATAAGAATGTGTTCTCCTAATAATAAAGTTGTATCAATGTGTCCAAAATTTAATAAAAATGAATTAATAATTCTGGCGTCTGCTATCAGATTACTCAAAGGTATTTGAGATTCTGTAAAAATAAGGTAGATGGCTCTTTCAAATAATGGAACGATTAAATGTATTGATATCAAAAAGGTAACATATAGGTTCGAAAATTTGTCGCCAAAAATATTGTCACTATAGCATAGTTGGATAATGCACCTTCCTCGGTTTGGAAAGAGATCCAGGTTCGAATCCCGGTGGCGCAAAAGCAATATTTTTCGATAAAATTGATTTTATATGAATGTATTTAATTCATATTTAAGACATTTTATTCAATGTTCACTTTAATATTCTTAATTATTAAATATATGCAGTATTTAGTTATAATAAGATTACACAAAATTCTTAATATTTCATTAACTAAGGAGCCGCGCTCTTATGGTGGGGATATTGATTTCATCACTTACTTAAATATCATCGGTTGATGTACCGCGTATTCCTCATCATATATTCCTAATCAGTAAAAGCGTTTAGAATAACTGATGTCTTTCCACGTGGGTTGGAAATATAAAAAAAATGACGGTACGTATTATCTTATATGGAACAGTAGAAGTTAAATTCGGAAGAGCTTTGTCCCACGTTTTCCTCGACGGCAAATCTCGACTCAGAAGGAGGGAATAATAATAGGTAAGGTTCACTGGTTCGCATATGAGAACGTTAAGTTTGCAGTGATAAATTTAAACCGCAATAAAAACCCTCCAAAGGTCCTAGCAATAAGCTAGATTCTTATTTACGGCTCCGGACCAGATATAACACCGACGCGCGTACAACGTAGGTGCCTACATACAGCCTTGATAAAATTTACCTGGTTGGCTGAACAGAAGGGATGGTCTGACAGCCACAGCGGAAACATATTACTTTAGATAAAAGTCGTTTTTATTCTTCTTTACAATGTCAGAAAACGTTTCAATAGAAACAGGGCCGCCCCTAAACTTTGTGATGCCCTTAGGCAAGGTGAAAAATGCCGCCGTTATTTTTGTACAAGCTCAATAATTAACATAATATATTCAATTTTTGTAAAGCATTAGATAAAAAGCAATTTAAAAAAAAATATTTTCCGTCATTTTTCAAAACACTTTTTACGTATTTGAAAATTTCTTCCCGTTTTCACAAATACATTAAAGTTAAAATTATTATCTTAGAGTTTCAAATGTACGGCGCCATTTTTTAATAACTGAAATTTAATATTTTGTGACCTTCCATAATAATTGATTTTTCTTCTATGGATGCTTCGCTTTGTTCGTAATTACATTTTAATTCACACAAATAAAATATAAATTGTTAATATCACATGTTTAAAAAAAAAGTGATACTATATCAATGTACATACAAATTATTGTCATTTCTAGGAACAATAAAAAAAAGCATTTAACAATATTATTTAGTTATTATTTAAAAAAAGGTGGCAAATTTACTTTTATCTTAAATTTGCCGCCCCTTGAAAGTGCCGCCCTAAGGCTTTGGTTAGGGACGGCTCTGAATAAAAAATATTTTATTTGCATTAAATGATGATCGAATAAAACTGATCTTTTGATGCGTGCTATAAACGGTTTTCTTTTAATAAAATATGCGAAACAATATAGAAATATTGGAACGGTTTATGTGATGGATTATTTCTGAACGTCGACCGTAAAGTAAAACGGAAACGTCAAGTCTCTCTATCACACACAATTCACAATATTTTTATCGATACAATTTTATTTCGATTGGACAAAAAGCCATCGATATTAATGTGATAACGGACATCTTCCGAGTGTCGTACTGTCGGGTTTAGAACTAACTGGCAACAAAATAGCCACAACGTTATTTCAGATGAGAAATGCAGAGAGAATTTATGGGATAATCTTATTAATAGAGATGAGTTGGACGTGGATAAGATACACTCAAAGAGAAAATAGTATTTAATTCATTTTCAAAGCAAAGCAGAACTCCATTGATCTGAACTCAACTGACAAATGAATATTTTAGATATAAAAGCAGATCTGTTATGTACGGTACGCAGCCTTTTGGAATAAAATATAATATTTATAATAAAATTAAAAAGAATCGAAGAAAAACGCCGAATAAAGTGAAGTGTAGAGAAATACTATAATTTGATATCACTCTAAAGATTGGAACCTCTGATAAAGTACGTACTATAACAATTACAATTATCGTTAAAATTAGGTACGTACTTTTTTGTTACGAGGGTGCCATAAGGTGGTATATTATATTATTAGATTAAATAAAACAATCGCTTTACACGAAACAAAAAAAAATATTACAAGCCACCCGGTTTGGCTTAGCTCAAGCTTCGTCAGGGCGTATTAAAAGAGTATAATTTTTGTATTTATTGTTAGTTTTAAATACGCCCTAACGAAGCTTGAGCTAAACGAAACCGGTTGGCTTGTAATAAATTTCGTGGTTTCATATAAAGTGACTGTGTTTTATTTAATCTAATATATCAAACCGCAAAGTGATTACTTTCTACGAAATTATTATATTATTTTTGGACTAATGGTTTGACTGTCAACATTCACGCCCGAATTAATTGAATCGTTTAGTTTAAAAGGGGACTTATTAATTGCACAAACGTAGATATAATATTTTGCTTACGCGACGGAAGTTGAGAGAGTGTAATAAGCGAGTATCCACATTTTATCAAATAAAATGATTTCGAAAGATCGAATGAAAAATGGGCAAGCGTTGGTAATTGGTACCAATATATTGTACGCTGCTCCTCCATGTAAATGCATGCCCACCCATATAAATACTTCACAGGCTTGGGAACGATTTTGGTCTTGTAGATATATTCCGATGTTCAATGTTTAAATATAAGAGTAATGTTTTTGATGCTGTTCCGAGTCAAAGGTGTTAAAATTTTGGTACTCGGAGATTTTTATTGTGTTTTTTTTTTGCTTAATTTTCCTTTCTTTTCCTTCATATATCGTCATATATTTATATCAATTTCTGTTTAATACATATTCTACGCTACTTGTGTAAGCTTCACATGTTTCTTATAATTAATATTGTAAAAGCCTATAAGGGCGTGAATATAATATAAATAGAAATATCTTAAACTGGATGCTCGGGTGTGAGGGTCGCCTATATAATAGACAAGCACCCAAAGTTGTCTTAGTTTTAATGGATTTATAGTTATCGTGAAATTACTTGGTATATGGAGATTCTAAATGTTTCAATATATATATATATATATATTATTATACATTGTTAGAAATCTATGTACCTATATACTTTATAATAATCATCCACGCCAGTCCTTCATGACTGTGGATCGTGATCTTCATGAATTCCAACCCACTTGCTCCTTCACTTCTCTCGGCATCTTGCAGATCTTGAGGTTATCACCAGAGAAGCGCATGTTGCCTTTTCCACTCGGTCGGTCCAACGGGCGGGGGATCTTCCTCTTCCTCTCCATTCTTCGACGTGACTCATCAAAATAAGCTTTTTCAAGGTATCTCGCAAAATGCCCAAAAAATTAAAGGATTTAGGTAAATGGCTGAGTTGATGTTTAGTTCATGCAGAATGGAGACATTCGTGCGTTATGCCGTCCATGGTATGCATCCATGGTATGCCGTCCATGGTATGTGTCTCCAGCACCACATCTCAAAGACATCAATTCGTCTTCTCTCCCTTGCCCTCAGGGTCCATGATTCCACACCACACAAAAATAAAGAATGCAACAGAGACTGTACAAGTTGGATATACCGCGGTGTTTTCGTATTTTTCGCATCTACGGCGTCGTCAGTAATTATGGATCCGAGATAATGGAGTTCTTGGCAATTTCAAGGTCTGTAAGGGCATCTATTGGTGAAAGCTGTGTCATGTCAATCAATGATCAATAGCTTTGTCTTTTCCTTATTTGACTCAAGGCATAATTTTCTACTTTTTTCTTCAATGTGACAGAGTAGTGTAGTCATTTTTTCTTTTGGTGTAGCGATTAAAGTTGTATCGTTCGCGTACCTGAGATTGGAAATCTTTCTGCCTCCAATTTTTAATCAACCATTCCAGTTTTCGAGGGCACTTTTCATGATGTACTCTCCATATATGTTAAAAAAGTCTCGAGACAATATCCTTGTCTGACTTCCTTTTGCACGTTTATAGAGATGTATTAATTCCTTATGACGGAGGGCTGAGTTCTACGTTTTTGGGATTGGCACATTATTAAATACATTGTATTGTGTCACATTAATCACATTGATCTAAGCTAAATGGGTTAAGCAATACAAGTACATTAAGCGATATGTATTAAAATTAAGTAAAATTTACATTTTACGTGCCGGAAATTCTGTTTATCATTCACTTTCGGCGTCCAATTGTGAATTCGGCCTTACAGCAAATGCGGCAGTCCCACGGTTCAATAATTACGAAACGGGATTATAAGGGACGTCATAACTTGGTAAGCTCATTATGCATAAGTCATAGTGGAGTTGGAACACATTTTAATACACTTAGGCAGCTGCCTAGTTTCCTGAATGTATTAAAAACCGAGCCCAGGGCCTATTTGCAAACCGATAGATAGAATAATAAATTTTGATTGGCACACGGCACCTACCTACGTTGGAAAACATTATTGAGCCCTCTCCGGTGAAGGTTTTCTGTAATATTATGTAAAGGCGTTTCCGAGAATTTATGCGTAATTTTGTTTTGAATCTCAAATTATTAATGCAAAATTATTAGTACTCGGTTTCTGGGTGACGGCATAATTCGCGGTTGAATCAATTATTTTACGGCAGAAATTAGTGAGATCGGAGATTCTCAATTATATCATTTTAAATATTATAGAATATATGTAGGACGTATGTTCTCATAGTTTCGTTCCTTCGTCCCGGCGACAATTCTGAATATTGTGGCACTTACTAGCAAAATCGCGACAAGCCAGTTAGTCGCTTTGGAGTTTATAATAATTTATGTTCTTTTTTTAACGAATGACATTTCTGTTGTAATGTTGCGATTTCAGAACAAAATTTGAACGCATTTCCCGGGATAGAAAAAAGTTCAGGTTCAAATCCTGATAGTGAGCAAATATTTTTTCGAAAATAGATTTTTCTGTACATCTTTCGAATTGATTAATTTAATTTGTATTAATTATGAATGTATTATTTTTTGGCGAAGTTTTGTGACTAATGTACTGTTTGATACAATAAGAAATGAAAACATTTGCGGTATGACCAAAGTAGAAAATGTAGTTCACCGAATAACAGCTGACCAATGTGCCTACATATGTTTATTCCATTACAATAGTACTAACGGGAGACTAAAAAGAAATTTATCAATTTTTTGGTTATTCAGAAAGAAAGTTTTTCTGTAAATATATTAATTGAAAACCAGATATGATGGTGTTCGTTATACTCACGTCAAAAGATCATGATGGAAGAAACTCAAAAATTTTAAGATCACTTCGTCATGATCATTATCAGCAGTTTTCTATTCGTTTCTGGACGTTTGTCTCCTATTTTTCAGTCCATATTTATATGATAGGACATAAATCAAAATTGTTTCCGAGAATACAAAATTCCAATAACTTCCATAGAGGATCTGCGCGCGCCTCACACTACATGGCTATTTATCCAGGCGCTCTACATCCATATCATTCCGCCTAGTACAGACCTAAATTCAGATAACAATAACAACTTCGAAAAGCGTCTAAAGCAACCACATCTCTTTTAGCTGCCTTCTCGGACGCGTCTCCAGTCTGTGTACTTTCATTTGTCCATCAATCTGCAATAAAACGCTACTAATTATTAAGTCAATGTTTTATTGAATACACCTGCTCTAGCCACAGATCATCCACGCTCACACACCCTGCGACATTCACATACACGCAGTGAGATATTGGGAGAATTGAGGCTCTTAGTCTCACCTTGAAGCAAATCCTTATGATATCTCTATACAGCTCATTAGTCAATTAAATAGCATCACCATACCGGTGACAGGTAACAAATCAAAGACAAATATGTGCGTTCATTCCCATACCTCCTTAGGATTAAGTTTAAGGACATTACCTGGCAGCATCTCAACTGCAAACCACAATGATATGCCGTGAATCAAGTATACCGACAGAACTAATTCAGAGAAATATTTTACAGAATTTGTAATTATTACATATGCGAAAATAAAACACTTGTTTTTTGTTTTTACTCGTTTAATTTTACTTGAGACGCGTTTCGGCTCATAAAGGAATTATTAATCTAACAATTTAACTCAACAACTTGTATTTATATCTATAGTGGAGGACGGCTATATAGTTTAATTTGCATGAGATGATAAGAGACAATATTATTCATTGAAATTCTGAGAATTTCAATACGTTTTTTAATGTTTCTAATTATGCTAAGTAACTAATCTGTTTCAATAATAATGATATTTTAGTCATAAGTAATATGTAGAAAAGGACAGCTATGTAATTTTACAACATAAGAAGACAAATTATATAGCTGTCCTCCACTATAGATATAAACACAAGTTGTTGAGTTAAATTGTTAGATTGATAATGCTCTTACAAGGCGAAACGCGTCTCTTCAAGTAAATTAAACGAGTAGAATAAAAAAAAACAAGTGTCTTAATTTAACATACGCGATTATGGAATTCAAAAACTTATTTAAATTATTAGAAATTAGTTATTAAGTTTAAAAAACAAAATAAAATAATGTTGAACTCACCTATCATAAGTAGCAACACCGTGAGATGTGCGCGTCCCTGCGCGCGCACGGCGCCCAGCACGGTGCCCACGAGCACGCAGCATATGCCCGCCAGCGCGACGAGCACGATGAACCACTTGAGCCCGAGCGCGCGCGCGCCCACCGCGCCGCAGCACGTCTTCGGGGGCTCTGAATCCTCGCCGTACTGACATCTGGAAAGGCAAAGGAAATTCAGGTTTAATAAGGAAATAATTTATAAATGATATATTATTCGATGTCTCCAAAATTTTTAAGGTGCCTGGTAATCAATCCCGGTACCGATAAAAACGGAACTAAAACACAAGATTATAAATTAGAGTTTATAAAAAATGACAGTTTTCGTAACAAGTTTTACCTGCTGAAAAATATACTATAATAATTATTATTCAATATACAGGGTGTTACAGACCTAGTCCCCAATACTTTACGGGTGGATTACCTTACTAAATTACGAGTCGAAAACGTTTAAGAAATATATGTATCTAAATTCTACACCGTTACGAAAAACATTATTGTTTGATTTTTTTACATAATCATGCTAAGCTTTAAGTCTACATACTTCGAAATAAATATATATCTTTGCTTCACGTCCAAAATTATCTAACAAAAGATAGTCTGGCCGCTCGAAATTCGATGATCTTGTATAATTTGGAATTAATAAAATATTTCAATTATTCGAAATAATAGCATAATAACAATTTTTTTTAATGCATATATTTCTAACATGGATGGCTTGAACATTTTAGACTAGCGATATAGTCAGGTATCCAGTGTATCCCATCCAAAAAATATTGTGGACTAGGTCTCTTAAGTCCCGTATTTCACATCCAGTGATTACGATTAGTCGATCAGTCAAAGATTGTATAAATAAGATCAAATTGGTAGATTGTTATATTATGTAACTATTATATATAAGAATTTATTACAAAACAAATCGTGTTGTATTGTAGTGATATTTAGTACGCTTTCAAGAGTAATTATGCACTTGTAAGAAGTCACATTTTTATGTATAGCAACGTCTTGTGTAACACCGGGACATCCAAGATTGGCAAACATAATGGGTAATGAACAACTCGTTACAATTCTGGTAAACAATCACCAATCACCATTACCTACACGATGCAACGTATTGTTGATAGTTTATTGTTCATCGCTCTATATACAGTCGTGGAATTAATATTGAAATTATTATTGTATTTTAGACAATTGACTACCACTGTGAAATTTTTTGTATATTTTATCGATACTATTGTCTACTTGATCGTTCAATAAATACAAAAATAATTTGAAATACTGGGAAAATTGTTGAATTCTACGGGATTCAGGATGAGTGGTTGTCATTGTTTTGCGCAGGCCCTAAAGAGTAACTATGCAGAATTTCATTTAGATTGGTCAAAAGGTGTAGTAATGTATAGATAATAGACAGACATATGTGAAAGTATATTAAATTTTATGTACAGTAATAAAAATTTGGCGATAGTTTTTTTTTTATTAGTAACAATTCGCTAAGATAAAATTGTTGTTTTAACCTTTATTTAAAGTGTTATTGTATTAGATTGTAATGATTATTGGTAACTGATTATTCGTAATTCTTCGAGCAATGACTGGTACACTAGAAAGTAAACCTCCGACAGTTAAATCTTAGTTAGCAATCGTCGTTAAATCTCAGTTAACTAATCATCGTCACAATCAGTCACATAACTGTTTACCATCACTAGTACGTGTGTCAAAGAAAAACTAAAATATTTGTTTTTTATAATTAAATACTTATTTGATTCATTAAAAGTATAATTATTTTCCTTAGAAGGTACCTACTTAGATTTTAACTTTTATAATCATGGGTTTATATAGTGAATATGCTGATAAACTGGCCAAGGAGGCCACTCTTTTCGGAGATTTCCCTCATCAATTCCATATCCCGATGTATGACAGACTTAATATGGTAAAAATATGTACGAATTCTATCTGGACTGCACGTTGGATGGATCCAAATAATTGGCTTAAAATAATCAAAGATCTATTCCCCGCACCCCCTGGTTCTCCAAAAGGAAAGTCTCCAAAAGAACAATATAAAATATCTCTAGAATGAAAATTGGGCATTACCAGGTAGCCTCACATTTATTCAGATTGAACTTAATAGATTCCCCAATGTGTGAGTGTGGTGTCGAGGAAGAACCCCCCGACCATATCTTTTTTACTTGTCCATTGCGGATCACATGTTTTTTTCCAGTAATCTCGTCAATCGTAATTTTCAACTCCCGGTTAACTTGTGTCATTTTCTTTCCCTTAACTCGCCACATTTAATCTATATAATAGCAAATTTTTTGAACAACAATGGTATTGACTTGTAATATAATATTTCCAATTCTAAAATATTATTGTATAAAATAAAGTTTTAATTTGATTAATGGCACAAATCACTCTTGAAGGGTAGATTGCCTATTTAAAAGAAGAAGAAGAGTTTATATAGGCATTTGGTGTGAGCAACCCTTAGTCTATTCCTCGATTTATGGCAATATCTACGAGCTGTCAAATCAATAACTCCAACATGTTAGTTAAGTTTAAATGTATTTTTCTTTGAAATGTGTTGATTTTTAAAATCTGTTTAATTTATAGAATTATTCGAGGGTAAAGTATTTTCAGACTAGAATTTTATTTGTAAGATAGAATCAAGTATTTATTTGCTTCCGGCTTTCAAAGGAAATTTTAGCTACAATTTATTATATTCGTACCTACAAATATCCATAGCCGAAAGCTGAGAATAACAAAATTAAATAATGAAAGATGGATATGACATGACGGCTTATCGTAATTGAGTTTAAAGGATTTCCATTTTGTCACCATGGTAAAATAATTAATGAATTTCGATGAGGGATTAATTTGTGCGTTAATTATCAGTCTTATTAATGTAGGATTATAAATGACAACGAGCCTTAACACTAATTAACAACGAGCCTTAACACTAATTAACAACATCTGTTAATTATCAGAATTGAAGTACTTCACTAAGTCAAGTATATATATATATATATAGGAGAAGCATTATTATCCAAGTGTAGTAAAACTGTACCTAACATATTTTCATAATAAAAAATAAATACAGGATGTTTCAACAAGAAGTATCCGATTAATTCGTTGACCCTAGAGAGTAGGCAGAGGAGATAGAGCGCCACACTCTTCTGTCCAGACACACAATTTTCGCCTAATCCACATTTATAAATCTTCTCACGATTATTGTAGCTTCTAACAGGACCGTCCTCCAGTATCTGTTTTACCTGGTCGTGCCAAGTTTTCCGCGGACGTCCGCTACTTCTGGTACCATCAACACTTGCGTAATATATCTTTCTTACCAGTATATTTATTCCCCGCAGTCACTCTTTCGGTATATTTCTAAGCCTTTCCGTTTCTATCAAATATACTTACCAAATACACAAACTATCTACTAGTTCCAAACATTGTCTTGCTTTCCTCCTTCTCGAATACCATCACTTTCGACTTGTTAACATTCATCATGAGATTGCTTTCCTTGCATACATCGTACATTCTACTCACTAGACTCTGTCATTTAGTGTGGTGTTAGAGAGGTTCACGTACGGCGCACGGCGTCTGATAAAGATAATCTTGTCTGCAGGATCGTTTTCATGCACATATTCAATATTTTCATCTGCTTCAATATTTTTTCATACGCTTAGTTTTTATCTGAACGTCGTTCACGGGGACGTGTAGGTGATCCTATATTATATACATAGTCCATTTCTATCATTTTTGGTCATTAAACGTAGTTTGTTGGATTGTTCGCTTAGTTCAGTACCCATAATTAATCCGTTACTTTCACAATCAGTAACCGTTGACGAACCGTGTAGGTCTCCATTTTACAATGTCATACTGCCTACATGATAACTGTCAAGTATCGATTTCCAAAAATGATTAAAAAACAGATGAAAATCACTAGGCTAACAATTATAAAACAAATCAAATCAAACAAACAGTAATGTCCAGTGGAAAAATTATGAACCGGTTGTTAAAAAAAATTTTGATAACCGCCCAATTTACGCATTTAAATATTATTAAAAAGGATTTCAAAATAATGACACAAATTAGAGCTTCGTTAGAAGCAATGGTTTTATAATATTTTTTATTTATTATCTTTGTTTTATTAACGACTTAATTGAGTTTAAATACATCTACCGGTTTCGAAAAACACAATTTTTTATTTATTATATATTTGTATATTTATTCTATTTTTCAAAACCGGTAGATGTATTTAAACTCAATTAAATGGTTAATAAAACAAAGAAAATAAATAAAAAATATGAATTTTAACGACAAAGTTAATATTGCTAATTTTAAAAGGTTTTATAATATGTCAAGGAAGAATATTTAATACAACCTAACCTTTTGCACGAACTTACCAAAATAAACATAAATTATCAACATTATGAAATATATCTGAAATATACCATTTAATTATTAGCAAACGGTTCGGCGATCCGTTTATAATTTTAACAACCGGTTCATGCGAACCCATAGGGGGAAAACGAGCATTTCGATAGCTTAATCTGCAAAGCAGCTAACTCCATTTTTCTAAAATGTTCAACTAATAAAATTTTAATAAAAAAACTATTTAATTTTGTAATTAAACGCATTAAAAAAATTTCAAAACACACTTTGGTACATTGTTTATGCAGAAATAGGCTGGCCGAGAAGTTTTATTAATATTTTGATTTATCTTGTACTTATAGGAAATATTTGGAGTTGTTCTGAATTTCTTTACCAAAATTGTAAAATATTATTGGGAGTTAGGTGATTTTCCATGATAATGTTGTGATGTAGTGATTATGATTTCCGCGGACGTCCTCTATTCCTGGTGCCGTCACCACTTGTGTCAGGTAAAACATTTAAGGTTTTTGCAAGAATCAATATAAGGTTTTTCAATACCTAGTATTATTTATTATTTTTTAAATATTTTTGGCTTTTAGTGTACCATAGAACAACAAAAGAGGAAAATAATGACATCAAAAACTATTTTTTGACCATGGGAGGAGTTAGCTGCTTGCAAATTAAGGTATCGATTTGTAACAATTGTGTCCTAGAATTAAAAACATAAACATTTATTTGAGACCATAATGCACCAACTCACAATTAACAAACATTTTATTATATTATATATTAATAATACTTTAATAAATACAAATTGTGGATTGATTGAATAGAAAAAATTATAGATGTAATTTAATACGGCAACATTTAGATTATGTAATATCATGAATTAATGACGATACGTGTAATTTTATCCGGTATAGGGTGGTCTGTACTTATGACTTCATATCCACCGCTCGAATTCAAAAACACTAATTTTCGAACTGTATTATTGTTGGCTATCCGCGCGACAAATACATAGGTAGGTACATATTATATTTTTGTATTAGAAGTTAAAAGTCCTTTTGCGTAAAAAAGAAATCATTATGTGAATTTGCATTCTCCATCTATTGTGAAATTCGCATGTAAGATGTAGGCAGTAGTTAATAGTGTAGATTACCTTATATCTGCTTACATTATTGGTATTATTATTATTATTTTTTTTCTCTTCTTTCTTTTTTACATTTTATATATATTATTATTATTTTTCTCTCTCCTTAAATATTTTCACATTATATGCTATGTGTGTATTTGATCTTACTGTGTTTTGCCTTCAATGAGTTTTGGTTTTATAAAATATTATATATATATAATTTTCCCTAAAAAAGTGTTGCCTAGTTGGGCAATATATTTAAATATGTGTAAAGATGTAAATATGATACATTTCTGTTAAAATCAAATAAAGTTCAAAGTTCAAAAAAAAAGGTTCAATTAATACTCCAACAATAATAACTATATAATACAAAAATATCGCATTCGTAACTGTCGTCCCTCCATTAGTAGAAAGGTTCTGTACAAGCCATATCACTAAAACACTTAAAGATAATTCAATTTAAAAAGTCTTTATCTGAGCCAAATGTCGTAAAAGGGGGATGTTTTATAGATATACTAATAAGATTATAAAGAATTACTAAGCCAACCATAATTTACAAAAAAGTAAATATGTTCGGATAGAAATTATTAATATTGAACTATTCAATAACTTAATATGTTCATTAGATGTTATAGTCACATTTAATGTTTAAGTGCTCACTTTTAAATTCAATATTGTTTTAAATATACGTATATTTTATTTGATATTTCGTCAAGTTGTACCTAATCGTATAATAAATCAATTTAAAATGCATGCGTGGTATCGAAAGGTCAGACGTTTCAAACAGAGAATTCTCAATGTAGATATATATAGTAAATAAAACACTTATGGACTGTTTGTAACATTTGGATAATAAGAAAATGAATTTGAATCGACGTAATACAAAAGAACGCCGGCCATTTTGGATCAAAGAAGAACAATGCGTGCGATGTCATTTTGGGAGATCTGGCGCGCGCGGGAAATGACCTAACCTCTATGTACCTTTATGTGTATATGTATTCCCGAATAACGGTGGTCTGTAATTTGTCACACGGTCCGCACCTGCAGCCGGCCGTTTCGGTGAAAAATGGTGACTGCTAATCCGCGGAAACCTTCACCCGAACTGCAGGGGATTGTGGAATTTGGGAATAAACGGAAATATGGATATTACCCACCTACACACCAAGGTACGTTCTCGTACTTTATCTGTGACAGCAGCTGTCAAATGGGTGTATTAAATCATTTGCAAAACATAAAATACCTACATTTAGTGTTGCAGATTTATAATTTCAGTATAATAATTTGCCTCAGAACCAATGATATATAGAAATCGTTATGAAGAAAACATTATCCTAATTACAATGTTCAAAGAAGGTAACTTACCAGAGAGAAATGCACTAATAGGAGAATCTTACTTTTGTACATCTATGTATTTTATACAAATATCTAGGTAGGTACCTAATATCTTTATGGTCGGGTAGGTACCACCATTACGGTGATTCACTGGAGATTACTGCTTTCCCTTTGACAGATCACAGATGGGTAGGCACTACTTACATTTCGCATTTTGTGCAACGGTAAAACGTTTTGAAGTTAAGTATTATAATACAATATGAAACTACTGGAGAAATGAATGAATACAGTTTTAAAAAAAGATATATATATATACAATTATGGTAAGTACGTAGATATTCAAAGCGATTTAGAAACTAAAATGTTTTTTTATGAGAATTTAAAACAGCTGTTCTTGATTCTTCAAGAGTATTTTAGTTTAAACAGTTTGTAATATGCTATGTGATGTAAAACAGCTGTATACATGAAAGAAATAAAAAAAACTGAGATTGCTTGTTGCTAGACCCAGCGGGTGATCGCTTCGCGGCCGGGTCGTTGTGCATCCACAGCCAGTGATACGTACATAATGTACCTTTCCGGCGTTGACACGACATACGTGCGCTGCTTTCCATAATCAAAGGCAGAATGCCGAGTTTGCCGAGCGAGCCGATTAGGATTTCTGACCCGGGTCGACCCAGGATTCATAATAATTTTGGAAATTTTTTTTGTCTTACGAACGCAGTTAAAAAGAAATGTTCGGGTCAGAACAAAAAAGCATTCAGATTCAGGAAATAATATATCATTAAGTCACAACATACAAAGATACAAATTTTTGGAAATTTACTAGCTTTAACGACTGTCGGTGAAGTGCAATAAAAATATAGTACATACAATATATTTCATTGAAATTAGATTTTTAAATGTTTTTTTTTAATATTAAAAATATATTATCTATATTTTTATTTAGAAATAGTATTTATTTGTCAATACATGTTTAATTTATTATAACAATTTAATTGAAATAAAATGAACAATGTTAAAAAAAACAAATATTTAAAAAAAATTATCACGAGACGCGGGATCCCGGGAATGATCCAGAGCCGCAAATCGAGTCCCGGGAATAGAAAAACCCTAGAGCCGATACAAGACCATCGTGCGTATAACATGTGTTAACAATACAGAGTGTACAACAACACTGACTTTTGTAGGGTTGCCTAGTTATTTTATTAGTTAAAAAGATTGACATATGATTCATTAAATAATTAAGTAATAGTCGCGTAAGTTCTTTATGTATTATTTTATGTAAGAATATATCAATTGAGTCTAAAACGGTGCAAGGATCATCTCTACTCCAAACTCTTATATAATAAACACATATGAGTATTTGTAAAAAAAAAAATCCTATGCTGTTAAAGCACTATATTTTTCATTAGTCAGAAGTACACTGGAACAAGCCTGACACTTTGAAACCCGCAGAATGGTACTTGTGTACATCGATAGCTTGGAGAATATACAGAATAAATTATTAATAAGTAGGTACAGCAATAATATAGCGATCTTTCAATTCTACAAAACGACTGATTGCCGTTTTACTCTTTCTATACAATACACTGTATAATAACAATAGCTGGCCTGAATTATTCTCAGCTATAAACCTTTAATACTATTCGTCGTTCGATACACTTTTAATCAACACAAAAAAACTTGATTTACATATTTTTTACATAATTTTTTTTAGTTTATATTTATATAATAAAACATTTTGTTTAATTAATTTTAAGTAATTTTCGTTACATTTTACTATCGTAGGTATTGTACGAGGCGGGTTTTTTAAGTGAGTACCGTTGCGATGTTGCGGATGCGCAATGGCTTCCTTCATCTGTTGACTCACCACATGCAACGTTAGAGACATTACACAGTGTGGCCATCTTGTAATGAGTGGTTGAAATGTTCAAAATAATAGATCAGTCCGCTGACTGTGACATATGGTCCATAATTCGTTTCTTGAATGCGTGAAACATGAAACTAGCTGACATTCATCGCCAAGTGTGTCCTGTTTTGTCTTGATTTGGCGCCAAGTGATTTCCATATTTTTCTTCATCTGAAGCGGTTTCTTGGTGGCAAACCTTTTGATGACGATGTTGAACTCAAAGACGGGGTACAGACATTATTTTCATCCCAGGCGGCATCTTTCTATAACGAAAGTATACAAAAAATTATGCCCCGTTATGACAGTGGCGACAATGTTGCGTTTAATAAAGCTCTAGATCAATTTTTGAATTAAAACAAAAATATTCGTAACCAAATTATTTTAGATGATATCAATATCGATATTGCCGAAAGTGGTAATGGAATTCAAATAGAAGAATCGAAAAAAATTCTAAAACATGTTTAGACTATATATGGTGTAAACCGGAGAATAATCTACATCTGAAACCATATAACACTGGATACAAATATTACTGATCATTTTCCTGTAGGTCTATTAAATACATGTTAAAACTACAAAGAAACTAATAAACATTGTACAAATCAAAAACACATTTACTAAAATAAATTCCGAAAAGTTAATTCACGCTATAAATAAACTAAAATGGAATGATGTTTACTTGGTAGGTAATGCTAATAAAGCTTCAAATTATTTTATAGAGTCGATCTACGAACACATACAAAGGTTTTCGACTACAATGATTAGAAAAAAATATATAATACCCGTTAATTTTGTATTATTATAGATGTATGTATACATATTTTTTATTTTTTAATTGTAGTAAACAAATTCTTGCATCTAGTATATATTGATCTTGTATTATATACATGTTGATAGCCACTCCCATAATTCAAGATCTTTCTTATTTGGGCGTGCATAACTCTATTATTGTTTTTTTATTATTATTGAATGTACAAATAAATGAAAAATAAAAGTAGTTTAAAATGTTGTAAACATGATGTATCGTTTCTTTAAAAAAAGAATTCCGGTTCTTAAAAAACCAGCCTCGTAAATGAACACATGCGCCAGTATTAAATAAATAAATAAATAAATCTAGACACAAGTCATAAAAAGTGTAAATACCTCATTAAAATAACTGACACAAAGATCAAAGTTTTAATGACAAAGTGGCCCCATGTCACTCCCGTAGACGTGTAGATTTCTCAGTTTAATTTGGCCGAGTTTCTCGATTATTTGGGGCTTGGCGAGTTTCAAACGCATCCCGCGAGACCACGCGTCAGGGGCTAGCGGTGGGGGAGGTCAATCGTAGTCGAGGGAAATTAAAATTTAAAACATCGTCCACGCGACACAAGGGCGAGTGTGTTCTGTAGCCTAATATGTTGGGGCTAATGGAACAAGTTTCACTAAATTAAGACGAGCTTTGAATAAATGTTAGAAATCTATTTTTAATAACAGCTCAATTAATATGAATAATAAACCGACACAAACGATTAGTGATTATAAATGGATTCAATACAGATAGATAATTAAATTCGATTCATTGTGGCTGACGAATGAATCAATTGGTCGTTAACGAGGATATCTGATGAATTCGCTGATTAAGCTAGATCAGTGGATACGAATTCATAATTATACAGCACATTCAGCGAAATTCCATTGAAATTATTCCCGGAAATATAAAACAGAAACGATTCGTTAATGTCAATATAAAACTCGTCAAAATACGCTAAATCTATATACAAAGTACTATTCTGCTTAAAATATGACAGAAACTGTATTGAATTTGCATCTAGAGACGATTAACGAAACCATAGCAAAACAGCCAGGGTGAGGTTGAATCACCTGCTGCATCCTATACTAAACAAATAATCTGTGAAAATCAAATTTTTTGTTTTTATTAATCTGTTATAATTACAAAAATACAATACAATAATGAGTTTTTTTTTAGTTCTACAACTTCTTTAAAAAGTATGTACTTGTGCAGAGAAGAGGATTACATATTAATAATTACTGTTTACAATAACTAGCTTATAACAAAATAAAATGAAATATATTTATAATGACGATATAAAAATATTATGAATTTCGGGATAAAGTATTTTTTGATAGCATTGATTAGCTTTAATATCATTAATATAATATAATAGTATTGTAGCTGAATTTTTCTTTCAAAAGGTATCATATTTACATATTTACGCACATTTAAATGCATTGCCAAACTAGGTAAGCCTGTTTTAGGGCAAATTGATAAACTAATATATTTTATAAAACCAAAAATCATCGAATATTCATATAATGTGAAAATATTAAAGAAAAAATAAATATATAAAATATAAAAAAGTGAATAAAAAAGAGAAGAAAAAATAATAATAATACCAATAATGTAAGCAGATATAAGGTAGATGGAAATATACAAGACCAAAACGCACAAAAGTAGTTATACAAATTATTCAATCATATAAAAGAGTTTACTCTCAATGGGAATTCATTTAGAATAGATATGATATTTCTTTTACGTTAATGTTGTTGTAAGTCAGCTCTTGTGTAAAACGCTAAAAAAATGCCAATAAACTATTATTTTTAAGGAGAATACATTATTATTAGTTATTCCAGAACATAGTTCTGTGATATTTTTTAATACAAATTGAATGTATCAATTAGAAAGATTGTTACCACCGGGATTCGAATCAGGAACTTCTTATTCGGGGAAATGTATAATGTGTTATCCTTAAGGATATATATGTTGTATTAATGTTTCCAAAATTTAATAAAATTGATTAATTTATTTAATTCTTGCGTCTCCTATCGGATTTTACTCAAAGGTATTTAAGATTCTCCGTGACATTAGGTAGATTTCTTTAAAAAAAATGAATAATAGATGTATCAATTTAAAAGTGCAACATATAGGTTTGAAAATTTATCGTTAATTATATTATTTTTCTAGTCTTGTGACTGAAAAATTGAATGAATATTTAATGCACTGCTTTAGGCAGCTTGCCGTGATTGAATTTGTTGCAAGTTTGAGAAATTGAGGAGTCCACGAAACATTTAAATTGATATTTAATATCAAATGAATACATTAATATTACGAATTGCAACATTATATTAGTATAATATTTAATTTTATTTAGCATAGTTAACATGAAAAGTATAATATTAAAAAAGTCAAGATTGACGACATTTATAATTCAAGCAGTAAAATAATAATTGGATATTATTAATTAATATCATTACTAGCATGCCCGCACAGCTACCGCACGGTAGCAGACGTATCCTGCAGAGACGCAGTACTCTGTTTTCAATCTCACCCAACAAAAAAAAAAACACTTTTCTCGGTATCCCAGAATTGGAAGAAACAGAACCGACGTACATAGCCAACAACCTAAGGGGTGGTGAAGAAATTGTGCAGGAGCTACACAGACTCACCCCGTGCACCTAAAAAAAATACCACTTCTCGGTATCCCAAAATTGTAAAAAATAGACCCGACGTACACAACTAACAACCCAAAAGGGTCAAAGGCCTGTTGATCTTTGAGAAGCGTTAGGTAAGATTACTAACCACGTAAAAAAAAAACACCACTATTCTCGGCATCCTAAAATTGTAAAAAACAGGGCTGACATATACAACCATCAACCCATCTCTCCAGGTTTTAATAAAAACAAACATTTTGTTAATACTCATTGATAAAACCATAAAAAGTGATTTGACAGAAAAAGAAGAAGAAAAATAAAAAAGAAGAATAATAATCCATCATTCATGGAGCTTGTATGAGAAGATGTATGAATGTGGTTGAGGCGAGAATTATGTGTCAGGACAGAAGAGTGTGGCGCTCTATCCTCTCTGCCTACCCCGGAAACGGTGTGATGGTAAGTAAGTTACGGGTTTATCTATCACCAGAACTGTTCTATTTAAATATTGAATAACAGACGCGTAAAAGAACTAACTCCTTCGACCGGTCTGTAGTAAGACAGGCATATTTAAGTCACGTGTACAACTGCGAAATAATAATTAATTCAATTACGCTTTTAAAAAATCATCATTGTGTCATTCTAGACATAACCTATAAAAATCCAAAAAAACGTACAGAAAATTTTTCTAAGTATAATGTATGACTTCACCATAATTAACCAAATTCCTATTAACCACGTGTACAATTTTTACACGTTTCCCAAAAATCATTTCGACATCTTACTAACCTCTATCGAATTCATTTCATGGCTCAAAAAAAACATGGCTGACCAGAAACGTCAAAGTCATAGCTTAAGGTTAAATTGAATGACATAAAACAGATGTTTATTCAGCGACCATTTTGTGAAAATTTAAAACGTCAAAAAAGCGCGCTAAAATTATGGCACAGGTAAAACAGCTGATCATTCACAGTTTTCAGGCGGCCATTTTTTAAATCAACGAATCAGAGCTCCTCCAATAAGAATCTTCGATAATCGCTTGAAATATAGACGGTTGCGTTTGATTAATAAGTCTGAAAAAAATGTTCTACATTTTATTCGTATGTAGGTAGGTACGTCGATTTTTCAAAAGCGACAGAGCCGACGTACACAACTAACAACCCGAGATGGTCAAAGGCGTGTTGATCTTTGAGAAAGGTTAGGTTAGATTACTTACCACGTAAAAAAATACCACTATTCTCGGCATCCTAAAATTGTAAAAAACAGAGCCGATATACACAACCAACCCATCATTCCAGGTTTTAAAAAAAACAAACATTTTGTTAATACTCATTGATAAAATCATAAAAAGTGATTTGAAAGGAAAAGAAGAAGAAAAATAAAAGAGAAGAATAATAATCCATCACTCATCGAGCTTGTATGAGAAGATGTATGAATGTGGATGAGCGAGAATTATGTGTCAGGACAGAAGAGTATGGCGCTCTATCCTCTGCCTACCCCCGCGAGGAAACGGCGCGATGATAGGTAAGTAAGTAAGTTACAGGTTTATCTATCACCAGAAGTATTCAATTTAAATATTGAATAACAGACGCGTAAAAGAACTAACTCCTTCGACCGGTCTGTAGTAAGGCAGACGTACTTAAGTCACGTGTACAACTGCGAAATAATAATTAATTCAATGACGCATTTAAAAAATCATCATTGTGTCATTCTAGACCTAACCTATAAAAATCGAAAAAAACGTATAGAAAAATTGTATGTATTTCACCACAATTAACCGAATTCCGGAGTGAAAACATCAATTTTATCTTGTGCGGGAAAATATAAAATATCTATGACTATTGCAAGCTGTGAAATCTGGATGTCGATACCTGACATAAAAAAATGCGCGAAAATCAACAGCTGTTTATTACAATGCCGAGTCGAAATAAAGTCATACATTTGAAACGTCAAAAAAAAAATTGCGCGAAAATTACGCACTGCAATAATGACAGGTAAAACAGCTGTTTATTTAATTTTCAGGCAGCCATGTATGAAATGTAACCAATGAGGGTATTGACCAATTACAGCCCACGGTTGCTGCTTGAAAATATGAAGTGTTGCGTTTATTAAGAAAATATCAAGGTTTTTCTTTTTTTTCATTTTCTTTCATTTGTATGTAGGTAGGTACGTCGATTTTTCATATAAAAATTACGCGTTTTTTAGATTTTAAAGGTGAATTTTAAACGATAGAAGCTAACAAATACGAAAATAAATTATATTCCATTGTGATGTATGCACAGATGTAATAAAATTATATTTTGGTCGTAAATTCGCAGAGAAAAGCTGAAAAATACGAAATTTCACTAAATCAGGTTTCATAAGAAAATTAGAAGACGAAGAATTTAAAAAAAAGTGTGTAACGATACTACTCATCGGTGGCAATTGCCAAAAAATATTAAAATGATTTTAGCTCTTAAACTCGCAGAGTTATAAGCGAATGAAAAAAAAGTTAGGCTAATTAAAAAGTTAAAATTTCCAAAAATCACCAAACTAAAACAGTTGTAACAAATAGAGGAGAAAAAGAAGAATAAAAAGAAAAAGATGTAAAGACTCAGTCAACCTTCGGACGTCTGGGAAAAATATCAGAATGCGGATAGAACGCCTAATAAGCGAGATATTAACCAAAACGTGTGTGACAAAATCGGTTACATATAAACATATAAACATATAAACATCGCGAAATAGGGCCTATTACTTTAATATATATGATGACTAACTAGAGGACATATTTCACTTTAACATTTTATTTCAATTGAATACGCACGAGGTTTTATTATCATATTAATCCTAAGATGAACATTGAATTGATTTTGAATATGTTTCATGGGTTTCAAATGCACTCAGTTGCAAGATGTTACAAAGAAAATAATATCCCGGAACATAAATCGGACAGTCACTGAAAATATGATTCTATTACATGATATTATATTTGATGACTACGCATTGATATATAATATATATATATATATCACATCATATAATAATGATTAAAGATTCTACTAATTTCAGATATATTGTAATATTGTATGATAGAACAAATATTTATATTCACAATATAAGTTAAGTGAAATATACTGCAACGCATTTTGACTATCGTGAACTTGTCTGTGGATTGCTTTTCGCGCTAAATTAATATATTTTAGGTTTTAAATTATTTCAACTTGAAAATTAATACTAAATTATCCTGTATTTTTAAAAGGTATAACATAAATAAATAAATTTAATAAAAATGGATTGATAATTCTGACGTCTGCTAACAGATTGCTCAAAGGTATTTGAGATTCCGTAAAAATAAGGTAGATGACTCTTTCAAATAATGGAACGATATTAAAAAGGTAACATACAGGTTCGAAAATTTGTCGCTAAAAATATCGTCGCTGTAGCATAGCTGGATAATGCACCTTCCCCGGTTTGGAAAGAGATCCAGGTTCCAATCCCGGTGGCGCAACAACAATATTTTTCGATAAAATTGATTTTATATGTACATCTTTCTAATTAATATATTTAATTAATATTTAAAATATCACAGAGCGTCTGTTCTGAATAATTACAACTTCACAATAAGAATGTGTTCTCCTTAATAACATCTTTATTGTTTTACTCTCAGTAAGATTAGTCGTGATTCTGCCTGAGCGGGTTGATCCATCGCGTTGGCGCCTTCCACTAAATCTGTTTCTTTCTACCCTCGCTTGAATTTGAAATCCTCATGTCTAGTGACGTGGTCAAAATATCAAAGGTTTCGGAGCCGCAAAGTTGAGAATCAATGCTGTGCGATACTTAATTCATCAAAAATGGTTGCATTCGCTGTTCACGGTACCATGCCTCGCCAGTACTGTTTTCAGCACTCCACATCATCTAACTTCTTATGTTATAGCTCACTCCATGTCATCAGCACCATGCACCAACTTAAATCTACTTATAAATTGCTTCATTGGTGTAACCGCACCCTAGGTGCCAGAAACACAGTAACAGGGAAAAGGGACCCATCCAATTCCACTTTTCCTGGGTCTCTCGATCACCACCGGATGCAGTGGACTGTATATAATTATATCACTATTTCGGAGTCCTTCGAGAGGTTGACAACAGCGTGCAACCGTTCCGATTGATTGATTATATAGACCTCAACGGGTGGTAAAAGATTAGGAAACGTCAAATATTAATGTTTTGCACTGGGAAAGTGACAAACCAATAGTATTTTGTAAATTATGTTTTATGTCAAGTTCTGTCAAATTTGTCTATGAAAATAAATTGAGATTGAAATGTGGCACACTCGATAAATAGGTCATTGAAATATTCGGGTTGTACTGTAAATAAATAATAATTATTCTTAAGATATATCTGTGTGTGTAATATATACGAAGATACGCGAACATATTCCTTATACCACCGTGCAAAAGGGTTTTAATAAATATTACTGTTGAGCGCAATACAAGCGTGTTACGACATTTGCTCCAAGACAGTGTGATAAAGTAGGCGTAAACCGCCTACACCAGGTCACGAAGCTGTTTGAAAAGAGAGTCTAATTTCTCATTTATATATTTAAATAAGTGACCTCATTTGACTAAGCATTTCTGCAATTATATTCAGATTACAACCTAAGCTTGGGTTTAAAAATATTAATGAATTGTCAAGGTGACTGTTACTCATGCAGACGGAGTGAACTTAGGCAATTTAAATCTTAAATACTTACGTAAGAACGACATTTAAAATGTCCCGTACCAACACAAAAATATTACTTACAGAAATGGGATCTTTTCTGTTATTGTCCACCACTTTGTTGTTCTCTCCCCGCCAATGTCTGGCTCAGTTTACGCTTTTATCTTTTGTTCTCATTCTAATACGGATGATTAATTATTTAAACACTCATTTGAGTTCAGTAGTCCATCCGGTCGGGTTAGGTAGGTATAATTTTTTAACATATATTTCTTAACCAAAACGGAATCAAAAGATATTTGCTATCTAAAGCATATTTTATATACCAATCAGAATTCAGCACGTAGTCCATTTGAAGTCCACACTTATCCTACAAGAAGTCGGTGAGATTCTAGACTTCCACAAACAAATCTGGCAGGAACATAAAATACTATAAAGGTTTCAAATTGTTCAATGAACTGCCAACAAATTTGAACTAAGCAACAAGTCTTTCTAAGTGCAGTATATAATTATAATAACCGATTTACCTAATGGTAATCGATATGCGATGTAATTTAATACTATTTTTTTATGTTTTCGCAAGTGTCGCAAACAAGATGTAAGAATATTATACAATTTTTACAACTAAATAAAATTTAAACATACATAGTGACGGCAGATAACGAGAAAGATTCGAGAGATGTTGTCCGCATGACTTGAACTTTAGAACACCAACAAGTCGAGACATTCACGTATGACGTTATATCCTTGAGATTGTACATTATGCTAAACTACTATTTAAAATACTTATTGCATCAAAACAGTGATCATATTAGATTGCACGGAAATAAGTTCGGGCGTAAAGTATTGTTTGCCATCCGCGCTTGTGGCAGGTGTTAATGGGTTAAAACCGACAGAATATTTGCACAATTCATCTCACAGATTCCGGATAAGATCCCAAGAATAGAAGTGAACGTGTGACCGCCATTTCTGGTGAGAATGTTTGCACAAATTTCGCGACGGGTCACAGTGAGTAGTTTGAGCGTCTACTGCACCGAGGTCTCGATTCTAATTGCATTTAGACAAAAGGAGATTTATAAATAAAAATAAAAATTTAACAATAATCAGCGTGTATTTTATGTAGGTAAGGAATCCGTGAGAGTAGGCGGAGAATCAAATGAAACCATGAACTGCAAATTGTACACAATGTCTACTACGACTTCGAAGAGAATGGAGCGACCGCAGATCAGTAAATTAATACACAAATCATAGAGGGTTTGGAACGTTAGCTGCGGGACGAGGAGCATCTTACACACATTCTTGGTGGAAACATAAATATGATAGTTTATGACTTGTTTACTTGCTTACTTACCATCACACCGTTTCAAGGCGTGGTAGGCACAGAGGATAGAGTGCCACACTCTTCTGTCCCGACACACGATTCTCGCACCATCCACATTCATACATCTTCTCATACAAGTTCGACGATTATTGTGGTTTCTAACAGGACCATCCTTCAGTATCTGGTTTACCTGGTCTTCCGCGGACGTCCACCACTTCTGGTGCCGTCAACACTTGGGTTATATATATTTCTTACCATTCTCTCCTCATTCACCCGTTCTATATAACCAAACCTAAGTGATCCTTTCTTAATTTTACTCACTATATTAAGATCAGCTTTACATTATTTCCTTACTTCTTCATTCTTTACTCTGTCATAAATGGATCTGCCACCTACACGCCTAAGTGATCTCATTTACACTGCATTCAGTCTACTTTCGCTCCTCTTCTGCCAGCTCCAGGCCTCACTTTCGTACATCAGTATCGGTACACCAGTACTAGATTGTAAATCGCTAGTCTTGCCTCAGTTAACAAGTTCCCATTAGCTATAATTCCACACATTTATGTAACAGTAAAAGTATTTACTTACTACATATAGTGTAAACAAGACCTATTTTTTACATTAATGTATATTATATTGTCAGCGTTCAAATTTTCCTTCCAATCGAGGCATATTTAAAAAAAAAAGTCGCGGAGTTATTTGACTGCGTAAGTGGTACCAAAGTGATCACGTGAGTGACACCAAAATGAAAACATTGGGACAAAGAAATTTGCGTTAGTTTATGTCTATATATAGAGAAAGATACTAAAAAAGTGTTCTTGGAGGATTGCCTGCGAAAATTCCTAGTTAAGAAGGCAAATATGTATATAACCACGTGATAATGATAATTAAATAACATACCTATAATTTCCCTTCGTCTATCTACCTGTTCATCCGTGTCGCATAACGACATATATTATAACAAACAATCTGTTTTTTGCAAATAAATTAAATTATAAATTGAGATTGTCCTTGCAAAATTACTGTATATTAGTTGTGGACAGATCTGAATTATCAATGCCATAACATTGTATAAATTGTATAGCTCTATTTTCTATAGTTCTACAATTATTATTTGTTTTTAAAATTTAAAATTGTTATTTTCACTTACGGAAATGGCTTTTTGAAAAGGTGTGTTTTTAGTCACTTCTTAAATAAAGTCTCTGATGCACTGTTTCGTATAACGGAGGGTAAAGAGATTCACGCTTTTGGGCCCGCCATCGCAAATCCCCGTTCACTAAATTTAAACTTCTGACAACGGTTGGTCGGTTCTACAACTCGCGGCTGTAGTAAAGGTTGACCTGAGAGTTTGACGTCTACCATTCAAATTGTCTGGGATACAAAGTTTTTGAAGATACAGAGGCACCATGTTGTGTGTCGTCCTGTACATCAAATTGTATAATATCTGATAAGCGCCATTATGTTGTGCTGAAGTGGAGCTGTTTAAAAGAGGATTTATTAGAAAGCTAACACCTTGGGATTGATGGGAATGCCTATTTTTTGTCTATCGCCATATATTCATAGGTGTAGGTGTAACAGATATGAGGCTTGTCTCGCATTTATCCACTTTCTTCCTATTATTCTCACCGCGGCTTTCGTGCATGACCTACTCTTTAAATCTCACTATCGTGCCTTAGACTCTACTAACTTCTCGATCGAATGTGAAACATATTCTTAACCTGTTGATCAACCAAGGACACATGTCTCAATTTTTTATACTTGCATACAAACCATCGCGCCACACTTTACTGTCCCGACACACTGCTCTCTCCTCAATTACATGAATACACATCTTTTTATACATATTGGTCGATTGTTAAGACCTCTAATAGGATCCAGATTACCAAACAAATAGACATAAACTAACGCAAATTCCTTGATGCCAAAATTTTGATTTTGGTGACACCCACCTATCACTTTGGTGATTTTTTATAAAAAAATATGACTCGTTTGGAACGATAATTTAAACGCTGACAATATAATATGCACTAATGTAAAAAATACGTATTTTTTACACAAAAATTTAATTTTCGAAGAGTACATAAATACTTTTATTGTTGCATACATGTGGACATATGTGAGTAGAACGTCCCTCGCCCCGAAAATAATTTTCCAAACCCCTCTCCTATGTATACATATCTACCATGTCTATTCATTAACTAGCCTATGAACAGGATCATTTTTGGATTACCTGATAACGTCAAGTCTTCCGCTTCCACCAACACTCGCCTCACATATATTTTTCTTCATATTCTCCGCATTCATTATTTGTTCCACGCGACCAAACAACCTGTAATTGTGTTCACTGTGCTAAAATTAGTTATATATTCACACCTAATTTGTTTATTATTTACTTAATCATTTATTTATTTAAAAAATTGTATTTACATACAGTATTTTAATGTCTGCCTCACATGGTTAATCAATAATCATATTAATGAATTTATCATGAGTTATCATGAATTTATCAACAACAATGTTTTGTAGTAAATATAACATATATAATATAATATTATATATTTCCACTGCATTAAGTCCACTTTTTTCTTCTTCTATTTTATAATTATCTCTTTTTTCTTCTTGCGACGAATTAATAACGTTTATTTCGCGAAAGAAACTGGTTATATCAATTAAGAAACGCCACTGTATTTTTTACTCTCGGGAGTAAAATGGTCTCACTAGAGTTCAATCAACGCATACTTTTATCAAAAATATTTTACGTAAAAGTAAAATGGCAGAACATTAAAGACCATTAAAATTAATAAAATAATAATCTCATCAAACTTTATTACAAAGACTTCGCCAAATAAAATAGTAAAAGATTTGATATAAACAAAGATGATTCGTTCCAGCACTGCGGCCATTATTCGGTCCACAGATCGGACACGTCATCATAATAAATGTAAACAAGGAAAATAGCGGTTTTGTTTTAAAGAAATGATTATTCATTCAATTCAATTGTCGGTACAGCTATAAAGAACGTACCTTTTTATACGGTTGAGCTTTGAATAGCATTGTAGGTTAGTCGAGTATGCTTGTTTAGGCTGCTTCGTGCAGCTGACATTTCACGAGCGGTTGAGATAAAAATCCTACGGTAATATGCAACGAAGTGAGTGAATGTTGTTGTACTGCGAACACCGATATATCCGTAGAATAAAAGTTCAACATAGATTACAATGTAATGTTATCGAAGTAAAGAGCATTTAGCATGGCTGAAGAGATTAATACATTCTATTGAAAAATTTGTTGGTATCCAACGCACTATGAAATATCCGTATGACAATATTTCAGTAAAACAGACTCTTAATCTGTCACAATAATTATTGAATGTGGAACACAGTCGATCGAATGTTGGAAAATTAAAGTATGCAAGTAGGTACTCGCATAATTTTTAAAATTCAAATTCCGTTAACAATTACGAGTAAAATATTTTTCTTTTTTAAATAAATTAATGTTATAAAAACGATTAATTTTCTGTCTTTTTTGGTGTGTTATTTCTAATAATATGATATTATTCTTTGTTTAAAAATACAGGTAGCATTAGTTGTAAATTGGAATCAGTAAATCGAAGTAAATATGCAAAAGAAGAAACTTTTGAAAAATCTGAGCTAAGCCTGGAATCTTTTTATTCACAGTAGACTGCTTGTCCTTTTCTTCAGTGAAATAAAAAAAAATCAATAGAAAACTTTATTAATTTATATTTAAACGAAATTCACTAGACGGCACTAGGCTTCGTTATCTATTTTTATAAATGGAATATTTTTACACAACTATTTTACAGGTAATAATTAAACTAAAATATTCGAAAAGGAGGCTGCATGAGGAGGTCCATAATTAAAATTTTTATTACAATAATTTAAGTATTTTATTTAAAATGTTAAAAAATCTGAAACGTATTTGATTTAATCCAAATAGCACTCATTGATAAAGTCCATAAATTATAGATTTATGTCTCCACATATTTTGATTTACGTTACAGTACAACATGCCCCGATAAATATTCATTTGTGAAATATTTCAATCATGCAAAATCCGCGGTAAGTCGTAAAACAAACGAAAAACGATGAAAAAAGAAAATTGTGCGACAAACTGACCTTTGTCATAACAAAGCCGAGCGTAATAAACGGTAGCCGGCGGCTTAAACAAAATTTATGAATGAATGTACCGAAATATATCAGGTGTTTTCCAAAGGGTATTTGATACATAGTAGAAAAAATATACAGGAAATATATACAGGAGTAGAAAAAGTTAATAATATTGGAAATCCCACAATTGAACATAAAATATCATATATATCTGAGGATATATCTTAGGCGTACATGTGGAAAATCTATTTATGAATAAAGAAATAAGGAAAGAATGTAAAGCTGATGTTAGTATAGTGAGTAAGATTAAGAAAGGATCACTAAGGTGGTTCGGTCATATGGAACGGATGAATGAGGAGAGAATGGTAAGAAAGATATAAAACGTAAATGTTGACGGCACTAAAAGTGGAGGACGTCCGCGGAAGACTCGGCACTACCAGGTAAACCAAATACTGGAGGATGGTTCTGTTAGAAGTGTCAACAAGTTTGAGAAGATGTATGAATGTGGATGTGGCGAGAATTGTGTGTCAGGACAGAAGAGTGTGGCGCTCTATCCACTTTGCGTACCCTCGCGGGGAAACGGTGTGATGGTAAGTTAGTTAGAATTAATAATGAATGTTTGATTAGTTGACGTTGATGCATTTTTATTTTTCAAGGCAAGAGTGTTTTGGAAAGATTTTTTATGACAATTGTTTTATCGAATACGTCATGAATTTTTCAAAATGTAGAAAGTTTGCGTTCATCTTTGGCTATAGATAATAAACTGTCGGGTACAAAAAAAATGAACATTTTCGATATATCCTTTTTGTTTGAGTTAAACCGGGGAGTTAAGGCATGGATGAATTGCTTCCGAAAGATATAACCATCACTTCTGAGGTTTATTGCCAACAACTCCGTCTTAAGGCCGCAATTCAAGCAACACGATCAGGATAACAGCATCAAGTAATTTTTTAGCATAACAATGCCCGCCTGCACATCACTAACATTACAAAAACGGTTCTTAGACGATTGAGCGATTATTCCATATCCGCCGTATTCTTCTGATCTTGTGCCATCAGATTATTATCTTTTCCGTTCTCTATTCAACTATCTCCGAACAATCCTTTAATAATGACGTTGCTCTTCAAATTAGCTTGACATGCAAACCACCGGATTTCTTCGGGTGTCTGCACTGCACATTAAAAAAATATCAAAACGTTGGAAGTCAATCAAGGAGGGCAATGCAGGAGAATAAATGATTGATTCATTTATTTAAAAATATTTTTTTAAACTGAATAAAAATCCAATAACTCATCAATCAATGAACATAACAATTTTTTTAAAAGATAGTTTATCAATATGTCATTAATGAACCTGATAGGTAAATAATCCTACAGAGATATATTATAGTTGAATGTAAAGATGGAAATATTACAATTATTGTTAATTTTAGTGATTCAAAAATTAATAACATATTAAGACAGTTAACGTGATGAAATGTTTTAAATTAAACTTTTTTAATGAAAATTTAGAAACACATTAAAACTGTATAATAAGCATGTGTTACACGCTCAAACGATTATCGACCACGTACACGACAATACGTTTTTAAAGTGATAATAGATGAAATCTCGTTACAGTAATTATACGTTTAATTTTGTACAATTTCTATTGTTTCCTAATAATATAATAAACACCCACTTTTTCGTACTTCGTCCAAAATTAAAAAAAAACCAAACCTCGAAAACCAAAAAAACAGATGTCACCGCAATAGATCATTATTAATGGCGATAATAATTGAGATAGATTTGATTTATAATTATAGCGGATGACAGATGTAATTATGAAATTGAATTAATTAATTTTTATCTGCCTACGTCCTTATGTAGTGTTAAATAATATAAGCCATTAAAAAATTTATAGTTTTGACATTCCGCTGTCAGTTGATGTGTCGGAGCGGTATTGTTGTACCTATGAAATACAAAAATACCGCAATTTTTATTGGGAAATCAATATAAAATTTGTTTAAAACGGGTGCATGGCATTGGTCAAGTGCTAAATATTATTAATTGTCTATATGTTCCGTTTTATCAATAAAACCTGTTTTTTCTTGAAAAAGATACCATAGGTATCGAAACATGTAAAAAAATGAATAAATAGTGGTTTAAACGAAGTATTTTGTATAATTATCTACTGTTTCAGTTTAAATGTTAACATTTTTACTTGTACCACAATGAAATGAAATGTTAAAAAGCTGCGTTTCATCAAAATGGCTGCCGTAGAAGATAATACTTTATCTGACATATTTCTTTGTGTGAATCCTTTGCAAACCAAATGATATATTCTTTCGTTATGAATGATTTATCGATGTTTTGAAAGTAGTATTGAGAATATACCCACTTTCATCTTTTGTTACATATTTATGCTATTCAAATTCTGTTAGTATGAATCCATGAAATATTCAATATTCAGTTGTTTAGTATAAACAATGTCCCCATTCCTGTATACGGAGAGTAAGTACATCACGTCGTAAGCCCTGGTTTAAAGTAAAATGGGGTCCACGCGAGGGTGTCCCGCGGCACCACCTGGGGAGCCATTTAATGGCGAGACGACAAGCCTTTTCCATCCGCTAAAGTCCGTGGCCTTGTACTTTGGCTAATTCGACTCCATTATGCTATATTTATTACCAGGATGTGGTTATATTGCACAAGCCGTATATGCGGGTACTTTATCGTTTGTGATATTAAAACTGTGCACGTTTCTACAGGTGTGAGCGGCTATTTATCTTGGAACGTATAAGTCCAATTTTACATTAATACAGATTATTTAGCGGATTTATGAAAACCGCAGGAGAAAAATGATAAATGGACGAAAAATAAAAACAAAAAATGAGTCGAACCCGTTTTAGCATTAAAAATAATTTTCAACAAAATGATGTTTATTTAGCCTTTATATGAGATGTCATTAATCATACGCGGAAAAATCGGCGTTCAGCAATAGTGCACATCATTAAACTAGTGGTATTTTGTATAATTTTCTAACTTATATATTATAAAAGAGAAAAATGAATCTACATATATTAAATAGGATTAAAACTTTTAAGGTTTTATTATTTAATACTTAATTTAGATTAATCAATTATAAAGACATACAAAAAAAATCTTTCGAAAAAATATTTGTTTACCACCGGGATACGAACCCGGAACATTTGTCCTACTTAAGAAAACATCAAAATCACACATTTTTTACATAAACAATAAATATGAATAATACTTGAGAACTTTTTATTTTTTTGTCTGTGTTTTTTTATTATGATTGTGCAACTCTCTCCATTAACTCGATAATCGAGAGTAAAATGTTAATTTAGCTAATTACAATGACAATTAATTAAAAAAATATATCTAGGGTATAAAGTAACACAATTAAAAAATATGCTAATGTAGCCGCACACCATAATATAAGCTGAATAAAAACGACACTTTTCTTCGCTATTCAGAAAACCATTTTCTCTGGAAAATGAAGTAACCCACGCGCCGTAAAATAATAAAGGTGGAAAAACTGTCAACACAAGATGGCAACATTATTAGCATGTTGACTTTACCAGCCACACCGGCAGATGTCTCCACCGGCGGTCGCTTTTGACAGCCGGGAAAATGGCGGGCTTTTTCATCTCGCATAAAGAAACGCAAACACACAAAATGGCCCTGTTTTTGTTGCCCTTTCGCCTCTGGAGACTTCTCAATGGGGCGAGTGTTTTTTTTATGCTTTCAGTCAATTAGTATCGTGACGCGAGCGACAATGGGCACGTACACCGCTAAGTTTGCGTGGCGGGAAATCTTTTCATTGGCTCATTTGCATGCGCAGAGTTTGAGTAAACTCACAGGCGTAAAGGCACGAGAGAAAATACTTATTTTGTTTTGTGTAGTTGCGTAATTTATGTCTCTTACATTTTTCCATTAAAATCATGCATGGAGATTAACAATGGAAGTATTACGTATATTATATTCCACACAAACATGGTAACGGTCGGTGAACAACAATTGAATAGGTCATTAAACATTAATATTGAAGGCGAAGTTATTAATCCGTTCATGCACAATAATTGATCGGATGTAGACGGGAAGTAAGTTCAAAAACAATAGGATGGTTTTATACGTAGGTACGCACCCACATTACCGACTGAGATGTGATCGTGGGTTTTTGGTGTATTAGAAAAGGGAATAAATGTATAAGTAAGAGACCCATCCTTCTTAAATGTAGCAATTGAAGACAAAAATAATTTTTGTAGTTGTCAAATTGTTTAACTTTTGTACAATATAATAACAATTTTGCGCATAATAATAATTAAAAATACAAGTACATAAATACAGACATCATATACCCCTACGTTTTGTACGTACAATTATAATATATTTGGATTGGAATCATATTTTCAAATAAAATTGTTATGATTCGTACCTTCCGGTGTGTACTGGAGAAATTGTCATTTTTTTAGCAAGGTAATTTAGCTGTTAGTCAAAATTTGAAGCGTAGTTAATAGTTAGTAGTAACAAAAGTGACCAGCCGTCATATTAAAACTATCTTATTTGACGTTTCTTATTTACGCGGGATAGTTATATATATAGACAACCAGCGGTCTTGAAACGAATTATTGATTATATCTATTAAGTAATTAATCAAAACTAAGACAGAGATAGTGAAACGGTACGACTGTAGCCATAACATTTGTTATAATTCTCAGTTAAAGCAATTTTCGGAAGTTTTTCACTCATTCAACAGCGACAGAATCAAGCCTGGCATTTCGTGTTTTGGCGTTACTAAAAACCACATATTCAAAAGAAAAATAAACAAATGGTAGACTTTGCACGGACTGAATAAATAACTTAGTTTTAGCAAAACGAACCGCCAAAGCGACGCTTTCCGGCGAGCAGACATTTGCAATTCAGAGTGACTTTGTTAACAACTAACGCGATCAATCACGCACGCCGCTGCCAAAAACACGGAACCGATGTTACGCCACTGTACAAGTACATGCTCTTTCGTAGGTAGGCACAAAAACATAACGTATGTGTATATGTGTGTGCGTGGCGCGTAGTTCTACAGGGGCGGTACGTGGTACAAGAAACGATAATAATATATTACCATGTCCGGAGACACGAGTAGGTAGGTTCCATGGCGTTCTAGAATATTCGAGAAATTACAAACGTGAAGAATTTTCCGGAACCTACTACGTCTGCATCCTGACATGTGATGTTTAAACACCAATGACTGGTCAGGAAGAAGGTATGATAAACTGATTAGTTTCGCGATTTGGAAACTAACGAAGCTCAGTAGTACTCATCTAATTATGCGAAGAATCAAACCAGTATTATTTTATTTGGAAAGATATTATTTCATATTTTAATTGCTGTGCTCGTTGTACTCTGATCACGTGGTTAAACGGATGACGGCCTAAGGGTTCTCGTGTCCGTGGGGGAGAGTTCTGGTAGAGAAGATGGAATTACCAATCTCAGGGGAGACAGAACGCTAAGTGAATTGTGGGGGGGGGGGGGGGGTGTTCAATGATGCAGAGTGCAATAAATATGAATGGAACAAATTGAAAAATATTATCTTTAATATAGTTTTGTAAGGTAGTTTTACAGAGAGTAAAATTGATATAAAATTGCTTTGAAGGATTGCGCCTTCATAATAAATACACATGTTCTGTTCTCGTGAGTTCCCGGGCTTTCTATTGATAATATGACTATCTATACAGATAGATAAATCACCATTAACCTAGAGTGATGGTTGCTGTGGTCTTCCGCTGATGATGGGTTGATCTCCGATGTTTTGTTGTATGCGCTTGGACCGGCCTCCGTGAATTATCTCGACCGATCGAGATAATTAACTACCCGAAGCCCCTCCTGTCAATAATCCGATTCCGACGAGCAAGTGACAGCGATTGGCGCTGGTTGAAAAAGCGGTAACCTTCCCACCGCACAGACAGATATACCACAACACAAAATACCAAGGGGTGCCAATCGAAGGAATCAAAACGCGGGTAAACATGTTCAATCATGATAGAAATAACACCACAAGTAATTTGGTCTACAAAAATCTCCTCCGGCGCTGGGCGCAAGAATCAGATATATTTCGTCTGTGAGTAAAAGGAAATTATATTTTGTACCATGTTATTTTTTACTTTTTTCTCTTGGAACTTTAATTTTTTTTGAAGAGTCGCTATATCGCATTTTAAAAATTGAATCCAGATAGCGGATCAGGTTGGCTAACGAACATAGCCGATATATTTACAAGTTCATTTTTTCAGAAAAGTTGGAAAAATCCGATAAGAACTACGGAAGTTATTGTGTCTACAAATTCTGTTACAGTTATATAAAAACCTCCTGCTTATAATCAAAGAAAGTGCATTGAAATTTTTTAATAGTTCAATAGGCACTGTTTCTATTGAAATCTATCTAAAAGCATAATATATTGTAATGTAACTACATATATTAGAATTTTATTATTTACGTAAGTAAATGAAATAAATAACGTATAAATAGTATTACGTAATTACCTACTATATAAAGCAGTAACAAAAATCTAGCTGCTGTAAAGAGAATATATTTTTGATATTCTATGAAGGGAAACGGCTAACAGTATTAAAATGGATAACATAAATCGGATTTAGATTTGACTAATTTATTTATACATAAATGTGAATTCAATTGTATCGCTGAATTTTAAAGCCAATATTAAGACCAGATTGTACGGAAAAGTAAAAGATAATATATTTCGAAGAATGTGGTACGTATATTAGACGGATACATATAGTTCGATTCTCGTGGGATATCCTGATCCTGATCGGAATGTAAACCTCCACACAGGAAGATGAAACAATGCGCGTTACGGATGAAACCATCAAGGATGTCCCGTGTCCTGTCACCAGACCGTGAAGTGACTGTACCGTTGCCAGATATGTAACATATAAATATAGGTGTGACGGTATTTCTACGCAAAGCTAAAAGTTTGAAAAATAATAAAACACGTATAAGCAGTGGCGTAAATACAAAAATTGGGCCCTAATGCAAAATTGTAATATGTAAATATCCTACAGTGTTCATTCATTACTTAACTAAATTTTACTTTTTAGCGGAATTTTTTTTAAGTGTACATGTGTAATTCCAAATTCCAAAACCCTCTAAAACAGATTTTGGATAATTTGAGTTAAATATGCAGTTTTGTCAGATACATGCAGATAGCATTGTTTCTTGCAAAAGCCGCTTAAATCCATTGATATTGCATGTTCAAAATCAGGGTCAGTTCCGAGATACCTCAAAGCGTTGATATTCCCCCTAAAATGAAATTAGCCAATCACAACGCTTGTTGATGATCACGTTATCTAAAATCCAGTATGGCTGCCAGAACGATAGATACAGAAAATAATTACATTACTAAATTGTCTTTTTCAAAAAATGGTGATGTAAAAACAAACAAAACTTTCGAAACATACGGTTTCACACATAACTCAAAAACACATAAAGTCGTTTTAGGGGGTTTTGGAATTAGGCGCTACATGTGTTTTTGAGATTTATATACATATTTTTACTTTGCTGCGTTGGTTTAGTTCCTAATTCTACGTACTAGCAAGATACTACCGTATACATCGATAATTTTTTCATGGGTTTCGTAATAAACACGAGAAATAATTTTCTAAATTATTTGTTGTAGTGGATTTAAAAAAATATAAGCCTATTACAGAAAAGTCGATGCCAAAAGTTTTCTAGGGCGTGAACCTTTTGGGCCCCTGTCTAATGTGGGTTCCAATGCACCGCATTCGCTGCTTTGGCAAAGTTACGCCGCTGTATATAAGGCCGGAGGACTCGTGTCCTTTTCAAATGAAAATAATATCTGTCCTTGTCCAATATATAGTATACTTAAGATTTTGATTATTTCAAATTCTTACGCTGACAACATTTATACGTCTTCTGCATTGATACTTGTCAAAGTTGATGTAAAATTTCTTAAGTGGTTTACATAATTTTGCCTGTTCTCGAAATTACTATATTAAAAAATCTAGTAATTATTGCTATAAAATACGAGAATTCAAAAATGCATTAAGTCTAGAAAATAGGAGACACTCAATTCTTGGCGGTCAGAAAGGATTTGCTACGATAGTCTCGTCATAATGAAGCTATTGATAGATTGGAGGAAATTAAGAGGATGTAGTCAAGTTTGACAGGAAGGAAAGGGTGTGGGCGCTGTAAGTCAATGTGTAATTGTGTGATGAAGCATATCATGAAGGGCCCGGAAATTGGGTCCACTTATTAATGGTCGTATCGATTACAGATATTTCTTTTAAAAGGCATCCTTAATTGAAGGGTTCAGAAACAAAACCACTCCTATTTATTTGAGATAAACTGTATTTGTAACTGATTCAGCCAAAGCAAAGATTTAAAAATTATATACCTGATAATAATAATAATAATAATGCACCTCCACACGTCCCGGTCCTGGGTCACCCTCACAGCTGACTCCAGTTCGTCACACGACGCCCGAAATAATAGAAAATCTCTTCCGGCACTGGCAGTAAAGTTATCCTAGTCATGATTGAAGATAGTGTAGTGAAATAGATTGAAAGTGCGTCGCGGGACCTTCTGTAATAGGTAGTATTTCTTCCAAAATCTACCTAGTACGTAGCTGGAGACGGATAGAAAGAATAAGTTGGACTGAAAGAATTACAAATATTGATGTTTTGAAGAAAGCGCAAGAAAACAGATCGATAAGGAAACTGAAGGGGTCAATGGATGAAACATATTCTTAGACACAATACATACCTCAGAAATGTAATTGAAAGTAGCAGACAGAGACAAAGGTCTAGATAAGATAGACACCTATAGACAATTTCTGGATAGTGTTCAGGAAAGAAGCACAAGGCGAGCTATGTGGCGACAAGAATTCACATATCGACCCCTTAGAATAACAAGGTTTCAAACTAACATTTTGGGCTAATTTGAGTTATTGCGTGAAATGGGTTCCAAATGCATTATTATTTATTTCTTCCATACACACCGACTCTATTGAACGGATATAAAAGGAAATAGCAAGAGCTGCATCGGTTATTTATTACAATTTATAGATCATTATTGTTAATTTATAATGTTTTTATTTAATTTTAATTTTTCTCATATCACAGCGGTCATTGATAATACTGAAAATAAGTTAAGACCTTAAAACTGATCATATTCGCAAACTATACTCAAAACAAAATATACATGAATATAATATGTTGAAATTTAATCAATACTTTTGAACTCATTATCTTAAAACAGTGTCAGTGTCAGATGGAACCTTGTTATTCTGAGGGTTCGATATATGGATATAAATATACAATTTTAATAAGTATAAATTCTAAATGGTTACCGAGATAAGGGAACTTAATCCGTGAGAGAATATTAGCAACGAAGTTTTGTCATAAAATATATCGAAGGTTAAAGTATGTCGGATAAGAGTTTTGGCTCGACATGCAAACTCACTCAGGGATCAGGAGATTTAATATATTTTGATATTGACAGGAAACGGACGCGATTACAATGCAGGACTAACTTCAAAGCAATCGGTCGACGGTCGATATGATATTGTATTTAAAAAATATTCAAAAGAATAAAAGTTGTACAATAAATTATTTATACCCACCTAAACAAACAGTTGAATTATTTAGGTAGATTAGAACCGACCAGACGTTGCCAGTAGTCTAAGTGAACGGGAATTCGGAAGGGCGGAACTCTGCCTTCCATTATAAGAAACAGACTATTTAAAAAAGACAAAAAAATTCATCTTTTCAAAAAATCATGTAGAATTAAACAGTCTATGAGTAAAGTGATTTTTTATTTATTATTATTATTAGTAGTTATTAGTATTTTTATTATTTTTTGCTCTATGTATAATATTCTGATTCGATTAACGTTGTTCAATTGCAAATGAAGTAATGCACAGGCACACGTCACCAGCGACACCAACGCTATTTTATGACGTGATAAGTATTAGGGTTAGAGTGTCAAATGTTGCAACACTGAATGCCAAAAAAGAGTGTTGAAATTGATTTTAAGCCACAGCAGACATTACTATTGGGAATCAATGTAAAAAACATGTTTGCATTAAACAGATATTCTATTACCAATTCCTATTCAGATATTACCAAGTTGATCAAATAATATTTGACGTCATTCTGAGTAAAATTTAGCTAATGTAATTTACTGAACGTATTGGATAGATATAATAAAACGCACATATTTATTTTATTTTTATTTATTTAGACTTTATTGACATATATTGTAATATAACACGATAAACATAAGATACAATTATATTGCAATTAAATACTCGTAGTTTATTGCGTGGGATGGAGTAGACTCCATCTCTGATATATACAGCGTTGTCCTGGCTACTTTGCTAGACTGAAGTCAATGTTTGATTAAAGTAGCCAGTTTTTTTCGTGCTGTTTTGGTGTTATTTAAGATAAAAATTCGACAGAAATAAAAAAAAAACAAATAAATGAATAATTTTTTTAATAAAAATTTTGTGGGAGTGTTGTAAAACTAGTGAATTATTAATGTAGGCACTGTATAATGATTGTTAGAATGTTGGATAGCAATGCTTCTGATTGCTATCTGCCCGATTGGATCATATATTGGGTCCATATTTGTGTAATCTTATTGGAGTTGAACGATTTCCAGTTGGTACCGAGTGCGTTATACAGTTTCGGAGCTAAGAACTTGTAGAATCTTTGATGAAATGTCGTTGTTGCTCGCGGAACTGGCGTGTAGATATTCGTTATTTGTCTTGTGTTGTATCCATGATTTATTGCTTGAGGTGAGTTGTTGTTAGCATGGAAAAATTGGACAATAAGTCAAAATAACTAATAACTATCGAACAATGGAAGCCGTATACTTCGGACACATTTTTCGTAATGAAAAACATAATCTTTTACAACTTATTAGTAGAAAAAGGTAACGGGGGCATAGGCAGAAAGAGTTTATGTTGGCTGTTTAACCTCACGAAGTGGTTCAATGTCAAAAATGCCGGTGATCTTATATACGTATCTTGCACATGTATAGTATAAAATTGTATTCTAGTGAGACAATGTCACCATTATAACAATAATTAAGTATTCCGATGGTACCTAGAATGGATAGATACAATATACCTACTATATGGGGTAGAGAACTTTTAAATTAATCTCGTAATATCCAATTTCGAATATGAAAACACCACCGGAAAGTTTCCACATCATGTCGGGTTTAATATCCACCGAAAGTATTGACTCTCGTGAAGTGATGCGCGAGCCTCCGCCCGCGGCTCGGACGGCCGTGAAGTTGGCAGCGGTGGAAGTCAATGAAGTTTGCCTTCGCCCGCCAGAGGTCCGCTGGCGTGTTTGCCCTCCGTCTGGGAGGACCGCAGACCTTTCGGCTGACCCTCTCAAATACTGAATCAATTTGATTTCTACACCTACTTGGGACGGTCGCCCTAAACTGGAAATCAAGACTCGTGACATAATTCATCAATTATCTTATCAATTGCTTCATTGACAGATTTTCCAAATCAATGATTTCAATTTAAAATTCAAATTTGAGAATTTGTTCTAATCAATTATCGTTCTAATCGACGTCAAATTTTTGAAACAAGTGAAAAATAATAAGTTACAAGAGTACGTCACTAATGAACGCGTCAGTAAAAATACATACATTCAGATTTACACACAACAGTTGGTAGGTACCTAAATTCTGGTATATAAATAAAATATTATTTATTGAACACACGGGAAATACATACCTGTTTAAAAGTTCAGTTGATTAATTTGAAAAAATGGGACTTCCGGAGAGCAATGTTTTTTTCACATCCAACCGAGTGACATATATATATATATATTTTTTTTCAAAACACATGTGCACATGGCTTACGTTATTAAAAGTGTGACCGACGTACAAACGGAGAGAATGATTTGAATGTAGGGTGTAATTAGTAAACAGTAATAATAACAAGAAATTTACGTTTACTATTTGAAAGAAAAAACTAATAATAGAATCGTTTTTATTACTCGCATTTAAATACACAAATTCTCAGATTGAAATCTAAGTCGGCTGATCCGAAAAGCTACCGCTACCGGGTTCGACTAGAAATGCTTATTTTAACTTTATTTTATCAATTTTAATTATAATTCGATATAACTGAATATGGCATAACCATTATAATCATAAGTTTCAATGTTTTGATAAAAATTGATATGCAGAAAATAGTTCTCTTTCTTCATTCATATTAAACCAGAATATCTATAAAATAATTGTAAAGAAAGAAAGAGGTTACCGACAATTTACGAAATTTAGCAAACAAGGGCGAGTACATGACTGAGTTACTCGTCTCTTTGTATCGTATCGTATGTGGATCGGTAGCGTATCATAATTCAAATGAAATATTATAATATATAGTCAAATGCGACGACCTTTCGATCACACCCATCTGCATATTTTTTAAATGTAGTTAAACGTACATACAGAACAGCGATTCGAGAGTCGGGGGAGGTATTTGATTTTCATCCGATGGGGTGAGGTCCACATGTTTGCCTACCCCCGTCTGGACTTCCGGGGAGGAGTATAAACACTCCCCATAGACGCGAAAGCAATCAAGATCTAATGGCGAAAAGTTTGCTTACAACTGATACAATACATTTATATAAATTTAATGTATATTTATTATAATTTCGGACATGAGATTCTGTACTGACGCCATTGTGGTTATTAGCGATGGGTAATATGTGATACGGAATACGTTAATTTTTATATATTGTACATGAATAATAATTTTATAGACTTCTTCCGAACAATGCCGAGCAAAAACAATATTGGAGTCGGCTTAAAAAGCACAAAAAACAATTCTCAAGGTAATAATTCATTAGCGAGAAAAGACTTCGCACGACATAACAACGTCAAATGACAGATTTAATAAAAATAAATTGGTATGTTAAATTAAGCACCTTAAAGTTTTGACATCGCAATAATTAACCGCGCGTGCAATACTCGATCAACGATTTTACTAAATTGAATTCTGCGACGTCTATGTAACGTATCTCTTTATGTACAATGTTGCTTAGGTGCATATAAGATATACGAGATGTGATCATTTAATTCCCGGAATATATATGTACCTATAAAAATATACGCGTGGAAGTGTATTTTAGTGACTACTGTCGCCTTCGAAGTACTTTCCTTGTGCATCTATATATATACTGTTTGGACAGCGTTTTCTTTTCTGGAAGCAGGCCTGGAACTCATTCTTCCGACTACTGTTAAGTACCTGTCTCACATTTTGTTGGATATTAGTTACTTCATCACGTCACGGACGACTGCGCGGCCATTCCGGGAGTTAAATTGTCACACCTCGCATACAAAGACAGGTAGAGGTTCCACGCTTTCTATTAATTATAACTATTATATATTTTGTTCTTTTTGTACGTGTGACCATTTTGCGGTGAGTTTGACCTTAAGATAAGTTCTTTTTGTTTATTTATTTGCAGAGTTTGAATTTACATTTCTTATAGAATCATTATAGAATCACCACGATGTCTGGAATTTGGGCGCGCAACAGGTTTACACAAACAAGTACTCAAATAAAAATTGTAAAACTTGTCTGATAGTACAAACACTATACTTATGAAAGTCGAGCCGCCATTTCGTGGAGGTAAAATAATATACTACAGTCTATGCTTCACAGCTAACAGCTACTGACCTTTTTGGTTCTATCAGTCGACAGAATAGTATTTGTTAAGAATGTACACGAGATAAGTATTTGCTTAAAACACATCGGGACCCACAGACTAGTAAATAAATAGACATGATATGAAGTGTATATATAGATGGGTTTGGAACATTATTTGCGGGACGAGGGGCATTATACACACACAAATCTAACAAAACATAAATCCGATAGTTTATGACACATTTATGCAACAGTAAAACTATTTACTCTTCGAAAATTAAATCTTTGTGTAAACAAGGCGTATTTTTTACATTAAAGTGATTAAATTTTCGTTCCATTAAAAAAAAAGTCACGGGGCTCTTTGATTGCGTGAGTGGCACCAAAATGAAAATTTTAGGACAAGGAATTTGCGTTAGTTCACGTCTATTTATTTAGTAATTTGTGGCGGGACCAATTTTTGACATGTTAAAAAAAGCAAGAATCTGAAGAGAGATTTTAATTTTTCGCGAATATTTATTGTAATAGTCTGCAGATATTTAAGACTTCTTCTTCTTCTGTACTCAATTAAATACAAGATTTTGTGATAGTGATTTAGGCTAATTGTCCAAAACAAGAAAATAATGTACAACGTACAAGTGGACGGTTATTTATTCATTCATCATTGACTTTCTATTAATAACTAAATTTAACACCGCCATTTTAAAGCGCATTTTTAAATGTTTAATTATATCGCCAGGATGTTAGAAATTACGATTCTTGAAAGAATTTACGGCTTGAAAAGCCTGCAATCATTATTTTTAGGTATTTCCTCATCTTCTTCTATATTGTGAAATACGTTGATTTTGGTTGAAATTGGAGCTATATAAATTAATGTTTGTGAATGAACAATGACGGAACGTGTTATTTTAAAACTAGACTAGAAATAACTCGTTAATGATGACAGTTTTTTTTTATAACATTACTTTATTTAAAATCTGAACGAAAATAAAACAGCAATATATTTTGTTATTTCATTCAATAATTTGTTTGACACGACAAGCGCACACATTCATGTGATAGAATTGACGGGAGATCTTTTTTGTTTTATGTTGCAATGCGACTCATTAATGTTTGTTTTATGTTGCCGCGCGATACGGACGGATTGACGGATGAATATAAGCAAATTATATAGGATGCAGTCTTCATTGTCACATTGTATTATGTATTCACCGCCAACAAACTTTCACATTTTTTATTTTCAAGTGCATACTTTGTTTCATGTCCGTTTATTAATATATTTCAAGCATTTATTTACTTTTAGTGTAGTATTTAGATGCTATTAAGATACATAGAATTTTAATTGAATTTTTTAAAATAAACACAAAAAATTATGTTTAGTTGTAATTTGAATTATGCTTGGAGGTAATAAAGATTGTCTACTGTATTGGAATATTATACAAATGTAATTATTGTAAATAACTTTTTTTAGTGTGGCTTAAAGTGTTACCACGTGTAATATAATATTTATGGATATCGTAAAGATAAGTAATATCTTGCGCTGAATAACAACATACTGCAGTCGGTGGAGTACTAGGCCATATGTTTTGGTTACAAAATGAATGTGAATCGCTCGGCGGTAAGCTGCACTCTAAAATAATATCTTTCTAATCTTTGACACACATGCGCGAGATAAATGTTGAAAATAAAACGAAATGATCACATTTTGGAAGAAATAAAAGAAAATAGATTTATCGTGAGAATGCCAGAGAACAGAACCGATATGTTACACTTTTCAAATTAAAATGGGTTCGAAAATTTGTCATCAAAAGTACTATCTGCTGTAGCAAGGTTGGTTAATGCACCTTCCCCGGACTGGAAAGAGATCCAGGTTCGAATCCCGGTAGCGCAACAACAATATTTTTCTTTTAAAATTAGCAATATTAACTTGGTGGTTAAAATTCATATTTTTTTATTTATTATCTTAGTTTTATTAACCACAATCGAGTTTAAAAAACATCTACCGGTTTCGGAAAACACCTTTTCCTTCTTCAGGATGTTATAACTAACTAAAAATATATCATTGTTTCTTCACCAGAATCTATTTTTAAATTTTTTAAAAAAACAACAATTAATAAATTTTTAGTTAGTTATGACATCCTGAAGAAGGAAAAGGTGTTTCCCGAAACCGGTAGATGTTTTTTAAACTCAATTGTGGTTAATAAAACTAAGATAATAAATAAAAAAATACAATATTTTTCGACAAAATTGATACATTTAATTAGTATTTAAATATATATTTGTTTAAAGATTTAAAAGTAAGAAGAATTCACTCTCATAGTAGGTACAAACTGAGCGGAAATTTAGAAATGATTTTATTATAAGAATAGAATAATAATGTGTTATTCTGGAGAATTTTCCCCAAGAGACACTACTTTAATAATCGGAATGAGTCTGTCCATAATGAGGTTTTGCGTTGTTTTTAGGGTCTCATTTCTAGAGCAGACGTCGTGTCTGGAGGTCACACCGGATGTCAAACATTTATTTACTTTTAAAACAACACACACGCTTGTATTACACGCTCTTATTTATTGTATGCATGTGTGAAAATTTATCGGAAGGTTGAATATGCGCAGGTGTGATATTGCACGATGTACTTACTGCCTCTGAAAACTAATTACGATGTTCAAACTTTGTCACGAGGTGTGACAGTTTACCATTAAACTCTCTTTTTAACATTTTTTTTTATGGACACACATATATAAAAATACAACTGGTGGTTATTGTCGTCTTCAAAGTATTTACCTGGAGTTTTCTACTCATTTTCCGGAATACTGTTCGCGGGAATCCCTTTTTATATTAATGCATCGAGTAGTGTACTTTGTATGTATTGCCAGTATGAAAAAAAGTCATATTTACTGCGTTGAAAAATAGTTTCTATGAAAACCCTATATATCGCGCAGCTGGCCACCAAACGAACAAAAATGACATTTAAATAATGTAAGAATCGCGGATAGATACAAAAATGCTATTTTATCTGTATAATATAGAGATCAAATTGATGTCCCAAAACTAAAATATACCGTAACTCAAAATCAATATATTTATCAAGGCATCAAATTTTTTAACAATCTCCCCATCACAATTAGAAAAATTACGGACTATCATAAATTTGTAACTGAAGTAAAAAAATATGTGCACAGACTAACTGAAACATAAATTAACTCGTATATACTCCTTCTCTATACACGAGTCTTACTCCCATAGAGAAGAAACAAATGTTAATATATATATATATATATATATATATATTTTCTTCTTCAGGATGGTATTTTTCGAAACCGATTGATATATTTAAACTGAATAAGTGGTTAATAAAACAAAGTTGACAAATAAAAATATGAATTTTAACCACAAAGTTAATTTTTCTAATTTCAATAGTAAGAATATGTTAAAGTTAACAAATAAAAATATGAACATATACTTATCTAATTTTTTATTTCCTTGTTATATTATATTGTATTCAGTTATCCACCCATAAAATAAAATATTGCGGACTAGGTCTGTTACATCATGTAAAAATTGTATATCTTTTTGAAAGATTGATTTTTTACTTTATATATATTTTATTTTTTATATCTTTCTATGTAATTCATCTAACATATCATTATGTTATTTTTTTTTACCTTGTTATATTTTATTTATACGCCGTAAAACTGCGTGGCAGTTTGGAAAAAAATTAAATTAAAATGAATATACATGTAATAAAGAAGAAATAAAAAAAATAAAAAAACTGTTTTTGATGTCATCGGACGAGTAAATAATGTCCATGTAAATTAATGAACAGTTGGATAATTAAAACCATTTTCTGCGGCACTAGTATTAGAACAGAAGTCATCAAATAATACTACCATTGTGCCCGCTTCTGGAAAACGAAATATCAAACATTAGCGATTCCTTTGTTGTCCGGTTTTTAAAACATCGGATCTCAAGCATTGGCACCCGACTCAAAATAGTACTTAAACGAGATTCAACAAGCCGACAAAATGACGCAATAAAATAAAAGTTTTAAATTATAGAATCATTAGCAGAAAACCGGACTTTGCCCTTTTACATTAAATTGTGTTATCTATTTACCTCGCGGACATTTTTAGTGGAACTATTAAGCCCTTTAAGTCCATTTTTGTTAAGTTACCGTATCGAATTAAATGTGCACTAGCCTGACACGCAAAACGTATTTTTTTACTGTTTAGCCACCTGTCGTGCATTGATGATATACGTAGTAAAATATTTTCTGTGATGTGTTCAATATGCCTGAGAAAACCTTATCAAAATCGTTTAAACCGTTCTCGATTTTTAAGGTAGGTAATAAATAGAACTTAAAAATTTCTTTTATATATGTAATACAAAAATGTATTTATTATTTTTAAAGGCAATTAGATTAATCACTAAAAAAGATACAAAGAAAAAATCTATTTATCGAAAAAATATAGTCACCATCGAGACTCGGACCCAGTAGACAACTTTAACCAATTAAGCTGTAATGACAATATACGGTGTCATAAGATTCCGTCTACATATATTATCTAATTATAGAGATATCTTTTTTCACAGTTGGAAACGACCATATTTTTAATTAAAATGTTTTTCAGAAACCTTTGAATAGAACCTGCTGGCGACGCCAGGACTTTTATTAACAGAAAACATTTAATGTAATAACTACTTAATTATATTAATTTTGATGAATGTGTATCTAAGTGATTCGTGTAATTTGTTTTCAAGGAACTTTACAAATAAACTGTGATTTCATTTAAATTAATTATATATTTTTGTTCGTATTCACACACAAAATTATGATACCTAAAAAAATTATTTTAGTATAAGACTAAGAAATGTTATTTTATTTACAAATGATAATTAAATCAATCAATTATAATATAAAGATATACAGAATAAATCTATTTATAGAAAAATTATTTAATTCCTACCGGGATTCGAACGTGGACCTTTTCCTATCCAAATATTTTTTCAGCATATCTTTCTAATCGATTAAATTAATTTGTATTAAAAATACCGCAGAGCTATGTTCTGAAATTGTTACTTCACAACAAAAATATGTTTTCATTAAAAATAATAAATAATATCACATTTAAGAAAACATATATTTGTATATATTATTGAAATACTGAAATACTGACACATAGTTTACGTAAACATTCATATAATGTATTAATTATAAAGATATGCATATAAAATCAATTTTATCGAAAAATATTGTTTTTGCACTACTGGGATTCGAACCTGGATCTTTATTTCAAATATGCTACAGCGCCAGTGTCTATCGTGAAAAATTTTCGAACCTATATATATTACACTTTTTCAAATAAATACATCTGTCGTTCCATTATTCGAAAGTCATCTACATTGTATAATTACAACTTCACAATAAGAATGCGTTCTCCTTAATACCTTAAAAATACTACCAATATTGTATTAGGTACTGTAGGGATACGTTTCTTCATTTTCTAGAATTACTTCTTTTTTACAGCACTCGCATGACAAATGAAACAGATCGCTGTAAGTTATAGATCGTGTGTTGATCATTTTAAGAAAAGATTTAGAAAGTGTGGCGAAATGTGGTCATCAAGTTCTTTCGGACCGCTGCGACATTCAATTATTGTGATTGATCGGTGAACCACAGGGATTCTTAGAGACTCCACTAAGAGCTGCAATGTACGGCAAATAAAAACATTTGAATTTACTTGTATTGGACCAATGGTTGTCGTTAGACGCCTTACTTTCCAGCCTAGCGATAGCGCGGCGAGCGATCTTCGTCAGCTGAGGAACCGTTAGCGATCGCGGATCTGCCTGTACCACTTCTCTGTGACTGGTGGATCCAGTGACCTCACACACACTGCAATAGCTCTATGGTTTATGGCCGGCGTAGTCGCCTGGAGACGGGAGGTACATTAGCTACAAAGCGCTTAATGCATGTTAACATTGTTACAATTTTATAGGGTGCCTTGCTCGTTTTTTTTTTGTGTTGTCCATGGTGAAAGGGTTGGTTAACATTTTATAAATGGATTCCTAATTTACAAATTTAAATGCAAATTTTATTTATGTCGTTTTTATTATATTTTGTAGTAACGGGGGGCAGTGGCGTAACTACAAAAATGGATGTAAGAATGGTGACACGCGATTTTTTCACGAACAAAATGTGTCTCCTGTATTAGTTATACTTTCATGAAAATACATAAAATATTTTTCTGTGCGTGAAACGCAATGAGATCCGAAACGTCGCGCGTCGGTTAGAAAGGACAAATATACACGGCAAATTAACCCAGAAAACTAGACACATGATTTTGAACTGCTGTGAAAACCTGAGAACATTTTAAAATTGTATTTCTAGGTATTTTTATACACTTGCAAGGGAACAAAAACTCTTGGAAAGAACTTTAATTTTACAGTGATAGTCTAGTCCCAAACCTAACGCATTAGTGTAGAACAGGCTACTGTATACATCAACAATATTTTCACGCGTTCTTGTAATACATTTTTAAATTTTATAATGTTTATCGTAGGCCCCAATGTACCACATTGGCTGCATTGGAGCAGTTACGCCACTGACGGGGACATGATTAATTATCTGTCATCATTGACAGGTTACTTGCAATAATTGAAAAATGTCGGGTATTTTTAAATTCTGTAACACGTTACTATGTTACAGTATGCTCAAACGTCTAAGTCTGGCGCAGTCAGCTTTTTGTATCGTCTATTATTTGTATTAAAATAATTAGTACAGAAAAGAATAATTCGACATCGTTACACAAATTGCTTTTAAGGCACCTAAATATATGAGAACTTAAAATGTATGATAAATGGAACACTACATCCAAGACGACTTGCTAGACGTCCAGAAAGTCATAGAAATATATGAAAATAGATGGATACGTAATATTATTATGGATACCTACTATCCTATTTGTATGTGTGCGTATAACGATTTGTATACGTAATGTCAAAATAATAATAAGCTTTTTTGAGATATTTCGTGTGATGGTATTAGCAGTGATGGGCGCTTTTATGTATCAGCGTATGATGCTGTGTCTCGCAATGTTTCATATCCTCAGTCACTCAATTTTCGATCGTGGATCTACGCTGCGGTGGGAAGTTGGCTAACAAAATATCAAGCAAGTATTCGTACTTCATCATTTAAATTCTTAAAACATGGGGTGGTCCATGGAGCATTCTTTTATGTTAAATATTGAAATTTGGAGTAGAACCTAACCATGGAAGGACTTTTTGTCGTTGATGGATCGGTTCGCTCATCTAAATAGTTCATATAAACACGATATTTTTTCTACAGCTATTCCTCTCGGTGGAGATGTTATTTACTGATTATATTTTAGATGCTGTTGGTATAGCAGAAGAGAAAAAAATGAAAAAATAAAAATAGGAAAAATAATACAATTTTACTAGATTTATATTATTTGAAATACTTATCTACATGTATATTATTATATATTGGGCCAAAAATGGCATTCACTGGGTAGCCAAGACATAAACCGATTTACTGTATTGCTATAATCTGCCGTCAAACGCTCGGCAGTCAAGGCGGGTATTTGTTTGCATTAATTAGTTAGATTGTATTATCGTTAAATAGTTTCCTATTTTTGATAATATTATTTTTATAATTCTTTTAAAGCTGTCAGCTTTTAAAATGACTCAATGGCGTTTAATTGAGTTCGTGACTGTATTACTTTGCAAAATAACCTAAATTTGTTTTATATGTAGTGCTGTGCTAATAAACTATATTTTAATGTAGAAACATGTAAACAAATAAGATTCAATAGAAGTGAAAATCAACTCCTTTTTCTACACAGCATTACAGCATATTGATCTCAGTATGCGGGACTTGGGTGTGTTCTTTGACGAAAAATTGTCAATGATACAATGAAATTTGCATCAAGGCGATGAAATCCGTAAGATTTGTGTTAAGGACAGCCAAAAACTTTAACTCGCTGCGCTCTCTAACAACTTTGTATACATCTATTGTAAGAAGTACGCTGGGATTTAACTACACTCTGCGGTCTCCCAACTATGGCACACATATTATAAAAATCGAAAGAGTACAACAGAAATTTCTAAGATTTATCAATTTTAAATTGCGTATTCCGATAGAAAACATAAATTACGATTATTTAATGAGTCTACTTCATTTGAAAAAATTAGCTTGGAGAAGAGATGTGAGCGATATAGTATTTCTATATAAAATGATCAAAAGCATTTTTGACTGCCCAGAGTTGATACAAATGGTTTCGTATAAAGTACCAATCAAACGAGGCAACATGAAGTGATCATTGTAGGTACATATAGAAATAATTATGCTGTTAACTCTCCAATATCGCGGATGCATCGGCTTGGTAACAAGTTGCCCAGAGTTGATACAAATGGTTTTGTATAAAGTACCAACTCAAACGAGACAACACGAAGTCTTCTCCGCAGGTACACATAAAAAATGATGTTAACAAGTTGAATTTCGTTTTTTGTTGCAGGAGCATACTTGAATTGAAGAAATATTTGTACGTAAATTATACTTAGTTTTTTTTATGTTATATTGGAATGTAATATTAAAAATGTACTTTTATATTTAAATTAAATAGATTTTTATTCTTATGTAAAAGCCCACAAGCGCGTTCATGGAAATTAATAAAATGTGTCGATCTGTTCATTTTTGACCTACACTTAAATATCAAGACGAGTAATTTTTTTAAACCTGCCGTAGTAAGTGCAACTTATTTCTTCCAAAAAATGTGTGCCGATCTCTTAGCGTCCAGCCTCCCGAGGAAGAGTGTCTCCGAAAAACGAAAGTGGCTCGTCTGCGACTTGGCGCCAAGCAGATGAAGTCAGCCCGGATGCAATCAAATGATTTGTGTTTTAAAGACAAGTGTTCGGTACAATCGCTCGCTGATCCCAGCTATTGAGGGCAGACCGTTTCAAGCCACGCACCTATAAGTAAATATGCGCTTTGTTGATCAAATTTAGAACATAATCATAAAGGTGATAGCTACGATTTGATTGTAGAATTGCGCGTATCACATTATGTAGTAGCCAGAACAACGCTGTATATATCAGAGGTGAAGTCTACTCCATCCCACACAATAAACTATGAGTAATGTCTTGTGTTTATTATGTTACCTCTGTTAGAACAAAAATATGTATATCAATATATAAATAAATAAATAAATTCTGATACAAATTAAAAGCATCAGTTAGAAAGATATACCTACATATAAATAAAATCAATTTATCAAAAAATATTTAAGCTGCCATCGGGATTTGAACTTCTTCTCTAGAACTCTAGAAGCGCGCTGACCAATTACACCATATCCGCCTAATAAATTGACGACGAATTTTCGAACTTTTTATGGCAGCTATTTAAAATTGATACATCTTGTATCGCACAGAATTGCGAGGTCGCAGTAGGGGCGCCATATAATTGAGATGATAAGATGCGTGTCAGTAATTTATAGGTGTAGATATCAGGGAAACAAAATACGCTTTAGTAAAACGTCACAGCGGCGGCCTGTCGCCGAGTAGGTACTTGCAAATATGACTGTATGTATTGTAAGCCATTCTCGATTGTGTCGTGACGCCGTAGTGTACCGATATTGAACATCTTTTGTGTTTCATTTCTTTCGACCTCATCATCATCATTGCCGGTTGAGAGAAGCTGAGATCGGCGAATCACCATTGTCTACATTCATGTTTCGTGTATGAACTACATCTATTATTCCATTTTTTCCAGATAGGAGGAGTTCCTGGTTCGAATCCCAGTGGCAGCTGAAATATTTTTTCGATAAATCGATTTTATCTGTATGTAATTCTCGCATTTAATTTATATTAAAATATCACAGAACTATGTTCTAAAAAAACTACAACTTCACAGTAATAATATGTTCTCTTTAAAATATTATATATATATGTAGGGTTTTTACGCCAATATTTATACGACGGAATTTTATATGCAAGCATACGACAAAACAGGTATAGGAGTGTTAGCGCGTTATATGCCAAGCATTTATAACATACGACAAAACACTTATAGGAGTGGTAGCGCGTTATATGCCAATCATTTGTACGATGGTATACTTTTTATGACAATACGTATACTGTAACAATCCACAGACCACTATGGAGATTTTTATAGTAGATAAGTTCAGTTCTAGAGTTTTTATGAAAACGGTAAGATAGTATAACGAAAGATTGAGTTTGTAGTAAGCCATATTATGGACTCAAACGACATCTAGTGACGGCGGTAGATATCACGTCACTATCACTTTTTTGTCGGACTCGAGTCTGTCGACCGTCTAATACAATTTAGTAAATATATTCAGAGTATCTCAAGCAAGTACGTTTTCTGTTCACACCTAATGTGTAAATATTTATTCTTAATTGTCAAACCAAGGTAAATACTAGTGTAATTTGAACACGAATGATGGGCCGACTGTCATAGATATATAATGGGCGATTATGAGCTAGAGTTAATTAGAATAAAGAGTGAAAAGTAAAGTTGACTCGCGGTGATTACAACCCTACAACGCCACGAGCCCACGGCACTGAAAATATATTGCAAAGCTGAGCAGTTGCGGTTAAGGCTGAAACAATCTGTTTTCATAATTATTAACGATGTAGGTCAAACAGAGAACAATTTTTTACCCCTATTCGAGGTGGTTTCGGGGTTGTTTTTTGTCACTTGAAGGGTTTTATTTAACTACTGCACATTAATTATGTTTTTTATGAAAGGCAATATATAAGATTTAGTACACCCGCATCGTAAATTAATTTATATTAGTGTTTTAAACGTGGCGTTATATCTACAAGACTATAATAAAATGAATATGTAATTTTATACACATACGATACCATTTGTGTTTTGTCAGTTGTTGTAACTCAGAATATTGAAAATGTTCAGGAGAATGAGAATAGTTTCATATTCATTTTTAAAATATAACAATATTTTGAAAAAACTGTTTTATCGTCAGAGCGGACGCGCACTGTTTGATATAAATAAAATAATACATACATATATAATGTATGCAATCAACTGCTGGACAGGGGCGTGACCTTGATTGAAGCGGGGGTAGAATATGTTTTTGTGGTTCGAAATGAATATTTGTAAATTTATAAAGCGAGGAAACTTGCCACTACGCTGCCGAAAAAAATAGCCTACGTATTAAGATAAATATTAGTTAGTTACATATACAGTGAAATCTCAATAGATCGTTCCTCGAATAATCGTTTTCCCGCATGTATCGTTTATTTATTTCAGTCCCGAATTAATTTCATACAAAACACCCAAAAATAGGTCGCATGGATCGTTTAACCGCATTAATCGTTTAAAGTACGTTGCATACTTTGCAGCTAAATGCTTAATGATGCTTTATATAACAATGCTTTCGACTAACGGCATGGGTGATGTGATGAGTAGAACATTCGAGAAAGAGAGATATATATATATATATATATATAATGCTGCTACTGACTGCCGTTTGACATTATACAATACAAAGAATTTTATTTTTATTTAAACAATATATATATAAATATCTTTTTTAGAATATTTATGTATTAAACATTTAAGTATGAAAAATGTAACTTTTTTCTATATTCCCGCATTCACAGTTTATTTTAACAGGTTCCTTCAAAAACGATAGATAGAGGTTTCACTGTATATATTCAGTAAAAATCTCAGTCCAATTCTGTGTCAGTGATGGAAGATATATTTTTAGGAAATAAATGTAAAAAAACAACATAAGTAACGAATTGTTAGTTTTTGGTAAAAAAATCTACCTGAAAAACCATATTTAATGTCAAAATTGTAACATCCAGAGAGCAATATTTTTTCAAATCCAGTCAAGTGACGTGTGCCAGACAATTATAAAATAATAATTTTCGAAATACGCGTGCATGACTTACGCCCCCAGGTCATTATTAAAAGTGTGACGTACAAGCGGAAATATATTTATGTAGATGCCAAAATTCTGTATTTTTGTAAATAATTCTAGAACATTCTTAAAAAATAAAAATGCGAAAAGATTTCGCGCGAAAATGATTGTTGATTGTTTCGAGAACGAGAGATGTAATCGCTTTTCGAGAGAACTTTTATTCAAAAAGCATTTCCCCCCGGTTTTGTTGTGACCTAAATCCGAAAGCGCGAACGACTCAAAAATAAAAACCGAGTGCTGTTGTAGTGCTGGAGCTGGAGTGGGATTCAGACGATGCGGTCCTCGGACCATATTCAGAGTTGCGCACAGCTCGGGCTCCGGGCCGACTGGCGAAACAATGGCGCTTCGTTAAGGCTCCAATTAAAGTCGCGTGCGCCGAAGACAAAACGTTGTGGTGGTGTGCGATAAATTAGATCTCGATTTGAAAGCTTCATATAAACGCATACGAAACAATTGTTCATCAAATCAAAAAAATCTATCAATCGAATAAATATTTAGTTAAATTTTCAAAGAAAGAATAAACTTTGTGGCTTGACATTATAATTAAATAATATAATGTTTAGTTTTGTACCACTTTATGATGTCCATATACTAGTATATACAAATATCAATTAGTTTCGGATAGACTAACCAAATACAGACATTTACATAAAAGATTAAGAAATTAAAAGAAGAGAAGAGCAGTATATCAGAGTGGGACAGTGTATCAGCTATGGGGTGGGAGGGAAGGATATGGGTTACACGGGAATAACTTTAAATTCAGACTATTGGATAAGTTTATTTCTTTATTTAGTATTTGACAATCATTAATAATTGATGTTTTTAAATTATTAAGGCGCAAACTTATTCCATTTTTATGTAAAAATTGTACCCCTGTATTTCTATTAAACGTGTGGTCAGAATTAATTAATTAAGTGTTCGGCAAATTCTGAATTTACCGAACTACCGGGATTCGAACCTGGACCTCTTCCTATTCGGAGAAGCGCGTTCGCCATTTCACTATAGAAATCAAACTTGTATTCTGTTATCTTTCCAATCGATACATCTATTATTCCATTTTTAAAAGTAATCAACTTTATTTTGCGGTGAATCTCAAATACCTTTAATGTAAGGGGATCGTTGGAGATAAGGCATTACTGTATCGTGTACATGTTTTAAAGTAATGTTCCTTCTAATTTTGGATCAAGGTGTGCGCATCTATTGTGCAATTTTGATGAAGTAATGCTATTATTTGTGCGCTGGGAGAGAAAATAAAAAAAATATATCATACCAATATAGGGCTACTGCGAGGGCCTGGCTTGAATTATTAATAATGATTAGGAGAACACATTCTTATTGTGAAGTTGTAATTATTCAGAACAGACGGTCTGTGATATTTTAAATATGAATTAAATATATTAATTAGAAAGATATACATATAAAATCAATTCTATCGAAAAATATTGTTGTTGCGCTACCGGGATTCGAACCTGGATCTCTTTTCTTACCGGGGAAGGTGCATTATCCAACTATGCTATAGCGATAATATTTTTAGCGACAAATTTTCGAACCTATGTGTTATCTTTTTGATATTAATACATTTAATAGTTCCATTATTTGAAAGAGCCATCTACCTTATTTTATTTACAGAATCTCAAATATCACAGACTTATGTTCTGAATAATTATAACTTCACAAAAAGAATGTGTTCTCCTAATAATAAAGTTGAATCAATGTGTCCAAAATTTAATAAAAATGAATTGATAATTCTGGCGTCTGCTATCAGATTACTCAAAGGTATTACATATTAGACAAATTTTGTGTCCACCTAAATGTAACTGTACATTTTTTTAATGTAATAATGTAATACGTATTTTTTTGATTACTAATTTTAAACAATCTTCAAGAATAACTGCAATACAATTGAAAAGTGACATTAAAGAAGTCTACTATCATTAAGGAGAACACATTCTTATTGTGAAGTTGTAATTATTTAGAACATAGGTCTGTGATGTTTTAAATACTAATTTAATATATTAATTAGAAGGGTACATGCATTTTATAATCAATTTTATGGAAAAATATTGTCGTTGCGCTACCGAGATTCGAACCTGGATCTCTTTCCAATCCGGGGATGGTGCATTATCAACTATTTACCATTTCAAATAATGGAACGATAGACGTATTAATTTGAAAAGTGTAACATGTGGATTTGGAAATTTGTCGTCAAAATTACTGTGTGCTGTAGCATAGTTGGTAATGCACCATCCCCGGATCGGAAAAGAGATCCAGGTTCGAAACGTAAAATAGATTTTACATGTATATCTTTCTAATTAATACATTTAATTAGTATTTAAGTCTACTATCGCCCACATTAACTTTCGAAAAGTTGGTTGGTCCGGAATGTTTGTCAAATAAACCTGATTGATGATCGTCCTAATGGGAAACGTGTACACGACGGAAAAAATACCGATTCAATTAAGTCTGTGCGTCCATCACTGCTTTCGTTCGTGATGTCTTGGTGAATTTGGCCAGGGGAACAATGGTTAGCTCGTGACGATTCGCCGTGACATTTGAACTTTCGTATTCGCGTCAATGGCTCGTTTTCCGGGTTAAGTTTTTAATGTTTTCGTTCTACATTTGTTTAGGCGGTGAAATTTCGAACAAGTCGGAATCTGAAGGCATTATTTGCCGCCGGAGCGTTGTGGTCTAACTCAATTATCTACACAATCTCATGCTAATATTCCGAGCGTGGTCGAAACGGTTTCGGTGAACCACTTTTGTATTCTTCGGGCCTATCTGTATGAATTTTATGTAAGAATTGTATGTTTCGTGCGCCTACAGATAGATCTGTTCCAAAATTCACGAGACGAAGCAAGATCGATTTAATTTCAACACTGTGTTGAATTTGTACAACGGTATCGTAATTTACAATTCGGGATGTATTATTGGGAAAGTAAATTTATAATTAATATTGGTCGAAAGTGTCGGTACCTAAGAGGCGAAAGTGTGACAAATTATATTTTTATACAGAAATATCAATGATATCAGCATACCGACTATCAACGCACACTCTAAGCGTCAGCGCTAAGCAAAGTGAAAATCCTCATGAGCGGTTTTTTTACACCGATTGTTTTAATGTATGATTTATGTATTAAAAATTATAATTATACAATCAGATATCTCATAGAGATAAAGCAATTTTTTATTATATTTAATGGAAAATATATGAAAGTATGGGGTAATTGCAGGACCTACGACCATATATATATAATATTCACCAATTCTCACCCCACATTTATCAAATTTTTGAAAGTTATATATATGTGAGCCAGCCGAAGACAGGTCGTAAGCCCCATAATTAATTACCCCATACTTCCATACATTTTCCATTAAAATAATAAAAAATATCTCTATGAGATTTCTGATATTTGATTAATAAAAGTGCCTTTATAGGTAAAAATCCATAAGTTGTGTGTTTTTGGACATGTACGTACGTATATATGGCTAATAATTATATATACATAATTGTATTTAAGAGATCATTAGGTATAAGTATAACATAATATTAAATTTATCGATTGATCTAAAAAAACTCCATAAGATTGTACTCTCATCTGTGCCTGCAATATTGTCTCGTAAAAAAACATTAATTGGTAGTTTTTTTATCAGATTATAAATGGTAGACGTATTGTGTTGATAGGCGATTGATTAAGGAGTGTGTTATCCTCCAGCTCTTGCCTACTATCGTCGCACGGTGGTCCATAAATGATCGGTGCCAGAAATCTACCGTATCAATTACGCACTAACAGTATTGGTACCTGAAATCCACCCGCACCCATTACGCACTAACAGTATTGGTACCTGAAATCCACCGAACCCATTACGCACTAACAGTATCGGTACCAGAAATTCAATGAACCCATGAATCCTATTAATTCAGATGACAAATCGTAAGAGCGAGGCGTTTTAAGCGCCATTATTAAGTATATAAGTCTCTGTGTGGGCAAAATAATTTTATTCACTGCCATATTTTTACAAAAATCTTATCGATCACGCAATCAAACCGTCTTCGTTCAAATAGAAAGTGATTTAATTATAAATGGTGACTAATTTTGTGAATAATATTAATATTAATAGTGTTGCGATTATTATGGCGATGAATAATAATATCGTATAGCTGTTGTGTTTCAAGGAAAAAAAATGAACTCGCATCGCTAAGGTCAAAGTGATTTGCACGAATGAACAATATTAGCATTTCTACAAACATTAAATGAAATGTGTTATGGGAAAATATGCATAAAATAGAGAAATTCGATTGTTTCATAGGCGTTTTAAATATTTATTACTTTCAGTAATTAAAACAAGTATTTTGTTTATAATAAAAATTGAGGTAGATATATTTTAAAATTATTTTCATCGAGTTTTTTGAATTGATATATTTTTCGAAAAGTAAGAATTCTACAGAAAATACACAATTGCTGCTGACAGATATGAATTATTTTCGTTATATAGCGCGTGACGTCACTACGTTTATAATCTATATGTATAATTTGCCCGTTCTGCATTCAACTTACACCCTTTAGTTGATCGAAACCAAATTTTGCATTGTCACACTTTAGGATCCTGCGCAAAATATAGGTATCCTCTTCCTGCTTGACCATCCTACCTCCTCGCTATGAATAAATGCGTTATTGAATGTCGTCCGTTCTAAATTTTACAAATTTTGCAACGCTACTCTTTAGGGACTGCGCAAAAGAAAGGCACCCTCCTCCCCCGTGGACTTAACTGAATTTCGGGAACGCACTGCTAGCAAATTACACTTTCCAATTTATATCCTCGTAATATTTCTACAGCATTTACGTAGTTTTTTAATTGATAATTTTACGTCGACCGTTTTCAATACCACCATATCTTTTCAAGGTGGATCTGACTAATCCATAAAATAAATATAAAAGTACTTAACACCAAAGAATTCCCCAATTCAATTTCATGTCTATATTTCCCACCCACTGCGATTGGGGTCACGCCCCCGTCCGACAGTTAATTTATTTACTTATTTATTATATAAATTAGTTGGTGTTCATCCGTCTTGACGACGATGCAGTAGTATCGAAACTGGTCGGCGTAAAAAAAATAAAATTAAGTACTTTATACAATTTTGTTATTTTAGAAATGATTTCTCAATCCATTATATTGTTAATTAAATGTATTGGTTAATAAGTTTTTTGATAATGAAAAACAAAATTTTAATAATCCTTTACTCAATTTATAATATAATATATATATTGCGCCGCCCTTCTTTATTTTTCTATATATCCTCACGAATGATAGTATTTTCGCAATTTTTATCTTTACGAGCATTGTATATATTTTTTGTATAATTATAACATTCGTTTTTAATTTAATTTAAAAAAATTCGCTTTCTCACTTGTAAACTTTGTATTTCGCATCGGATTTGTTTTGATCGGTTACATGTTTTTAGTAATCTACAAAAGGTTCTATGCATATTTCAGTCACCCTTCGATTTCTTTAAAGCCTTTCTTAAAACAATCATTTTGAAATTTTGTTTGTGGCCGTTGTGTTATTGGATCAAATGTCGCATGGATCAATGGTCTGCTGGAGCTTTAGTCGGCCGGATATTTTGTCGTGGACAAAATGCCAAGTGCCAAATGTCCGCGGAGCTTTTAAAGTGACACGCATATTGTACAAACGAATTTTTTTGTTTTCCACTATCACATTTTCTCAGAAATTTCCTTGGCATAGATATAGATAAGTATTATTATACTAGATAGTAGTGACTACTGCCAATGAAATCATTACTAAACAGGACTCAAAAAAATCTATTAAATTCGGGTCGCAGTGACTCGCGGGCCGTGAAAAATCTCATTTCAATAACCGGTTGGGGCCGTAGTAAAAATAATAATTAAAAGTGACACCGTCCTAACAAAGCGCGAGAATCGTTTACTTTCCATGTTTTTTTTTGGTCTTCGGCCCATTATCATTTTACTTTCACGTCAGTTTTTTATGGCGTCATCAGATCAGAAAGCGAGTCGCTAATCGGGTATTCCTGAGTCCGGAGACCAATGGTACCCTTGAATACCAGTACCCAAGCATCTACTTTTTTTTTTTTTTTTTTATATTTAGCGGTCATTATTTTATTTGGAACATGTCAAAAGAGTTGGACAATAGACCAGTGCTCCCTCTACGTTACATGGATGCGCTACCTACATTGATGTCTTCAACATTTCAAATGTACAATTTGTACTCTGTATTCGTCTGGTTCGATATTCGTCACATTTTGATGACGAACAAGTGTTTCCATATTCGTTAATATTTTCTATATTTGTCACTTCGACCGCCCGGCAATGCTGTCTGACTGGGCCAAAACACAGAATATGGTCGAAAAGTAGTACCCAAATGTTGCCATAGTTAACCAAAACATAAATGGAATCAATGTTTACGAAATCTTAATGCGTTTTGCCTTTGACGAGTTTTGGTTTTATAAAATATATTAGTTTGTCAATTTGCCCTAAAACAGGCTTGCCTAGTTGGGCGATGTATTTAAATGTGAGTAAATATGATATATTTTGAAAGAAAAAATCAACTACAATACTATTATATTAATGACAACAAAGAAATAATCAATGCTATCAAAAAATACTTTAAAGATGAACATGTATCCCGAAAATCATAATATTTTTATATCGTTATCATAAATATATTGCATTTTATTTTATTATAAGCTAGTTATTGTAAACAATAATTATTAATATGTAATCTTTTTCTCTGTATTGTATTGTATCATTGTAATTATAACAGATTAATAAAAAATAAAAAAAGTGGTAATGTGAAATAGGCAACATTGGGAAAGTTCTTAGTTAAATGGAGTGCTACTGAATCATCGGTAAACGAAAACCACCACCAGAATTAGAGTTACCTGATGTTTAAATTGTCTCCTAAATATTAGTAACTTTCCTCCTCTTCCGCTCCTACCATCATGTCTCCTTAGTACAATAAAGGTAAAGTTTTTACATAAAATTAATTCATTTGTGTACTATTTTTGGGGGCTGGGAACGAATTCACTGAATTTCAGTTATTCGTTATGGGAAAAACTGTTTCTGTATTCGTCAGGCCCTCAGGAACGGATTAATGACGAATATAGAGGTTCCATTGTATATCGCATATGACGTCGGAAAGGTCACGAGTGAAAAAATCAAAGGTTAAAGGTCGAAGCTAGTTACAGGAATTAGGGAATTAAAAAGGTACGAAAATATAAATTATTAGTTTCTTCAAAATAGTTCATTATAATACGTGTCGTATTCTCACTATTTTTAAATGAATTAAATGCTTGTACTATGATGACAAGATTAAACTTGTCAGTCTTCTGGAATGAGGCTCGAACCCCCGACCGCTGGATAACTAGGTGCGTGTCCAAACCGCTAGACCGAGAAGCGAGCATTACAAGCCCAGTTGGGATGTGAGCAGTATCCGCGGTCGCGCAGTCGTGCAGTTGGTGAAATATTGTCGCGCAATACTTGCGAAATGCTCGCGAATAACTCTCCTCGCATCATTCTGATAAAATAAATAAACATTTTTAAAAACGAGTATTAACTATGACATTTGTTTCCAAGAATTTTAGGTATTTTTTTAAAGTGATATCCGTGTGTTTGGGACCTCTTATCAAAATATTTTAGGAGTTCGGTACCTAATAAAGTATATTGTTTATTGTATTAGAGAGCTGAAACTATTGACTTCTAAAATATTCAGTTCATTGTATGTAGACTTGGAGTATAATAAAAGTGTAATTTTCAGGATTTTATTATTTTATGAATTTATTTATGCATTCTTTTTCGCATTCGCAGATCAGCTTATTTTTAGTCTATATATCCACATCTCAGATGCATCGATTGTTTCAGTGTCCATCGAACCATTCTCATTCGCAAATTTGACTTTAGAACATGGCCGCACAATACTTTCTTCATGCGGCTTGAGTTTGTTCCCCATCCCAGGTAGACTATTCTAATTACTCTTATTCCGTCTGTGTGCACTCCGCCTTCATTAATTTCGTTTTGTTTGCTAAATGATCATCCATAAAAATATTGCGCTTCCCCGTCTATGTCTGTGACTTTCTGGATGTGGCGGCTTTGGTAGTGTCATTTGTGGCTGTAAAGTGCTTGCTTAAACGCCCAAACATGCAAACTGAACGGGTTTTAAATATCTCTAGATTGAGATGACTTTTTTATTTTATTTTTTATATTCAATAACAGTACGTAAATATATATTCTATTTGAAATAAAGTATACATTGTCTTTATTACGAGTAAGATAAAACATACACGAAATCTGTTATCTTTTCTTATCCATACTGTCTATGCTATACCATAGAACAAGGCATATTATATATTTTGTCTTAAAGTCTACTAATAAAATTAACGCGTGTGTTTTGACATTATTGGAAAAAGCAAACAAAATTGAAATATTTAATTAACGTCGACTTATTGAAGAGAAAAATGATTTTGATATTTATTAATTTAAAAATATATGTTAACAACATTGTACCCAATGTAATCATTCATTTTGTTGATCTCATCTCCTTTTACAGTTGACCTTCATCGTCTCGGTCCGCCGAGGTGATCTCAACATGGTTCCAATATTTATTAAGTCCCTGGTTTCACTTCCAATGTGCATGGTTAATATTCATTATCAAGCTTCTGACTTAAAGGTATTAAAATCCAATTAATACATGTCCTAACCGTAGTTGTTGAGATTTCTCTAAACGAATTCATAGAAGCTGGATATTCATTATATTCAAATGATTTTTTCATGACTACCTGTTTAAACAAGAATAAAAATTTAGAATCATCATTGCACTGTAGGATCTTTAACAGTATATGTAAAGCACAAAAAACAATTCTCAAGGTAATAATTGGTCGTCCCTTTAGATATCCATCAGACCTTATATTTAAAGAGTACAATGTCCTTGATATAAGACAAATCTTTATGTTGAGACTCGTTCAATATTTCCATACTAACAACAACTCTCCCCAAGCAATAAATCATGGACACAACACTAGACAAACAACAAACATCTACACACCAGTTCCGAGAGCAACAACGACATTTCATCAAAGATTCTACATGTTCCTAGCTCCGAAACTATACAATACACTCAGTACCAACTGGAAATCGTACAATTCCTATAAGATTACACAAATATGGACCCAATATGATTCAATCAGGTAGAGATGAATCAGAAGAATGGATATCCAACAATTTAATATAATGTATACAATTCTTTTACTAATAACTCACTAGTCCTTCAACACTCCCACTCCACATATTTTTATTGTATTTTTATTTTATTCTTACTTTTTTATTCATATTTGATTTATCTTTTTATTCCAAACAACAGCACGAAAAAAAAAAACTGGCTACTTTAACACAGACTTTAGTCTAGCAAAGTAGCCAGGACAACGCTGTATATATCAGAGGTGAAGTCTACTCCATCCCACACAATAAACTATGTATTATGTATGTTTATTATGTATCCACCTCTGTTAGTACAAAAATATGGATGTCAAAATATATATAAATAAATAAATATAAATATCAACCCGCATAAAAAGTATTGTTTAATTTACTATTAGTTTCTGGTGCTCAACTCATCAAAAGCTTGTTTATTATTCTGCATAATTTGATGCAAAATTAATAATGAAACCGAATTCAATGCCCTATCCGTTCAACGAACGTTGACTATCATGACTTTATTTACTGTGGCTCGGAAAAGCTCTAAGTTCTTCTAACATTAAATAAATGCCAACCTGGCGGCGAATGAGTAGGACCATACAGAAGCTTTTGCTTATCGATGGCTCTGGGTGAGCGGTGGGTTTGCTCTTATAGTCATGGGGTTCTCCTTCTTCCAGGGCCCCGACTTCCAGCAATCTTTCCCTGTATTAGATGACATATATATTTTTGTTCGAACAGGGGTGAATATATTATAACATAATAAACATAAGACATAATTAATACTCGTAGTTTATTGTGTGGGATGGAGTAGACTTCACCTCTGATATATACAGCGTTGTCCTGGCTACTTTGCTAGATTGAAGTCTGTGTTAAAGTAGCCAGTTTTTTTTACGTACTGTTGTGGTGTTATTTAAATCATCGACAGGAATAAAAAGAGAAATAAAAAAAAAATGTATAAAAAAGTAAAATATATGTAGAGGTAGGACTAGTGAATTGTTAGTGTAGGTATTGTATAAATTATGTTAGAATGTTGGATAGCCATGCTTCTGATTCATCTCCACCTGATTGGATCATATATTGGGTCCATATTTGTGTAATATTATTGGAATTAAACGATTTCCAGTTGGTACTGAGTGTGTTGTACAGTTTCGGAGCTAAGAACATGTAGAATCTTTGATAAAATGTCGTTGTTGCTCTCGGAACTGGTGTGTAGATGTTCATTGTTTGTCTTGTGTTGTGATGTCTGAGATATTGAAGTTTTCGGATTTTGTTTGTTATTGTTTTAATTAAACATCTTCATTCGTAACTCTGACTCTATCGATCCAGCTTATTTTAAGCATTCTTCTATAGATCCACATCTCAAATGCCTCAAGTCGCCTTATCGTTTCTTCGGTAAGTGTCCACGCTTCCATTCCAAGTTAATACAGACTATAAAATACACTTTAAAATGATATTACCATGAACACGAGGAGATAAAACATTCATGAAAAAAAATAGAGGTTTAAATTCAGAAAACAAAAAATGCAAATATTTTTCTACCGAGCTATTACGAATTCGTGCAGAGTTTATTAACTACGTATGTTGATTTACAAATATGTAAAGGGATGGAATATGAGTTCTCTAAATAATTGGCGTATTTCTCACACCCTACAGGGATTAAATCAGCGAATTCAGCAAACGAAATTCCCCATGATGGACGAACGTGAATGACGAATTTAACCTATTCACCCGACAACCGTATTATTTATGGGAAATGAAATCGATAACACAGAGGAAGGCAGTGTTTACAAACGGAGTCAGTCCACTTGTAGAACTATTCAAATGGGCCTGGCTCATACTGGTTATACCAGCGCGCTGATTCCACCGTACCTGGCTCCGCGGAACCGGTTTGTGACTCGTAGTACGAGGATATGTAAATAATGAAAATCATCAATGGAGACAATTTTGATGCTGTCAAAACAAGAATATCAGTTGAAGTGAGAATGCTCGTTATTTACATAATGAAATAACGTAAATATAGAACTACACAGGATACGAACAGAGAATTAATATTTGTTGGTAAATATCTATCTGGGATACGGTTAAATTAGTAACAGTAATGTTTGTAAGACTGCTAAAGTTGAACGTTCAGTTTTACATTGTATTTATATACTATTGTAGGGGTTGTGGATGTGACTGAAGCCCCTAACCTCTTCTAGTCTCACGCGTGTTAGTGCATGTCGCTGTGTATACGGTGTGCGCGTGTGAATATTTATGTTTTGTCTAAAGCGAGGCGTCATAATGAAAGAGCACTTAAAAAGTTTACGTTTATTTGCTGGATGAATTATACAAAGATGGTTCGACGAGTATACAGTCCAATGAGCGTACGTAGTTGGATACTGGAGTGGTTCGCTCGAGATGTTGATGAAAGGACGGCCTACAGAGAAGTGGTCGCTAACTCCTAGTGAAGTGTCCGTTATGATGTATGGTGTCTGCTGATTGGTCAGTTTGGTTTTGGCCCTATATGGCTGTTAGGTGAGTCCCTACACGGCCGGCCATGTCTGTGGAGCGCGTGCAGGATCACCACACCATCTAATTGTATCTTGTTTTACTTTTTATATATTTTTTTTATACATTGAACATTACATTTTGTTTACTACTATACTGAAAAAGCACTGTCTGCTATAATACATATATCTGCTATAATAATATTGTAGTAGACAGGGCACCGAAATAAATGTCTTAATTTGCTGTAGTGTTTGATCCTAATATAACACTCATTGTACTATTTAATTACTATACTATACTATATAATTTTTATAGATATTTTAATTCCTTTCTTTTTCTTCTTTAGCGGCCTCGTGGAACTTAAAGCTAACGATCGTAATCACAATAGAGCGCCGTCTATCCAAAATTAATTCGGGTATGGGTGACACGATGGAGCATTAGATAGGTAGTTAGGCTGGACTGCGTAAATTGGAAATCTCTCTTTCTCTCTCTCTCTAATAGTGCGCTATCTATCCCTTGACAAGGCCATTGTTCGATATTTCACAGATAGTCGATCGCCGTACGCGTGTGAATGCTCTATTATGTTAACTATCTGTTCCCCCCCCCAACCTATTTGTGTTTCCGAAATTTCAGGTTCTACGCTTGGGTTATTACGTATTGATCCGTAAATCTTGCGTAATACTTTATTTTAAAAGACCTGCAACCTATTTCATGCTCTAAAGTGAGATACCAAACCTCACACCCATATAGAGCGATCAGTTATCAGTGACGTATATAGTTTAATCTTGAAAAATAACTTAGAGCGAAGTAATAAGAGATTCGTGATTTTATCCTGTTATTTATTTCTTATCGAATATCATTACTTCTGTCACATCTGTTCCCAGATTTACATAGTTTAACAGATTCAAAAACTTTATCTCTTACGACGACTATCGATCACTGTGATGGCGTCTAGATATTCTAATTAGAAATTCTAATTCATGAGAAAATTGTAGGCCGATTTTTGATAAACATTAAATTTTTCTTCTTTACTTTTAAATTTATCCATCGTATTTTTGGCCCACTATAGATTATTAATGATATTAAAGAAATACATCATACAAAATTTAGAAAATTTCATAATACATACAAATTGATAAATTGAAAGTAAAAATGTTCTCAGATTATCACAACCGCTCAGAATATTCCGTGTAGAGCTGTTTTTTGGCCTATCTTGTATCTCCGACCTCTAACACGGCATAATATCACAGAAAATATCAAAAGTAAGTGTGTAATAAATACAAGTTTGTCGAGAAAGAGAACACTTTTAATTTTAAATGTAAAAAAAAATGTCTCATCTAAAGTTCTGTTTGCTCTTCAATGGATACAAATATAATTATACGTTTTAAAAATCAACCGAAAAGATTACAGAACATAATTAGAAATTTGTCAAAAATGTATTCTAAATATGAATTAAATACATTAATTAGAAAAATATACATATAAAATCTATTTTATCGAAAAATATTGTTTTTGTGCCACCGGGATTCAAACCTGGATCTCTTTCCAAACCGGGGAAGGTGCATTATCCAACTCTATCTTATATCTGTATCTTTCTAATTAATACATTTAATTCATATTTAAAATATCACATATATATATATATATATATGTTCTGAATAATTACAACTTCACAATAAGAATGTGTTCTCCTAAAAAATGTATTCGGTTGATTTTCTAAATACGGCAGCACACTACATCAACTATATTGGCTCTGATTCCCTGAAAGAATTAAATTCAAATTGTGCTGGTTGATATACAAGGCAACACACAACATGGCGCCTCTGTATCTTCAATAACTTTGTATCCTAGACAATTTGAATGGTAGACGTCGAACTTCAGGTTAGCCTCTACTACAGCCGCGAGTTGTAGAACCGACCAACCGTTGCCAGAAGCCTAAATTTAGTGAACAGATATTTGCGGTGGCAGGCCCAAAAGCGTGGAACTCTTTGCCCTCCGTCATAAGAAACAGTGCATCAGAGACTTTATTAGAAGAAACTAAAAACGCACCTTTTCAAAAAGTCATTTTCATGAGTGAAAATAACAATTTTTAATTTTAAAAACAAGATAATTGTAGAACTATAAACAGTTGATGTGTAAAGCTCCATTGAGGCTAAAGTTTTTACGAAAATGGCGCTATACAAATTATCCAATATTATTATTATTATTGATTTAGCGAAATCGGAAACGCGTTAGTTAGGAAAAGGTCCAGATTCGAATCCCCGGTAGCAACTAAATATTTTTTCGACAGATAAATTTTGTCTGTATATCTTTCTAATTGATTAATTTGATTTATGTCAAAGATACTTCAACTTCACAACAAAAATGTGTTTTTTATCGAAAATATTCAGATTTGATTTCATCATGTTTATTCTTATTTTGATAGTTGAGGCAGTTGCGTACAAGAATTCCATTTATTTGAGTAATGTTCCTCTCAGGTTTTACGACGCAACTCGGGGCGAAGTGGAATTTGAAGCAAATCTCCGCGTACTATGAGCCGCGGAACAATAATATTATAGTCCCGTATGTCATGCCATGAAGTGGGTTGTTAACACCGAACACGTGAGGACTGGCCTGCGCCAAGTTTTACATACATGGCACGCGGAACTAAGCGATGGCTTTCATTCATTCAATATACATTATTTCAAATGGTTATCAAATTAGGTTTATAAAGTTTTCGTAATAAAATAACAAAATCTCCGAATGAAAAAAATTTGAATATTACTTCGAATATTCTCATTGAGTTGACATATAACAACTTAACAACGGAACAATTAATAATCAAATTTGGTCCATAGATGGCGATGGTGCAGTAATACTCGAAGCTACTTTAACATATATATAACTTTCAAAAAAATTGTAGATTTGGAGATTGATAGGGTGAGAATGGTGGATTTATATAAAGTGATCACTTAAGGCAGCCGAAAACAGGTCGTAAGCCCTGTAATTACCCCATACGTCTATATATTTTCTATTAAATATAATAAAAATAGCGTCGTCTCTATGAGACATCTGATATTTTTTTATAAAAAAAAGTATTCGATTGGTAGAAAAATCTTTAATACAACTATAATAGAAATAAATAATTCTATCATTACACTTTTAAAATTAGCAATATTAACTTTATGGTTAATTTCATATTTTTATTTGTTATCTTTGTTTTAACTAGTAGTCCCATTCTAAAATTTTTTCCTAAAAATTATTCCGGTAAATTTGTATAAAGTAACAATTTGAGTTAGGTACTAAATTTATTTTTTAAATAATTGTTGTTTTTTTAAAAAATAGATTCTGGTAAAGAAACAATAATATATGTTTTTAGTCAGTTATGACATCCTGAAGAAAATGGTATTTTTCGAAACCGGTAGATGTTTTTAAACTCAATTAAGTGTTTAATAAAACAAAGATAACAAATAAAAATATAGTTCTATCATTAATTGATATGATAATTATTATTTTGGATAAACTAATATTGTACTTTTTTTTAAATTTCGAGAATAATTAATAACATTAAGCATTCTACTGGTTCTCCCTCGCACCTCTTGCGACCTGGACAGGGTGAACTGCTGTCGGACTGTGACCGAGTTCTGCAACTGCAACACATAAATGTGACGTCTACCCTCGCCTCTTGAGGGTACATGATTTCTACAGCTTCTCTCTGGCTGCCTTCTAAATTTAATGTGATAACAAAGCTTACGTCAAACTGTACAGGTATGGCTCTGATACAATGATAGCGGAGCCAATTTATGATGGTATTAAGATATTAATAGCTGAATGTAATAAAAAAAGTAATATTAACGAATTGAAACGAGAGTGAACAATTCTCAAAACGATTCAGAATAGAGTGTAAATAAATATAAATATAACATTACGTTCCCCAATACCTCATCCCTACTGACAATTTCCAATTAACGATCGAAAAAACCCTTCCACCTTCCACGCCCCGCTCAAGTAATCGAATAGGTCGGCACCAAACTGTTTTTAGATTAGTTATCATTTACACCCGATGATGAGAGGAATTGCAATGGAATAGTACAGTGGAATCTTTATATTCGTAAGCTCCTACAGTGAAATTTCTATATTCGCCTGGTTCGACATTCATCACATTTTGACAACAAACAAATGTTTTAATATTCGTTGACATTTTCCACATTTGTCACTTTCACCGCCCGGCAATACTGTCTAACTACTTAATGAAGGTTTTAAAAAACAGGCAACATTGAAGTGCTACTGAATCATCGGTAAACGCATACCACCACCAGAATTAGAGTTATCTGATGTTTAAATTGTCTCCTTCTAAATATTAGTAACTTTCCTCCTCTTACGCTTCTACCATCATGTCTCCTCAGTACAATAAAGGTAAAGTCTTGACATAAAAATTATTCATTTGTGTACTATTTTCGGAGGCTGGGAACGAATTAATTGAATTTCAGTTATTTGTTATGGGTAAAAATGTTTCTATATTCGTCAGGCCCTCAGGAATGGATTAATGACGAATATAGAGGTTTCACTGTACTGACAAAATAACTCAGCGTGCGTGTAATACAAAGTTCAATTTGTTGTAAAAAAATTAAAAACCCTTTATGTGAATGTGGAAATTTGCTATGGAATACGAAATATATGAAAGGTGTCAATCATTTCTTAAAGTAGTACAAATATGTCTCGTTTAATCCTGGGTGACATTAATTTAATACAACAAACTTCGCTCATACAAGATAGTCCTGTGAATAACATAGATAAAAAAATATATTATGAATAACCGTAATTTTATTCTCTATTCACCACAAAACCTGGATGTCATAAAGCAGGCAATGAACTATATGTAACATCCTACAAAAAATGTTCTGATAAGCTATACTATTATTTAATCATTATTCTTTTATCAACATTCAATTGGCCTGTATTTTTTTAGAAGTATTAGAACACTCTCAATTATGTACATAACATAACATAGCATGTGTATGTACATAAATAATAGTAACGTAAATATTATATATATATTGAGTTTATCAATATCAGTAAAAGTTTAGTTGTTTAAGATTACGTGTGAGAAAAGAGGACATTGAAAGATGTGTGGACATAAGGAAGGGTATGAAAACTTTGTTTTTAGATCTTTATTTTTTATTAAGGGATTTTGACAGTAACATAATAAATATTTAGTATACGATATGAATTATATAAATCCACAGAAATATTTAGGCTCATAATATAGCAGAAGATAAAGAAAGAAAAAAAAGGTGAGGAGGTTGCAACTATTGTTGTGGTAAAGGGAGAGCAAGATGTGTTTGTAGGTAGAATGATTAGTCAAAATTGTGATTGTGGTGGTTCATAAAAATAACTCTTTAAGCTTTGTAAGATTAATGTTGAAAATGTCAATTTCTCATCATGGTATTCGCATGACCGGTGAATGAATGAATTTTGTATGAAAGATGTTCTACTTCTGGGAATGTGGAAGAGTGCGGACTGCCGGGTCGATCTAGATGGTACATGTAAAGATATTAATTCTAATTGGCTGGGACAGTCAATATGGCCTTGCAGTAGTTTAAAAAGAAGTATATGGTCAGCACGTGTTCTTCGATATACTAGGGTTTTCATATTATGGAAGTTTGCTGCATCTAAATATGAGTTACATGATAGATTAGATCTAACATTAAGATGTCGAAGAAACCTATTTTGTATTCGTTCTAATCTCGCAATATATGTAATCTGCCATCTTGTCACTAAAATAATAAAACAATTATTATTATCAAACAAACTGATGATGTTCTTCAATTAGCGGTGAAAGCGTGGTCTAGATAAGGCTTTACACTTATGGGATTATCTGAATTAGATTGCGCACGATAATGCTTTAACTCATGGGGAAATCCGCCGTCAAAAATACCTAAGTATGTTGCGCCATAAATTTTCTGATTAGTTTCAGTTAACGGTAGGTATCTATTTATAAATGCGCATTTATCGACTTACTAATTATTTACCATCACGCCGTTTCCTTGCCGGGGAAGGTAGAGACGATATAGCGCCGCATTCTACTGTCCTGACACACAATTCTAGCTTTATTCACATTCGTACATCTTCTCATATAAGCTCGTCGGTTTCTCCGGTCATGTCAAGTCTTCCGCGGACGTCCTCTATCTCTGGTGTCATTAACGTTTGCGTCACATACCTTTCTTACCATGCTCTCCTCAACCGTTCCATATGACCAAACCACCTAAGTGAACCTTTCTTAATCTTAATCATTATACTAAGATCAGATTTACTTTCTTTCCTTATTTCTTCATTCTTCACTCGGTCACAAATAGATCTACCGTATATATTCCTAAGTGATCTAATTTCCAACGCATTCAGTCTACTTTCGTACCTCTTCTACCAGCTCCAGGCTTCACTTCCAAATATCAATGTCGGCACCACGACCCATTGCGTACCGCTCGGTTGATAAGTTCCCATTTATTATCCCGTGACGTGCTTGTGGTCTAATGGTTACGATACTCGCCTAGGTGATCTAGAGGTAGGGGGTTCGAGCCACGTTCCAGGTCATCAAGTTAGTCCTATTTTCATAGCACAAGCATTTAATTTATTCCGTGTATGCAACTCTATTTAAAAAAAAGCAATTGTCTTTTTAGAGTCTTTAGTTTGAGGGAATTATTTCTTATGGTTCAGCTCGTGTGGCGCGGGAATTAGTTGGGGACAGGGGATCTGATGATCCATCGTCCTCGGAACGCGTAACGAGATGATGAAATGTGCAAGATCCACGACAAAACGTCTCCAACTGCTCTACTAACTCGTTTAAATCTCCAAGTCTCTAAAAGTTCACTGCGCGGCGAACTGGTCAAACTGGATTGTGGGTAGGTCAAGTCTTCAAAAAAGCGGTTTAACCAGAGAAAAATTAGCGAGATCGGGCTGGCATCGGACCTGCTAAATTATGCCATTTGACATCTGTGAAGCACTGGGCGCGTATTGTATACAATCAGGTATTGAGAGAAATATAAAAACATCCTAAAATATTGACTAGATATCTCTACGTTATTCATTACATATTTTTATTTATTTAATTAAGGGATTTTAACAATGTGATGTTTCATAATATAATAAAATAACGTGTAAATAAAACTAAGTAATTACAAAGATCCACAACGATATTAAAACACAAAAGTAATGGGCACAGTTTCAACGACGAAGTGACATTAACATAACATTAATTGGTGAAAGCAATATCAAATAAAAATGCATGAATATTTTATTATTATTAAATTTATAGGTATACGTGTAATAAAAGAAAATAACATCTAAAATATCGGTGAAAGTGGGACGAAAGAATCGAGTTATACCCAATTTATTCCCATACTAGGCGATTTATTGCTCCATTCATGGAGTTCCATTCCAGAATTTAAAAACATTTTATATCAATTTTACAATTTAAAAAATTCCTTTAGAAACTGGCCACACGTTTTAAGTAGATTTCGTCTGTGTGAAAGTGCGTTTTTAACTTTTTTCCTTAGATCGATCATTATTTTTTAAGTTTTAGAAAAGCGTTCGAGCATCAAAAATGGAAGATGGCTGATCAGGCTGGCAAACGAACATAGTGAAGATATTTACAAGATCAAATGTATAAACTATTTAACAATATTTCTATCCAAGTCTATCTAAAACCGCATCAAACTCAACAATACCGCCTCGTCATATCAACTGACAGTTCAACAATTCTTGTCCCAAGAACATGAAACTATATATTAAAACTTGGATTCGTAATATGGGTAGAGCCAGTATTGGTGCACTCACCCAAACATATTGACTCATACCTATATTAATTATTGCTACAAAGTGATCCAAAAATTAAGTCCATTTTAAAATTGTTCTTCACATACACCTTTTATATGTTAATAAATCTTTCTACTTGTAATTTTAACCAATTGAACAATTGCTTGTAAACTATGCCCGTCTCGACACAGAATTTCTCTAGTGAGACGGGCACAGTTCAAACAGATTTTTACATAGTATTATATAGTTACTAATAAAATAAATAATATTGTCAAAACTGGAATTTCAAAAATAAATTCATTCGAAAATAATGCGATATTTTTGTTATTATTTATTATATATTAAATCAGAACTATTTAAATTATTATCGCAGATAACAAGCTATCGGAGTGACGTCTATTTTTCGCTTTTATAAATTTAGCAATACTTGTTTTCAGTTAAGATTTTTTAAATGACTGAAATGTAGTATTTATATTTTGTTCTTTAGATGTATTATTTTTCTGGCGAATCGGGTTTTTATAAAAATAATAATAATATATAAATGCATTAATATTATTATTATTGACGATTCAACTAGCTGCTTAGCGATATTATTGTATTATATATTTGACAATTCAAACATAAAATACAATAATGAATATGTATTATAAAATAACGATTACTGATAAATAAATTGTATGTAATGTACACGACAGTACGGAATCCAATCCCGGGATTCCGGACCAGTGTTAAAAATGTATGAATCCTGAGATTAGCACATATAATCGGGATTAATATTTTGGATTAATTTCGGATAGGTACCAAAATTAGTTCAGCACTATTATAAAATAATTAAACGTTGGCGTTTCTTCGGACACATTATTCATAATAATAATAATATTATTTGTAATAAAATTGTCATTTGTCAAATTTGTATTATTATTTTACGTAATCCTTTATTCATATAATAATATAAAGAATGAGAATTGGGCATTGCCAGGTAGCCTCACATTTATTCAGATTGAACTTAATAGATTCCCCAATGTGTGAGTTGACCATATCTTTTTTGCCTGTCCATTACGGATCACAGGTTTTTTTTACAGTAATCTTGTCAATGGTAATTTTCAACTCCCAGTTAATTTGTGTCTTCTTCTTTCCCTTAACTCGCCACATTTAATCTATATAATAGAAAATTTCTTGAACGACAATGGTATTAACTTGTAATATAATATTCCCTATTCTATAATGTTGTTGTATTCCTTTCTATAAAATAAAGTTTTAACTTGATTAATGGCACAAACCACTCTTGAAGGGTAGATTGCCTGTTGAAAAAAAGAAGAATAATAATAATATAAGTATGTTACATAAATTGAATTTATTATTTTTGGTATTTTTTACTAATCTAACAATCTAACAAATCTGAAGAAACAGCAATTTACTAATACTGAAATCATCAATTTCTGGATTGGAATTTTTCTTCGGGATTAAATTCAATAATCAATAGATACGCACTTGGTGCATGTGTTGATTTAAAGCGAACCTATAATATAAGCGAGGTACACATTTTTAGTATATTTTCCATATTGCAAGATTTCCGCTTACGCCATAACAATGTTGGCACAGTGGAGCCACATAAAAGATGTTACTGCATTACATTATCTTAAAGCCGATTCACAACGTTCAAGTTGAACGGGAACGTCGAACCTTATCCATTTTCCCACATATCTCGGGTCCCGCGGAGCTCTTGTATCCAAAGCTCCCTTTTATGTATCCGTTTTCTAACGCACGTTTTAAAAATGCATGTGAGATGGTGAACAGACATTGAATGCTTCTAAGTACCTGAACATACAAGCTTTGAAGCAACGAATCTCGCGTGTGGGATCACATTAAAAAAAGAGAAAAACTCTACGTGGAGAATTTAACAATATCTATTAGGTAAGTACCGAGTAGCTTTTTATCGAAGTTCCTAGTGGCGGGCCTGAATATTGAATACAGAATGAAGGGAAACGATTCGATTATTTTTATATAATACGTTCAATTCAGTAATTTTTACAGTTTTAATTTATTTATTAAACAACATTTAAAAATTAAACGTATAGAAATTAACATATTTAGTAGTGATGAGCTGAAAATCACGAACCGTGAGTCAATCACTGATATCTTTGAGTCACTGTCAGTGATTAAGTATCTGGGAATATCGTGATTCGTGATTTAATTTATTAAATTCTAATGATTTTCTGACGCCGCTGTTTAAATCGATTATCACTTGAATCAGCGCCATCTATCAAATTTTTGTAATTTGATCAGCGCCATCTAATAGATTCTGCCTAAACGTTTTATGCATATATGCTGAGAATTTGACCCGAAAAATAAATTTACATTTTTTTAAACATTTTAATTCTCTTTGTGATGATATTAAATTAGATTTATATTAATTATTTATGCTAGAATATGTTTTTTACGCAAATAAGGTTTTAATCATATAAATAAATACGCTCAAAATGATGCTTTTTTATAATTTCGTGAATTGTGATATCGTGCGGTGCATTCGCATTTAGAAATGGAACTGTGATCACAGTCACAGTTTTCAATCATTGATATTATCAAATACCAATCACAATCACACCAGTGAATTGAAAGTAACATTTTTTCTCATCACTAATATTTAGGTACACTGAGTAGTTCGAGGATATACATAAGAGAAGCCTTCTGGTATATACTGTATATTTTCCAATGAGCTATAATTGCGGGATCCCATCCATCATATTAGTAGTTGTCTCATCGAAACCACAAACCGATTGATAATAGTTAAACCGCCACAATGGACTTTCGGACCTATTGATAAATATAATTATGGCCGCTAGGGCGGCGGAAATTTGAGTTATATAAATAAGAATATGTCTGATTGGATACTTGTTTGCTTTAATTGGTTAAGTTAGGTTGTACTGTGGTAGACCACTTCCTTTTTGGTAACAAATTATATTTTTAACACTAAAAATTAGTTTTCCTGTAAAGCCGGCGGTCAACATTGGCCACGACGTGGTCACTACACAATTACTTTCTGCTAGTCCAATTAATTTATTATTGAACAAATGGGAAATACCTATATATAGATTTGATACGTTAAGTTCAATGTATTTGTATATTCCTCTATTCTCTCTGCCTACCGCCGGGGAGAAATGTCACATCTGGATCAGGAGACAAGCGTTCTACCCTTGGGCTTGCTATATTGTGTTGAATATTTTGGAAATTAACAGTTATTCTTCTTCTTCTTTTAAACAGTCAATCCACCCTTCAAGAGTGATTTGTGCCATTAAAAAAAATTAACAGTTGTGTTCTGTAAATTGAGTTAAAACACTGTTTTATTCCACTATATTTTATTGTATTAAACGTTAGAACATCTTCCCATTATCAATAATATAATTCAACTAAAGTTAAAAACATTTTGAGACAGCGATTTACAAAATAATCATGGAATTTCACAAAGTTTCACAAAAAATCTTTGAACAGTTTATTTCGTAAAATTACAAATGAATCAATAGCACAAAAAAAAAACGATATTTATTGCATGTTCTAATATCATTGTGCGTTAAATATTTTACTATTTTCTTATTTTTTAATAACTAAATGTGCCCATTTAAGGCGTTTTTAATAGGCTAACTTTTACGACGTTAAATGTAAGCGTTTCAATTTAATGTGAGTTCGCCTTTATTAAAATTTCACTGCAACACAAAGAATTTTTATGTCGATATTAATGAACACACACTGCACACCTTAATTTTAATCTACTTGAAGATGTATGTTTTACAATAAAGCGTGTTCTATGTCACTGTTGACAAAGAATATTACAAAATCAAAGTCAATTAGCCGCTCATGGCCCAGCTATTTTATGTCAGCAGACATTTATTTAGGAGACGCCATGTTGGTTAGTCGGATAATGGCCGTTGTGAAATATTCCTGAACTGTCAACACAATGTAAAGCGGGAACTTTGTTATCTGTTTGTTGCTTAATTACAGCGGTAATCGTAATGGGTGAAATAATACGGTAATCATTGAATGTTTTTAAAAGCAACAAAATAAAAATCGACTTAAGAAAAGCGTACATTAAGACCCCGTAGTACACGAGTTACATCTCTGCTATCTAGACAGTCAATTTAATGTACAGTTAATGTACAGTACAAAAATTGAAGCTAAACATGGTTTATGAATTTTAAACAATTGAGTAACTTGTTGGTATAGTGGTTAAGACATTCGCCTAGTGCTCTAGTGGTCAGGGGTTCAAACCTTATTCTAGGAGATCACTAAGAGCCGGTTTTGTAATCAGTAGTAACTTTTTATTAGAACACATTCTTATTGTGAAGTTGTAATTATTCAGAAAATAGGTCTGTGATATTTTAAATATTAATTAAATATATTAATTAGAAAGATATATATATAAAATCAATTTTATCGAATCCCGGTGGTGCAACAGTAATATTTTTGTGTTTATTTCTAATTAATATATTTAATTCATATTTAAAGTAACTTTTTACTTTAATAAAGCCCGTGATTAAAATCGTTTGTGGGTTGTTCGAACGTCAATTTTACTATTGTTAAAGCATGCATGGGATATCTATAGGTGTGACAAATAATGATGAAACATGCCGTGTATATTAATTCGCCTCTGGGTTCGAAATCTGTCATTTCGGTGGTGAAAATTTTGCAGATTATGTGCTAATGTATATTAAACAACGAAGTCATCATCGGACGAACTGTCATCACTAAAATAGCGGGATATTGAATGATTAATAGTCCTATACTGCAACTTTCAAAGTATCAATGTGTCAGATGACTTTTGAAGAGCTGTGAAAAGTCCGCCATATTTAACAATCGATTCTCGTTTTTATCATCGGATATCGGAGAGTAAAATGAGTTTACTACGGGATGTATTTTCGAGAAGTAAATATTTTTTTACCAGCGTTCAAAACGGGATGTTTACGCAAATTTTTTTACTTATTTTTACTAAAATATAAAGTCACTACTGATCACACAATCGGCCCTAAGTTAGTTCTGCTTTCATAGCACAACCGTTTATCTTAGTTTGAAAACGGTAAGAATATTGATGTGACAAGTATTTTGTGCACGCATTAATATATACAAATAAATATTAAGATTCTGTAAAAATTGACTGTATTTCACTGTTCATAGGCACGGAGGATAGAACGTCACACTTTTCTGTCCTGACATTCAAATGACTCGTATACATTTGCCGCTTTTTAATGTGTGGTTTGATTTTTGTTCCGCTTCATATATTTTCTTCACCATCGTATCTTCACTCACATATATCAACGACTACTTCAGGGTAGCTAAATAACGTTTGGAGAATTCATATAAAATACTATATAATATTACTTTTTTGGATGTGGTGGCTTCGGTAGTGTCATTATGGCTGTATAGTGCTTGATTAAACGAACATGTGCAAAATCGAATGTATTTTTAATGTCTCTAGGTTAAGATCACTTAAATGTTTTCTCTTTTATATATTTAATAACAGTACGTAAATATATATATTAAATTTGAAATTTAGTGTACATTGTTTTTATTACGAGTAAGAAAAAAAAAACAAACTAAATTATACAAAATTAACTTTAAAATTCCCCCTTTCAAAAGATGCATAAAAAGTTTCTGAAAACGGCTGGAGATTAAGAAACGATTTCATGTCTATTTAAAAGTATGTTTTAGAAATAAAATTAATTGTAGTATCATTAAAAGAATTATAATCAAACATGCGATGGGAATTTTCGAGTTAACTTGCGATACAACACGAGCAAGCACGTGAGGCGGGCGCCTCATACCTCATACATTACAGTTATTGCGTGCCGGTCAACGTGAATGTATGAGAATTGTTTTATAATGCCACGTCACAACAAGGGTAAACGAGGATTAATTATCGCTCGCTATTGTTTAGATATACAATGATACGCGTATATTAATATTGGCAGTCGTGTGCCCCATCTGTCTGCTGCATTTGTTTGAGTATTCGTTATTTCGTGTGATCTAAACGAGTAGAGTGTACATAGCGAGTCTCGGAGAATCGCCTTTCGTGTGCTGCACATTACGGTCGATGGATTTGAATTTCCCTTGCAGCAGTTCAAATTTGTCGTTCTAAGGACATCAAAATGTTGAAATGATCTATAGTTTTTCATTCAAGTTAAATAAGCATTGTTCTCCCAAATGTCAAATAAATACGATAATACACGAGGGTTTTGAATTGTATAATATATCACTAAAAGTCATTTAACTTTATTTTTAGCTAAGACACAAACCACTTATCATTTCACGAAATCTATATTTACATACTTGTTTACGTAAAGATACTATGTATTATAATAGTTTTTTTATTTTTAAATATTAAAAGCAGGCTTTAAATAGTCGTCGCCAGGGCGGTGCGATAACATAATTTGTCGCCTGGTGACATGTGTGTGTGCACTTGACCGGAACGTTTGATTGGATATTGGTTAATTTGTGGGAGACCACTTTTTCGATAATATCGATTGTATTCACAACATTAAAAAGTAGGTTCTACGGAAACACCAGCCGTGGCCACACAACGGCCAACATCGGTATTGAGACAATACTAAGCAAATATAATCGGCTAGGAAACACGAGCCCCCGTAATTGAGTTAGTGTTAAGTGCCCCCGTAGAAGTATAGGGGCTTCAAAAATTGCACTCGTCCCTTTGCGGGGGGCGGGCGCGGGTAGATTTAGTTTGGTGCCAGCATCAGTGACCTCACTAGTCGATCCTTGATCACTATGCTCCCCAAGACAAGGAAGGCCGAGCACTGCAGAAACATTATAGATACGTCAGACGCGCTTCGATTTGTGTGTCGGTTGCGAGCGATAGTGCCGGCATCTACAGGCGGAATGTTAAATTATATTTTTTGTATAAATGCAATAAATATTTAGTTGATCATAAAATATTCGATACTTTTGGTGGTTTACGGCTTATTTTTATTTTAGTTTGTATAAATTTGTTCAATTGTGTAGCATTTAAGTACATTTGTGTTGCTTTTTGACAGAGATTTTTTATATCAATACGTCAGGAGTAATTTATTGATATAATAATGATATAAAGTTTTTATTATACTAGTCCCTAGACCTTGGACCCTTGAACCTCGGACCCTTACATAACATATTGCTATTTATTCAGATAGCATAGAGTACATGATCATGTGCTCAAAACATATTTTTATGTACCTGTAAAAGGTGTATGAAATACCTAATATATATTCTCTTAAACAAATAATAATTTAATAACTGAATTATGTGATATTCGTAGACAGAATTAACTTACGTTCCTTAGGGAGAAAAGTTAGGACGTTCGTTACGCATAGTAAATCATCCAAATATTATCCTGAACCTTTAATAAAGTTGTTTAACCATACAGGGTTTTGATAATGTACATAGTAAGTAGACCACCGCAGGGAAGATATAAGACACGAGTATTGATGGCAATTTTATGTTTAAAAACTTTATATATATGTAGCGGAGACTTGGACAGTTCGCAATAGCGACAAGCGTAAAATAAATGTGATGTATCTATGGAAAGAATGCGTAGACGCGCACGAGGTTGGTACGATTGATAGTGTGTGAAAGAGATAAATGTGTCGCGCCCTCTTAGCTCCGAACCGTGAAACTGTAAACATACATAAAATATTGTCCTTTATAGAAGCATGTGGAATAAATACTTTTGTTACGTACGTACGGGGTATTATTTATTAATTAATTTTACTTAATTGAAATATATGTTTTTGTTGTAAGAGAGATTATTATTATTATCGGATAAACCGCCAATGCACTAAAAAGGTTAATTTCTCGGGTACCCGATTGATTCCGGAAAGTAAAAGCAATAAGGGTCGGGTTTTTTTACAGTATGTATTAAACGAAATTTATCCCCCCCCCCCCCGCCTACCTGGAAAAATTCTGGATCGGTGTTAAATTCTGGATTGTTACATTTTATTTTTTTCTCTTTAAACGTGCTTTTTGATGTCGAAATGATTTTTTTAAAAAAGCACTAAATATAGTATAATATTATAAGATTTGGAGTAGTGACGCATTCTTATATATATGAATATATTATAATTAACGGTAATTATACGCACGGTTTCAGGGTTTAAACACATTTTATATCAATTTCCCAATAAAAAAATACATTAAATACAATAATACCACAGCGACACATCAACTGACAGCGGAATGTCACAACAATATATATTCAAAGCTACGTTAGATCGTGGGTGGATAAAAGTATAAATAATGCGACAATTCTTATTATTATTATTGTTTTAATACAGAACTATCTAAATGATTGTCAACTATAATGCACTATTGATGCTATTTCAAAATTTTGCAATATTTATTTTCTATATAAATTTGGGTGTTTATTATTGTAATATATTTAGATTAGAAACCTTCCCTGCACTCGGCTACCGAGCTACACCAATGTTGCCCCAGGTAAAGATGATTGTGCATTACACAATCGGGAGACCTTAGTGAGTCCTTACAAATAATAAATCACATTGTTTGCCTTTTACTGTCTGCCGCACGCTGTATCTATTATGACGCCGTGCTATACGTATTAAAAGAATCCACGGTCGAATGCATTCACATTGTGAAAGGAATGGCTGGTGCACTGCAACTGTGACTAAAAACACGAATATATTAAAAAAATAATGTCACAATTCTTATTCTTCTGGTTGCTTACGACGAGGGTTTCTTTATCTAATAAAATACTAATAATTTGTTTCGCACCGCGTTTCTGTGAAGAATAAATTGATGATAAATTGAATACAACGTATTTATATTAACGGTACCCGACGACATGAAATTTGATATTGAAAATTACCTCCCACGCGAGGACCACGCCACTTAAGATGGGATCCATGTCGTTCGCGGGGTGGCGATCGTGGAAGGATGGAAAGGGGGCTGTTGAGAGGTCGAACCTAAAAATTAACTCGCTTGTGAGCTGTGAGAAGGAACAAAATTCAATTTAAATAGCAATTTTTTGCAAAGAATTTCTTACAAAATGTAAAATGAAGTAAAACAAAAAAAAGTTAAATACTTAATTGAAACATAAAAACGAATTGAATGTTAAAAATGAAAGTAAATTGAATATACAATATTCAATGATGATGTTGTATAGATGTAATATAGTCAGGTAGCATGTTATATAAATCTGTGTAATAACGATAACGTAATATATATAATTTCAAGAACCATCAAAAATGAACAATACAAAAATTTGCTGAACGTACTCATCAGTGATGAGCACAAAATCACGAACTGTGATACAATCGTCGCTATCATTAAATCTCAATCACCGACGGTGATTGAAAATTAATATAAAAATAACATGATTCGGGACTTACTGTACCTACTTGATGTAGGTATCATGGTGAAACTCGTCGGTAAATTTGTGAGCATATCGTCGATATACTAGAAACCAAACCTATAAATCACAGTTACCAATCATTATTACAATCCAATACCATAATTCTCTGTCTTCTTTCATCAATTCCTGGTTGTCCCTGTGTGTAAGAATTTTGCCACTTATATTTTCGATACCGTCTATTATTGACGTCTTTTCGCGCACCCCCATTAGGACGTCCTCATTTGAAATTCTATCAGTCCAGTATATTTTTACAACTTTCTCTAGTATCATTTTATTAAATTATTATAAACAAATAACAGTCTGGAATGTCTTTGATTTTATATTCGATTAAGATATCTATAAATTCAGCTTGCTACCTTTACCTGCGCAAAAGATTTACTATCTAGTTGTCCATATAAGCTTTCTCAAGGTCTAAAATACGACTGGTGCCATTCACCAACTAACGTCTCGCCAACTGCCGTATGAAGGACGAATTATACACTTTACCTGTATATACCAATATCAAATTCTTATCGTTGATTCTTCTTCAACAGACACGAAAAATAAATTGATTTAATAAAACAATAATAAGTACATACGTAGATACTATGTTAAATGTTGGTATGTGAGTACATACATATATACACCCATGACGAAACAATCTTTGAAAAGGGCCAATGGTTTTGACCCTTCAAAGCTCATAATTCATTGCGACGTTTGAACGCCGCGTCTTTCTTATTCATTTTAGGTTATTGTTATGGTTTGATATATTTTAAGGTTCCATTCAATATCGAGATAAAAGGTCTCCAGGGGTTCAGAGATATCCATCCCTCCAGGGGATTGTCCAATGTAATTATTGTCAGCTTTACTTGAAAAAAAATCAACAGTGATGCATCAGGAGTCACGTCACATACGTTTACGTTTGCAGGGTCGGACAAGGGGATGTAATCAATTGAATATATTAATACAATATTTACAATGAGCCAATGTCTAAATAACCTCATTTTCGGTAATTGGCAATTTTGTTTTTAGACAATATTAAATACAAACAAATTATAGATATCTCAGACATATTACAAATATATTTTAGATAATAAATACAAATAAATTATAGATATCTCAGACATATACAAATATATTTTAGATAACAAATACAAATAAATTATAGATATCTCATAGGGACGAAACTGTTTATATTATATTATATGGGAAAATATGGAAGTATGTTTACGGCTGCCTTAAGTGATCACTTTACGCAATGTAACGTCCACCATTCCACCCAATCAACTTCCATATCTATCAAATTTTTGGAAGTTGTATATATGTTACCATGTATTTAACTACAACTTCGCTGTCGTAAAACCTATAATTACCCATACTTCCATATATTCCCATATAATATAATATAAATAGCTTCGTCTCTAAGAGATAGCTATACTTTGTTCAATAAAAATGAATTTATAGGTAAAAATAAAGTAATTGTATGTTCTTGGACATTTTTTTATTTTTTTTATTTTAATATTAAAAATATAATACAATTTGAATAATCAGTGGATATATATATATATATTTGTTTCTTCTCTATTAGAGTAAGACTCGTGTATAGAGAAGGAGTATAATCGAGTTAATTTATGTTTCAGTTAGTCTGTGTACATGTTTTTTTACTTCAGTTACAAATTTATGATAGTCTGTAATTTTTCTAATTGTGATGTTAAAAGAGATTGTTAAAAAATTTGATACCTTGATAAATATATTGATTTTGAGTTGCGGTATATGTTAGTTATGGGATATCAATTTGATCTCTATATCTTGTAGATCGGAATTCGCTTCTAAAATTTAATTGATTTTTAATTTTGAAAATTTGAACTATTGAACTTTTTTTGCATATGTCTACTATTTTTTGTACTTTAAAATCTGTGAAAAGTTGTATACTTGGATAGTCTTTTTTTAGAATAAATTTTATTATCATTCTAATTGTGACATTGAAGTTTTATATGCACCTCCCTATCCAATAATACCGTATTGCAAATGTGACTGTACAAACGCGTAATATATTATTTTCAGATATGTAAGTAATAAGATGTTTCTGAGTCTACTCAAATATTGTTAATATTAAATACATTTATTATTTTAGTAGGAGTAGGACCATCAAGAATGACGATAGTAGACGACGTATCTGTATCTGGTTTACTTGGCACGATCAGGTAAACTAGATAATGGAGGATGGTTTTGTTAGAAGCCTCAATAATCGGCGAGCTTGTATGAGAAGATGTATGAATGTGGATGAGGCTAGAATTGTGTGTTAGTATAGAAGAGTGTGGCGCTCTATCCTCTCTGCCTGTCCCCGCGGGCAAACTGCGTGATGGTAAATTAGTTAGTAGCAGAGTCATAATTTCCTGCTTATGTAAAATTTATATCCTTTCTATGCACCATTATTGAATATATCTCCTACAGTAATTTAGTATTTGTATTTTTGAATAAATTAGTTAAATTTTGCTTTGAAAGATACACTGAGAAAATTAATACTTAATTATAGAAAAAATATAGTTTACATATGTTGAACCTGGAACTTTTTATTATCGATGGTTATCGATTAAACTTTAAAAATTATAGTCAAAATTTGATCTACAAATGTTACTTTTTATTGCGACATTTACTTATTCCCGTTAGAATTTTTTATTTCCGTTTTTTCATTTCAAATTTTTTTCTAGTATCAATGACAAAAATATTCTCCGCTAACCAACTAAACTAACAGAAAAAATGACCTAGTACCTTTTAACCATTAATATTGTTAAAAAAATTAAGTAGAAGTGGAAATTTTTTTTCCAAAATAATAAGCTTACAATGATGCTTAAATATGCTTATATGTTTTACTGTGTGGTTTATCTTCTATGAATGTATTTGTTCTATATTCGTTTCCTTTGATTTTAATTCCTTTGTGGGATTGTATGCTGCTGGATTGACTCTGACATTGTCGGGACTCGGGACCATACTGCTGTCCGGATGGTCCAGACCTCAGTATCGTGTCAGATTAGAATGCCATGTTTGTGTTTAAGATTGAACCTAATGGATTAGTAGCTTATTACAATTGATAAAGATCCTAAATACGATTTTTTTTTCGTTTGGAGACTTAGATGACTTTTCTCACAGCGAATCATAATGCGTAATACGAAGTGATATTTTTATAAAAATTGTTTAGTTACAATAATTGACGTGGGGGTTACTTTGTGATGATTATTTAAAATTTTTAAATTAATCAAACATTATTTTTTTATAGAGGTAAACTATAGTCGTGATAAAAATAATGCTTAGGAGAGGAGTGTTTACTGTAAAGGATGGTTTATTTAAAAATATATATTCGTTAAGTGAGAAGGGAAATTTGAGTATCTAAGTTTCTTGATAATGGAAAAATGAAATTAAAAAGTAACAATGAGCAATAACAACAATATTGTTATAGCTCATCTTTCAGCCTATGAATATAGCTATAAGATCTCCAGTCAAATTCATTTGAATTATTTGATCTGTAGAATTCTGAAAAGATTTAAATTACATATTGAAAACACGAATGTAATATTCTAAATAACATAACTCATATAATATACAATTTCGTAAATACGAGGTCGTAACAAATAGACGTAGGGTCGAAGGATATGAAATGAAAAAACATTGAAATTAAATTTTTTATAACTGGGAAAGGTTCTACCCTCAAACTCTTTTATTAATTCAAAGGTTAAATAAAATACTTGATTAGTTCTTGAAACTACCCTATACAGGCTGGCGTTTTACTAGCATGGAAGCAGTGGCGTGTCTTGAATAGCCACACAAAAGGGTCTGGTGGGTTCTTTCCCAAATGAGTGTAAAAATAAACAAATCATCGAGTACATTGTGAATGATTGTACTCTGTAGTTGTTTCTTGGAAAAATACAACAGCTCAATACAATCAAGCGGCAATAGGCTACAGACGACACACGAAGAAGAATATGCAGTTACATAATTGAACTGTCTTGCGGATGTCTTCTTAGACGATGTACCATAATATATAAATAAAACACCAAAGTACTCTAATATCTGTTTGATACAAATTGGGAAAATAATACTTCATTCATTGAAGTGTAAAATTGGTTTATTTGACTTTTAATTAAACAAAAATTTCCGCTTATATTATCACAAATTTGAAAATTGGATTTGAAACAGTAATAGTTCTTAATACAAATTAAATTAATCAACTAGAAAGGTGTAGAGTAGGAAAAAATCATTATCCAGGTATCAAATAAAATATTTTATCGATAAATTAGATTTTTTCTGTATATCTTTCTAGATGATTCGTTTAATTTGTAGTAATGCATCTCATACGAATATTTTGTAGGTAGATAGTTATTATTTAATAACTTTTTTTTAAATTATCCAGTCATAGTGATCGTTTTTCAAAGATTAAAAAACGTCAAGCCATTTTTATCGACGTTTCAACCAGGCGCGGTCGTTTCATACATATTTTGGATGCTTCGCATCTCTTGTGTTCTAGAGTCAAAAAGTTTTGGACGTTTTGTTTCTAACCGAAAAAGGTACTGCTGCGTACAATCCTTTAGAGACTAGTCATAACACATACTAAGACACTATGCGCGCACGGAGCGAGTCGAAATACATATACATTCTCAACATTCGAACATCTATGAATCGCGTAAACACACAGGTACTACCCACAATGGATTCTACCATTCGTTCCGTATCCACAAACTTTGAAAGTATTTTACTTTCGCGCATGCGCATTCAGTTCCGCCAGTCAAGATTTTCGAATACTATATACGCGTTCATAAACAGCATCCAATGTACAAAAAACGACTTTAATGCTTATGGGTATAATGCACATATTACGAAGCGAGCGGAATGTTTTGAGGATTTTGTTTGTGTGACGCATTTTTGACAGTTTGGTTTGAGTACTTGATTGAAGCCGAATTATTGAATGCCCTTCGATTATATGTTATATTTGATAGTAGGTATAAATTTATTATCCAGCATCCCTTCTATAAAAATTCACCGACCGCCACTGGTTTCAACTCGTTAGTTATCAAATAGTGTTTGTGGTATTTAATTAATATGGATAAAGATCCAATTTAGAAAAAGCGACACTTGAACAACGTTTTTGGATGAGTTTTTAACACTGGTGATAATAATAGGTATTGATCTTATTACTCTCTCTATGCTAATATCTAAATCACATTTAACATTTCAAGTCAAATCTTGATACTATATTAAAATATAGATATTAATAAAATATAAATTAAATTCTTTCCTTATTTTTTCATTTTTTACTCTGTCATAAATAGATTTGCCACAAAAACGTCTAAGTGATCTCATTTTCACTGCATTCAGTCTACTTTCGCTCCTTCTGCCTTTCTGCCAGATCCAGACCTCACTTCCACACATCAGTGTCGGTACTAGGATTCCATTGTGCACCGCTAGTCTTGCCTCAGTTGACAAATTCGGAAAGAATGTAAAGCTGATGTTAGTATAGTGAGTAAGATTAAGAAAGGATAACTTAGGTGGTTTGGTCATATGGAACGGATGAACGAGGAGAGAATGGTAAGAAAGATATATGACACAAGTGTTGATGGAACCAGAAATAGTGGACGTCCGCGGAAGACTTGGCAAGACCAGGTAAACCAGATAATGGAGAATGGTTCTGTTAGAAGCCTCAACAATCGGCGAGCTTGTATGAGAAGATGTATGAATGTAGATGAGGCGAGATTTGTGTGTCAGGACAGAAGAGTGTGGCGCTCTATCCTCTCTGCCTACCCCCGCGGAGAAACGGCGTGATGGTAAGCAAGTAAGTGGTAAGTAAATTAAATTAAAATACGTGTGACCATCTTTAATAACAGCAATTAACTATACCTAAAATAATTTTACAAATTTAGATTTTAATTTTATTTATATTATCGGAGATTAATGAAAAAAGTAGTATTATTTTAATTGAAATTAATAATACGAAATCAGTAGTCTGACAAAGTTCTAACACAATCTGTATCTCTAAAATATTCGGTCGAATAACCCACACAGACCTTCAACTACCTGAGGTCTGAAACTACAATTTTCTTCGGTACCCTGGTTCACCCGTATTAAGGACATAACTAGGCAATAATACGTATAATATTCTAACTTGATCAACTCCCATTTGTAGACTTTTGATTTCGTATATTTTCTGGAATTAATTTAAAAAATGGTGCAGAAAAATACAGTGCTGAAATATTAAAATAAATTTTCAAAAGTATATGCATTATGTATACACATATTACATATTTCTTATAAATAAAACGCTAATGTATTTCTGTTCGTCACAAATTAAAATTGAATGGTAAATTGTCAAATTTGTATGATATGTGTATACACGGCCGTCATATGTTGAACGAACATTTTTTTCAAAATAGTAAACAAATATTGTCAAAAGAAGAAGAATATGAATTTTATTAAATAGGGATTGCTAATTCGATAGATTGTTGTCAACTTATGTTTGCAATGAATATTTTGAAGTAGATTTTCAATATAATATGATATGATAAACCACAATAAGGTAATTTAATAATCTTTCGTGCAAGATAAATGCAGCGAGCATTGTACGGTATTGTAGAGGCTTCGGATTACATTCTGTTGTAGGTATTACTAAACTGTAAGGCTTTCGCGCGGCCTACATTGAGGTTTCCTAATTCCACAATTCCTACCGTAAACGGATACAGATAAGTAGAACCTACTTCATAGCACAAGAGCTTCCTCTCTTCCACAATCTGCGGTCATATAAAAGAGAAAATACATACGTCTACCAGTGGCGGTCGGTGATTTTTTGAACAAGGTACGCTGGATAATAAGTAATAAATAACCTACTATCAAATATACAAATAGCTCACGAACACTCACTATTTCACATTTCACTATTTTTGTTTACAGCGTTAGAACGCGTTGGTGTAATCTCCGTGTTATTTTCCGTATTAATTTTTTATTTAAATGATGAATTAAATAGATAATCGTAAGATATTTAATGTTTCAATAATTCGACTTCAAATATTCAAGCAAAAGTGTCAAAAATGCGTCACTCAAAACAAACAGTAATATGTATGCTATTCGATGCAAGTCGAATACTTTCAAACTTTGTGGATACGGAACGAATGATAGAATCCACTGTTGCTGGTACGTGTGTTTACGCGATTTATAGAAGTTCGAAAGCTGAGAATTATTTCGTGTGTTATGAATGGTCTCCAAAGGACAAAACGAATTTATTTGCAGCAGTGCTGTGTTCAGCTAGAAACAAAAAGTCCAAAGTTTTTTTACTCTAGAACACAAGAGATGCAGAGCAACCAAACCATGTATGAAGCGACCGCATCTGACGTCCACCGAGAACGTTTGACGATATTGCAGACTATGTCTTGTTTCATATTATTTTATGTATTTTAATCATTTAATTTTCTGTACGTATAAATGTATCAATTTGAAAGTGCAACATGTAAGTTCGAAAATTTGTCAACTTACTATGTTGGTGTAATCGGTTAAGGCATTTCCTTGGATGGGAAAGGATCCATGTTTGAATCCCGGTAGTAACAAAAATATTTTTTCTATAAATTGATTTTATCTGAACATTTTTCTTATTGATACATTTAATTTGCATCAAATGTTATATTATTATTAATTTAACATATTTATCACTTTGTCCGATTTAATTTGTAATGCCCAATTATTAATTTGGTCTCACACCGTAAATACTACGCAACCTGAAATCTAATCACTTCGAATTTGTAACATTTCAATAACATTCACTCAAATCAGCAATTCCGTGTTATTTTATGCTTGAATTATTCACACACCTGAAGTCTGGCAACATCGTATTTTATGTAGGAAAAATTTAAGATTTCTTTGCGCAGTTAATGTATCAGACACTCTCATAATGTTTCAAGAGGTTCGAGACAATATTTCCAAAATAAATCCCACGATAAAAACTTGGAAATAGAGTATTAAAAAGCACTAAAACGTTAATACATTTGTGCGAGAGAACCAAAAAGACGGCAGTAAAATCCTTTTTTTAAAAAAAAAAACATTAGATTTTATTCTCTATTTAAGGTATATTGCTGTAGTATCTTTTGTACCAGGATTAGGTAGTAAAGGTGGAGGAACTGAAGGGCCTCGAATTGCCTATTTCTATTCAGCTGTAGGCTCAAGGTCGCGGCCTTACAAACCCTTAGTTCAATTCTCGTAGGCGGGACCCCATGTCAAAAATAGGCAGAAGGTCGTATTACACGGAGAGAGAGAGAGTTTTAGGGAATATATTCAATTTCGGTTTCTCTGCTACTGTTTATATATCATATATTGTGTTTGGTGTGTGTATCGGCATTAAAAATATTAATTGTTGTTCACTTTATTAAGTAATGGTAAAACAATTTTGAAATATATGCATCCATAATCATTTATGGTATATATTGATCGAATGCATTTTTTTGGACATACGTATTAAATGTATAATAAGCGCGCTTGCGAGTCAAATATGTAAAACTGTGTGAGAGACATTTTTGGAATATTTAATTTTAATCGACGCAACATTGAAATAACATCTTTAGAAAATATTGACTATTTGGTACTTCTTACAAAACACAACTGCTACATCAGTAGATACATTGTCAGGAAATTTTTTTGTCTTAAGCCGTCATTAACGAGTAGTTGTATAATATCAAAAAACGTGTAGACTATGCGTTTCAGGGTTGAAAAGAATATTCGTATATTCAGTTAAATAAATAAAATGAAAATCTCCCTGGCAGATAATCGAACTCCGGTATCTCGTGTGATATTCGGGGATATTAACTACTGCAATACCGATAGATATGAATGAGATCTCAAAATATGTGTTTTTAACAATTCTTTAAATAAAATTCGATATCAGTATAAAGTATACATTAAATTATAGCTCATAAATAGCATTATATACTTATATGACAATTTGACACCACAGTCTAATGAGGCTTTATTAAGATGACAGAACGTTCGCTTAGCTTAGATGTGAGAGGCAGCGACACCGATACTCGGTGCCTTAAATTATTTTTGATTTCATATATTATATTTTTTAAATCAATCGTCAACTCTTCTAGCAATGTACCCAAAAAATAATGAAGACGTCCGTTCGTCTCATATCTAAATGTCTATCTTAAATGTTTCTCTCTTTCTTTTTCTGTTGTGTGCGTCCAGTGCAAATTTTACTTATATTACTTCAATAAATTTTAAAAATATATTCACGATTTATCGCGAAATGTAAATGAAAAATTAAATATATTTATTTGACAGTAATGTCCCTTGTGTAATGGTCTTTCCGCACGTGCACCAAGATGCACCACAAAGGTGCATTAGAAGCTCGCAGCGTTGCCGCAACGATCCAGATACCGGTTCACGAGCGCCATTAAATGTTATTGACGGTTATGTAAATGGCAACGGAGCACAGATGAATCTCACGGCGGAGATTTGAATGTCGGTCGATAACAAAACTCGGGATTGTACCGCTCGGTATAAAGATAAAAAGAAAGATAATATAGCAAAAGGCGATCGAGGAAATAAAATAGAAATATAGAATAGTGAATGGGTTATTTGAGAGATAATAAATGTGCACTTTCAATGGTTCGATCGTTGAAATGGGACCTTATTTAGATGACATGAAAAAATTAACATGTTCTGAAATACGCTTTGAATATATGTCCCTACATAGATTTATTCTATAAGGGGGAATAGCCGATAAAGAGATAATCTACAAATTCATTGAAAATTAAAAAATATATATATTTCAATAGCGGTTTCGTTTAATTCCTGCAAATAAAGGGTGCTGATATATTGGCCAAGAAGGCCACTCGTTTCGCAGTTTTCCGTCATCAATTCCATATCCCGATGTATGACAGACTTAATTAATATGGTAAAAAAACGTACGAATTCTACCTGGACTGCACAATGGATGGATCCAAATAATCATAAGGGTAATCGGCTTAAAATAATTCAAAGATCTATTCCCCGCACCCCCTGATTCTCCAAAAGTAAAGTCTCCAAAAGAACAATATCAAATATGTCTAGAATGAGAATTGGGCATTGCCAGGTAGCCTCACATATATTCAGATTAAACTTAATAGATTCCCCAATGTGTGAGTGTGGTGCCGAGGAGGAAACCCTTGACCATGACAATAGTATCGACTTGTAATATATTTCCTATTCTATAATATTAAATTATAAATGTATAAAATAATGTTTTAACTTGATTAATGGCATAAATCACTCTTGAAGGGTGGATTGCCTATTTAATAAGAGAAGAAATAAGAAATAGCGGCTACACGGTGAGATAGACGTTGATTACTGTATTGAGTGATTTATAAATATGTAGGTATATGATTTATAAGACAAAAATAACTAGCACAAGGAAAATGCTATTTACCTCACAAACATATATAACCGCGGAGTCGGACTACTTTGATAGACACTCACTGCGTTAACCTTTCCCCATACCGTAATATAAAATACTCGTACGCACCCATGTTATCAATTCGTGTTACCGTAAGAAATTAGAATTCTATTAGCCTTTGATATGTGAAAAAATGGTTTTGAATAAATGGTTAATGCCATAAATTTACTACAAATATTGAGTATTAAATATAAAAAAATAATATCATATTATAATTCGGAGCATTCATCAAGTCCTGTACAGGAGGTTGCATTGTATAATACAACCTTCATTTTTATCTATCTTTCCTTAATTATTGAGAAAGAGACACCATTATATTCGTATGTTTATTATTATTTTCATTGTGAAATGAATGTGTGATTTCTTTCTGTCTTGCCACAGATGTCATTTTTGTCAACGTATTAATTTTATTGAAATTGAAAGATAATTATTTTTGTAGGATTCTCTTAATTACTTGATTTTTCATTTCTAAGTGTAAATATTTTCCTTGAAATTAACTAAAATGCGAATTGGATGTTGCGCGTATTTACCAAAATATTACAGATTTAATTAGAGTGGTAGACCTGTGTCACTGCATGGTTTGGGAAGGGTTAATACTTGATTTTTCGTATTGTTTATGTAATGTCAAAATTATTAATATCCATAAAATATGTAAGACATATATTGTATAAAAAACATCCGACGATTTAACGAATGAATGAAGAGAGCATAGTAAGAAATATGTACGACGTGCGTGTTGATGGTACCAGAAATAGACGACCTGGCACGATCAGGTAAATCGAATACTGAAAATATTGCGCGTCCGTGCGTGTTACATAGCAACAAAATTATACAACAATATTTCAATAGATAATTTAAAACAAAATCAGACTTCGGATCTGTCACTAAAGTTTTAAATGTCAAATGATCATCTTTGATTGCAGTAGTACACAAGTACCTACTTACTACTCTAGGCAAGTAGATACATATTAGTATACTTTTTAATTATCAAAATTCGAAATGAAAATGTGTCATTAGTAAAGAATTTGATGAAAAAGTAGGCCGTTGAGGTGAAATTTTTACGAAATCGGTACTATATAAATTATCCAATGTTATTATTATCAATTTAAATATATAAGTAATGATATGAAAAGAAATAATACTTTTGTTTACACTACTACTACCTGAGTGTTATTTATATTAATATTCATGTTGATATTACGCTTCCCCGTCTATTATCTACGACTTTCTGGTTGTGGCGGTTTCATTGCAAAAATAAATGTGTTTTTAATATCTTCAGGTTCAGGTTACTTAGATGTTTTCTCTTTAATATATTTAATAAATAAAAGTAAATATATATTTAATTTGAAATGAAATGTATGTAAATTGTCTTCATTACGAGTAAGAAAAAAAAACATATTTTAGCGTATATTGACATCTGTCATCTTTTCTTCTGTCTATGGGGGAGAAATCTTACTTACCATAGAAATTTTCGATCCAGATTCTTATGTCATTTAGCCGTCATTTTTGTGTGTGTGTGTGTGTGTGTGTACCTTTTTGATATTAATACATTTAATCGTTCCATTATTTGAAAGAGCCATCTACCTTATTTTTACGGAATCTCAAATACCTTTGAGTAATCTGATAGCAGACGCTTATCAGACAGAATTATCAATTCATTTTTATTAAATTTTGGACACATTGATACAACTTTATTATTACATCTTCACAATAAGAATGTGTTCTCCTAATAGAAATAATAAGGGATGACATTTTTATAAATAAAAAACAGGACTCTGTAATAATTTCTAATAAATATTATAAACATGGGGAGGTAGGTACATAATGCAGGATTACCGTGTACCACGTACTATGTATTATCCATAACATGAAAAAAATATGTATGTTTGGGTCTCGTTCATAAAAGCTTTTGTTTATTTTTATTTTAGCCGGAATGCGTTTTAAATTTAGAACACATGTGTCTGCGATGCATTTTCAGTACGGCTAATGCAGAAATAATAGAGATTTACGATAGCACCGCCAGATGGCGGCTTCTACGGTTGACAAAAACCAACACTTCGGAGGACTACTTTATGAGGAGAAACATTAAAATTGATTTTAGTGCTTTGTCGGTTCAAAGCAGAAATAAAATTGGAGTATAGTGTTGTTGTAAATAAAACAGCGCGTATGTACTTACAGTAGAAGATAGTGTTAACATGCGTTTTGTGGGGTGCTATGTGAATACGCAGAGCTGGCTAATAAACATTATCTACAATAGTCAATGAACACTGTTCCAAATTATTTTGATATTTATAGAAAACCAGGGCCTGACAACGACTATTTAATTTAATCAAAAAGTATACATATATATAATAATACATAAATGTACTCCGGGTAACTGACTACTTTTTTGATGTAAAAGGATTGATTTGTGACTCAAATAGTAACTAAAATAGCTTCTAAAAATATACATATACATAGGTAAGTAATTTTACTCCAATAGTTCCTTATTTCCTTGATACTCATTATCAAGGAAATCTTAAATCGGCTGCGCCAATGTTATGTACTTGTCTTCTAAGTATGTACGTTTTCAGTGTACACCTCGTAATGTGAAGGTCCAAGAAATACTCTTTGTGACAATTACACGTTTATTACAGTATGATACAGTTCATAATCAAGGTATATCACTAGTACAAGTCAAACGATAAGGCCAATGGCTAAGCAGAGACGCGTGTCTGGTGCACGTCGCCCTTTATAACCACGCACACACGCCCCGGCGGTGCGGCATTCACACACACAACTGTACAATGCCAAGGACACTACAATAAATTTTATGAAAAACATAAATTTATTAAAAATAAATATATTTTAAAATAAAATAAAATTTGAAAATAATGAACTGGAAATGTGGTGTTTCGAACCCTGTAGGAAACCGTGGACAAAAGTAGAATCATCTGAAGTCGACGGAGAAAACCAAACAGTATTAGGGAATTTATTAGTGATCGTTAAATCGCTATTTAAACCATTATTGTGACTGTATTACGTTTGATTGTAGCGATAATTATCCGCAATTCTTGGAGCAATAACTCAAAAAGTATACACTCCAAAATAAAACCTCAATAGTTAAATTTTATTTACCAGTTACCAATCATCACCACAATCACAGTCACATCCCTAGAATTATACTACCTACGCGAGATTATAAAAAAATATTTTTTAGGTGCATTAGTTCTGTTAGGTATAAGCAGAGAATTTTAATTATTGATAACACTGAAAATAAATTACTGTTTCTGGGCGTGTAGTGATGAAATTGGTGATTAGAATTAAGTATTGAGAAATTATACAATACCAATTGTGTGCTTGTTATAATTATGTGATTATTATTGCTAAAACGAGTAAAAAGATTATCGAAAATCATAAATGATGTTTACGCGCCTTGTTACTTCGATTGGCACCACTGGGTTTCCTGGTTTATAATAATGTACATGTGTGTGTGTGTGTGAGTATTTCCACCTTTTTTTCGGAAAGCTAAGAAGACGGTAACCGACAGGCGTCATTCTTATTACATCCCGTGCTTCGACCAGTTCAGCGGTTCTACTAAACCACCAGTGCACGCTTCTGTCGGTCGAAATTTAAAGAAGGCAACCCAGCTAAAAGAACAATAAAAACGGGAAAGAAAGACAGCAAAATTAAAAAGGTTAACGCAGTTCATATATCATATGTGTGCCTATTGTTAATCGGAAACCTGGGAACCAGCTATCGAAGGCATTTACATAATCGTATACATTTTAACTTTCTTAAAGTTTTATACACATTATTTTAGATGACAGGGAAAACTGTAATTAATTGTCTATGTTTAGATGAGAGGTCATAAATAATAAGTGACAGAACGTGTCGTTGTAAGAAAGTAAAATGCAAACGTCTTTTCATTATAATAATATCACAGATCAATAATATTAATAGTAAAAACCTGATCGGGTTTCAATGTGAAGAATTTCTCAGCAGGAACAAAGAATGGAATTGGATAATCGGTTTTCCAATTCCCATGCGTTCTCTGCCAATCGTTTATCGGGCCAACGAGGTACATAGTCTGATCTGACTCTTCTTACCTGGAACAGAAGAAAGGCAATATTATAATTACTGATAAAATTAATGATATAATTGATACAAATAATATCTGTTGTATTATATTTTATAATAATATATATCAACGTAACGTATATACGTCAAAGTTAAATGAAAAATAAAATAAAAAGACATGACCATGAAGATTTAAACATGCAAAAAGTCTAATCCCACGAGATAACCAGTTCCAACCGAGCTATAAGTCGGCTATACAAACGAAAAGGTCATATTGCCATAGTTCGTTCTGTACTTGCGAATTATGTCAGTTGATGTTCCGTGCAATATTGTTTGGAAATCGAAGAAAACTTGAAAGCCTTTCAAAAATACATACTACCTGTCTGTAAAAAATGGGAACTCGCAAACGCCCATGACTTGGCCCAAATAGACAAGAAAATGAATATGTAGGGGATTTCGCCAAGTGAATGAAAGACAAATGAATGAATATGTATACCAAAACCGAACTCGAAGACGTAGAACACTGGGTGGTAATGTTGTCACGGCTGGATGGAGCATTTAATAAGAAGACTATCTAATTAATTAATTTACCATCACGCCATGTCCCGCGGGTGCGTCTCAAGTCTCGCCTCATCCACATTTATATGCACATCTGAGGCTTCTAACAAGACTGTTGTTCGGTATCTGGTTTACCTGATTATGCTAAGCTTTTCATGGACATTTTCTATTTCTGGTGCCATTGACAGTTGCGTCATGCATTTTTCTTACCATTATTTCCTCATTTATTCGTTAAACACGACCAAACCATCTGAACGACTCTTTTTAATATCATTAATTGACTTGGCTGTTACTTTGTGGTGTAACATTACTATTTAATTTTCACAACTAAACTTTGTATTACACAATAAACAACATAACATTCCCTAACACTTCGCCTTTACTGTCCATATTCCCCCCCATTAATGATGGAAACCTCCCCCTTTTCTCAAGCCACGTCGCATTCCCCGAATAGACACAATATTGTATTTAGTTTAGTTATCACTTGATGATGAGAGGGACTGCACCTCTCGAAACTAATAGTGAAAATAACCCAACATGCGTGTAATACAAAGTTTTGTTGTGAAAATTAAAATACTTTTTTAAAATTCTATTCACTGTACTAAGGCCAGCTTGATATTATTTGCTATTTTGTTCATATATACAGAGTGTAACAGACCTAGTCCACAATACTTTATGGGTGGATACCGGACTAAATTACTAGTAGAAAATGTTCAAGGGATATGCGCCTAATCTCAACCATGTCAGAGATATAAGCATTTAAAAAAAATTCGTAATAATGCGATTATTTCGATTAATTTAAATATTTTATTAATTCCAAATTATAAGTTGAATAAGCTAGAGGCTAGACTATTTTTTGTTAGATGATTTAGGTACTGAAGCAAAGATTGAACAATTGCGCAAGTATTTATTTCGAAGCTTAACACGATTTTGTAAAAATTTCATACAATAATATTTTCCGTAACAGTGCAGAATTTGCTTAAATTCCTTGAACGTTTTCGACTCGTAATATAGTCAGGTATCCATCCACCCATAAAATATTGTGGACTTGCTCTGTTACACCCTGTATACTTACGCCTAAGTGATTTCATTTCCAATATATTCAGTTTATTTTCATCCTTTTCTGCCAGTTTTAGGTTTCACTTACTTACATTAGTGTTGGTACTAGCACTCATTTGTATACCAATAGAAATTACTACATTCAAAGCACAGTTTGTTTTATTCCTTGCTGTCACTCTCCTTTCGATGCTTCTCAAACACTCAAACTCATCTATTTATTCATAACATTAATTAATTACCAGTATTTTCCACGCTGTCTTATTTTCCTCCTTCTCGAATGCCATCATTTTCGATATCCCAGTCATTACATTACATATTCCAGGCCAATGTTATTTTTGAGAAACTAAGAAATGGAACACATTTTTTTAAATTTGGTTTTTATTTATAGATTATTTGGTTCATTACAATTACGTATAGAATATGACATCGGTCAAGTAACCGCCTCTGGCAGCGGCACAAATGTGTGCTCCTTTGACCATATTTTTCATAACATTCTCGCACACTGCGCATGTTCTTTCAGCAATTTCATTTCGAATATTGTCCTGTAGCATCGGAATTGTTGTTGGCTTATTGGCGTAGACCTTTTTATTCAAGTACCCTCAGAGAAAATAGTCGGGAGCCGTCAAATCAGGCGATGGAGGAGGCCAGTCGATATCACCACTTTTTGATATTATGCGGCCGGGAAAAATTTCTTGCAAAATTTCAAGCGTAGCTCGGGCCGTGTGTGAGATGGCACCGTCCTGTTGAAACCGCATGTGTTTCAGGTCTAATCGACACAATTCGGCGACCAAGAAGTTTTCCAACATGTGACGATAGCGACCTTCATTAATGGTTACAGCATCGTATTTAGAAAAAAATATTTTTATGTCTTCAACATGTTGTTGAGGCGTTACATACTCCATAATGAATTGTAAAAAAAACTACTCTCTACGACTACCAAATACAAACTATAAAATGTCTGCCAAACCAAAATGGCGGCCAAAAAAAATCGGCCTGGAACATAATATTCACTCTGTATAAACGTGTATAAACTTATAAGTACTCTATCATAGCAAATGCACAGAATTGTTATTCATTTCAGATGAAATTTCATCAGTAATGATGGGAAAAAAGTATAGAATTATTGAATACATGTGAAGTAAGTACCTACCTACCCAGGTTGGATAAATAAAACTCAGTTGATTCATTTGTAAAAATGAAATGTCCATAGAGCAATACTATTTTATACCCAGTTAGACAATCAAATATAAACGGCGAGGATTATTTTAATATTGAATTAGCAAAAGAGTCTGATCTATGTATTTAGAGTTCTTCCAGCATCGTTTAATAAAGACTGTAAAAATAAAAATAGCTTTTTTGTGTACAATAAAATAATAATATTTACTTCAACGCGGAAATAATCCAGAAAGCTAGTCAACAGTGGCGTGCAGTAGGTACATATTTAGGTTATGCTGTTACCAATGATATTGTACAATCATATATAATATATGTACTACAATATATGTTATTCATAGGATTATGAACTTTCGTTTAACCGACGTCTTTAAACAAAATAAATCCGTCGTTTGTAAGACCCTACCATGTATATATTTGAAATTTTAGAGTACTATTAATAGTGTTTTTAAAGTTTAAGTTTTAACGGAAAATAATATTTTCTTACCCATATAAAAATCAATATAAAAATGCGTGGACGTTTTTAAGAATACCTTTTATGACTGAACATGATTCTTTTATTGTTTGAAAATCCTTCACGTAATAACTAAACGAAATAATCACGCACCAAATGCACCTCGAACGCAAAGAACGGCCATGAAATCAACATTTTAAAAACAGTAAGATTAAGTAAAATTCGCGAATTAATAAAAGAGGAAGTAGACACTTCAATGATTAGCACGCAGTTGTAAGACTTTCTAATGTTATTCTGTTAAAAAAACAGCATAGGTAACGACTTCATACAAAACGGATCAAACGAAAGGAAAAATTTCAATTCGGTAAATAACGAATTATATGACTCGAGTAATTCACTAGCTTAAAGATAGAACAATGTTATATGAATAGGTCAAGGCGGCGAACGCCTAAAAGCGCAAAGAGTACAGCGGTGAGTTGTCATTGTAGTTTTTAGAACTATGCAATTAAAATCTCTACTGGTACACAGATGGCGATAATCGTAAAATAATGTTTCCGTTTATGTTGATCCATATATTTTATTTATATTTGTTTCCCAGAATTTATGGTAATGCACAACTTTTTTGCTTGCATGTACTGCACGCCCCTGCTAGTCAAGTATATATGACCACACAGCGAATGCTTATAACATGTTTTACCATATCACCTCAGTTCAGCATACTCGAGAACATATGGATTTCTTCAAACGGAACATGCGAAGACGCTTTCCGGTTAGTTGAGTCACAAACTTATCGCTTTTTTTCTACTTTTCATAAACAAGATTTTCAAACTAGAATCTGCTTTTTGTTTCGCGGTCTCTTCCCCCTTTTAGTACTGTTTATCCTCCCGTCTGCTGAGATTATATTCTACAACGGTTTCCGGAATTATACAGAGATAGTTCTTCCAGCTTAAATTCGCTTGTATTATATTAATGAATTTGTTGAGAAAACAATTAATACCGTTATATACAAAATAATAATATTCCATTTGTTATACTAGTTAAATTTTAATTAACAAAAATACGATTATTTTGTGCTATTTTTAAAACGTATAATTAACACCCAGATCCGTTCGGAACATTATGATCTGAAAACAAATATTGCAAAATCACGAAAATTTAAAAAAGATGTCGCCCCAAAAACGCACTATTGTCGATAATAATTAAGATAGTTCTGATAGAACATAATGAGGCGCGTGCTATAATAACTTAAGAATAAAATTTAAATAATTTATTTTTATTCACCCACATCCCGAATACATATGAATAAATAATAGACGCGAGTAGAAGTTTTTATAGTTTTGACGTTCCGGTGTTTGTTTTGTCATATATAAAGTGATATCTGACAAAACTGTTGATATAAAGTGTAGTAAACTCTGAAACCATGTAAATCGCTTATACGAACATAGGATTTTTTTTTACCATCTTATCAGAAAACAAAAGGAAGATTAATGGTAACAAAGAAATAATCAATGCTATCAAAAAATAATTTAAAGAGAAACATGTTCCCCGATATGTATAATATTTTTATATTGTTGCTATTAATAAATATATTGTATTTTATTTTATTATAAGCTATTGTAAACAATAATTATTAATATGTAATCCTCTTCTCTGTACAAGTAGACGCTTTTTAGAGAAGTTGTAGAACTAAAAAATAGACTTATCATTGTAATTATAACAGATTAATAAATAAAAATTAAATATATCTAATAATGTATACATGTATGATTTTTACCTCCTGTATACGTAGGTATAGATTGGTAATGTATACAGTTGGAATGTTTTATTAATGTTAGGTACGGGTAATTTAATTACTTGCATAATTTAGTTTCAATAATGTAGATTACGTTTGACAAGAATTTAATTTGATTAATTTCTAACGTAAATTTGATAGATTACATAAATGATTTATTTGGGAGAAAAACTAAAATTTTATCAAATGTCAACAGTAATATTAAACATAGTAAACTAATGAATTGCATGGGATAATTGTATATATATAAATATAAATAAAATACCTATATAATTGTCGAGTGCACAAGTGAGAATTTTATATGAATAATTAAACAAAATACTTTGTTTAAACCACTATTTATTGATTATTCTACACGTTTCGAAGAAGCATAGATAAAAACAAAACTATAAAGTGGTGAATAAGTAAGAACTAAAATGAAAACAAATTTTAAAGGTGACTATTTACAAAGAGGATTTGGTTATTTATAATATTTAGCTTGCTATTAACACTTTTTCTTATTAATAAAATTTCAAATTAATCTAACTGTAAACCCCAAATATTTGTATGTATATTTTCTAAACCTTTGTTAATATCAAAAGAATGGCTTGTTTCCAAAAGATGATTGGAAAATTCTGAATAGTTGTTGCTATTTAGGCATCTCAAGTGCTCCTTAATTCTAATATCAAAATTTCTGCAAGTTTTACCTACATAAAAATAATTGCAATCATTGCAAATTAATTTGTAGACCCCAAAAATATCCCAAATTCTACACAACCAGCTTTTTACACTACTAACAAATTAAAGAATTATATATTAAATAACAAGGGTAAGGACGATATTTAAAAAAAATCGGGGATCTACAAATTAATTAAATTAAAAGTTAAATTTGTTTTCACTACTTCATAGTTTTGTTTTTATCTATGCTTGTATTTTTAATTTTAGTATACATTGTTTCCTGAAGAAGATACCGTAGATATCGGAACATGTTGATTAATCAACAAATAGTGGTTTTAACAAAGTATTTTGTCTAATTATTCATATAAAATGAGGCCACAAAGTAATTTTGCAAATATTAAAGAAGATAATTTTATAGTTTGCGTCAGGGAGGTATTATTGCATTTAACGCCGTTTTTACATTAGGAAATTGAAGCTCTGAATCGGTACGTGGCTATTCGTTTTTTTTTTTTTTTTTTACTAATATTAAAAATATAATACAATTTGAATAATCAGTGGATATATATATTTTAACATTTGTTTCTTCTCTATGAGATAAAGACTCGTGTATAGAGGAGTATATTCGAGTTAATTTATGTTTCCGTTAGTCTGTGCACTTATTTTTTTTACTTCAGTTACAAATTTATGATAGTTCATAATTTTTCTAATTGTTATGGGGAGGTTGTTAAAAAATTTGATACCCTGATAAATATATTGATTTTGAGTTGAGGTATATTTTAGTTTTATAATATTTATTTGATTTGAAGATTACCATCTTCATATTTAATATGTAGTTATCTATCACATATTTGACAAGGCAAGGTCGACAGACGTGATGTGAAGGTATATCGCGTATAGATTTCTTTGAATCAACATTCTCTAGGTGCAACGTCACAGAGACGTTTCACGAAACGAAAATTATTTTTATAAATGTCAGATTTTTTTTATTTTCCATTCGAATAATGCGGCTCGGGATAGCTGGTAATGGAGTGGTAAATTAAACCACCGAGTGGAAAGTTCAAAACCATTAATTTCAATCGTCACAATTTCTCTTACGATCTTTTGCGTCTATAATTACTGAGAAAGCGTTTTAAAATATCTCTCTCTATCGAGAGCCGCAGAATAATCTTTATTGAATACGTGTTTCGCTACCAACCTTAAAATAAGTCTCGCCGTACGTACGTCGGTCATACTTTTAATATACGTTATTAGCACGCATATTTGGAATAAAATAATTCTATAATCGTATGGCACCTTCCGTCACTTAACTGGATATTCAAATATATCTAATCTGTGCTTTGCGCATTAAACTCGGGTTGGACTCTAATTCAAATGTGCTTAATAATAATATAATTTAATACCAGAAGTCATAGATTTTCACCAAATATCCATATTGCGGTTCCTTATATTTTATTTATGACTATGTATTGTACTCGAATTATAGTGATAGTGTCATTATGGCTGTAAAGTGCGTGGTTAAACGGCCAGGTCGGTGAGACGCGAGCATAGCAAAAACGAAAGTGTTTTTAATTAAGGTTAAGATTACTCAAATGTTTTTGGTAAATATATTCAATTTGAAATGAATTGTCTTTATTGCGAGTAAGACAAAAAATATATAACAGCCGCCCGCAGGGCCTAGCAGCAAGTAATCGGCATAAGGCGATTGCTTGTCTGCTAGTTTTAATTATTTTCTTAAATACTAATTAAATGACTTAATTAGAAAGAATATACATATATAATCAATTTTATCGATATATTATATATTGTTGCTGCTACCGAGGAACGTGCATTAACCGACTATACTACAGCACACAGTACTTTTGATGACAAATTTTCGAATCCACATGTTACACTTTTCAAATTACATCTATCGTTCTATTATTTGAAAGTAATCTGAATTTGACGTTACAAGTACTGTGCGCCGTAGCAAGTCGGTTAATTCACGTTCCCCGGATTGGAAAAGGATCCAGATTCGAATCCCGGTAGCAAAAATATTTTTCAGTAAAATTTATTTTACATGTATATCTATATAATTAATATATTTAAATAGTATTTAAAATATCACAGACCTATGTTATGAATAATTACAACTTCACGATAAGAATGTGTTCTCCTTAAGAATTATTTTCTTATTTACGATCGTCGCTGTGTCGCGCAACAACATAAAACAGACAAGATATGCTGTCAATTCACGTGAAAGTGTGGCACTTATCGCGTAAAACAAAGTAAATCATTTTTTGATATATAATTAAAAATAATTCATTCTAGATCGATTTGCATTTAATATTGACGAATTGTTTCTGGTCTGTATATTACAATATATAAAAAAGGAATTTTATAGTTATTAAAAATTAATAAAATATTAATTTCTCCAATAATTTAAACAAGAACGTGTCTTTTAATATATTTACTTCTTTATGTACGTATTACATTTCACCAAATTACTCGGAATGTGTTATATAAAATTTTAATGTTCAATTACCATCTGACGTACAGATATGCAGTGAGATCATCTAGTTGAGGAGTGAGTGATGTCTTGTGTTTCCAGCCTAATCTACCCTGACGAGAACCATGTGTCTGACTGCTGCCTATCAGGGAGAAATCTCAAGAAACAGAACAGGGGGAAAAAATAAATGAGAGGGTGTGGGAAGATTAAATATCTGGACGCACAGGAAGATAGCTGGAAGATTTCTGGATAAGTGGATAACGAATAGTATTTGATGCCAGTGGCGGCTGGCGTTTAGTATGTACGGTAGTGTATTAGTACAAAGATATCGACTGTGGAAAGGGATAAAGGTTGTAACATGGCAAATCTTGAGAAATGTTGTAATCGTGGGCTACACTTGTGCAATACTGCAAGGACTCGGGATTATTTTTGATTATTCTTTGCAAATTATATTCTGAGTAGGTTATACTAGTTATACTAGAAATACAATGCGATGCGCATGGTTGTATTATTTAAAAAATATATCATTTATCATGTCATATATAAGATGGAAATATTCATGAATGATTGATATGGATGAATTGTGTATTAATAGATCATAAGGTATAAACATAACTCAATTTTACATACTTTTATGGATTATCTATCTTTTGTGTGTCGGTGAGACAATAATGTCATATCTACCTATGAATAATAAATTGCAACATTATATTAACAAATTTGTCTCGTTATAAAAATCAAGTGTTTTACAATGTTGACGCATGAAAACATGCAATTTGCCAATCATATATATTATATGTTATGAAGTCATTAATTGGATATTTTTCATTTTTTGATTAGATTATAAATGACAGACGTAGTGCGCTGACATTATTATTCTATTGCAAAGAGCACTGCGCGAGCAGCTTATACGGAACTTGCTTGGAATATGGGTCAACGGGCGGGCATATTACGTCATCCCACGTATCTCCCTACAGAAGTTAATATGAATGTCTATCATATGTTTTGGCGGACTCGCTCATTTTTCCATACGACTTATATAGATATAGAGGCGCTTTTGAATAAGGACGAGGATGCGATAACTCGTTTCCGAGAGCGGTTTGCAAATGGGCTAGTTTATAAATATATAATCTATACAGAATTTAAAATTTTACGTACAATTTCATGTCTCTCATTCGATTGTTAAAGGGGGAGGGATAAGGGATGAGCCCTCTTGTCTCCGACACATGAGGTAACGATGGCGTAAGATTTGTTTGGAGGGACTCTATTGAAATTGTTATTTTTAATTTCAGGTAATTTTAACATTGTATATAATTGTATAAAATAATACAAAAATTGTAAAGTTTTATAAAAAATATTTTTAAAATATTTTGTTAAATCTTTTTATGTTTCATTTTTTACATTTTTTTTATTTTTAGTGAATTTATTTATAAATTTTGTTCAATAGGGTCAAGAACAGGGTAAATAAGTGAAATGGGACGAAGATAATGGGGATCGGATGTGGGATCACATAGGCCGAGGGAGTTTATGGATGGGTGTGGAATGGAAATTCATTTAGAATAAAATTTAGAAAATAAATCGTTTTATGTGTCGTTTAAGTGAGGGTATGTTTGAGTCTCTGTGAATGATTGTGTTTCTGACAAACCAAGGTAAGTTTGTGATTCTTCTAAGGAAGTACTTTTGTTTGGATTCTAAAATGTTTGTGTTTCTTGAACTCCAGATGTGGGATTTCATTTTGAATATTCTGCATTTTGTGATTATTAGTAATACTGTATTTTAAATGCGATATAGTATTCCTGGTTTAGCACACTGTTAAAGGAGCCACCACTGTTAAACAGTTTGGTTTTCTTTACCCTTAATAAGACGAGGGTAGATAACAATGAACATGGACACGAGGCATGAATGCGCAATCGATATTGATCGTAGACATAGCAGTATCGATTGCGTAATATAACAAGTATTACGAATTTAATAACAGTTTATTTTTCCAGAAGGATAATAATTTTGAAGTGCATGTGTAAGATTTTAGTATGGCTTTTGATTTAAAATCTCGATACTTCCGTAAACTTGAGAAGAATTTAAGGGTTCTATTTATCTTAATGGATGTTGTGAGCCGCTTCTAGTTGGCAAATATTGGAAGAGTTAATTGGTGTACGGCAAAATATGCGGGTAATTACTGAATGCTTTTAAGTTAAGAGAAACAAAAACAACAATGTTTTGAATTTCCTCGTTTTTGAAGCAGAACGTCAGGAGTTGAACCGAAAGATAAACAAGAAGTAGCTGATGATTTCATAATACTTTTACAATTCATATTTAACTTCATAATAAACTTTCTATTTTGGAATTATTTATCATAATTTCATGTATACGAACGTAACTTGTACACACTTGACTAGAATTTGAATATTTTCATTGTGTTCTGTGATACGTGAATTTGAAACATATTTGTAAAACAGTAAGTCGCGGCGCTAGACTGGAATTTAATAAAAAGTAAGGACGAATGTGGAACGCCATAGCTATCCGACTCGTTACAGGCGAGCTTATTACATTACCCGAGCGACGTACAGCTCGTGAACAGCGTCGCTGTGCATATTTAATTTTGAAGATGTCCTGCTGGGATGCTGCGACTGCAGACTGCACCGTACCGAAGTATGGTGTGAGTGTAATTTGAGGAAATGACAGAGCGTTGGCTAGTTGGAAAATCTACGGATGGAAGTGACCAAAAGCTTGATATTGATTTAGCCAAATCGCTGGTCGTCGAGCTGGGATTTACATATTATTGCATGATTGCTACTGTGATAATGGTTTTAGTTGTGCTATGTGGACATCATTGTTTGATATTATAATAATTACTGTATGCTACATCGAATATTCAGAGCGCAATACCAAATGTTTATGATTAAATACTGGCTGTAGAAACCGAAGAAGACGTCAAGACGGCGGTCAAACATCGAAAAAAGAAATGAAGGAGGACGCTTAAGTAAGGAGACCGTTCAGGACACAGCATTCTGGAACTTTTGTGCAGGGGAATATAAATGGGAAAAGGAGAAGAATGCTCACCATAAATCGCAAAAACTGTACATAAAAACGAAATTCTACTTGAAGACGATCTATCTTTTTACATTCTTCGCGGTTTTTTTTAAATACTATTTTCTGCTTTAAATCGTCAGCGACGCCATTTTCCTGTGTCTAACAGTTTTTATTAATTTTTAGACTTAAATAATGGAGTGTCAAGTTAAGAAAAACGAACATTTTCGACACATCATTCTTTTCGCTTTTAATCAAGGTTAAAATGGTCATCCAGGAGATCGAGAAAATTTTGCCGTATCTACCCTACAGTCCCGACTTCGCTCCGTCAGATTATCACCTTTCTCGGTCGCTCTCCAATCGAACGCGTGGCGTTACGTACAACAGCGATGACCTCAGAAGTTGACTCGATAACTATTTCGATACCGGACCAGACGATATTTGTAGAAAAGGCATCGAAAAATTTAGTTGAAAGATGGGATGAAGTTCTGAACAAAAATGGAGAATACGTCATTCATTGAAATGTTGTAATTTTTATTTAAAAATTTGATTTAATAATAAATCAAATTTTTCATAATCGCAAAGACTTATTAGACAACCCAATATATGTTTTTTTGAGATTGTATTTTATTATTTATTAACATTATTAGAAAGGACTTAAAAATTAAGTCGTTTGCATGTTAACGTAATCTAAAAAAATACTAAAGAATGAGAAAAGTCGCATTTATGTTATTTTAGCTAAATCGTGAATATGCCACCATTGTGCTAAATATACTCGCTATATATATATATATATATATATATATATATGAGTATGTAAGAGTATTTGTACCCACGTATGTTTGCGTCTTCCCAGATTCGTTGGTTCTTAAACAAATACATTTTCAATTCATACTAACTACCACATGTTTTTACCTATCTTCTCTAACTAATAGTATAACTAAGTAAATTGAGTATAATAATATACATACATATATAATTATACAACATATGTTTACATAAGAGTTAAGTTAATCATCTCCCAAACAACACTGAAAGTAAAATGTGATTTCAATTGTTATAATAAAACGTATTTAAGATTCCTAAAGATAAATGAAACATATAATAATTAATGCAAGCTAAACATTACATACAAATACTACGTAAGGTAAATAACATTAAATATTATGTAATTTGCTCGTATCAAAGACGTCCTCACATATCAAAATCATCTATGATAATACATATATAAAAAAGCAATAAATTATATAAATTGTGAAAGAAGATATCTATAATCATTGCAGGGAATTTCGACACGCCGCGAAATAATATCGGCATGTAGTCCGAAGCATGAAATTTTGATAAACATCGTAAATAATATTTTATTTGACAGAACGACAGCTGAAACGTGGCGGGAAACAAAAATAAAATAGTGTTAAGTTTTGCAAAACAAAAAAATCTATGTAAAAAAAATCGTTAGAGCTCAGGTACCTACATTCCTCGTACAGATAACGGTGCAATTTGAGCAGGACACTCGATTAATGTATTACAGAAGAGAGACAAAGAAAAAAGGATTTTCCCGATGCAGTAAGAGGAACCGTTCACCCGAGATGGATTCGACTAGAAATTCGTCCTTTTTGTCCTTTTCAAAGAGGGAACGATAATCTCAACTAAAGAAACTATTATTTTTATTTGTTAACTTCGTTTTATTAACCACTTATTGAGTTTAAATACATCTACCAGTTTCGAAAAATACCATTTTCTTCTACAGGATGTTAATTCTAACTAAAAACATATGTTGTTTCTTTACCTGAATCTATTTAAAAAAAATAAATTTAGTACCTAACTCAAATTGTTAATACAAATTTACTCGAATAATTATCAGGAAAAATTTTTGGAATGCGACTGTCGTTTATAATTTTTCGATTAGTTTTACACGCTTTATTTATCTCCAAAGATTCAAAATTATTTAATTTATGACCAACACCGTTTGCATGCAAAATTGACAATCTCAATTTTTTATCAAAACCATGACCATTTTCTATCAAATGATTAGAAAATTCTGTAAACCCACTATTGTTTAAACATCTCAAATGCTTCTTTACTCTTATATTAAAATTTCTACGCATTTTACCAATATAAATCTCTATCTCTAGTGAGACGGGCACAGTCCAAACATATTTTTACATTGTATTACATAGTTATAAATAAAAAATAAAAATAAAATAAAATGCAGCAGAATCCTTGCAACAATTTTTTTTAATAAATACTAAAACATTAAAAATAAGCTATTTGTTAGTGAAGATACATTATGTAGGGGTGATCGATATTGAAATATTTGCGATTCAACAATGAATATTGGATCAAATTTTGTCACGTATTACTCTCATCTAGATTAATCTAGAAATTTTAACTAAAATCTTGTCTCATCAATCACAAAATTTATTTTTTACGAAAGCAAATTTATGTTGTCAATTTCAGAACAAAGTTGTGGTATTTTTAATACAAATAATATTAATATTAAATTAATACAGAATATATCTATTTATCGAAATATTTTTTGATCTATTCATTTAATATATATTAAATCACATTATTAACTGATTTCGATAATTTCCCACAAATAAATCCAATGCTATCACGATTATCCAACACAGACATTGAGAATCCACTACACGCAACAAAAGTAGAGTAAAACTAACCTCAAATACTCGAGTTTTAATTGACATTTCGGGTCACGGAGTATTTATAGTCCGCGAAAGGAAAGATCCCACAGCACTCGGGCCGCGCAGAAACGCCCGGCGAGTGTACATGGATATGTAAATTAGATTTATGTTTTCAAAAGAGAAGAAAAAACTGCATCAGTACCGGTGACCCGCTTTGTAATCCGAACCGCGGACTGTCCGCAAAAAGATCGGATCGCGGCAGGAATGCTAATTTTTTAAGGCGGCCATTTTCAATCCGCGGTGGACTGCACGCGATTTTCTCACATGCGCTAATGATTGTTTAAACAATTACCAGTTCTGTTAGCAACTGGTCACACATTAAAAAACAATAAAAATTATGTATTTACATAGATACAAATGGAATATTTTGATTAATTGAAATTTCTTTATTTCTTCCTTCTTTGACATATAATGGCTCAATCGGGTGAAACATGGCTCGTAATTGACACTGGAATGACAATTTTAAGGACCGATGCTATTATTTTTGCGCTGGAGAGAATATAAGGAAAAAATTATCATTCCAGTATGGACTGCTGCTGGTACGACCCCATTATTAATGAAGATGTATTAATAAAAAGCATAAATAAGACAAGAGAACTCGCAAAATCAAGAATATTGCTCCCCCACAAACTTCTCGAAGTAACGGATTAGAGAGGGATACTGATATTTGTTTAATGAAGGCTGCATTTGAATTGAGTTTCATCTGACTATACGTGTAGAGGGACAGCGAGGGTGTAATATTCATCAGTCATTTTATCATCCCGAGTGAAGGAGATGATAATCCGCAACCTTGTTGGTTTAATAAATGGGACAAAACCGCCGAATAGAACCTATATAAAAACAGTAATTGATACTATGTATATAACGCTGTTAAAATAGTGGCACATCGTTTAAATGTGATGTGCAAGACTACTGACATATTTATTATTCGCATCTGACAAGATGCAGATAATAAATATGTCAGAATTGGAATATAAAGATATTGGAAACCAAAATACAGATGCAACAAGACTTAAGACTATGTACATTTTAAGATTTCATATTTTTAGGTTACCTTTAATGTAAGTACATAACAAAATCATAAAATACAATTTTATTAAACATGACACGCAGGATATGTGAAGAGTTTAATATACAACCTTAGTGGATGGAAACAAATACAACAAAATAAAATTAATGTTCTTACTTACTTACCTCCTCCATTATCTGGTTTACCTGATAGTGCCAAGTCTTCCGCGGACGTCCTCTATTTCTGGTTCCATCAACACTTGCGTCATATATCTTTCTTACCATTCTCTCCTCATTCATCCTTTCCATATGACCAAACCACCTAAGTGATCCTTTCTTAATCTTACTCACTATACTAAGAGCTTTACATTCTTTCCTTATTTCTTCATTCTTTACCCTGTCATAAATAGATTTGCCACAAATACGTCTAAGTGATCTCATTTCCTTTGCATTCAGTCTACTTTCGTTCCTTTTCTGCCAGCTCCAGGCCTCACTTCCATACATAAGTGTCGGTACCAGCACTCCATTGTGCACCGCTAGTCTTGCCTCGGTTGACAAATTCCCGTTAGATATAATTCCATTCAAAGCGCCGTTTACTTTATTTCCTGCAGTCATATATTATATACATATATTTCATACATATATATATGTCATACATATATTTAATGTTCTTTGACGGTTGTAATATCGATATCGTAAATGATAATTCAATTTAACAAAATAAATTTGGTAATTTTACAAAGTTGTCGATGTGCGCCGTACTTAAGTTATGTTAATGTTAATCTTTATAATTAAGTTGTAATTTTAACAATGTTACCAGTGCCATGTTGTCTTTACAAGATTTTTTTATCGCTGAAGGAAATTTTATTTTAACACAATTGAAGTCATAACTTAATTAGCCATGTTTACGGAGAAAAGTTTATCTTAAACTACAAATTTCTTTGTTTTGTATAAGTGAGTGTATTAAAAGGTAAATGTCGTAAATAACAAAATGCCTTCCACGACCGGGTAAGCGGTACTTTCGTCTAGAACATTGTAAGATATAAATAGAATATTTTAGTTAACGTATGCATTGAATTTTAGAAAATGTAAAATGCAACTACCAGAAATCAATACCGTTCGCTAGGCCCTGTGGGTAACTACAGTCGCCGCTTCGCCACTAATAACGGCTGCGGGGCGGCCATCACTAATACATTTTTTTGCTAGAATTTTAATAAATTAATAAATTTTCAAATCTCAAATCGTGACATTTCACAAAATGCAGGAGTATATACAGGGTGTAACAGACCTAGTTCACAATATTTTATGGGTGGATACCTGACTATATTACGAGTCGAAAATGTTCAAGGAATATGTGCAAATTCTGCACTGTTACGGGAAATATAAAATTTTTACAAAATCGTGTTAAGCTTGAAATAAATATATCTATACTTCGAAATAAATATTTACGAAATTGTTCAATTATTAATCAATATCTTTGCTTCAGGACTTAAATTAGCTAATAAAAAAAAATCTACCAGTCGAAATTTAATGACCTTTAATTTTTTGTATTCAATATATAATTTGGAATCGATAAGATATTTCGCATTATTACGATTTTTTTGAAATGTTTATATCTGACATGGTTGAGATTAGGTACATAACCCTTGAAAATTTTCGACTCGTAATTCAGGTATCCACTCATGTAGTATTGTGGACTAGGTCTCTTACACCTTATATATATAAACCCCTCGAATTTCAGTTAAAATAAGAGTAACCTAAGCGAATGACCAAAATAAATAGAGATTATTAACATGGAACATATCACTTGGTTAAATAACAAATTTTATAATTGAAATCAAATCGTCAAATGTGTAATCTCACAAATAGCAAGATAATAAATAAACCTCTCGTATTTCATCTAAAATACTAATATCGTATGTACTTTTTCTTCGACTTTCATTAATACGGTTTTTAAGTTCGTTTACTTTGAATTTTCCCAGGCATTTACAAGTATCTGATTACTATATACATACACTTACATATTTACTTCGTGGATCCCAGTAAACACGCGTACGCGTAGGTATTTATTTCAAGTGATGAGCACTTAGCCGAGTGTACGGAATATCGACTTGATGGACACTCGATTCAGTGGCTGATATCTTCGTAATGTCAAACAAATGTTGATGTTTCTGTGAACAGCTTGATGTGACTTTTAAGATTTAAATCCACGTTTTTTCTTCTTCCGCCATTCTTACTTCTTTATTATGTATAATTAAGAGCGAATATATATTGACATGCAGCTAGAATATAACACAGCATAATCAAACATATGAACGGAATTAAAATTGATGTATAATAAACAACCAGATCTGTTACGAATGTTCTTAACATTTTCTCGACTATTATGCCACGTGTTCATGATCAAGTGTTAGCTTGCAATACCGTGTCGAAAGCAGGGCATGTCATTGTCGATGTTTGTATTTTAAGCCAGTATTAACGCGACACCATCAACGACAAAGCATCGCTTTCGGCGCGTTATTTAAAAAAATTAACAAAATATTAACAATCACACGCCACTTTAACGACATCACCTCTGATGATGGATCCTGCAATGGAGTCTGAAATGTTAGTCAGAGAGAGATTGGATACCGGTCGAATAGTCTAGAAAACACTACGTGGAAGATTCCGAATAGCCGTGAAACTCTGAGAACAGCTCGAAGCTGAAAACAAATATTGCAAAAAATCTAAAAACAGATGTTGCCCCAATAGCGCATTGTAAATAGTTCTCTAATAAAACAAAATATTTAGTTACTACCAGGATATGAACCTGGACCTCTTCCAATCCGGGGAAGCGCATTCACAATTTCGCTAAAGCAATCGAATACATTTTCGACAAATTATGAACTTATATTCTGTTTCTAAATAAACAGTTCTGATTTCTAATAATAACAATAATTTTCACTTTTCTGAATAAAATAAGGCGCGCACTAAAATAAATAAATAATTATAAAATTGAAATTATTCATTTTTACCTACCTCCATCCTGATGTAGTGTTGAACAAATATATAGTAGTAATTGTGAAGATATTATAGTACGTTATTAATTGATATGTCGGGAAGGTTGTTTTATTTAACGCTGTTTTTGATTGAAAAACTGATAAAAAAATATTTTAAACTCTAAATACATGCATGGCGCGGGTTAATTTTCTAATTACATAATAATCAATGATTATTGCGTCATATACTTACATATACATATAATAGACTGTTAACACGACTGGAATGTTCAATTATCTTTTACTATGTACAGGCAAATTATTCAGTTATTGAATTTATGTTCAGTAATGTAAATTACGTTTGACAATGATTTCATTTGATTTATTGGGAGTATAAATTCGATTGATTTCAGGAATGATCTATTTGGGGGTGAAACTCAAAGTTCATAAAATGTCAACGGTATCTAGTATTAAGAACAGTAAACTATATTATATAATCACATATGATAATTGTATCTATAGATACAAATAAAATGTTTAGGTATTATAATTGGTACATTTTATAATAATAATAATAATACAGATATTTTATCAATAAATATGATAGTTATAATAATTTGTAAAAATTATAGAAATATTAATTATTAAAGAAATTTTAAAGAAACATTCAATTTTTAATTTGTAGGAGAATTGTAAGCAGGTAATATTAATAAAGTTTTATTAATCGATTTAAATTTAAATAACCTATAATTTATTTAGTTATCAGGCCACGTTTTTAATGTTATTTATACAAGTATTTTATAATTATCGTTAAACTGGACCGTAATGGTCCAACTATCGCATTTCAGATAAAAAATAACGAACGAAAATATTATTTCCATTTGAATCGCAAACATTTTTATGCTCCGCTATTACATACTGTTTACCACTTTTTCATATCTCCAAAAACCGGTAAAATACCATAAAACGTGATTTATTTAGACATTCAGTTATTGATATCCAAATGTAATTGCTATAGAAGTGCATCGAGTTCGGCTGTCGACTGATATTAGCAGCCAAATAACGGGAAAAGGCGGCAAACGTATATGAAAATATTTCTAGTACATTCGAAAATTATTCTTATACTCGTCGCTTTTAATACTATTTTCGCATCTTCATACTGCACTGCGGCAAACAATTAATTATTTGCTCGATATAAGACACGTTAATACACGTAATACACTCATTCTTGCTGATCACATTAAAGTAACGTATTTAATAACGCACTGCGCGTGTAATACGAATCGTAGGGATCGTCTTCCAATGGCCCGTTAAGTGAGATGTGTAATGTTGCCAGGAATAAGAAAGACGATTCGCCCATTTTTAACATGGCCAGAATTAGCAATTCGAAGCACTTCACGGACGAACGCTGCCGTTGAATTTAACGTGTGTTTTAACCGTTGTAAAGTATAAAAGTAGGCAATATTGAGATTCCGAGTGTCAAGGTCGATTTTGCACATTAATGCGGTATTTTCACATCTCTGTCGTATTTAAGAACGACGTTCTTGCTGCTATAGCTCCCTCCATTTTTTCTGTATTTGTCGAAGATAGTAAATAATTCCTGGTAGGAAGTCACGTTTGCCTACGTAATTGTTCGGTTTATATATTCTTCTATCAATTCTTCGTTCTATTATATTCTTTGGGTAGCTGTTATTTTCAGTCTGGTAGGAATGAAAATGTTCACATTAAAGAGCGATATTTTTTTAAATGTATAGAATTGTACCATTTCTTAATGTTTTAGATAACAAGAACACCACATTTAATTTTTTAAATTTTAATATTAGAAAATATAATACATTTTAGAATTTCATTTAACATTTATTTCTTCTCTATGAGAGTAGGACTCGTGTATAGAGAAGGAGTATGTACGAGATAATTTATGTTTCAGTTAGTCTGTATATATATATTTTTTACTTCAGATACAAATTGATAGTAGTTTGTGATTGTTCTAATTGTGATGGAAAGATTGTTAAAAAAATTGATGCCTTGATAAATATAGTGATTTTGGGTTGCGGTATATTTTAGTTTTGGAATATCAATTTGGTCTCTAAATCTTGTAGGTCGGAATTCGCTTCTAAAGTTTTTTGTAAGTCTTTTTTTTTAGAATAATTTTTATTATCATTTTTTAGTGATTTCTAATTGTGACATTGAAGTTTTATATGCACCTCCCCATCCAATAATACCGTATTGCAAATGTGACTGTACATATGGATACATTCTTAATTTGCACTGTCGAGCATCACGTGTCTCGATATCGTTGACCTTGGAAGCCATGCACTTCACGTTGCATGAGTTATAGACAAGATATTTTGTTCTTATAGTTTTTTTAGTTGTAGTTCGCTAGCTTGAAAATCAGAAGATTAGTCCTTTTTCCTATTTGAACGAAATAGTTAATATAATTAAATGAGTATCAAAAAAGATGTGAAGATTTTTTAAAAGTGTATTCGTATTTTGAATTTAAGCGGAATTTCTGCAATGTTGCAAGATGCAAGTGTACAAAATGTGTTTACGTGTGGGACACACTCTCCGCGGGTGTAACAGCGTCACGCAGGGTGAATGATACGTGTTCGCGCGTCACTTTCCACCCTCAGCACATAGTTCCCGCCGCAGCCCCCTGCCACCGCCTGCAGCACGCACGGATCATCCCTTAAAGCAGGAAAAGGCGCATCCAATATGGAATGATAAAGGGAACTCGACGAGAAAAGAACACAACGGAAGAGAAAAAATAAAGACATTTAGAAATTCGGTTATAGCGACATTGGAAATAAGTGATCTCGGCTACAACGATATACTTGTATTAGTATAGTGAGCGGTCTGAACAAAGTCCTATGCATGGACTGGAAAAGGCTGTAAAGTAACGGGGATCTTCAGTCATCTCAAACCACCATTGCCACTGGACCAAGCCCTCCATTATTCCAAGAGTGTGTGGGTGGTACTATGCAATATGCCATGGGCAACCTAGTAAGCCGAGTGGCAATGTACTCAGTAGAATCATTCCTATGTGGTCACAAAATGAGGGAAGAAGATCCTATGCTCAGAACCGACCTGCCCAGCGGATGCACATGCACTATATGTGGACGGGTATGCGGTTCGAGAATAGGACTCCTCAATCACACTCGGACTCATAATCGCGAACCATGACAGACGCCATCCTCGTAACAAGGGACCACCGAAGAAGAAATATAATGAGCGACAGGAGTTTTGACTCGTAGTGGCATTGCGTAAAATGCGGTCGGGTCTTCAGATATAGACTATTAAAAATTAAAAGTAAATGTATAGATGTTGCTATTTTACCTCGGATACAACGATTGTCTGCCCCGGTTATAACGTCATAATATGTATTATAGCAAAACAAGCATGAAATATTTGTCAAATTTTTATAAACTTTATTCGTATTGGTAGTCTTATTTATTTATTATTTAATTTATTACGCCCTTGTGGGCTTTTACATGAGAATAAAAAAATATTTAATTTAAATATAAAAGTACATTTTTAATATAACATAAAAAAAGCCATACAAGTATAATTTACGTACAAATATTTATTCAATTCAAGTATGCTTCTGCAACGAAAAATGTCAACGAAATTGAACTTGTTACCAAGCCGATGCATCCGCGATATTGGTGAGTTAACAGCATAATTATTTCTAAAAACTTTCATGAAAGGGCAACATTGATATATAATTGCGGTCAGTTTGCATCACTGACACATGATTATGTTTTCTTATTTCACATATACAGATCAGTATATACATACATAAAGTTAAAAATATTATACTCCTCTTTGTAATTTTAAAATTTGAATACTGTATTTACAATGAAGATTGGTTATGAAGCGTTTAATATCTAGGAGCGGCGTGCAGTCAGTACTATGAAATAAAATATACATCTCGTAATATTCTTATCACAATTATTATCATATTATTCATATTCTCTCAGACAAATATTTATTTTCTCTTTTTTCCAAAATGAAACAATATATAAAATGAAACAAATATCAGATATCTCATAGAGACAAAGCTATTTTTTATTATATTTAATGGAAAATATATGTAATTACCCCCATACACTCATATAATAAAAAAATAGCTTTGTCTCTATGAGATATCTCATATTTGTTTAATAACAGTGCCTTTGTAGGTCAGAATCCAGTAATTGTGTATTCTTGGACATATTCAAATATTGCTAATACATAAAATGTACTTTCTGACTACAAGCTTCTGATATTTAATGAACTGAATGTTAATAAATCAAGCGTCGTTATTTTTCTTTCGTCGGACTGTTATCCAGCTAATTAAAAGGGGAAAAAAAGTAAAATATTACACCAAAACACGCAAAAAACGCCTAGAATGCGCGCGCTCGGCACGTATCTCGTATTTTTTCGTGATGGCATAGTTCGCACATTCCGCGATCTGTGATCTGCTCGTCCCTCGACCACCCTCGAACGTTACCCTACTACAAGATGCGCTTCCTCCCCCCGCATCCATCACTGCGCCCGGGGGTCACGGCGAGCGCGGGGCGGGGAGATATTTATCACGTGCTCCCGGCGCGGAGAGGGGAGACCGGGAGGAGGGGAGGACAGCGATTTACCGCCATTTTCCGTTTCCGCTCGCCCGGCCAGCGGACCACTTTCCCGACGCACCGAGAAATCTCGACCGGGACTGACGGAGTGAATTATAACACGGGTTGAACTGGCGCTCCGGACCTGAGGAAGGTATGTCCCCGTGTTTGTGAGGGGTTCGCTTTAGCGGAGTGAAGTTATGGTGGGAGAGTAGTCTAATTGTGCGCAAGCAGAATAAGTCGAGTACTTCAATACAGACACACGGAGGTGGTCTATTTAACAAAGAGATTTGCTCAGTTCCGGACAATTGCCGTTAGAAATTAATTAACGAATATCACTTAACATTTTATGATCGATAATTATTACGTACTTGCATGGTTAGTACACCTCGTATTTGGATTGATGGTTGTCCAATAGAAAAACTCTTATGTGACATTTAAGTATTTTATTAAAAATATTACCACCAAATTTATTATACGTCAACCGGTAAAAACTGATCATAAATACAAAAAGAGTGCGCTTATATATACATAAAGAGGGAGATAGAATATAAAATAACATGTGAAAGAGAGAGACATAATACATATACAAATAGACGGAACATTAAGGGAGGAGAAAATACAGTGTTTATGGATATTAAATTGATTTTAAAGGAAACATACCTAATATGGGGCTGATAATAATAATATTGGACAATTTGCATAGCGTCATTTTTGTAAAAACTTTCACCTCAAGGACACTTTACACATAAACTGTTTATAGTTATATTATCTTTGTTTTTTAAATTTAAAATTGCTATTTTCACTTATGCGAATGATTTTTTAAAAAGGTGCTTTTTTAGTTTCTTCTTAAAAAAAAGTCACTGTTTCTTATGACGGAGGGCAGAGTTCCACGCTTTTGGGCCTGCCACCGCAAATGCCCGTTCACTAAATTTAGTCTACTGGAAACGATTGCTCGGATCTACAATACTTCCTGCAGATGGATAAATTAATTTGATTATTAAGAATTGGTGTACCACAATTTTGTGTGTAAGATGTTCTACTTCTAGGAATGTGGAAGAGTGCGGACTGCCGGGTCGATCTAGATAGTATGTGGAAGGATATTAATTCTAATTGGCTGGGACAGTCAATATGGCTTTGCAGTAGTTTATATATATAATATATATTGGATATCGATCGAGTTGGATACTGGTCTAGAAAACACAATACCGATGATTCCGTATGGCGGTGAAACTGAGAACAGCTTGTAACTGAAAACAAATATTGCAAAACCTCTAAAATCTAAAAACAGGTGTTGCCCCAACAGTACCTTATAATAAATTAAATAATTCTAATAATTAGAAAGGTATACAAAATAAATGTAACTTAATTTAACTTAACCTTCCATCAAGCTGTTTCCCCGAGGATAGAGCTCTACACTATTCGGCCCTGACACATAATTCTCGCTTCATACACATTTATACATCTTCTCATACAAGTTTGCCGATTATTGAGGCTTCTAAGAGAACCGTCCTCCAGTATCTGGTTTACCTGGTCGTGCCAAGTCTACTAAGGGCGTCATCTATTTCTGGTGCTATCCACACTTGCGTTATAAATCTTTCTTAATACCATTCTCTCCTCATTCATCCTTTCCATATGACCCAAACCACCTAAGTGATTATTCATCATACGATCAGTTTTACATTCTTTCCTTATTTCTTCATTTTTAACTCAGTTCTACATATACACCTAAGTGATCTCATTTCCTCTACATTCAATTTCTCTTATGCAGCTCTAGGCCTCCAGGACTCACTTCCATACGTCATTGTCGGTATCAGGGCTCCAATATGTACCGCTAGTCTTGCCTCTGTTGACAAGTTCCCGTTAAAAAAATATTCGAACCTGAATCTCTTCCTATCCAGGGAAAGCGCGTAACCATTTTAGTTACAGCAACCGATTTGAAGTTGTAATTGATCAGAACGTAGGTATGTGATGTTTTAAATAATAATTAATTATGAAGATATATATATATATATATAGAATCAATTTTGTCGAAAAATATTGTTGATACCAACCTGGATCTCTATTTCCAATTGCGTTATAGCGCCAGTATTTTTCATAACAAATTTCGTACATATATGTTACACTTTTTAAAATTAATACATCTGTCGTTCCATTATTTAATATTTTTTGACAAAATTGATTTTATATGTATATATTTATAATTAATACATTAAATTAATATTGAATTAATTAAGTATTTACCTATTAATTGTAGTTGATTTTGATTGATGTACATGATAAACGCAGATTGAAATAAAAATCGTATATGCGTGAGTATATGACACATACATGTATTTATGTATACCTTCTAGTTGAATTATTTTAAATGGCATTTTCATGGTGACGTTGGTAGAATTGTTCAGTTTGTGGTTGCTGGTTGGTTGCCCACTTTCAGTCGTCCAAAATCAATTACTTTTCCATTGATAGGACTCCTCGGCTGGGTTTGTCATGTTTATAGACTAAAACCACACCTTCAAGATTGCCCCCCCCCACCCCACCTCCCCATTTCCCCTCACCATATTCCACCATTTACGATGTCGATAACGGAGCGTAATGTATTTCCCTGATTGGTCGACTTCTTGAACTTGACAGTTGTGAATGAGTCGGTATCCAAATGATAGAAAAATTGGCAGATCTTCATTCTAAAAGAAGAAAGATTGCCCCCAGCAACAACATGGTATATCGATTTTTACAAATATTGATAGATAGATGGAGCGTCGGCAACTTGGTTGACATACAGTATTGTTCCAGGGAAACTCATTTAGAAATTGTGATTAATAGTATTTTATCTTAATTTAATTGTCGTTTAATATACCATTCGATGCTCAAGAAGATATACAGTAATGTGACATTCATAACTCAGGTCTGCCCAACATCGATATACAATAACACCCCGAGATACGTAACACGCGACTTACGTAAATTTGCAGGTATGTAAAAAAGGAAATATCGAAAATTAGAAAAAAAAATCGGAGAAGAGTTACGTAAAATTTAACACCCGATTATTCTATTTCAAACATTTAATTAACCAAGTAAATATAAATTCACTTGGTATGCTTAAATGGCATTGTATAATATTAACTTGTTGCCTGCTTTAAATGGCTTTATTCGGCTACTCTGACGAAGATGGTTCAGGGGGTATCGATGTGATACATGTTGATCACGATAATCTGTAACATGTACCTGTCACCGTAAGCGTGACAAATCAGCATATGTTATATTATAATATAATATCCTTCTCATCAATAGCTGGTGATATATTATTCGTGGGTGATGCCTGATAAAAGAGAAATAACAACTCTAAACAAAACAACGTCGGTTCGTAAAAGGTTTCCGAACGATTTTCGAAAAGTTCGCAAACCGCTACACAACTTGCGACAAAAGTTTGCAGGGTTTTATAAGACTTAATAAAAGCCTTATATTATAATATTTAGCCGATAGAGACATTCCGCCTCTATTCGTGCTGAGCCTTATTTCAGATATGGAAATTTATGATTTCCAGTTAGTTTCCGGTGGACGTTCCATAAATTAATATTGTTTGTTTAGCCCTGCGATAACTGAAACATTAAATCAATAAATAATACAGCCTTTCATAATAGAAATATTACAGAGAGTCACGTCGGCTCAGTCATTTCCACTCTTTGATGATTTGTAACCTTTTTCGAAAACAGGTTCATTCGAGGACAGGGTTAAGTTTAAAAAGGGAGTTAAGTTTGAAAAGATACTATAAATAATAAGAAAAACACTATATATTGATGCATCAATATGTTCCGATACCTATGGAATCTTCTTCAGTAAACAATGTGTCATACTTAAATGAAAAATACTGGATACAAAACTATAAATGTAAAAGTTACTCATCGTACATTGCAACATTGTTTCCTGAAGAAGATACCATAGGTATCAAAACATGTAGATGTATTAATTGTTTATCTTTATTCTATTTAGCTGTCTGAAATTGTTAAACTTATCAGTGAGATGTACGATGACCAACCTTCTATTTCTATACAAGATCATCAATGGTATGCTTGACTTTCACGCACTATTGGGGTCATCGTACACAATTCATTATTTTATAACAGTGGTAATGTCAGAACTCATGCACTAGCTAAGTGCGCAGTCCCCAGAATGCATTCTTTGGGGAATGAATATGCGGAGGTAGTCGAAATTTTTGCTGTTAATTTAATTCTTTACAGGACTACACTATTACAATTCGTTGTGTCTCAACTCAATGGTGACGGATAAATTGCTACTTCACATTTTATATTTATTTTTAATTTTGATTATGTAAAAACACGCTAACACTATGATTTTTTTTTTCTTTTTGCATTGCACTTCTGTTGTAATTTTCTGTTATTTTACAAATTATGTTAATGCCTGAATAGGGCGTGTAAAATAATAAATAAATAAATAATATGTTACCACAAAGTAATTTTGCAAATATTGAAGAAATCCAATGAAACTATTTTCGTACTGGATACAACATTGTTAGACATGTACAGTAAGTGGTATAAATAATAATAATAATAATAATAATATTGGATAATTTGTATAGCGCCATTTTCGTAAAATATTTCATCTCAAGGACGCTTTACACATATACTGTTTATAGTCCTATATTATCTTTGTATTTAAAATTAGAACTTATTATATGAATTTATGGACATGATTTTTTGGAAAGGTGCGTTTTTGTTTCTTGTTGAATAAAAATCTCTGATTAACTGCTTCTTATGACGGAGGGCAAAGAGCTGCTGCCGCAAATGTCCACATATACTAGCACGAGCGTCAGAAACTTGGGCTTAAATAAATTAAAAAGTAAAACAAAATTACACGTATTTGATATTGATTTGATTGAGCAGAATTTTTAGAGCAAAGTACTTACTAGCTGAAAGTCACAAAATTCATAAAATTAGGGAGGCTCTGATGGTTAAGCTATATAGAGTGTATGAGTGATGCGCAATCCCTTATCCTGCTGCTCTGTAATAAACTTTAAACCATGGATATTTAAAGCGCATAGTTATTAAGTAGTCATTAAAGTATGTAGATACTATCAGGTTTGACTAACCTTTAAAAATATGCCGCGTGGACGTATTTAAATGAAGCTGATAAAATGAAATATTCATATATAAGACAATTTGAATGTTGATAGATAAATATGAATATTAAAGACAATTTAATAAGTAGCAAGGAAAGGCGTGGGGGGGATGGCGCGATATTAAGTCAGTTAAATTGTGGAATCCCGCAGAAACTGCACCGCCGGCGCCGTATTTCAACTCGATCGCATCTCACAACCTCTACCAAGAACCATAAAGTACGGGAAAAGAGGAAGAACCATAAACACGCCTTTATCTACGGGAAGGAGGTGCTAACCATAGACAATTCGTAGTTTTAACCCGAGAGCGCAAATCTGGTTCCACAATTCTGTAAACGAAAATTTTTATTTTCACAAACTCTAAATGCTTTTCCTGCATGTTCATCGCGTTACTGACAAGGCTCACGGCAAATTTAATGTGAAATTTTGAAAAAATTGATTCAAGATGATATAATTTCATTTTAACTTTTTTTAATGCCAGCTATTTTAAATATATATCGCGATACGTGTTTCAATAACTTATTAGGTTAATACATCATTAATAATGAAGAATTGTAGTGTGTACTGATACCGAACACTGATGTTTGGAAGTGATGAAGTCGGCAAAAGAGGAAAAAAACTAGACTAAAGTTTGGAGTGAATGTCAAGTACAGTGCGCATGATCAAGTGTTGCGTCAAGTGTGGACAATTGTAACAGCATTTATGCTGGCTGCCAATGTTTCAGCGGGATAGATTACAATCCATTGTAAATGCAGCAGCACGGATAATATTATATATAGAGTTTCTAAAATCTCTCACGTCATCTCCCTTTTACGTGAGCTGCATTGGTTTCGTTTCCCTGAAATAGTTGATTTTAAATTATACTGCTTGATGTACAAGGCGACACATAAAATGGTGTCTCTGTATCTTCAAGAGCTGTGCATCCCAGATAACTTGAATGGTAGACGTCAAACCCTTCGCCGCAGCGAGAGTTCTAAAAGTTGCCAGAGGTCTAAGTTTAATGAATGGCCATTAGCGGCGGAAGGTCCAAAAGCGTGGAACTCTTTGCCCTTCGGCACAGGGAAGAGACTAAATCACACCTTTTTAAAAAAATCATTTCCATAAGTTCAAATAATAATTTCTAATTTTAAATACAAATATAGGACTATAAAAAGTTTATGTGAAAAACTCCCTTGAGGTGAAATTTTTACAAAAATATCTAATAATATTATTATTATTAAGTAAGGGTCGGCGGTTGGCATAAGAAACGATGAGAGTTTCGAGAAGTTCGTGATCACAGGGACGGTGACCGAATTATTGCGCAAACGAAAACTGCGCACACGATAACTGCGCACACGAAAACTGTAAAGATAGATGATTGCGCACACGAAAATTACGCACGTCAGATTAATGAATTATAAATTTCACATTTTTCAAACAAAATTATTTAAGGGGTAGTCTATTTCATTTCCTTTCAGTTATTTTCTATATTGGAAAGATATACTTCCGAGTGTCTACTTCAAAACCTTTGATTATACAGGTAAGATAAGATACGACCTTCCCTTCCCTCCGCCGCCGATAGCGAGCGGTCAGTCGATCGGCGACCTTGAATCGGAAGATTAAACGTTGTTATCAAGTGAATTGACCTTTGGAGAAATAGTGATATAATTCTATACAGTCCACTGCATCCGGAGGTGATCGAGACCCCCGGGAGAGAAGCGAAATGCGGTGAGTCCCTTTTTCCTGTTCTTGTGTTTCTGATTCCACCAATGATGAAGAACAGAAGTAAAGAAAACTCAATCTGAAGAATAATTGTGTCATAACATATTTATACGTTCTGCCATTTTTCCCCATTTATTTTCACCTCGTGTATTTCCATTGTATTTCTTTTTGGTTAAAAACAAGTTTACAAAAAACTCGTATGTCTTGAAAAATATTAAAACGTAATGCAGGTAGACATTTTACTCCCATGAAATTGAAGAGAAAAATCGTACATATTTGTATGCCTTCCGAAAATTTTAAGCGTACTAAAAATGAGTTATTACGAAATATTTTCGATATATATATATTTCTCTTTTCTTTCCTCTACTTTGATGTTCTGTCTAAATCCTTTTCTAAATTAAATTAATTTTCCCTCCTCTTTATGTATGTACAAGTACGCTCTTTTTGTATTTTTGTTAGTTTCAAATATGCCCCGACGAAGCTTGTGTTAGGCGAAACCGGTTGACGTTTAATAAAATTCGTGGTTTTATACAAAGTGATTGTGTTTTATTTAGTCAAATATTTTTGAGTTTTTTAAATAGTATCTTATTCTAAATTTGGTTGGAGTGAGTAAATAGCCAACTTGGTAAATAGATAAGGTCTATTCCGTTGAATTGAAATAAATTAGAAGTATTTGTTGAGTTTTTGAACGATTATTAATGGTGATAAATCGAATATATAAATATGGACCTCGAAGGCAAGATATAAAAATACCCTTTGAGATGTGATGCTGGAGACACATGTAACCCATACCATGAACGGCGAGACGCACAAATGTCTCTATTCTGCAGGAATTGAAGATCAAGGAGAGCCTCTCAACCTACACGAATACTTCGCTTGTTGTCGTGGGCCACGTCAAATGACGAAGAGGAAGAGGGAGATCCACCACACGTTGGATCGACCAAGTGGAAAAGGCAATAGGAACTTCTTTGGCCCTAAGATCTGTAGGATGCCGAGAAAAGCGAAGGAGCATAATCAAAAGGCCGGGAGTTTATAGAGATTACGTCATCAGTCATCCACTTCCTAAACCAGTAAAATAGTTCATTTCGTTAGATTACGGCACACGCTGCCAACGCGGCCCAAGTCGCAATCGCCGAGGGAGCACGATATAACATAACGCTTAAAACGTTGCATAGTAATATTTCATTTTCTAATAGTGCAATTTTGAAAATTCGCACGCTGTTGTAGCTAGAATATTAAAGACAACTATAGAGAAGCATTTAAAAATATTAATAATTTAAATGAACAAAGATCTAACTCCTTCTAGAACCATTAATAATCCCCGCCATCTTTGGACCACGCACCGATTCTTACTACTCCGCAATAATATATCTCTCTGATAGGCTTATCTTATCCGCCGTGAAAAGATACTCCTAGTAAACCCTTTACTGTGCCCTTAAAACCTTTCAATTAGTATCACGTGGTAGCCATTTTAGCTGAGACACTTTCGATATTCATTTAGCCAAGATACATCGGGCGGCGTTGCAGTTGTGTCGTTGTGCGTCGCGTCACATCGCATCGGTAAAATATGTATTTGCGACCACTTTTCCATTTTTTTTTTTCAATTTTACAATTGTATTTATATACAATATCGAAAAATGGCTGGCCGTACTTTACACCCAGATTGCTTTTTACTAGTTTATTTTGAATTTTGAATTGCTTTCATAATTTTTTTAGTTGCCACCATTCCTTTGTGTACGGAAACCTTTATTAACTCTGATTAATAAATAAGTCGCGGATCATGGAACGCTTCTAAACAGAGTAAAATAATAATAATTGAGAAGCGTGTATTTTTTTTTCATTAAGACAAGTTCGCCAGGCCGTGTTCATTTCGAGGAGAGTTGATCTTCAAACAGCTCGACTACGGAGCGTGATAAATCAAAGTGGGAGAGTAAAGGTAAAAAGATTGAAACAAAAAATAAACAATTTGGGAATGAGTATTAACTGGAGGTGAATTTCTGAGAATCTATCGCGGCGTTCTCTTCTCCCGACCACTTTTGTAAGTAGTTACTAAATATACTGCCAATTCTACAGAGTTTTCTTTTCAATTTCGATTTCGAAATGAGTCTGATAATTGATTAAGTGACTAGTTACTTTCTAAGTGAGTTCTTAACTACATTTTTAAAACTTTTTTATGTAACAACTACTTAATTAAATATAAATAAACTATTACAAATATATATTATTAGTGATGGTCAAGTTGTTGTTGTGACTGTGATTTTATTCGATTGTAACAATGATTGGTAATTTGTAATTCTTCGAGCATTCACTGATACTCAAGAACACAATCACAATCCAAATGCTTGGGGTGGAGCGATTATGTCTACAATTAATCCAATAATAGCAGCTCAAAAAATTATATTAAAAGTTATCCTCAAATCCCTAATCACAACGAGCACTGACGAAATTTAAAAAAAATTCGATTTCTTTGATATTAGACAAATATACGCTAATACTACTCTCAAATACATATATAAATACAAACAGACATATTTTAAAATAACTCAAAACGTAATTTACACACGGACAAATACAAATAATCTACAAACCCCAAGAGCACATACTACATTTGGTCAAAGGAACTACAAATATTTTGGACCTAAACTATTTAATAGAATGCTAAAAGACTTTAATCAATTGAATTGTCCCAAGAACATGAAACTATATATTAATATGGGTAGAGCCAGTATTGGTGCACTCACCCAAACATATTGACTCATACCTATATTAATTATTGCTACAAAGTGATGCAAAAATTAAGTCCATTTTAAAATTATTCTTAATATACACCTTTTATATAGTAATAAATGTAATTCTATCTACTTGTAATTCTAATTAATTGAACAATTGCTTGTAAACTATGCCAGTCTCGACACAGAATTTCTCTAGTGAGACGGGCACAGTCCAAATAGATTTTTGCATAGTATTATATAATTACTAATAAAATAAAATAAATAAATAACGATTTACCATCACTAAATTATACCTATATCTGAAATGTATGTAAAAAAGAATAACCGCTCGCGTAAATGTATTCGATGATTCGCTCTCGCCCCAGACTTTTGAAGCATACATATATTTTTATCACGACACATAAATGATCGATTAATAGGGTGTAATTAAAAAAAAGTGATTTCTGACGACTCCAACTCCGCTTTCGCTCAAAATACTACAAATATATAAAGGAATATTTGAGCTTTGCATATTTTTGGGATGATATATTACTGCCATAATAATTTAAGTTATTCAGAGGGTAGGTACCTACCAGTTAGTCTGTGTAAATATGAAAATGTAATTTATTAACGTGCCTAGTAAAATATGATTGGTTTAAAATGTACGATTTGTCCTAGAGTCACCTAGCGTGTTGATTATTGTGTAATAAAGTTGATAGCTATTTAAAAATGGAATAACAGATGTATCATTTACATAAGACTGCATTTATAAATCTCAAATTTTTTCGTAATTCGTAAAAAGTTCCGGGTTAACAAACTGATGTTTACCTAATATACTTCATTCTGATTGATTCATCTAATATGTTACTGAATCAGTAAATGGTATTTTTAATAAAAACACATTTTTCTTGTGTAGTTGAAATTTCACAATTTAGTTCTGTAGTATTTTTAATACAAAAAAAATTAATTAATCAATTCGAAAGATATACAGAAAAAATGAATTTATCGCAAAATATTTGGTTATTGAATCTTAATCTACTATCTTAATGACTGCTATGTTCAAAAAATATATTTATTTTTCTATAATAAATTAAAGTTCAACGTGACACTTTCGTTGTTCAAATTCCCGCAATATCGGAGAAATCATTTGGTCGCAATCATTTGAAAATGTTCTAAAAGAGACTTATTAGGTTTTATATCACTTAGCATTTTTTATTGAGCACACGGCGTTGCCGTCTCTATTGAAGCGGAAAAAAAAATCATAATAATATAATGTCACATTTTCTCCGTCGTGTGATTCTTATTTCCCAACCGATCGTTTGGTTTTATACACAAAATGGCGTTCGTTCCGACAAAAGAACACGTATTTTCCCACCTCATTTGTCCACGTTCAGTTCTCCGGAATAAAAAGACACGAAAATATAATGAAGACGCTGAGAGATTGAATCCGACAGTCATAAATGTAATACAGAGCGAATAATATATTATTTTCTTTATTTTTAAGATGATACGTGCCTGTCTGACAATTCTGGATAAAATATTCCATTATTTTGAGTTTTACAAGATGTTTCGAAATACCCGCATCACGCTTCCATTTTCTGCAATGGCTTGATAATAGAAGAGCCACTGAAATTGAATAACTATTTTATAATAATTATTATTATTAGCGATTAATTGATAGTTCTTATAACCTATATTTATTTTAAAAAATCAGTAGGATATACTAGTATATATATATATATAAATATATATAACATTTATATTCATATATTCTTCTCTATGAGAGCAAGACTCGTGTATAGAGAAGGAGTATATACCAGAATTTATGTTCCAGTTAGTCTGTAATTTTTCTAATTGTGGTGGGGAGATAGTTAAAAAAATTAATACCTTGATAAATGTAGTGATTTTGGGCTGCGGTATATTTTAGTTTTGGAATATCAATCTTGTAGATCGGGATTCAAATTTTTGTTTTAATTTAAAAAATTTGGATAATGGTTTTTTTTTTGTATATGGCTATTATTTTAGGTACTTTGAAATCTGTGATAAGTTGAAAACTTGGAAAATCATTTTTTTTAGAATAATTTTTATCATCATTTTTTGAGTGATTTCTAATTGTGATATTGAAGTTTTATATGCTTAAATTTTATATGCTAAAGTACAATAGAAAAATGATTTCAATATTTGAATTAATACATATACACACAGAGAATAAAGGCTTTTGAAATGTGTCTATACCGACGCATGTTAAAGATCTTCAGGGTTGATCAAATTACTAATGAAGAGGTACTACGACGTATGAATAATTCAAGAGAACTAACAACAGCTTTCAAACGAAGGCATTCTGCTTACTACGCGATGAAAAATATTATCCCTTACAACTTATTATACAGGAGAAGATATAAAGTAGTGTAAGTGGGTTATCTTGGCTGCGTAACCTCAGAAAGTTGTTCATTGTATAAAATGTTAGTGATCTTATACATCTTGCACAGAATAAATCGGCATACTGCAACATGGTAGTCAAGCTTCCATAGAAGACGACACGAGAAGAATAAGATATATTCATATTATCAATTTATCTATAAATTACACATTGCATTTTATCGACCAACGATGTTGAACATTTAAATATATTATGAGCGTTAAAAATTATTTACTGAAATTATTATTTTTAACTATTTATTATAAGGGATTTTGACAGTGTAAGCATAATAGTTCTAACATAATAAATATTTAACATGTGATACTATCTATGAAAATCCACAGGAATGTTTAGGTACATGAGTGTGCAGAAAATAAAGAAAAATAAAAAAGGCGACAGAAAGTGTGTGGGTGGGGGGGGGGGTTGCAACTATTGTTGTGGTAAAGGAGGAGCAAGATGTGTTTATAGGTAGAATGATTGGTCAAAATTGAGATTGTGGTGGTTCATAAAAATAACTTTTTGAGCGTAGTCAGGATAACGTTGAAAAAGTCAATTTCTGTTAATTTCTCATTAGGGTATTTGTATGACCGGTGAATGACTGAATTTAGTATGTAAGATGTTCTACTTTTGGGAATATGGAAGAGTGCGGACTGCCGGGTCGATCTAGATGGTATGTGGAAAGCAGTGGCGTGTATTAGGTATAGATTTAGGTTATGCTGTTACAATGATATATAATATATGTAATACAATGTGTGTACTTTCGTTTAACCAACGTCTTTAGACAAGATAAATATAAATGCAGCGCATACAAGAAAAAAAGCTGTGCATTACTTAAAATTCTGGGAAACGAATATAAATTAAATAATTGGATTAACATAAACATCTGTGTACCAGTAAAGACTTTAATTGCTTAGTTCTAAAAACTACCACGATTAATCATCGCTGTACCCATGGCGCTCTCGCGTATTCGCCGCATTGAGCTATTCACATTACTATGTTCTGTCTTTAAACTAGTGACTTACTAAAGTCATATAGTTGGCTATTTACTGAATTGAAAAATCCTTTCATTTCAAAGTTGATCCGTTTTGTATGGAGTCGTTACCTATACTGTTTTTTAACAGAATAACATTAGAAAAGCGTAACTGCGTGCAAATCATTGAAGTGTCTACTTCCTCTTTTATTAATTCGCAAATTTTACTATCTTACTGTTTTTAACGTGTTGATTTCATAATTGTTCTTTAAATTTGGTGCATGGATTGGTTTTTGATTTGAGAAAAACAAAAAGCAATTGGCAAAAATATTTCCTACGTTAACCTTTAATGAAAATCATTATTTTCTTTAGTTATTACGTGAAGAATTTTCAAACAATAAATTAATCATATTCAGTCATAGAAAGTGTTCTTAAAAACGTCCATACATTTTTTATATGTGTAAGAAGGTATTATTTTACGTTAAAACTTTAAAAACACTATTAATAGTACTCTAAAATTACAAATAAATACACGGTAGGGTCGTATAAAGACGTTGGTTAAACGAAAGTACATATTGTATAATATCATTGGTAATAGCATAACCTAAATTTATACCTACTGCACGCCACTGATGTTGACATACTGTCTAACCACAAAGTTAACGCTACAAAGTTAATACGATATAATGAATCAGAATAATTAACTTAACAAAAAGCATTTGTTTTAAATAGTATTCATCGTAAGTGCGACTGTCCTATTGTGATTCCATTGTTTTTTGTCAATGGAAGTACGCCACGCGAACGGGACGGCAGAATCCAACACATTTCCACCAGATTGAAGACGTTCCGGAGAATCTTATCTGGAATCCTTATTTCTGGTTGCCTTCCGAGAGACATAACGTCGCCTCAGCGCCGCCCTAATGGTGTCAATTTCTAAACTCCTGTCGGGGCCGAGCTATTAATGGCGGCAATTTGGCGGTTACACGTCGGAGGCTGCGCGCCGCCGCTCCAGCGCTCCAGCGCTCCAGATCATCCCCGGAACCCGCACAACTAACTTACATTTAACAGATAATAAATGGCTATCGGAATCTACAGGGAAGACAATTCGGATATCGATTTTCAATAGTATTTCAATGTGAAAGGATTTGTCGCTTTCAGAATTCTGCTTCTTGTAACGCATCATTTTATCCGTCCATACAACGCGGGCGGTATTGGCTACACGGGGATGATCTCTTGCGTGGGTTGAAATACAATATTAACAATATATATATACATATTTTACTAGTGATTACAAAATACATTACGTTGTTATTTATAAGGGATTTCCGTATTGAAATATATATTCAACGGAAGCTCAGACCGCGTAACGGCCACTATCACATATATTCTAAATTACCAATGCAGTGCATCAGAAATGACGTAATTGTATATTCAAAGTGGATGTGAATTAACGCCATCTGTCGTTTGTTGTTCAACGATTGATCTATTAGCAATTGTGATTTTTGTACCGCATATTCTAGAGCATTGCAGTACAGTTGACGTCGGTGTTTAGCGACAACGCGCCGAGACACATTGGTGGATGACCTCATAAAAACACTTAGAAATGTAAATACTATGAAATAATGTTTTAATCTGAATCCCGGGCAACTCAATGTACATTTTATTATCAATTTCTTAGAAGGATCGAGAACACAAAGTCTAGGATAAGACGCGTCCACTTTACTCTGTCTTGCGTTGTTTCAGTACTTGAGTATTTAGATCCAATTTGACGCCACTAAGCCTCGTTGCTGTTTATTCCAACATAACCTAGGATGACACACCGGCCATATTCAAAATATTTAAAAATAGATTCTAAATGACATTTTGTTCAGAAATACTTTAATAAGACATACCTATATTATTATAAAATTATATTTTTATTGTGAAGTTGCAATTTTATATTATTATTATTATTATATTTAAAACAAAACTAGATGAATAACTAATACGAAAAAAAATCAATTTTCCACCGCAAAATTTCATACATGGACTTACATTTTTAATGAAATTCAGTAAAAAAAATTATTCAAAACATCAAAATTAGTGAAATAACATTTCAACGATGAGTTCAAAATGTTCTATAACACGCCCACAAAACAAACAAAACAAAACAAACAAGAATCTTTCATTATTAAGGAGAACAAATTCTTATTGTGAAGTTGTAATTATTCAGAACAGACGGCCTGTGATGTTTTAAATACTAATTAAATGTATTAATTAGAAAGATATACATATAAAATCAATTTGATCGAAAAATATAATTAAACGATAGATGTATGTCCCAAATTTAACAAAAATGAATTGTTAATTCTGGCGTCTGCTATCGGTTTACTCAAACGTATTTGAGATTCCGTAAAAACAAAGCAGATGGCTTTCAAATAATGGAACGATAGATGTATTAATTTGAAAAGTGTACCATATAGGTTCGAAGATTTGTCGTCAAAAATATTGTCGCTGAAGCATAGTTGGATAATGCACCTTTTAGTTTTTATTTAATGTATTAATTATAAAGATACATATATAAAGTTAATTATATCGAAAAATATTGTTGTTGCTACCAGGATTCGAACCTGGATCTCTTCCAATCCGGGAAAAGATTATTATATATTAACCGATTATGTTATACTAAATGTCACAGACTTCACAATAAGAATGTGTTCTCCTCAGTAATATTTAAGTTGTATCAATGTGTCCGAAAGTGAATAAAAATGAATTATTAATTCTGGCGTCTCCTATCGGATTACTCAAAGGTATTTGAGATTCCGTAAAAATAAAAAAGATGGCTTTCAAATAAGGGAACGATAGATGTATTAATTTGAAAAGTGTAACATATTGGTTGGAAAATTTGTCGTCAAAGCACTGTGTCGGTGTAGCATAATCGGTTAATGCATGTTCCCCGGATTAGAAAAAATCCAGGTTCGAATCCCGGTAGCAACAGTAATATTTTTCGATAAAATTGATTTTATATGTATATTTTTCTAATCAATACATTTAATTTGTATTGAAGAATCTTTCAACAAAACGTACATTGAATTCCTTTTATACTGCTTTCACTCCAATCACACCATCCATCAGGCTTCACAATTTGGTACCATCACACGACAAAGACACCCTGTACAACCCGAACAAAAGCCTAAGTGTATTTTTTTAAATGTAGGTGGGTGTGTTTAAGGCTTTCATATGTAATCTACAAATAAATTATTTAACCGTCGGGAATAAAAGGTTTTTAAAACGGGAATAAGCCGTCTTGAAAGCTCGGCGCGAATCCGCAACATAAACTGTGTGAAGTTGTTAATGGTTTGCGGAAGGTTCCCGAGGAATGCCTACACCCACCCCTCGCCCCCGACGCCGCAGATAGGGGCTGAGATACGGGACCAACTTCACGACGGAAAGCTGGAAGGAAACTTTGCATTTGGAATAAAATGTTCTTCGGGAGAAAAGAAAATTCCAGGTTTTAAAATAAAAATATTGTCAAACAAGATCCCTGTTAGATCTTATAATAAATAACTCGTGTGTTTGGAGATTGTACAGTGAGGATTTTGGATATAACGTGATTATATTTACAAACTCATAACTTATTACTTCTAGGTAATGTATACGTTGATAGTCTTACTTTTTTATACGGTGGAATATATTATATTTACTGACGATATATCGTAGCATCTTTTGTGTGAAATTTTCTGGGATATTCGGATCCCATTGCAAGATTCATCATAAAGGATGTTGTTATTGATGCGCCATCTAAGTGTTCGTGTCAGAAACACATGCCGATTGACTGACCGCTCGCTAGCGGCGGGGGAGGGACAGGAAAGTGGGAGGTACTGAGTTCGTTCAAGGTATATTATACATAAGTATATAATAATGTGGTGCTGTTAGTGTCACGTCAAGCAGTGACTTGCATTACCGTGTTGAAATACTTTTCAATATCTTCAACGTCCCTCAAAATATGCACGATTAGACGAATGTAAGTGAATTAGAAAGAAGCGTGGCGTTCTATCATCTCTGCTCTGTATCTCCAACAAACCTCTGCATACCAGACAACTTGAATGTTTCACTGTTAATCGCCTCTAATTCAGCCGCAGGAAGGGTTGTAGAACAAGTTTAGTGAACGGGCATTGAAGGTGGCAGGCCCAAAAGCGTGGATCACTTGTACCAGAGACTTAATTTAAAAAGATACTAAAACACACCTGTTCAAAAAATAATTTCCATAAGTTCAAATAATAATTTCTAATGTTAAATCCAAAAATAACATAGGACTATAAACAGTTTATGTGTAAAGCGCCCTTGAGGTGAAATTTTTGAGGAAAATGGCACTATAAAAATTAACCAATGTTATTATTATTATTATTAATTGCGCCTGCGAAAAAAGGCGCGACGCCAAATTGGTTAGTTAGTTTGAAAAACATATTTTCAATAACAGGGAATTGAATGATGAAACTTTAATTAATCAACCTTAATGAACAAGTCAAAGTTACATATTTTTAAAATTCTATATCATGTTTTCTGTCCCGGATTGTAGCGGAAGACTGCGACGGTAAGTAAGATGGCACATAACCGAATAACCGAAATGTTTGCGGCCGACCGTACGATTTAACAACACGTTAGTCTGTTCTTCATTCTTGTTAACGATTTCCACACGATTGCCCTGTGTTTTCTTAATTGTCAATTGTTGGCTAACATTCGGGAAACTACGCCGTAAAACAAATGTGTTCACTGTTTCTATTCGATTAAAGCGGGCCAAAAAAGTTAACAGCCATCTGAGTGGTTTACCACTGTGTTATTTATTTATACGAGAACTGTAATATGTATAAGACTCGAGATGTGAATCCACAAAATAATGCTCAAAATAGATAGAGTTACGAATGAAGATATCACGTGTCGGATGAGTGGAGAAAAATAAATATTTAATAATATTAACCTTTAAAAAATTTTTTACAAAATTAATTATCAAAATAAAACACAACGTTGTTTATTTCACACAACGCTTTAATTAAAACGTTTTTAACGCTTACTGCGTCATCGTCAGTAATAAACTAAAAATACTACTATAATATGAGTAATGAAACTTTAACATATCAGATCATGTTGTATCTCAAAACGCAGGGAAATTGAAGAAGGCAAATATCACGGTTGAAGAACCTGAGGCAATGTTTGGCCAGTTTAGAGTAGAGCTTAGCCGGGCCGCAGTGAATAAAGTGCAAATAGCCCACATGATAGCCAACCTCCGTTGAACAGATAAGGCACGAGAAGAAGAAGAAAACATAAATATATGTACCGTTAGATGAATATACATAAATAAATATACCATTTATAACCAATCTTGCGTAGGATTTGGAGTGTAAAAAATTTGATAAGAAAATTCGATAGGGCGATTGTTTGACATTTATATTATTTATCCTCTACGCACTCAACGCTATAGAAAAACCCCAAACGAAAAACGAACGGCTAGAAGCACGGATATATTTATTTGACTTCTTGGCAAAAAGCAAACGACTGTGTCAAATTTGAATAAATTTAAATCATTGATTATGAAAAAGTGAGAATAAAAAAATTGAGCTGAATTTATTTGTTTTAGAAACTGCTTTGTGACCAACCTTTCGAATATTTTATACCTGATTAGTAAGAATGGAAAAAAAAACTTTTTGTTACGTTCTTCGATTTATTACCGTATGTCGGACCGTGTAGGTTAAACCTGAAGACGGTCACAGGCCTGACGATTACTTTAATGGCATTCCGGTAAGTTAATATATCGGGTCGAGAGGTCAGATACTTACGGTTTGACGACAAAGAAAATGTAGAAAAGCCGATAACACGAAAACCTGTGATTTAATTTTAAAACGAGAAAACATGTCAGTTATGACGAAAAACTTTTGGTGCAAAATCAAATACTTTTTTGTGCCTTTGTAGGCTATACATGACTTCAGGTAGAATTATTAAATGAACGTAATGAAATGTATTAAGGGACGAAAAGAAATGTTATATCTACATGCATTCGCATACCTATACGAAGGACGTACCGCATGTGTAAGAAACAATAAATCATTCCCACTATGATTTGTGTTCCGAATTCGTAAACACATTTTCGAATCTGTCGCGACCCATGTTATTGACATATTTCCACGTCCAAATTACCTCATGCTCATCTTGTCAGTGTGAATTGTGACCTTGACATTAGCAGACTTTAGATACTTGTTCGATCTCGACATCGCGATAGTATTCGCGATGTGGACTTGTCAGCTACAGTGCACCAGCACTATATTTTGTAATACTGTGCTTTGACCGCGTATTGTTTGTTTGTGTCGTTGGTGAAATTGTGATATCGCCATCTTCAATTGGAAGGTGAGATCTGCTCATTCGCTTGCCATTTGTTTGATCTCGGCGGCAACTGCAGGGGTGACGGATGGTTCATTCTACTGGAAACCTTATACCCTCATCGACCTCATACTGTACCAAGGTTTCCTTACTTCTTTTCCCTACCCTGCGGCGATTCAGATTTACGACCGGAATTGTCGTATTTCCATTCCGTGGGACGCGACCCGGAGATATTGCGCAATTCACTTATTAAGATCCTATCGATTCGGGGTTTACGTTTCGAAATCAGTTTTATATTACAAAATCTATTGAACAGAGTTGTATAATGTCACCAAGGCTATTCAACTTCTAAATGGATAATTGTGTGAAAGAACTGAGTGTATATGAATGTAGTATGTGCAAAAATGAGTAATTTGATTGTAATCCATTTTTTATGGTGAATAATGAAAAAGATTTACAGTAATGTGATACAAATAAATAATAAATAAAATACGTAAAAATAGTTTTAAAAAATAACACCGGATATAATATAAATATTTATATTTGTTATACAAAAGAGACACCTATGGTGGCTTAAAATATCTTCCTTTTAAAATTAGCAATATTAACTTTGTGGTTAAAATTCTTTTTTTTTTCATTTATTATCTTTAAATAAAAATTAATTTTGTCGAATTAAGCAACAATTTGAGTTAGGTATTAAATTATTTTTTTTAAATAATTGTTTTTTTTTAAATAGATTCTGGTGAAGAAACAATGATATATGTTTTTAGTTAGTTATGACATCCTGAAAAAGAAAATGGTATTTTTCGAAACCGGTAGATGTATTTAAACTCAATTCAGTGGTTAATAAAACAATGATAATAAATATAAATAAATAAAATATCTTCTTCAAAAATTGTAATTTTCGTTGCTGGATATGTTTTCAGATCAAAAATCCTCCTATTTTATGTCGCTGAAGAGACATGAATGAGTGTACTCTGCTTTCTGAGAATATTTATGTCGCTATAGAATATCGGTAGCCAGATAAATATAATGTTTAAAGGTTTAAAATATTGTATACATTGTAATTTCCTATAAAATTACTAATAAGTTCCCTTTGCATATAAAACCAGCGTTTTACACCAACAACAACAACAAAATAAAAATTATTAAGGAGAACGCATTCTTATTGTGAAGTTGTAATTATTTAGAACAGACGATCTGTGATATTTTAAATACTAATTAAATGTATTCATTAGAAAGATATACATATAAAATCAATTTGATCGAAAAATATAATTGAACGATAGATGTATGTCCCAAAAACAAAAATGAATCGTTAATTCTGGCATCTGCTATCGGTTTACTGAAAGGTATTTGAAGTTCCGTAAAAACAACGTAGATGGCTTTCAGATAATGGAACGACAGATGTATTAATTTGAAAAGTGTATCATATAAGTTCGAAAATTTGTCGTCAAAAATAGTGTCGCTGTAGCATAATGTTGGATAATGCACCTTCCCCGGTGTGGAAAGAGATTCAGGTTCGAATCCCGGTAGCGCAACAACAATATTTTTCGATAAAATTGATTTTATATATGTATCTTTATAATTAATACATTAAATAAAAATTAATATATGTATTAGAAAAAGGCTGAATATATGAAAACAAATAAGTCAAACCACGAGAAATTGAAATACGATAATAAAGGAATATAGCCGCTGCCTAAAAAATAACAATCTCTCCACTCGGCATCTTGTAGAGAATTAATAATTAACAATTTAAAAATCGTTGAAATTCAAAATAATTTAAATTTGGAGAAAACACTAATAAACAACACAACATTCTCTAACACTTCGCCTTTACTGTCCACATTCCCGTTAACGATCGAAACCTCTCCTCTGCCCCATTGCCCGAATAGACTACAATACTGTTTTTAGTTTAGTTATCATCTGATGATGAGAGGGACTGCACCTTTCGAAACTAGTAGTGAAAAAAACCCAACGTGTGTGTAGTACAAAATTTAGTTGTGAGAATTAAAATAATCATGTTACACCACAAAATTATCGTCACGTCAATTAATGATATTAAAGATTACGCTTTAATTAAAATCTCTGTAGGTCTATAATTTGTTATATAATGACTGTTTTTGAACAACAGTAAAGGCTTTGTATCTGTTTAATATTGGCCTTACAACCTGATAGATTCTTTTACGGCGCGCCGGGATCTGTCGACCTTACACCCGATCGACGAAAGCAAAAGCTCGACTTGATATAACTTGATATAGTAATAATCTCATAAAACTATAGTAAACTTTATCAATCCTGTGGCAATTGGAGTTTAAAGTTGGCAATTTCCGCGCTGGGAGTTGTTGCCAGTCGAGTGCTTATCGTGTTACCAAGACTGAAAGTAATTTCCACTTCAACTATTTATTTCCACTACATCGGTCAGGTAACAAACACTACCGCTATCAGGCTGAGGGTCTAATTTCAGCACCCAATAGACCTTGCAAATCCTTCAAAGGGGTGAAAAAATATTCAGTGACATTCAACTAATGAATGTTGCAATTACTGACCTTTTTAAAAAAGGAAAATATATTTAAAAGTGATCTTTCTATTATTATCATCTGTTAGATGCTGTAAACAATTTGTATTTTACATTTTACGTTGGGTAAAGAATAAGTTGAACTAAGAAAGTTGATGCCTACCTACTAAGTAAAATAAAATAATTTTTAATGTTTAATTATAGATTCAAAAATATAGTATAATAAGTACCCAGTCGGGTATACTTTAATGACCGACGCTACAACGAAAAGTATTATGACACAAATTCTGAAAGATCTGAATACCTTTAACCTTTACCATACCATGATATAAAATACCCGAACGCAGCCATGCTGTCAACTCGTGTTACCGTAAATAACTATTAGAAAAAAATGTTTTTATTAGCTTAAATGGTTTTATTGGCACGAATTTAATATAAATATTGAGTATACAATTTTGAAAAAATGATTAATAATATAATTTAGAGAATTCATAAGTCGTATACAATGTGTCCTTCCTTCTTATCTTTCTTCATTTGATTAGTGAGAAAGAGACTATTATATTAGGTTGTTGTTCTTTTCACTGTGCAAATAGAGTGTGATCTCTGTCTTTCATATCACAAATTGTATTTTTACCAACGTATTAATTTTACAATGGATTGAATGGAAAAAATAATCGTTTTGGTACGATTCCCTTTTCATAACTGGTTTTTCACTAGTTATTCCTATGCGCTAATATTTTCTTTAAGATTATCTAAAATATGAATTTTATGTTGCATGTATTTCCAGAAATATTACAGGTTTAATTATGATGGTAGACCTGTGTTACTACATGGTATGGAAGGGGTTAAGCAGAAAATATATTCACTAAGAAAATATCAGCAGAATCAGCGAAGAAAATATAGATTGAGACCGGAGTACGGGAAGAAGGCTAAATCTCAGAAATCGATGATGTACAGTGCGATGAAGATTTTTAATGAAATGCCAGAAAACATAAGAAATGAAGAGAAACTACATAGACTCAAAATTAAATTAAGCAAATATGTGAAAGATAAGTTGTAGTAAAAAGAGACTTTTTTGATTTTGTTTATATCAGAGCATATATAAAAATAAATAAATATAATAAACTACGTGGAAAAAACCATTAACTAATACAACGCGCGCTTGAAAATGAGGTGTTGACGTGTCGGAAACTACCCGCATTTATTTCAGTTTAATTTAATTAGAAAATATCTTGCTATATATAAAATAATATATTTTTCCTATTTAAATTGTAACTTTGCTCTAGGCTACATACACACAATAGAATACAACTAAATACACATATTTAATTATATATTGGGACGAACAAATGCTGGAAAAAACCAATGGATCATTCACACAATGGTTTGACGCAAGAGTAATTTTACCATGCTTGTTCATTTTGTTATGGATAGTTGTATAAAAAAACTAATATGTAGGAGCGATTTAGCTTTATTGGCGAATAATGAACAAGAATTACAGAGTCTAATGAGTAGAAAGTACGATGTATGCAAGGAAAGCGACCTTATTATGAATGTTAACAAGTCAAAAGTTATGGTATTCGAGAAGGAGGAAAGCTAGACAACGTGCAAAATTCTTGTAGGTAGGTAATGGATGTTTGGAACCAGTAGACGAGTTTGTTTATTTAGGAAGTATGTTCGATAGAAACGGAAAGACAGAGAAAGATATCGAAAGGAGGGTGACTGCTGGGAATAAAGTGAACAGCGCTTTAAATGAAATTATAGCAAATGGGAACTTGTCAAACGGGGCAAAACTAGCGGTACACAATGGAGTCCTGGTACTGACACTGATGTATGGAAGTGAGACCTGGAGCAGGCAAAAGAGGAATGAAAGTAGACTGAATGCAGTGGAAATGAGATCGCTTAGGGGTATGTGTGGCAGATACATTTACGACAGAGTAAAGAATGAAGAAATAAGGAAATAATGTAAAGCTGATTTTAGTATAGTGAGTAAAATTAAGAAAGGATTACTAAGGAGGTTTGGTTATATGAAACGGATGAATGAAGAGAGAACGGTAAGGAAGATATATGACGCAAGTGTTAATGGCACCAAAAATGCACGAATAGGTAAACCAGATACTGGAGGATGGTGCTGTTAGAAGCCTCAATAATAGGCGAGCGTGCATGAGAAGATGTATAAATGTGAATGAGGCGAGAACTGTGTGTCAGGACAGAGGAGTGCGGCGCGGGGAAACGGCGTGATGGTAAGTTATGAATGAGATCCCGAGATGCTAACCGAGATAAATAATGTGTCACATTCAGTGATTACGATAGGACATGATTTAACAGTGCCCAAGTGCTTATACCAATAATATGTAATCAGCAAAAAAGACAGAGAACATAACGATACGTTTACCTGATTTCATGAGTCATGTACGGCGGAGTAGAACCTTTCGCTATCATCATAATACTGTGTAATTATAAACGATGTTATCCTTCATTCTGTACGCACGTGGAATAATAAGCATTTTTGAAACAGATAAAGCTAATTCTCTGGTGCTCGTAAAATCACCCCTACGTTGCGGAGTAATTAGATGGGGTGGTTTTTAATTTTAGAATGCAAATGATGCGGACGAACCATTTTCTAAGTTATAGAACCATCTATATACTACATACACAGTTTTTAGTAGTTAGAATACTACCTGCATCGCTCAGGTGGTACCAATTAATTAATATGATATGACACGTGTCAGTAATTTAACGGTGTAATCGTCGGCCTAGCGTATCCGTGCTATAGATATCGGGAAACAATGACTATCATTCTTAATAAAACGTCACAGCGGCGGCCTGTCGCTATGTTGTACTTGCAAATTTGGTGGGAGAATATTATATGAATGTATGTATTGTATGTTACTGAAATAAAAAAAATAATAATTCTACCTATATTGAACATCTTTTGTGTTTCATTTCTTTCGACCTTATAATCATCATCATCAGTTCAGAGAAGCTGAGATCGGCGAACCACCCTTGTCTACATTCTTGTTTCCTGTGCGGAACACTATCCATTGGTGATCCACCTAGTTTTCCAACATTTTGATACTGACTCAGTTTATACAATATTATTTGAATAGTTCAGCAAACTTAATTCCCCAGAGTTATGTAAATCAAGCTACTTACTTACTCAAGATACTTACTAGCAATAACGTATACTACTTATAATTCTCGTATATTGAATTCTACAGCGCGTCCCAAATCTTTTCATTTTGGTTCATTCGCTACAAAGAGCGGAAGAGGGGCAGGGAGTGTGCCGATCGCTAACCGCGTCCTTGGGAATTCAGCCGCTTTGTAGCGTGTCCTTACCAGTTGTTCGTGATATTTTCCCTGGAAAATTGATATTCTGACGAGGTGACATAAACTGGCTTCCACGTAGCCTTGACTTGACACCAATGGACTTTTTCCTATGGGGCTACCTTAAATCAAAGGTATACAATAACAATCCTCTCTCTCTGGACCAATTGAAAGAAAATATTCGAGAAGAAATGGCAGCGATCACAGAATACATACCAAGAAGTTTGCCTCTCGTTAAGAGAGTCCCAGCAAAATAACAGATCACATTTAGAAAACATATTTTTTTAGAAATAAATTTCCAGGGACTGCACTTGAATGCAAAATAAATATTTTTTTATTAAACCCATCTATTATTTTATTACGGAATTTTTATTATGAAAAAGACTTTTAGGACACCATGTACAACGTCATATTCAAAATTTAAATCTCACACGAAGGGGATTTGTTCTAAAGGTAAATATTCAAAATAGTATGAGTATGTCTCAAATGAAAGGTTTCTTTTAGTACAGCATTTTATTTTAAGAGGGTGAACTTCAAATAAACAACATAGGAAGCATGTTGTTACAAGCCTGGGACAAAAACTTTCGTTCTAAAAAAATGTACATTTTCCTTTGAAGTTGAAATCAACGAGACCTCCATCCATATATCACAAAGTTTTACAATACCGATCTAGGCTATTCCTCTCCTCTGCCTAGAATGCTTAAATATTCAGAATCTACGAGTATAAAGGAAATCTGATCCATTAATGTTAACCTGGATACACTTGTTCATGGCATGAACTCAGTTTCAAAGCAAAATTGTATTGCACAAGGTTAATAGTCATTCGAACGTATAATACATGCTTACCGTAAGCTAAACAAAGTCTACTCGACAATTAGACAACGAAGTCTAATCGTCTTTTAGGATATTACCTTGGAACCCACGCACTTCTGTACTTGTACGATAGTTTGCGATATCTCCTTTAACTCTTCTTAACCTTTCCCATACGGTGCTAAAATAATAACGCGCGCTCTAGATTTTTGCGAGTTTTAAGTCTAATAAATATGAATATTTTACATTTGTTACTTATATAAATTATTAAAATAATAGTTGATATATATATATATATATATATATATATATATCAATTATTGTGAAAAAGTACTAAGAATGAGAAAAAAACATTAGTCATACGGAAGAACAGCACAAATACGCATAAGGCACATCCAACTCGGCCAGCGTACGCTCTCGCTCTGGCACTAATGCCAGCAGTTCACTCTCCTCGAGGCTCCTCACCTCGTTCAGCCTCGTCCGCGCTCCGACCGGAATGGAGCGTAGACAGGGCGAGGCAAGGCGTGCGAGGCGAAGCGAGATGGCACGAGACGACCCGTGTCGACACGAGAATAGGCAATGGAAGCCGAGAGCTGCAATACATTCTCGTGCTCGGCTCCTCTCGCCGTGCCTTGGCGAGAGTGGATTGTATTGTTGCGTATGGTAAATATTTATATATTGTAATTATTTTATCTTATATATAAATATATTACGAAGGAATGCCTAAAATGTGAACTCTGTATATAGTAAATTTACAGAGATAATTATAATTAGAGGCAATGTCAACTCAGTTTACATCACCGGAGAGGAAAGGTTAATTTTTAATTTGTGACAATTTTTATATATGTGAAAATAAAATATTTGTTTTTTGATTATTCTCATTTAATTTACTTGAAACGAGTCTCAAGTAAATTAAACGAGAAAAATCAAAAAACAAGTTTTTAATTTTCACATATGTGATTATGGAGTGGACTTTTACATTCGTTTTTATTTATATGTACGATATTTAACTGAGGATTCTCTTCGTTGATTGGCTTGGGCCATGTCACATATATCACAAATATTTTACGCCCAATTGTACCCACAATAAACTTTTCACTTATCACGCTCATTGCGTATACCTGAAAATAGAAGCATATTTTATAAGTAATTAGTAATTAATTCAGCATCGTTTATATATACAGGGTGTAACAGACCTAGTCCACGATACTTTACGGGTGGATGGATACCTGTCTAAATTACGAGTAGAAAATGTTCAAGGGATATGTGCCTAATTTCAACTACGTCAGAGATATAAGCATTAAAAAAAAAGAAGTAATTATGCGATTATATCGATTAATTAAAATATTTTATTGATTCTAAATTATATATTGAATACCAAAAATTAAAGGTCATCGAATTTCGAGCGGCTAGACTATCTTTGTTAGATGATTTAGGGCCTAAAGCAAAGATATAGATAAATAATACGAAGTACGTAGACTTCAAGTTTAACACAACAGTGCAAAATTTGGACATATTCCTTGAACATTTTCGACTCGTAATATAGTCAGGTATTCACCCATAAAATATTGTGGACTAGGTCTGTTATAATGCATTAATTTAAACATAATACTGAAGAACTTTTATTCAGGGAATTTTATCTCATTATCATTTTTCTGTATTCATATATAAATATTTAACAAAATTTAAAAAAAACACGCACATTGGAAAGAGGTGTAACACTAAATAATTCACGTCATAAGGGAAAGGACATCATTTTTAAGAAGTTTCAAGTCTCGTTGTGATTTTGAAGTGTGTACATATAAATATTGACAACGGCTTCCAAAGTAAGGAGAAGTTTGACACAAAAATATGATACTTTTATAAAATGTTGTAGGGGTTTCATTAATTATGTACAGAATTACTTCAGACACTTTGTCGACCAAATATATTTTATAAATTATTGAATTAAAAAAAAAAACAAAGTGAATCTGATAAATGTGAAAGATTATTTTAAAGTTTTAATTCTTATTATACATTGTACAAATTAAATGTATTGTAAATTGCATCAATTAGGAAGATATACAGGAAAATTTAATTTGTCGATAAAATATTTTTGTTACTGATTCGAAAATACGATATTTTATTGCGATATTCTCAAATACCTTTGAGTAATATTAGCTAGAAGATGCCAAATATGAAATCAATTCTTCTTCTTTTAAATAGGCAATCCACCCTTCAAGAGTGATTTGTGCCATCAATCAAGTTAAAAACTTTATTTTATAGAAAAAAGTACAATAATATTATAGAATAGAAAATACTATATTACAAGTCAATAGTATTGTCGTTCAAAAAACTTGCTATTATATAGATTAAACGTGGCGAGTTAAGAGACAGAAGATGACACAAGTTAGCTGGGAGCTGAAAATTACCATTGACTTACAATATATAATGTACATATATATATATATGTATGTATGTACACCACTCATTAATATTAAGAAAGGCAGTTACAAAACATAGTTATTTCATTAGTAAATAAGGAATTACTAATGAAATAACTCAATAGTTCATATTAATTTTAATAAATTATAGATATCTCATAGAGATGAAGCTATTTATATTGTATTATATGGGAAGTATGGAAGTATGCGTATTACAGGGCTTACGACCTGCTGTCTTAAGTGATCACTTTATACAATGTAACGTTCACTGTCGCCATCTGTGGTTGAAGTGAAGTTGTAGATAATACTCGAAGTGTTTCTACATGGTAACATATATACGACTTACAAAATTTGATAGATACGGAGGTTGATTGGGTGGAATGTTGAACGTTACATTGTGTAAAATCACTTACGCTAGCGGAAAACAGGTCGTAAACCCTGTAATTACACATACGCTTCCATACTTCCCATATAATATAATAGCTTCGTCTCTATGAGATATCTATATTTCGTTTAATAACAATGCATTTGGAGGTAAAAATCCAGTAATTGTGTGTTCTTGGACGTACTAAAATACTGTTTATATTCATTTATTTGTATTTCTAATTTGTCAATCATAAAAAATTATCTCCTGCATGTTATTCTCGTAATTGTCTTAAAATATTTTAATATTGTACCTTAATATCATACTAATACTATCTAGTAGGGTCACAACCAATCTATTAATAATCTGTACATCAAAAATATAAAAAATGCTGCTATGTAGGCGGTATTAAATTGTTAAAAATTTTCAAACCCTCGTATTACGTATATTAGCCCGATTCTAGGACGGTTTTGAAACACTAGTTCAACAAGTAATGTCTTAGTCCTTGACATTATAACATAAGTTTCAGAAATATATTGGTTCGTTTCCATATTATACATGTATTATATCATATACGTATTATATTATTATCTGTGATATATTATTATACGGCGAGATACGAATCGCAGGCCATATCTATTGTAAATACCCATTAATTACAAAGTGTTGAAGTTTGAAGATTTATCTTTTCTACTAGGCGCGTGATCTTTGTGTAGAATAATGACTACATTGTGAGCATTGTGTGTTGATATCTACTTTCTCATCTGATAAATAATTACGGAAATTTTAATATTCCTCACGTGCACCCTGTACTGTTATTATTTGAATATAATTTATTTAAATTGTTAGAAACAATACTGACGAGAGCGTATTCCTGTCATGACCGATGTGTGGATACGGAAAGCGGTAAATAATTGTACCATTGAATGGCGCCCGGATGATCTGTTGTTCGTTATACAAAAGCTGTAAATAAGTACGGCTGTACCAAACGAGTGTCAAACACTGCATAGGGTGTCTCAAATATATATATCCTATTATTATTAAGGAAAACACATTCTTATTGTGAAGTTGTAATTATTCAGAACAGACGGTCTGTGATATTTTAAATACTAAATTAATGTATTAATTATAAATATATACATATAAAATCAATTTTGTCGAAAAATATTGTTTTAGCGTCACCGGGATTCGAACCTGGATCTTCATTTCCAATCCGGGGAAGTGCACTACCTTTGTGCTATAACGCCAGTATTTTTCTTGACAAATTTTTTCGAACCTATATGTTACATTTTTCAAATTAATACACCTGTCGTTCCATTATTTGAAAGCCATCTACATTATTTTTACAGAATCTCAAATACCTTTGAGTAAACCCCCGGATTGGAAATGAAGATCCAGGTTCGAATCCCGGTGACGATAAAACAATATTTTTCGACAAAATTGATTTTATATGTATATATTTATAATTAATACATTAATTTAGTATTTATCCTATTATTGTTGCTATGGGATCTGTATCTGGATATGTATCATTGCCAGTAAGAAAAAATCCACATATTCACCAAAATAGCGAATATGTTTAATGTGTTTTTAATATGCCTAGGTTAATAATAATAATAATGTGTTTATTCCAGCGTGATCAGGTTTTTTTAAATTATTTTTTAAACCTGATTCACCCTAAAGATAATACATATTATGTTATACATTAAAGGTGGGAGATTTATATTTTCTGCAAAAAAAGTACGGTTGTATCGTAATTTATTGTTGCAACACCTTGACAATGGCACGTGTTATCATGACGAAACTTCTTCAGCCATTTATTATCCACTGCTGGACGAAGGCTTCCCCAAGCGTCTCTCCCATTTCTCTGTTCAGCTGATTTTAGGGCGGCCTGCCTTCGAGCAATGTGGCTTGTCCATCGTCATTTCATTTTCTTGGCGTATTCAATTATATCGACTATTTTTGTATGTTTTTTTATACACACGTTTCTTATCCTTTCTCTTCGTGTGTCCAATGTCCAATGTGCATCTTTTCATGTCTGGCGAATAGGCAACGCCATCTTTGGCCCGCACGGCGAACTTGGTTTAGTTATTTTTTGTTGAGAGTCTTGTTTCGCAGCCGTGCGTGAGCACTGGAAGTATGCATTGACTTTTCATTTTAAACAAAGTGGAAAAATCGTATTTGAAAATCATATCAGTAGAACATAATTTTACGGTCTTAATAATAATTAGCCTTGTAATTTGCGTAGGACAAAAACGTTTGAAAAGTAAAATAAATATACCTCTACACTCTGTGACATATTGTATATATTTTTAATGGAGCTTTGTGCTTTGCCCGTATTCGAAAAATTGCCTCAGGTCGAATAAAGAAATATTTGTAGAGGCACGTTTTCTGAGAAATAATAATTTCACATATGATCAAGAAAATATGAGATATTATTTTTATTTGTACATACCGTGTTATACATACCTAAGCGGCAGGAAGAATTGAAGCGTGTAGTCAAAAACGGAAGCCGTCTGTATTTTTATCAATAAAATGATGAATATTTTAAATTTCTAAATGGTTGTCGTATAAAGCAAGCCTGAACTGCATTCTTCCGCATAAATAAATTAATAAAATGCACACACATAATGAAAATAAAAACAATTGTTTTTTTACTACTACTCGTTTAATTTCCACGAGACGCGTTTCGCCTTATGAAGGCATTATCAATCTAACCGTTTTAAATTCAATAATTTGTATTCGTTTCATGTCCATTCATTTACTGGACAGTGAATACGACGTAATTTTTTATTTCGTTACAATAAACAATTGTGATAAGACCCTGTTAACGGTGCTGTGTTCGTTCTTGCCCTGGACAGGGTTATTAAGACATTTCCTTGTACTTCGTATGAGCCGTTAGTATTTCCGAGAAGGAGAACCCATTCTTCTGGGGAATATTATTTTACAAAGATTCCATTACGAAATATTACGAAATGTTGTATTTTTTTTTGTGAATCGCCGCCTCGGTTGCTTCGAGGCACAAATGTACAAATGGGGAATAATATAGGCGGGCGCGGGCGCGGGGAGCAGAAGTTTTCCAATTAATAAATAATTTTCAAAACTCGTTAATAAAGTTATTAGCACACAGTAACACCATCGGGCTAGGCGCCTTTATGGGGAAAGGACTTTCAGTTTCATTAATACGAGTATAAATGAAAATTTTGACAATTTTTCTTGACATATCAATACAACCTCTATATTCGTCACATTTTGATAACAAATAAATTTTCTATATTTGTCACTTTCACCGCCTGGCAATGCTGTCTAACTAGTTAATGAAGGTTTTAAAAACAGGCAACACTGGGCAAGTTCTTAGTTAAATGGAGTGCTACTGAATCATCGGCAAACGCAAACCACCACCAGAATTAGAGTTATCTGATATTTAAATTGTGTCCTTCTAAATATTAGTAACTTTTCTCCTCTGCAGCTTTTATCATCATGTCTCTTCAGTACAATAAAGATAAAGTTTTTACATCAAATTTATTAATTTGTGTACTATTTTTAGGGGCTGGGAACGAATTAATTGAATTTCAGTTATTTGTTATGGGAAAAACTGTTTCTATAGAATGTCCCAAAATCAACGTAAGATTTGAATTTGCCGCCGTAAATCGCCTGCAGTAAATTGTTGGCAACCCTGAAAAAAAATAATTTGACAGCTGAGAGTTTAAGGTTAGTAAAAATGGAGCGTTACACGATGCAACAACGTGTTCAAAAATTGAATACAAAATATGGTCGGAATAGTGTTTTAAGTTCATCAACTGCGAAGAGATTAATTGAAAAATTTAGAGAGACTGGATCAGTCTGAGACGCTAAACACACTGGTCGTCCAACAACTACAAGCCAACAACCACCTGTGCATTACAGGAGGAAATTAAACAATGCATTAACGAAATTCAGCCACATTTATGTAAAATAGTCATGGAAAATTTCGACAAAAGAGTGCGTATGTGCCGGCAAGCCGTGGAGGCCATTTGCCCGATTTGTTACTCCTTAAATAACTCTACCTCATGTACTACGATTCAATAAAAAAAATAAAAATCTAAAGACTAATAACTGTGTTTTCTATTTACTTCAAATCTTGCGTTAATTTTGGGACATATTTTGTTAAATATGTAGTTTGAATGGAAATAATACATTTTTAAATAATTTTTAAAAATTTACTCATTCAGAATTGCCATTGGTCTAATACGAAAATAATAAATAATATTGGATAATTTATAAAGCGCCATTTTCGTATAAACTTTCACCTCAAGGACGCTTGCATGATGCAATCGATTATAATTTTATGTGAATGTTAAATCTATAGAAGAGGACAGGTATATAAAGAAATATACACAAGAAAAAAGACAAGATAACAGTTTTTTGTCTCTTCTATTTTGTACATAAAATTACATAGATGTCATTCTCTATAGATTAACATTAATATAAAATTAATATCTAATTAGTGTTGGAAAATAATAGTTTCTACGGACCGTGCAAAAATTTATATAAACTAATGTTTTATATTTTTATCTCATGTACATAAAATGGATTAATTAATAAGTAAATACAATTAATGCAAGTTAAAATTTTAACATTTTTATTTTTTTTTATTTTTTATTTATTATCTTAGTTTTATTAACCACAATTGAGTTTAAAAAACATCTACCGGTTTCGGAAAACACTTTTCCTTCTTCAGGATGTCATAATTAACTAAAAATAGAGTATTGTTTCTTCACCAGAATCTATTTTTAAATTTTTTAAAAAACAACAATTATTTAAAAAAAAAAAAAAAAAATTTAAAAAAGGAAAAGTGTTTTCCGAAACCAGTAGATGTTTTTTAAACTCAATTGTGGTTAATAAAACTAAGATAATAAATAAAAAATATGAATCTTAACCACCAAGTTAATATTGCTAATTTTAAAAGTATTAAAATTTTTACATTGATAATGTTTCAAATAAATAAGTGGTTTTATTTTCGAAGACACGTCATTGTTGACGTGATATGCGACCTGACTGATATTATTAGATCCAAACAATTAGCTTGTTTTCATTTAAAATAAATTTTTCCAATCTGCCTAATAAAGCATCTTAAAAGATAAAATAAACAAGGGCTTGAAACACGATCGCTATTTATTTGCGCGACACTAAAAGACGTCAGCGTTTTTGACGACCCCTGCAATAGACACGCGCGATTTCATGTTCATGTCATTAATATTTTTTCTACTATAGTCCTTATTGGGTTTTTACAGGATCAAAGGATCTCCCGTTTGGAGTCCCGAGTAATCCGCATCCCTCCCCAGGACGCCTTTGTGAATCCCAGGAACCCCCCCTATCGCGCAGTAAACTAGTTCATCTCGGATTATCAAGCGGCCCTGTTCTGAGGGCTTCGGGAAATGGCGCCATTGCACTTTTATTCTTTGATACTGATTTCATCTGGTTAGCTGAGGGCTCATTACGTATTCATTTATACTGTCGTATGTGGAGAGATTTATTTACATTGCGCATTTTATACGATAAAATTCCGCGCATTGTCTTTTGTGCGTGTATTTAAGAATTTCTCCTGCTATGTTACTTCCGGTTGAGAGTTAAGTTTACGTTGGGTGTATTATAGATAAAGCTTAAAAATTGTCATGTTTGTATTTTGAAATGCGGCGGTTAGCGGGACAGTTCACTTCACTGACAATAATTCTCTTTTAAACTCTTTACAAACATGTCAAATTTACTAGTCAATTAGAAGATAACAAGAAAACATGTGTATCTTTTATGACTACAACTGTTAATTAAAATTCAAATAAAATATATGAGTTGTATTGAATAACGTATCTGGTATCGGGAGAATTTTATGGATCCTCAATAGTTCCAAAATTGAGATATCGGTAGTACTACTGTCCAAGGGATTATAAGAATTCCCCTCTAGCACCTCATTTCTTTTTTCTTTCGCTTACTTTCAATATCTATATTCCATAATCACGTATGAGAAACTAAAACATTAGTTTTTGATTCTACTAGTTTAATTTACACATCAATCTAACAATTTAACTTAACAACTTGTATTTATAACAATAAAGGAGGACAGCTATAGAATTGTATTTACGTGAAAAATATGTGATAGAACATTATTCACTGGAATTCTGAAGATTTTCATACATTTTATTAAATGGTTCTAAATATTCTAATAAACCATTCAGTTTCAACACTAATAATATTTTAATATCATAGGTAATTTGTAGAAAAGGACAGTTATATAATTTTACAATCTAAGAAGACAATACGGCAAATAAAAGTGTATAGCTGTCATTTCATTTATTATAGTCATAAATACATGTTGTCGAGTTAAATTGTTAGATTGACAATGCCCTTGCAAGGCGAAACGCGTCCCAAGTAAATTTAACTAATAATAAAAAAAAAAAGTGGTTTATTTTCAAATATGTCATCCATGTTTGTACCCCGTGAGGCAGATGAAAAAATCAAGAGAAAACATTTTATGTCGTTGTAAAAACATATCTTATCTTATTAAAAACTTATCTCATCTTATCAAGAGAAAAGATTTTTGTCGTTATCGTCATATTTTACAAAACCACGATTATTTGTGTTTCGTAAACGTGAGACATCGTAAAATAGTTCTGCTTCCAAGCGATGAAATATAAAATCTGAAAATCGCGCAAAGGAATTTGAATAAAAGTGTTGAAAAAAGCAAACAAACTCATTCAATATTTTCATTTTTCACCCAGCGACAAGAAATCAATTTTTAAGCAAAAGAAACACCGCATTCCTCTACAATACATATAAAAGTAAAAGAAAGCAAAACAAAGCCACCGTGGAAAAACGGTGACACATTTCAACCCTCGAGGTATTGCGAGGGAAATATATTTTTCTAAGGTTGCGTAAGCTAAAAAGAAACATTCATCAGTTCGGGGTGTAGCTTTATGTTCGGTTTTTGTAGTTTTGTTTATGTTCTACAAACGCCGTCTTCTGCGTGTTTTTGTGTTTTGAGGGGAGAAATTTAATAAAGTTGGGAAATTTCTTTTATGACTTATTTCCGGAGTCCTTATTAAGGAACGGTGCCATGTTACAGACTCCTGCCGCACTCCGCGACGGGGGAATTAATTAAAACCGCTTCAGATTTATTAACCAACATGTACATTTTTTATTTTGAAACTGATTAAAGGATTGATCGCACACTTAGCTGGTTCAAAACTGGAATTAATGGTGGAGATATTGCTTCGATCGTGTAAATAAAATCTGCCTAATGAAATTCACAGAAGAGACGTGTCAAATTAATTTCGAAGTGTATTTAAAAAATAGTATACAAATAAACCTATCGCCAGATAATAAAAAAAAATAGAACATTGCTATTATGCTGTAAAATAATATATATACGAGGGTGAGTCAAAAATTATCTAAACTATCGCCATAACACACCGTCAAGGTTGATATACAGGTTGGTACGACTGCGGTCACGTTTGCCAAATTTGATCCCGATCGCGTCATTTGCCTTCCGGCTATTATATTGTAAACATGTCCGCTCCGCTAGTAGTTTGCACCGAGGAGGAAGAACGAGCGGTAATCCGATTTCTCCGGTTAGATGATGTAAAAGGGGCTGAAATTCATCGCAGACTTACGGGGATCATCATAATACGGAGACAGTGCTTTATCAGGTAAAAGTGTGTTTTTTGTGCGGCCGGACGAGTGTGACGCACGAAGAAGAAGCAGGACGTCCGTCAACTTCCACCACGGACGACAAGATTGAGCAAGGTCGAGAGATGGTTCTAGAGAATAGGCGAGTTACCATCGGTAAGGTTGCGTCTTTGAACATCAGTCATGGTTCTGCCCATCAAATCATCCACGACGAGCTTGGCTTCCGTCAAGTCTGTGTAAATAAACTATAGAACGAAAAATGTAGATAATTTTTTGACCGTGTAAATGTGAATTTAAAAAATTGCATGTACCTAGATAAGTTTTCAAAATTAAAAGGTCAAGTTATTTTTCTTGACGATTCATTCGTTCCATTTGACGTCGGATATAAAATAATATTTGTGATGTTTCATTCACATGAAAGACGATACAGTTAAGAAAAAACGACGCTTAAATAGAGAAATACAGAAAAAAAGGTGAGCTATATAAAGTAACGACAAAAAACAACGCAAACTTAACGTGCAGCTGATGTTCTTGACCACGCCAACCGTACTATGTATGTTTTTGTCGCTCGTCTTAAAAATTGGTTATGATAAGAAATTTTATAAATGTCCAGAATATGAGGGATAACCCAAGTAATTTTTTTTTCTGCATCAATTTGAGTAGCTTGTTGGTGTAGTTGTTAAGACTCTGGCTTAGTGATCTGGTGGTCAGGGGTCCGCACCTCGTTCCGGGATACCAGCAAGTTAGTTTTATTTTAATAGCACAACGTTTAGTTTAGTTTGAAAACAGTAAGAATATTGATGTGACATGTATTCCGTGCACGCATCTGTAATTAAAAAAAATAAATACTAATAATATACTTAATATCGCAATGAAATTATAGAACAACAATATTTCAATAAACAATTTTAAACGAGAGCACACTTCAAATCTGTTGCAACAATATGAAATGTGGAATATCGTTGATCGACATCACACTAAATAAGTAGGTACTTGAATACTAAGTTTAAATTAAGGTTAAAAATACTTATTGACGGATTCCATTAAGCGCACCGACAAGTCACATTGTGCGCGTAGAGTGACTCACTGATATACCGTGAAATCTCGATCTATCGTTTTTCGAATAATCGTTTTACCCCATGTGTCATTAATTTCATACAAAACAACCAAAAATTGATCGCACGGATCGTTACTCTATGCAACATTTTATCGCACTAATCGTTTAAATTACGCAGTATACTTCGTAGCTAAATGCTTCGTTTCGATTAACGGCACTCGTAAACAATGAGTGGAACATTCTAGAGAGAGAGAGAGAATGCTGCTACTGACTGCCGCTTGACATTATACAAAAAAAAGATGATTTTTTTTTTGTTTCTGTACAGCTTTTTTGGGGCACCCTATTCGGAGAACATGGTGAAATTTTTTTTTTTTTTAATATCAGGTAATTTTAACTTTGTATATTATTGTATAAAGTGGTAGCAAAAATGGGTAAAGTATTTTTTATATAATACATTTTTACAAATTTTGTTCAATAAGGTCAAGAACAGGATAAAGATGTGAAATGGGACGAAGGTGATGGGGATCGGATGAGGGATCTTATAGGCCGAGGGAGTACGAAAGGGTTTGAATGGAAATTAATTTAGAATAAAATTTAGACGTTTCAGCGGTGAAATTTTATTTAAACACATTCATTTACATGCGAAATGTGTATCTTTTTTAGAATATGTTTTAAACATTTAAGTATGAACAATATAACTTTTTTCTATGTTTCCAGATTCATAGTTAATTTCAATAGGTTCCTTCAAAAACGATAGATAAAGGTATTACCGTGCTCGTGTACCGATTTTTAACGCCAAATCTCGCGAGACGAGCGATCAAAGCAACATCTGATTTTTGTCTTCTGAATTCGGCTACACATACATACTTGAAAGAAGTCAACTTCAAATTTGGAAGATCATCATTTGTACCAAGAGCGCGTAATCTCTTTGACAATTTCACATTTATTTAGACAGAGAGGAAAAACGGAGTAATCATTAAAAGCCAACACCAAAAATGAATAGTAAGCTCGGGTAGCCATTACGTGCGTGTGAACACGCTGCGAGTTTTGGTTCAGGAAGTCATCATCATCACTGATGGTTACAATTCGATGTGTCACGGCTGTTACTTCACATCTTGCCAGTCATCATTGCCACTTTCATGCAGCAGTCATGATGCGGAATACCAACATTAAGTGGCAGGAAGATCGTCTAATAATACCGCCCATCAGATGAATGCGCATTATTGTTAGCGAATGATTTATTATCATCGTTTCTTTGTCATGTCTTAATACCTTCATGTGTTGTGTCGCTATTAACAGTTTAGCTATAATATAATATATAACGGTTTAGGAATATCACTAATATGACATGGTATAGATATATTTTCTGATGTATCAAAAAATTTCGTGTTCAGTTATCATTCCTGTGAAGGATATATATATACTCGTACATGTTTTCAGTAAGCAATCAGTCCGCACTATACACATATTAATTTTATCACATTATCTTTAAACGTATAATGATGTTGTTAGCGAAGACACAAACCTCTTTAAAATTTTATTATTCAGCATTTAAATAATCGCCACCAGGAGCCGCGTCCATTACCGGAACGATAACGATATACGTATTCAAAACATTCTCAATATTGACAAATAAGTGTTACGGAAAATACTGGCTGTGGCCGCGTAGCCATCCCATCCTGATTACCTTTAAATATTAATATTTGGAGCAAACATAAAATTACGTAATTACTATATATCATAAAATAACAATGAACAATTTTTAATTGTTAGAAATTATGTAAATAGGTTTGATAAATCGTCAAATATTGTCCCTCTCTCCTCTTCAGTAATTGTGGCACTTCCAGGGATATTGTTTCGGTCGTGATATTCGTTTATAATTTGTTGTTACGTAAACAATCATGTAACTATTGCTGTTGTTACTAATTCTTATTTTTTTGTATGAATATAATTGGAATTAGTCATAATGGCGATGTTCTTAAAACAGAGCGCGAGCAGCTGATGCGTGTACTCGCGTCCGGATTCGATCGTTATCATCCATCGGCGTGTGGATGCGAGCGAAAGTTTTAATAATGCAAAGCATCGAGCAATATTACAGACTCGAGTGAGGAAATCTCTTTCGAGAAGATTCCATCAATTACCGTCTGGACAACCGACAGTCTGCATAGAATTATCGGTTGAAATCGGATCAGTAGCTCTGTCCCTCGCTTTGAACACACTCGCAAGAAGTAAAAATGGGACGCAAGGCGCACAAACGGAGATTAACGAAGATTGACGACGATAGTCGAGGATTGTTTTTACATAAAACAAGACACAGGGAAGAGGTTCGAAATGATTCTCTCACCTAATCTTCACGGTTTGATATACGATGATCACAAAATTTCTTGCAGTCGTGGACTCGCTTTTGTAATTCTACTGGCTGCTTAGCTTAGAATAGCCGGGAAAAGTTTTATAAAACAAAGATTACGATAAAGGTGGATGAAGGAGCGATAGATGGACTTAACTCAATGATGGCCGCTTTAAATACCATTCCAATCGAGAGACGTTTTTTTTAGTGACGTCTAAAAAAGCCGGTGTTGCCGGGTGAAAAAATAATCAACCAATAATGTTTTCACTTTTAAGATATGAAAATCAACTTTGTGGTTAAAATCCATTATTTTAGATTGTTAACTTTTTTTTAATTAACTAATTAATGAATTAAATACATCTACCGGTTTCGAATAATATCATTATCTTCTTCAGGATGTCACCAAATAATCAAAAATATATGTTACATTATTTATTTAACAGAATCTAATTAAAAAATAATATAAGTATTAATATATATATATAAATACTTTTAAAGTTTTTAAAAAACAATAATTATTTAAAAAAATAAATTTAGTAAATACCTGACTTAAATTGATACTTGATGATACAAAATTATAAGAATAATTTTTAGGAAAAAATTTTAGAATGGAACTAGTTGATTATTTATAATATTTTAGCTACTTTTACATTCCTTATTTATTTCTAATGATTCTAAATTATTGAATTTAAGACCAATATTGTTTATATGTAAAATAGATAATCCCAAATTGTTATCAAACGTATGATCATTTTCTAACAAATGATTGGAAAATTCTGAAAAATCATTATTATCCAAATATCTATAATGCTCTTTGACTCTTATGTTAAAATTTGGACCTGTTTTACCAATTTAAAATTCTTTACAGCTAAGTTTATAGACACCAGAATTAATAAATTTATCATCTTTGTCTTTGGAATTTATGAGTAAAATAGGGTAATTAAATGCCGGTCTAATGTTTCGTGGTAGGTGTTTAGATATTTGATTCGAAAATTTACTAAGAATCCTACGCCAATAATTATTATTATTATGTTTTATATAAAAATTAACTAGTAAGATATTATTTGAAATTATTTTAGAAGAAAATGATATTTTTCAAAACCGGTCGATGTATTTAATTCACTAAGTAGTTAATAAAACAAAGTTAACAATCTAAAAAATAATGTTTTCGTTTGTATGTCTGCAGATATCATAGTCCGGATCTTCTGAAGATAATCTCCTATTTTATTATTATGATCAGTACGTCATAATACAATGAGTTTTGAACTAAGGCGCGTCATTCGCACATGTCAGCTATCATTATCAATTAGCCAATAATTAACAAGTTAAGAGTGATTATCATTCAGTCAATAATTAACAAGATTGACCATTGTCTTGTTTCTATTAAAGTAGGCGGTAATTTATAGTATTTAGAAATTCATTTATAATAAACCAATGTGAAACAAAATATACATAAAGTATATGAGTATATAAATCAGATCGAAATTTCAGACAGTAAAAATACTCGTAATACAGAGATGAAAGTGAGATTACTACAAATATTTAAGTATAAATCTTTGCTAGTTTAAGTAATTAATAATTAACTCTCTTTCTAGGTCTTATCACAATTCTTATTATCGCCCTTTAATGGTGGGATTAATGGATTTTATATTCCACAATTCTATAAGAATAATGAAGATTTAAAAAATAATATAGATTGGTGATTAAAAAAATGTATATATACTCATAACTTTTAGAAGCTTGCAGAAATAATAGTCGGAAATTATTTAAAAAAAAAAAACACGGTATGTACAAGAGTTTATAATAATTTTACTAAACTTAATATTAATTTATTTTAAATATTAATTAAAATGATATACATATAAAATCAATATTGTTGTTGCGCCACCGGGATTCGAACCTGGATCTCTTTCCAAACCGGGGAAGGTGCATTATTCAACTATGCTACAGCGACATTATTTTTGACGAAAAATTTTCGAATCTAAATGCTACCATTTTCAAATTAATACATTTATCGTTCCATTATTTGAAAGAGCCATCTACTTTGTTTTCGAATACCGGTAGCGTAACAATAATATTTTCGATAAAATTGATTTTACATGTATATCTTTCTAATTATCATTTAAAATATCAAAGACCTATGTTCTGAATAATTACAATATCACAATAAGAATGTGTTCTCCTTAATAACTAATTTATTTTGTATGTAAATACTATAAAAATATTGTTAATCAAGTATCTGGTAAAATAAAAATTACGATTTTGCCTCCGCGTGCGGAAGTTCGTCGAAACAAAGTGATAAACAAATTAATATTAATTAATAAATGGTTTGAGCGCAATTATAAAATTCATTACAGCCAAATACCGTTAAATTTATTCTCAACATGCGGAAAAAAATACGCAGTATTATTGCTACGTATTTTACAGCCACTGAAGATTTCATAATTATCTGCATAAACAGTATCAGAGAAAATAAAAAATATGTTACACACACACACATGTTCATGTAGAAAATATCTAAAATTGTATGTAAAGAGGTATTTAAAAGTTTGTAGGTACTTTTGTATTATAAAATCGAGAGGTAAATATCATAGAATATATAAATGATTAAAATAATAAATTCATCATATTTAAACTAGTTGTGGGTTTCCTAATGTTTCAAAATATTTCGAAAAGGTCTAAATACATGGAATTCTCTAATTTTAAGGCAATTTTTAATGAAATGTTATATATACATAGAAATTTTCGTGCTATGCAATTGGGAGGCTTTTAAAAAAATATATATTAAATATACGAGTACGGTAATAGCCCGAAGTTACGCGATAGGCGAGACCGACGAAAATCGCTTAACTCGAATTCGCGTAAGTCGGGGTACAACTTTGCATATAAATAAATATACAATTTTGTTTAATTGGGATCAAGGACTAACAAAAACACTAGCTTAGAAGAAAAATATTTAATAAAATTGCAGTTCTTTATTCATATTAATATGAAATATTAAAAAAATAAACGATTTACGTAAAAAAGTCATGTCGATGTCGATGGCTTCATAAAATTTAACAAATTCGTCTGACGACACAAAGCCTTCTTTCTTTCACGCAGAATTTCTTCGTAGCAAGCTAATAATTTTTTTATTCCTCGCTTTGTAGCTATAACGCGTTCTTTGTTGGAGTCTAGGTTTTCTAAAATTTTTAAGCCATTTTCAATTGAGCTGAGACCTTCTGTCAAGCTTGCAATTGTCATGTGTTTTTCTGGTGGAATTGGGTCTGAAGTGTCTTCATTGTTGTTTGGCTTACGCATCTCTATGAGATCATCGATTGTTAGCTCTTGACTAAGTGAATCCAACAGCTCGTTGACATCGTTAGCATTGACTTCCAAATCTGATTGCCTGCCAAGATTAACAACTTCTTCTACCGCATGAGCGACATCAGTTTCTAGCAATTACAGTTAGATAAACACTGAATATAGCAGGCGGCAGTCTAGCGGCAGTGTCGCCAAACGAACCGCGTAACTCTGAGTTCGCGCAAGTCGGAGTATTACTGTACTTGATTTATACAATAAAATTAATTAATTAACCATCACACCGCTTCTACGCAGGGGTAGGTAAAGATGATAGAATGCCACTCTATTTTATATCAGGATACTATTCTTGCCTCGTTCTCTTTTATGCATCTTCTCATGCACGCTGAAGCTTCTAACAGGGTTGTTCTTCAATATCTGATTTAGTTGATTATCAGGTCTATCGAGGACGCCTTGTTGCATTACGCTTCACTCTTCACAGTCGGGCCTGAGCGACCAACTCTTCTTTTGTCAGTTCCATGCTTCACTTCCATACTTAAGTGTTGATACGAGAAATTCATTTGTGTCCCTAGTCGTGCTTTGGGTGACAAATTCCTATTGGCGCTAAGTGCGTAGAGATCGCAATTTACTTAATTTTCCACCTATTACAGATATAATACGTTTTATAAGGTATCTTCAAAATTGTGTTTATGTTTAAATCCTTTAAAAATAATGTTTAATGAATAGCTAGAGCACCGAAACTATTGGCGTGTCGATATAGAGAAGAAAAGGAAGCTACCTTTCTAACGAGACAAGGTGGGAGTAGGGCGAGGGAGATTTGAGTATTGTTTATGAACATTTAATAGTTAGGCGCGCTTTCGTCTAAGAAACTCAGTGTGTTATTAGAAACCTACGCCTTCATTATATGTAAGCAAACCTAAGCATATTGTATGTATTTAACGGGTACATACAATACAAACACGATTAGGTTCTATTATGTAAGCTTTGCAACGCTGATAAATGTGTATATATTATACTTAGGTAAGTACATATATCCTGTCACTCCGTTTGCTCCGGGCAAACTTTGTTTAATTAAACAGTATTGTGACATAATGTTCCTTTACAGACATACACACGGTATTGTCAATAGGGGAGGAAATCCCTCCACGCTACTGCATGGCTACCCTCACTCCTATCCCCCATCCCTCATCCCTTCCGTCATCGGCTTACTGTACGTACAACCTCCTTGTTTGGCTCAGGCCAGGGCTTCTCAACGGGACGGTTCGAGTGCTATTCATTGTTTATCTTCAATCGAGCCAATCAAATCTACAAGACCACTAAAATAAGCGCTGTCGATTAATCGAATTATTATTTCATTACAAACCGAGTTCAGGGCCTTTTAGCAAATACAAATTAAATAAATTTTCAGAGTTTTCAATAAATGGAGTACAGAGATGTAATCGTATGTTAACGAAGTAAAAACTTAAACGTAAGAACTTATTTTAGAAGTACATGTCACAGTCTTGTCAAAAACTGTCAAACAATTTCCCTGCTGACGGAATTTTCTATTTGAGAACGGTAAGAATAATGAGATAATTATGATTTTCTAATCTACTGTTTACTAATGAGTAGCTTGTTGGTGTAATGGTTAAGACGCTGGCCAAGTGATCCAGTGGTCGGTGGTTCGCGCCTCGTTCTAGGACACCAGAAAGTTAATCCTATTTTCATAGTACAAGCGTTTAGCTTAGTTTGAAAATAGTAAGAATATTGATGTGATGTATTCCGTGTACGCATCTCTATTTAAAAAAATAATAATAATTTAAGAACATATGAAGTTTAAGCAGCTGGGATACCATTATTATGCGCTACTTCTATTTATTGACAGATAGGAAAATTGGAAACTTCTCAGAAGAAATGCATCACAAACGCCTTCAATTTATGGCAGAGTAACGCGTTGAACACTTTTCCGGTTCATTAAAATTAATAAAATCCCAAAAGCGTGGTACTCTTTGCCCTCCACGATAAGAAACAGTGCATCAGACTTTATTTAAGAAAAAACTAAAAATGCACCTTTACAAAAAATCATTTCCATAAGTGAAAATAACAATTTTTAATCTTCAAAACTGTAAAGCTGATACATTCGAGTTAGGTGCGCGCGCCACTTGCTATAGCGGGGCGTTTGAGAATTAGGCGGCAGAACGAAGTACATAGATTGGCGTCCGAGGTATACGATAGTTAGAAGTCATTTGTGATAGCATGAGCAACATCAATAATAAGTCTTGTGAACCTACAGAAGTAATATTTTATTGAGATCCCTGCATCCACTAAAGTACACTTATAACAAAAACAAAGATAATTGTAGAACTATAAACAGTTGATGTGTAAAGCGCCCTCGAGGTGAAAGTTTTTACGAAAATGGCGCTATACAAATTATCCATTATTATTATTAATAAAATGGGAATATTATTCACGGATACATGGATTTAATCCTTTTTTTAATCCATCCCCGATACTACCGATTCTTTGTACAGCCTTCTCTTTTTCTCTCTTACCTTTTCCTATCCCACCTTCCAGTTGGGCTCTTTCTTATCTGTATATTCAGTGGCGTTCATTTTTGGTCTAGAGGCAAAACACCAGATTAGGTGAGTTTTATATTTTGCAAGGCAAAAGCGGTTACCATAGTTCGAAAATAGTAAAAATATTATTCAGTACAACTGATAATGGCGTCTGCAAGCAAATCTATAATGAGGAATTCCATGATTCATATATTTTTCTACTAAACTAAACATTTCATTACTGAATCTATGTTGACATCTTTACGTCTGCGAATTTTCTGCATTTTTCAAACAATTTGTGCTTAATTCTGTTCTAACCCTTACTGAAAACTGCATACAATGTTACTTCTACATATTTGTTTTATTTGACAGACTAAACGTTTTGTTTTCATAGTATATTCCAAGCTATGATTCCAACGTCATTCCCAGTCGTTCCGTAGATAAAAGTTATAGGTTATAATTTATTGTACTGCAAGCAGCCAAGACTCACCGCGGGTTGTAGTACTGCTTCTGATGATGATGATGATGTATTCCAGATAAGCATATTAATTTAAAGATAAATGTATATATAATAAATGAGTTATCGATTATGAACCACTAAACGAATCGAACGTAATTTAGAAAAACTTTTCTAAAAAGTTGATTACTCCTGAGTAGCTCGGCGTTGACCACCCTAGTCCAATCAACGGCGAATGCAATACACACAATCATCCCTACCGATAATAAAACATAGACACATATATACCATGACGCAACAATATCGGACAATATCGGGTTCCGGTTCATTTAGCAGAAGAATCAATATGGCTGTTTTCTGTTCATGCTTCAGGATGCTGCTGTAAATTAGATTCGGAAAATCTCGTAACTTGAATGGTTGGGAAAAAAGACAGAGAAGAAAATTTACGATTAATAGTTGAATATATGATAGAAAAATTATACAAATTGATCAACATAACAAGTGTATTGCGAGAACGCAAAAATACAAATAATAAATTTCAATCAAATCAATGCACCGTAGGTAAAAATCCAGTAATTGTGTGTTCTTGGATATATTCAAATATTTCTAATTATTTTTAATGAGCTATAACCTTGAACCATTCTTCAGTCTTATCATTTTGACAGATGTTTGTAGTTTATCTATGAAAAGTGTTGTTACACTTTCTGCAGTAGTCATAATAGTGCCAGCAAGAAATGAACTATTGTACTAATTTGATAGAAAGAAACGGCATTTTCGTGTTTTTTTTTTACTAACAGTAAAAAAAATGTACACTACTTGAATGGGAGCCCTCATAAGAGCATGATACGATAATGAGTGATACGTTGGTTTATCCTTTTCCAAGACGTCTAGTTGAGCAGGTATTGCATTATTAACATTTTGAAAGCTTTTTCGCTATCTTAGAATGAGTGGTAATTTTGAAGATCAATTAGAAGTTGCCGAAACAGCGTCACACTTTCGATAATGGACCTCGAACGATCCAAGTTGGGAACCAGAACGTTTGGGGCTCGGAAGTCTTATGCGGTTTTGTACTAAAGCACACCTGTAGTCTAGTTACCACATTAATAATACAATGCTATCTACCTGCGTTAATATTTTACTTACTCAATTGAATCTTATGTGCGTCACAACATTGACAAAACAATTTTGATTTAACCGCAAATAAATCAACTATATTAAATCAATGCGGTTCGTGGAAAATAAATAATAGCTCATGTGGTTCAATGGTAAAAAGGTAAATTTTTTAGAGGTGACATTGAATTTTAAAATTTTAGTTTTTTTTTTAAATAAATTTAAAATAATCAGTAGTGTAGTGGTCGCTTCGCGCGCAATGTTGACTGCTGCGCGGCCACTGCCAGTTTTTTCATAAAACTTAATTTGAAATGTTTCAAAAACATATATAGGGGGGCCCAAAAAAAGAACATCTCGTACCACATTAATTATAATTCTTAATGTAATTTTTTTTGCATAATATTTAGTTAAACAGAAATCATCAAAACACACCAAATTTCATAATCTACTGGGTTTAAATCTGGGCTGCTCGGTGGCCACATGCCTGGCTCGATGAAATTAACATTCTCACGACGAATAAAGTTGATTGTATTTCTGGCTGTGTGAGATGGAGCTCCGTCCTGCTGTAATGTCTAGCTATACTCCATGCTTTGTTTTGAAACTCTTTGATCATTTTTCTAGCACTTCGACGTTTTTCAATTCGCAAATTTTTGATCAGAATACGGTCTTCTGCAGTGATTTTTGTCATTGCGGGTAAAATTTGAAAAAATCAAATATAAACAATGGGAAAATTAATAATCAAAGATGGCGACCGGAAATTGTCGAAATAAAACGTAATATAGGTAAATAGGTAAGTAAGTAAATTAGTAAACTATTTAAGTTATTGTTGATATAGTTAAACTAGTTCTCACCTTTTTTGGGGCACCCTGTATATATATATATATATATATATATATACTTATATATATATATATATATATTTTTTTTTTTTTTAATTTTTTATTTTATTTTTGCAATTAAACTAGATTCAAAAACATCTTTCTAGACGTTTGTCTGCAGATACATTCATATAAAAAATTTAACATTTAATATAAACAAATACAAAACCTGGCAAATAATAATTGATAAACCACTGTTTTATCACTTCTCGTGCCACCTGGAGACAGATTATGATTCCGGAGCATCTCGCCACCCTAGGGACGATAATTATTATTATCATTAGGTTCGAAAGGTTTGTACCTTAGATAAATAAATCCATTCTTACACACGTAGCGTCTTCAAGTATATATACATATTACGCTATTCGCCAATAACGACGGTGTATCCGTCAAGTGCTGTCGATAAACAATATTATTCATATAAACAAAATCGCGGTGCCTTTATGTGCATCACACGTAGGAAAAAAAAGTGTCAATTTATTTTGTGATGTAGATATGTAACCTTTTTGTTCTGGAGGTACATTCTTCAAAATAGTGGACAAATAAATTTGAAAAGTAATACAACGTAATGCCGCTATATTGTAGGTTATTAAAATGAATACTAATATTACTCATACAAATGTTAACGATCATTTTACGAAGTAAATACGATCCTTCTAGACATTCCAAGACGTTGGTAATTAACCATTTAAATGCCACGAGCTCGTTAACACGCACTTTTAACTTGCAGGGATTAAAGAGTCAGATTTTAAAATTATTTTGCTAGATGTAGATGATAGGTCCCAGCTTTTGACGGATAAGTCAAGACCCTTAAAGCCTAGTGTCTTCTATGTCAGTTAAAACGTTAAAAACCATTTGTGGTATATAATTAACATGGAAGACGATCCAGAGATTTTTAAAGACACATGATGCTCATAGACTAATGGTAAGTGGTAAGAGTATAATGTGGGAAATTATACAAATATGGACTGGAAAATAATAGAGAGATGTCTCAGGATAGATATGTTGGAGTATCCCTGCATTGAAAATAGCGCTATGATTTGCGAGGATTTCATGTACATACACATCTATTAAAAAAATTACGAGTTACACATATTTGAACAACGTTCTTCGAGGCAACTTGTCGTGGTAATTATTTACCTACTATCGTTAGTGAGAGGATTTCCGAGGGAAGTAAAGCAGTCACGTTGGAAGACGACGAGGTCGTTGATTAAATCGTGAATTACTTGTTGGCATTAAGTCATTTTTAAGAATGTTCCAGCACGACACATCCGACCCATTAATTTTTTTACTTCCGAAAGAATTTACCTAATTAATTTTGTCAAGACTGAGCCAAGGTGAACCCGTCGGCCCAGAAGATGGACTTATTCCGTTCTTCCTAACGTCGCTGTCAAGTTGAAAGTTATGATGAAATCTCCAGACCTAAATCATTTTGAATGACAGATGATTACGAGGCATGGACAATTTCGGAGTAAATTGTTTGAGTTTAGATTTGTGAATGGCCCGTGGTGTACATGTGGGAGAGTGGAACATACGTCTTAGCTTATTCTGTGGAATCGTGAGATACGGTTGATGATTGGTGGTTTGAATGGATTTTTAGACACCACTGGCCCAGAAATTCAAGCCTAATTAGTAATGGCACGAATCTTGTTTTACATAAGGAATTTTTTCGGGTATGGGTGACTCGTTGGAGCTCCATAGGTGGGTAGGTGGGTGGGACTCCACCTACGCGCCTACCTCTCACTCTCCATACCTTGTGTTTTGAAACGCCATTAGTTTGTCTCTTTTGGAAGTGTTTTTTGACGAATGTCCGCCTTGAACTACTGCACCATATAAAAAAAAGGGTCTGGCCTGCGTGCTTGTAATCATCGGCGGGGAGATCAATGCTCGCTCTCCCCTTTGGTATGATAAGAGGACGGACCAAGATCGCCAAGAATTGCCGTTGAGAAATTCATCGCCACCTAATTGGAGCTCTTAGTGAGTTATTTTTCTTTCTACATACCCTGTTCTAAATTCTTTTAGGTACACTCATTATTTCTCATTTGTTGTTTTTTCGCTTTCTAAGTATTTTCCTTTAGATATACTTTTATTTTTCACACTTGTTGCCATCATTTTGCAGTATTATTAATTTATTTTGCTTGCTCCCTTGTCATTGGCTGTTCAAACTGTTTTTTTTATTATGTTCTGTCCTTTTCCTTTATTCGGGGACGTGATGTTTTCTTTTCCTCGGCTCACCGACTAAAGCTAAACACCCACACTTTGCTTATCTTCTACTATATTGCTTTGATAAAAATATAACTCTATGTATTTTGTAAACTGTTTCGTTTATACTTTCAGATATTTATTTTATTCGTTTTTATGTTGTTTTCACTCTACTTTTTATATTCTGTTATATTACTATAAATGCATTTTGTTGAAATTTATTCTGAATAAATAAAAGTTTGGGACCAATGAGGGTTTTGTGATGGCAGCTGTGCGGCTCCGTCTTGTTACTGTGCGAGATGTAGTTGCACAGTCGTCTATTAGCATTTTAAAAAATGCCAACCTGGCGGCGATTGAGTAGGACCATATAGGAGTTTTTGTTTATACACGATCCTGGGTAAGTGGCGAGTCTACTCTCATTGTTAAGGCTAAGCCATACTACACTGGAAAAACAGCCCGCAATTTCGGCATAAATGGTGCATGTACACAGATGAGATGTCTCAAAAGTTATGCAAAGTACAGTGCATGGCCCCAATACTTCTGCTGGTGCTTTCACATCAGTTTCTCTCAGCAAAAAATCCCAATTATAATTACGAAGATACATTTATCTGGTGACCACCGTTCCTTAAGGGGGTTCGACCTTAAGTACAGTATAGAGTTACGCTCGAAGCGAGCTGTCATTCTTTGTCTATTGCATTTTGTAAGCGGAGAATAATGACCAGCTGTTACACAATGATCCATGTACATGCATTGTTACCACCGAACATCTCCGAGACTGTGATCGCTGGTCTCGTGTTGTGCTATTTAGTAATTTTAATTACAAAATAATCCCTCATCCGACATCTCGGCTTGTATGAGCACAAATCAGTCTTATACCGTTTAGAAACAGACTTAAATTGCCCGGGCGCTACTTCTTGAAGTACAATAAAGGTACAACATTCATAATGAAGAAAAAATTTGGCCCCGGGAGCTCAAAGCAAAGTTACGCCAATGACGGTAATACCAAGTGATTACTAATTGTAAACAACAATTATAGAATTTGTAGAACTATAATCCATGTATACTCACGTAACAAAATAGTTGAATAATTTTAAAACAGCTACAACACTGGCGCTTTGTGTCAGTACAGGAATCGTGAATATAAAATGGCTTCCGGGTCTAGTCAAAATGGCGGGGCGATTTTGACATTTCATACTTTTAATTTTACGACCGTAAAAAATCAAACAATAGAATGCTAAATTTCGCCAAAAACAAAAGTGTGAATTGTTAATGAATGGGCGAATATAATTAATTTATAAACAAGCTACAATTACACAAAAATGTCACAAAAAACGAAAAATCAGACATTTAAAAAATGTAAGTCTATTGTCATACTTTTATGATATTAAATACAGTGAAATCTTGATCGATCGTTCTCGAATAATCGTTTTCCCGCATGTATCGTTTATTTTTTTTGTCCCAAATTAATTTCATACAAAACAACCAAAAATTGATCGCATGGATCGTTCCTCTACGCTTCATTTTACCGCATTAATCGTTTAAATTACGCAGCATACAATTTGTTTCGATTAACGGCACTCGTAAACAATGAGGAGAACATTCGAGAGAGAAAGAGAGGGAGAGAGAGAGAGGGAGAACGCTGCGTTGACTGCCGCTTGACATTATGCAATACAAAGTTTTTTTTTTTTAATTGTTTCTGTGCAGCATCCTAATTTTATTTTTATTTAAACACATTCAATGTGAAATATTTATCTTTTTTAGAATATGTAATGTAATTTTTTCTATATTTCCGCATTTATAGTTTTTTTCAATAGGTACGTTATAAAACGACAGATAGAGGTTTTACTGTACATAAAATATATTATATATTGTAATTATATTGTTGTGTGTCACTCCCACTTTCAAAACCATATACTTAATACTTTAAAAATGTTTAATTTTTTTTGAAATAATAAATAAAAACATGGTGTTGGAAAAGTTGCATGAAATAGAACATACAGAGCTCAAATTTTAGAATTGTGAACGTTTTTTTTTACAAAAAGTTTTGTGGTTGGAAATCGTATGAAGGGAATGAGAAGATAATTCAACACCAACAACGACATCCGCTTTCGACACGGTATTGGTAACTTTTAGTATTACAGTCAAAGGGCGTGAATTCGTGAAAATCACGAGCATCAGTCATGAGGTACCGATGTGGAAAAAGGAGAAGAATTTAAAACTGTATATTTCTCAAAATGCATCCGCGTCTGGATTACCAATCTGAAAACGAGCGCGAGCTGCTGAATATGACCCTACTCTTTAACTTTGACATGGGTAAGTTTCAGTATAATGTTTAACGAATTCACGGTTTCAGCAAATCTTTTCAGCGCTAGTCATGTTTGATGCGGGCAGATTTATTGGTTTTCAGAAGAGCTACTTTGTTTGTTCCGTTTCAGTTGTGAACACACCGTGATTCACTTTCGCCGAGAAGTTAGAATAATCAGCGCGGATTGCACTTTCACGCCAACATTCCGTGTGGTAATAATGAATTAATACCGCATATATATATGTGATAACGTCTGACTCCATTATTGATCGAATTTCGGCGTTCGTGACGAATTTCCGGATATATTTGACAACTGTACTAATTTCATGTGGCTCGAAATTTGACAGCTTGTATTTGTTGGACATTCGGTATTGATTTAATTTAAATTTAATACGTATGTGATAACGTCTGACTCCATTATTGATTGAATTTCGGCGTTCGTGACGAATTTCCGGATATATTTGACAACTGTACTAATTTCAAGTGGCTCGAAATTTGACAGCTTGCATTTGTTGGGCATTCGGTATTGATTTAATTTAAATTTAATACGTATGTGATAACGTCTGACTCCATTATTGATTGAATTTCGGCGTTCGTGACGAATTTCCGGATATATTTGACAACTGTACTAATTTCAAGTGGCTCGAATTTTGACAACTTGTATTTGTCGGACATTCGGTATTGATTTAATTAAAATTGGTTGAATTTAAGCTATCTTCTTGTTTTCATGTTGATATTTGCAATAATAGATTTTAACGTATATGTTAGGATACGTTAGGGTAAGATATATTATCAATATTAGTCATTGTCGATCCACCACTGCATGTTGATCTCCCCTTGACTTTGCCATTCAGTCTCTCAGGGCTCGAAATTAAAAATTTAATGAACAAGAACGGTAAAAGAATATCCGAATTATGACATTTATTAGGTGACAATCTTTTACTATTCTACGAGAATCGATATGTGACAACTGAAATTTAAATGTATTTAAATAGAAGTTCAATAGCACAACATAAATTTAGAGATAAACTTTTTTTTTAATGATTAAAAAATTAACGAACAGGAGCTGTTATTGACGTTGAAAGGATATCACTAGTCGGACCCATAATTGCGAGAATCTCTTGAACCGGGGATATATTTGCGAGAATTTCACAAAAAGATACGTCGTTTTTCGTCAATCTTCGCCATGTTACTCCCAATGCTCCTATAATTTCGTATATCTATTGAGCCTTAGGGTGTCACATATAATACATTTTTAAAGTATATGAAATATAAGGTTAAACGAGATCACTGCCTCTGATAAATTGATTCGAAATGTGTGATTCAGGATCTGAGAAAGAGGTTATATTTTTTATTTATCAATGCCATTATAGGCTTTGTTATTCCATTAAATATGTTTATTAGTAAGAAAATATGATCTAAACACAAAGAAGTTTATATGAATACAATTGAAGAAAAAAAAACTTTTTTTTTAGTAAAACACATAAATACTTAAATACCCTAATTAATTATACTTTTATTTCAATATAGCATCAAAAATAAAGTATCGACAAGACTGATTCGTTCGCTAATCTGTGAAGTCTTTATATAAGCGAGTTGATATAATAAAGTCTTTTAAACATTTAACATATACCTAGCATTTCGAGTAGGAACATGACACGAAATCAATTTAGTCAAATCGAGGGCATCCAGCTTGCCATTTAGTATTTTGTATAAAAACATTAAACCGCTCAAAGTTCTTGAACGCAAGTTTGTTAAATTAAGAAAGCTCGTCCTGAGTATTCAGATAAACAAAGCCATTAAGCAAGTCTCGTTAAAGAACTGCGGTTTTGGACCGAGGCAATACAGAAGTATCTTCCATTGGAACGGAGATATAATTTAATATTCACACAACACCACTCTCAAGGCTTTTTCAAGAATAACAATATATTTTTTCCGATTTAATTAAATAAATTTTAAATATACTGTATTATCTAACTTCTTATAATGGGCCTGATATATTATATAGGGTGATCTAAACTCAACCGTGAACTATTTACTTGCAGCGATTGAACTTCATAAACCTTCAAACCAAGATTTTTGTCTTATTAAAGATATTATCTTGGTTGTGTAACCTCAGAAAGTATTTTAAAGTTCAAAATATTAGCGATCTTATACAGAATAAATCGACGTACTGCAGCATGGTCGCCAACGTTTGATTTCTATCGGCGGTCCATGTAAAATAAATCTTGTTAAAAATTGTGTGCGTTATGATGCCAAATCGTATGACAACTAGTGATGAGAAAAAATGCTATTCTTGACTCACTGGTGTGGTTGTGATTGACATTCAATAATATCAGTGATTGAAAACTGTGACTGTGATCACAGTTTCATTACTAATACGCTTGCGCCGCACGACATCACAATACACGAAATAAATAAATAAACACAATTTTGAGCGTATTTATATGTATTATTCAAACTTCATTTGCGTAAAAAAACATATTCCAACATGTATAATCAATATATATCCAATTTAAAATCATCACAAAGAAAATTAAAACCCTTAAAAAATAGTGAGTTTATTTTTCGGGTCAAATTCTCAGCATTTCCGCTCAAATCATGAATTATAACGTCATTGCTTCATAAATATTTTCGTTTCACGTGCACATGCGCCGAATCGCGGTTCACAACCAAATATAAATAAAATAAAAAAATGAATCACGAATCACGATATTCCCAGATATTCAATCACTGATTGTGAGTGTGACTCAAAGATATCAATCATTGGTTCACGGTTCGTGATTTTGAGCTCATCACTAATGGCAATCGCTATTTATTATTTGACAGATGTCACACCTGACGTTTCCAACTTTTTAAAATAATGATTGAGTTTGGATCACCCTTTATATGTTCATACATAGTTGGTCGTGTCGTAATATTATTGGTTTTTGTTACGATAACGATAAGCCGTGACAAGAAATAAAGAGAATTGTAGATTTACTAACTATATATCATTACTAATACAGTGCCTAACCTAACTCAATCTGGCCAACATCAAGATATTTCAATAGGAAATGTGTCATTGGAAATGTAGAAAGTTATGTCATAAATCAGACCGAAATCATTATCCCCTTCCTTCGAGCCAACCCTACTAACTCTGACAAACAAGTGGTGTTTTTTGTACAATCACACTGAGCATTAAACCCATGTAACGTGCGCGGGTCGCCGACCTGATTCTGGGGAGGTCGATCCGATCCGGGCCAGATCGCGCAGATTTAAAAAATGATATTTATTGAAAACAGCTAGAGTAAGGATACACCGTACCATCCAGCGAGCCTCTCCATTTCAGGATTCAGATCACGATACAGGGTAGTACGTGCCTCTCACCCTTCACAGGCATTTTTAATTAAAAAATGAAAAGTTCACGGTTCAAAAGAATTTAGAAAATAATTTTAGGCAATCTAAAAATCCCAGGCTTCGGACCCGCACAGTAGGAACATTATTATCTTTATCATCTTCTTATCCTAGGGTCAAGATGAACTGCTTTGATGACTCGATAGTCATCCATGTTAATGGAACTCAACTTGAACAAACCGATAATTTAGACCTTCTTTGGAACAACACTACACTTATATCGCTTTTTATATACAGACGTACGAATGTCTCCATTCTGATGGAACTGACGATTAACCATGCCTGAAACGAATCCATCTATTTTTTGGCACCTTGTAAGAAGGGAAAATAGCTTGGAGAAGCTTGTTGTGTGCCACGTCAGAAGACGAAGAAAAAGAGGAAGATCCCAAGCGTTGAATTAACCAAGTGGAAAAGGTAACAGCCACTTGTCTAGTGACATCTTAGGCAAATAATTGAGTCTTTTTTGTACTAAGAATATTTTAGATTAAATAAAACACAATCAGTCTGTGTAAAACCACAGATTTTATTAAATACAATGCAAACGCTTAGATCAAGCTTCGTCAGGGCGTATTTAAAACTAACAATAAATACAAAAAGAGTGCACTTATATATATAAAGAGTGAAGACAAAATATAAAATTACACTTTAAAAATTAGCAATATTAACTTGGTGGTTAAAATTCATTTAAAATAAAAAATATAAAATTACATATGAAATTAATACATATATGTACCTATATGGAAAAGAGGGAAACAAACTAAGAGAATAGACAACATTAGAGAATGAAAAGTTGGAGGGCGGCGGGAAGTACAATGTCGATGGATATTTAATTGATTTAAACGAAACCGAGCATTATATTTAATAAAATTTGTGGTTTATACAAAGTGATTGTGTTTTAATTAATCTAATTCGTCAAACCGCAAAGTGATTGCTTTCTACGAAAATAAATATAATAATTCACAAATATCTATGTATACATATTTTTGTTTATAAAAAAAATTTATTGATGTACTTGCTGTACACTGTAGAAGCTTAACCAAATTAAATACATGCCAGATTTGTTGACATCGCTGATTGAAATATATTGCTAAGCGTAGTTGTGACGTAGACAGATGACACGACATGACAGATCTATGGAATTTAAGAGGCAATAAAAATACTTAAAGACAACACATTTTTGCTGTAAAGTTATATTTTTCAGAACATGGTATTTAAATACAAATTAAATGAATCAATTAGAAAGATATACAGTAATAAATCTATCTACAGAAAATATATTTAGTTTATACCGTTATTCGAATGTCGACCTCTTCCTATCCGGGAAAGATTTATTTATTAATTTGTATTAAAATATCACACAAATATCATGTTTTGAAAATGTGACTTCACAGCAAAAATGTGTCCTTGATACATACGTTATACAAATGTTGAAATTGATTGAAATAGATTCATTAATTTTATTCTGACGTCTCCTATCGGATTTTACTCGGAATAATATATGTATCAATTTGAAATATTAGAGAATAAAATTCAGCATTTGTCGATAATGTATTCGGTTGCTGTAGCAAATAATCGGAGAACGCGCTTTCCCGTATAAGAAGAGTTAATATTTTTTCGATAGTTAGATTTTTTCTGAATATCTTCTTAATTTTTAAATTTAATTTGTACACAAATAATTGTTGAAATTGCTTCATATCCGAAACCGGGGTAAGTTCTCTGTGTCCGTTTTCGTAAACGGACCGCGGACCGTTTTTGGCCGCAAATACTTGCGGTTGGTTATCTACGTGACAAATGCGAGGACCCGAACTGCTCGGTCGCTACGTCACACCCGTTGGTACGGTGCACGATACGGCCGCTCCACATACGGGCGACTCTGCGGTCGGAGAACAATTCCGGACGGGGTTAGCCCGCCGCACTCGGATAATCAAATAGTTCAGAAACGCTGAAGAAAAAGAAAAGAGATTAGTTGAGGTGTGTTACGTCTTGAATTAATATTTTTTACCGTATTTTTACGAGTATAAGTTGCACGTTCAATTTATGGACAACATTTTTTATTGAAAAATATTATTACTGAACATATAGCATTGTCAATGTCTGAATCATAAATAATATTAAATAAATAAAATAACAATAATTTTGTATGAAACCACGATATTTATTATACGTCAACCGGTTTCGCTTATCTCAAGCGTTATCAGAACGTATTTAAAACTGAACATAAATACAAAAAGTAATAGTAATGGTTTCTCAGAATTTTCCAACCATATTATTGAAAAAGACCATTCTTTTAATAATACCACCTTCATAAAAACGGGTTTGGCCTCCTGTTGAACAATTTAGAAGCCCTTAAAATAAAAAAGGCAATAAATAGTGGTACGCCAATTCTTAATAATCAAATTAATTTATCTATTAGCCCCATATTAGGTATGTTTCCTTTAAAATCAATTTAATATCCATTAATACTGTATTTTCCCATCCCTTAATGTTCTGTTTATTTGTATATGCATTCTGTCTCTCTCTTTCGCATATAATTTTATATTCCGTCTTTCTTGATGTTCTGTTTAACTATATATGTATTCTGTCTCCCTTTTTATGTATTATACATACATATAAGTGCACTATTTTTGTATTTATGAAGTACGTCCTGATGAAGCTTGAGATAAGCGAAACCGGTTGACGTATAATAAATTTGGTGGTTTCATACAAAGTTATTGTTATTTTATACAATATAATATGTCATACCACAAAGTGATTGCTTTCTACGAAAATATAATATGAAATAAGCTTATTCAAATGATCAAATTTGCACATCCAAACGTCACGCTCAATACTAGTGTCTAGTGTCACGTCCATTCATAGTCGTTTATCATAGATAGGATAGAAATGAAAAAGCAAATATGTTTTACAATTACCTAAACAATGTGCGAATATTTTATAACTTGCAAATTTGACTAGCAGTGTATAAGTCGCAGCTTTACATTTTTCAAAAGAAAATTGGAAACATGTAGGACTTAAAAATACTTAAAAAATGAACGAAACTGAGCCCCTTGCATAGCGAATAACTACATAATTATTTAATAAATATATTTAATATAATAACTAAAATAAATAATTATTTTTATTAAAGGTTAACGTACGAAATAGTTCTGCCAATTGCTTTTTGTTTTTCCCAAATCAAAAACCAATCCATGCAGCAAATTTAAAGAACAATCATGAAATTAACACGTTTAAAACAGTAAGATAGTAAAATTCGCAAATTAGTAAAAGAGGAAATAGACACTTCAATGATTTGCACGCAGTTGTAACCATTTATAATGCTATTTTGCTATTTGAAAGAAATTTTCAAATCAGTAAATATCTAATTATATGACTCGAGTAATTCACAAGCTTAAAGACAGAACAGAGTAATGTGAATAGCTCGATGAGGCGAATACACGAGAGCGCCATGGTAGTGTTTAGAATTAAGCAATTAAAATCTCTACTGGCACACAGATGGCGCAAATTGTAAAATAATGTTTTCGTTTATGTCAATCCAATTATTTAATTTATATTTGTTTCCCAGAATATTTAGTAATGCACAGGTTTATTGCTTGTATGCAACGCACGTCCCTGTTAATTCTATACCAGAAGGTAAGTAGGGGTAGGAAACTGCCAACTAACTATTCTGTATAAATTAGAAGACTGGCTTTCATTTTGTAAAATAATACACAGGGTTGTTTAAAATTCACTTGAAAACATAAACATGTGAATGTAAAAATGTATATAGAATATAGCCAAGATTCCTAAAGTCTTCAACAACCATTTTACTAAACTCGCACCGCGTGCGCCAAACATAGTTAAAATGTTGTTAGTTAAACTAAGTTTTTTTACTAAGCTTAAACTTGCTTAAAAAGCCGCAGAAAATTAGGTAGGTATGTAAATTAATGTTCATGTATTTGTGATACCTGATGAACAGAGGTGACCTTCTCAGATGTGGTGAAGCTTACCTGAAACAAAATAAAACCAATTAAAAAAATTTACCAAGATCCATTATTCTAATTTCATACGTGCGTATTTCCTGACATATTTAATCATCTACAGTGCAAATCATTTATCATTGTTAAAAGGAATGACAGGTGCCGGTCTAGTCGATAGTAAGTTAAATTGTAAAATCATAAATAGTGATAGATAATTTAGGTAATGTTTAAAATGGCAACTGTTGTTTGCGACCAGCGGAATCATAAAACATAAAATCATAAACAGTATACAACTTGGTGAAATCACATTTTGTAGATACCAGAATATTTTTTCACGTCAAACATTTAATAATACACCGTTGATGACACTGACCGACAAGAAATTTAACAATTACAAAAAAAACTAACTCAATTGTCACATACAATAGTAATGGATACAGTTGTTTGCCGAGTTTTCACGGGAAGTATTATACTAACTTAAATAAAGAAGGATAAAACAGTATTTTATCTTTGTTCTGTCTTTGTCTTTGACAGCGTTTGTTTTTTTTTTTTCGTGTTTCTGGTGTCTGAACTATTTCAGCTTGTCTGCGGCGCTCGGGTAACTAAAGAAGAGACTAAAGACCACTTTTCTCTTTTAATACTTTATTTGTAAGGAAGAGACTCTCTTCAGACGTACGTATAAACATTTGGAACAAAATAATCGTATTTATTACCTAATAACGTGAAGACAATCTACGAAAATACTCGAGGGAACACATCTTTAAAATCCATTACCAACAAAATGTCTTCCAAATGCTTTGAAAATGTCGTTCGACGCGCTTTAAAATGTCAATGCCTTCCGCAACATTACACCGAAATATCAAATTAATGGAACATGCACTGAAACGGCGCGGACGCTCGCCGCTAGCTATGAAAAATATACATAAAAATAGCGATTCGCAGCTTGCGAGAATTTTGAATTCGGTGTCGCCATTTTGGATTTTTAGTTTCTCAAAGAGATCATAGAGCGCGAAGAACAAATTGCACGTAAACAATTTCCACGCCATCGGGTTTCTGTATCAAGAACGAGGTTACGCCCGAAGCACGACTGCACCGGGAATGGAGGGCGTCCGTGCGATTCAGAGAAAAACGAACAATCCTACATTTTCTGCGCGGGCAATACTTTTCCGCTACACTTTGGCGCGAAACGGTGACCATTTTAGATAGATTAGAATGTGTTGTATTGTCGTTTCGATTTATGGCGGAATGCCGGTACAACGCCCGGTACAAATGCTATAAAGATTGTAAACTGAGAGAATTTACTGGACCTGCACTCTCATGAACGTTCTTTTACGTCTCCTTCAAAATACTTTGTTTAATGTTGGATTGAAATACCTGCAATGCTTATCGCGTAAACTACTACCGTTTAAATCATTTTATCGCAAAGTTATATTTCTCGTAACAATTTTAATTAATCAAACAATGTTAATAATTTTATTATTCAAACAGTGCACAATAAGAAAACATAAAACTCCAAAATGAATAGGAAATATAAACTGATTTTAAATTTGCTAAATAGATCTAAATGATTTATTTTTAAGGAGAACCACAGGTGAACACATTTTTGTTGTGGCGTTGCACTTTTAGAACATCGTTATGTGGTATTTTTAATACTAATTAAATGAATCAACTAGAAAAATATACAGAAAATGTCTTCTGTGTATAGTTTTCTGGGCTAATCTGCCGTGTATAACTGACCTTTCTGGCCAATTATCCAAAACGCAATTGGCAGATTAGCCCAGAAAATTATACACAGAAGATTTTGAACGGCCGTGTAAACCTAAGAAGAGAAAAAGCTATTAAATCTAATATTTATATCCCGGTAGGAATTAAACATTTATTCGAAAAATAGATTTTTTCTTATTAAGAAGAACAGAACTCTTTGATATTTTAAATATTAATTAGAAAGATATACGTATAAAATCAATTTTATTGAAAAATATTGTTGTTGCTACCCGGGATTGGAACCTGGATCTCTTTCCAATTCGGATAAGGTGTACTATCCAATTATACTACAGCAGACAGTACTTTAGACGACAAATTTTCGAACCCATATGTTACACTTTTCAAATTAATACATGTATCGTTCCATTATTTAATTTTTTCTGTATATCTTTCTAGTTGATTAATTTAATTTGTACTAAATTATTTATGCAATATAATGTAATTTTTTGAAATGCATTTAAAATCTGTTTGATTTGAACAAAGTAAGTAAATAACAATTAAATATAAAATTATTTTCTACCAATATTAACGCTCTCACTCACACACAATTTTTTTACGATTTTTCAGATATTTTAAAATTATAATTTTACATTATATGGTGAATTCTTGTTCCTGAAATAGCCACCATTAAATCGTTATTTAAACTATTATTGAGACTGATTGCGTTCGATTCTAACGACGATTGGTAACTGATTAGGAAACTTGTAATTCTTCGAGCAAAGAGCAAATATTATTTACCAATCATCGTTAAATCTTAGCTACCGATCATGTCACAAACGGTTTACTATCACTAATTAATATTTTTAAGGAGAACACATTCATTATTGTGAAGTTGTAGATTTTCAGAACATAGTTTGGTGATATTTTAATATAAATTAAAATCTATCAATTAGAGAGATAAACAGGAAAATTGATTTTATCTATAAATAAAATGTATTAATTAGAAAGATATACATATAAAATGAATGTTTGGAACAAGTAGATGAGTTTGTGTATTTGGGAAGTATTGAAACGGAAAGACAGATAAAGATATCGAAAGGAGGGTGACAGCAGGGAATAAAGTGATCGGCGCTTTTAATGGAATTATAGCTAATGAGAACTTAACTGAGCAAGACTAGCGGCTCACTGATGTATGAAAGTGCTGGGAGAAGAGGAACGACAGTAGACTGAATGCAGTGGAAATGAAATCACTTAGGCGTATATGTGGCAGATCCATTTATGACAAAGTAAAGAAAGAAGAAATGTGGAATAAATGTAAAGCTGATCTAAGTACAGTGAGTAAGATTAAGAAAGGATCACTTAGGTGGTTTGGTCATATGGAACGGATGAATTAGGAGAGAATGGTAAGAAAGATATATGACGCAAGTGTTGATGGCACCAGAAGTAGAGGACGTCCTCGGAAGACTTGGCACGACCAGGTACACCAGATACTGGAGGATGGTCCTGTTAAAGGCCTCAGTAATCGTCGAGCTTATATGAGAAGACGTATGAATGTAGATGAGGCGAGAATTGAGCGTCAGGACAGAAGAGTGTGGCGCTCTATCCTCTCTGCCTACCCCCGCGGGGAAATGGCGTGATGGTAAGTAAGTAAATAAGTACATGTAAAATCAATTTATCGAAAAAATACTGCTGTTGCTATCGGGATTCGAACCTGGATCTCTTCCTATCCGGGGAAATGCATCAACCAAAACAGTGAGTTGACGACAAATTTTCGAACTTATATATGGCACTTTCAAATTGATATATCTATTTAATTTATGTTAAAAATAATACAGACCTACGTTCTGTAAAATTTCAACTCACAATAATAATGATTTTATCTGTTTATCTCTCTAATTGATACATTTTAATTTGTATTAAAGCTAATTAATATATCGCCTAACCAACAAATTATTAAACTAGTCGACTACAATTTCATCTCGCGTGTTATCGCCATACGGGCGGCGACAGTATCGGATGAATTCAGATTCACCGCGCCGCTGTGGAAATGGAATCTTTGTAACGGAAGCCAGATGCTGGATCTTCGTGACGCGAGGGGAGATTAGAGATAACATTCTACTGCCGCACAAGCGGAAACATTACTTTCTTCAGGTATTGGCACTTATTTACCAACCTGATGCTGTGAGCCGTGACCGAGATCTCGGAAGTGGAGCGGCTAAGCGCGCTGGCTGAATTGGAAGAATCGTTTATTCACTCTTGACTCACTGGTGTGATTGTGATTGATATTCGATAATATCAGTGATTGAAAACTGTGACTGTGATCACAGTATCATTACTAATACGCGTGCGCCGCACGTTATCACAACATACAAAAAAAATTATAAAACATAATTTTGAGCATATTTATTTATATTATTCAAACTTCATTTGCGTAAAAAACATATTCTAGCATATATATTTAATTTAATATCATCACAAAGGGAATGAAACCACCAAAAAATGTGAGTTTATTTATCGGGTCAAATTCTCTGCATTTCAGGTCAAATGCATAATGCTAGATGGCGCTGATCAGAAATAATTACGTCATTCATTCGTGAATATTTTCGTTTCGTATGCACATGCGCCGAATCACAGTTCACAACCAAATGTAAATAAAATCAAAACATTAATCACGACATTCTCAGATATTCAATCACTGATAGTGAGTATGACTCAAAGATATCAGTGATTGACTCACGATTCGTGATTTTTAGCTCATCACTAGTAGATAAAGCTTAATGTGTTTGGACGTGTTGCAGGATTGAGGCGTGGTCCACGAGATGGTAACTACATATTTTTATGATATATCCTTCAAATGAACTCTTCAAAGAATGTCACGTCCTAGACATCCGTCAAATGTATATTCTTGGTATACATAAATACTTTACCGACATAAACAATATTACCAGCTAATTACGCACCCTCACTTAACAAGGACACGGGCTGTCACTAACTTGTGCCAAAATTAAACAAAACTTTTGCAGAGATTCCATTTGTTTCTAGCACCAAAAATATACAGACGTGAAAGATTGCAACCGTAGTCTTGCATATTTTTCACGAAAAGTGCAGTTCTGACTCCACGAAATGGGGAGAAATTACGGCCAAAAACTTTTAAAGGTCCAAACTTGAGATTGAAACAGCTGCAACAGTATATTGAATTATCTAATTGCATCTTGTTTTACTCTTTACATACATATTATATAATATATCTCATATATTAAACAATGGATTTACTTTAAGTTTAACAATGTATTTATCTAATCTAAGTACATTTTGTTTAACTCTTTATATATATATATTTGTACATTGAACATTGCACTTTGTTTACTACCATACCGGAAATACACTGTCTGCTCTAATAGAGTAAAATACTAGTATAGCAGGCAGGGTACCCGAATATATATCTTACTCTGCTGAAATGTTTATCCGATTATAATATAATACACTGTATTATAAATCAAATAAATTATTATTATTATTATTATACAGATTTTTGCTATCAAGCTATTCATATAATTTGTTTATCCAATTGTTTCATGGTCCTCCCACCGATATCAGTATGAAAGATATGCGTGCGTACACCCGAACATAAAATGGAATGCGTGCCGACCTCGCATGATCAAAGAGAAACTACATTGAGTTTTATTACGTTGAATTTACATTTTATGATTTTTAACTGAATGGGAGATTTTTGAGATTATAATTTATTTTTTGATATTATTCACGTTCAGTTTGACGAAATAAAAAGCATTTATCCAAAACGCAATTCAGCAGAAATTAGGAGGATGACGCATTATGCGCTCCTGTCTTTGCCGCCCGGCTTAGGGGCACGACACAGATCGACACATAGCAGGAGCAGAGTCAATTGTAGATGTGGGGTCGTCAGGTTCTCGTGGCGGTGGGGCACGGTTGGCATGTACCATTAAATAAAATGACAACTTAGCGATGAATGAGAAGAACCGATAAGGGAGCAATCGCTCATAGAACGGTACCGGATAAATGGTGAGCCACCTCTCAGGTGCTTTCAAAGAAATAATAAATTGATTTTTTGTTTTTTTATAGGTTTCATTTAATGATTGTCTATTTTTAGACGTACAAAAAGAAATGAAAAAAAAAAACAATAGGCTACATGTATTCTATCATTCTTGTATATGATATATTTAAAGGCTGGCTCTCTGGGCTGTTCTCAAATTAGTAAAGAAAAATACAACTATATACTTATGTATATTTTATACACGTCATTTCACTACGCTTATATATAATACTAACAAAAGTACAGAATTAGATATCATGCTTCATATTGGATTTGATTCTACGATTCTACATGTGAATATTTAACTTCAAATAATCAACGATTCTACATGTGAATATTTAACTTCAAATAATCAACGATTCTGCATGTGAATATTCAACTTCAAATAATCAACGATTCTACATGTGAATATTTAACTTCAAATATAAAGCACACTCGTAACAGATTTCTACATAAAAATAAATTAAATTATCTATCACAAAAACAGAATCTAATATTTTATAACGCGACCATGGTCACAAGCATCAAAATGGAAGTGGACGTACATTAAAAAATGGACTCATTTAAAAATAAAACGCTTCAATAATGGTGTAACAATATAATCGATTATTACAAAAAAACTTGTTATCTAAGATCGCAGCTTTGATTTATTTCTGCAGCGTGATGCTGCACATCTGTAACATGAACTGATTCGATATCGTTATTTGGACGAGGACGATCGATAAGATCACTGCGCAACCTTGGATGCGGTGTGCGGACCAGTGGCTCCACATACATTAACCGTGAACTCGCCATCCGTGACATCACACGTTCGATTTCAATTTACTATATCACTGCTTATCATGCTTATCAAAGGGTACAAAATAATAATCTAGTTAATAATACATCTTTAATGCCGTTACGATAGAAACTTTTATTATTAGGAGAACACATTCTCATTGTGAAGTTGTAATTATTCAGAACATAGCTCTGTGATATTTGAAATATTAATTAAATATTAGATTTAGAAATAAATACATTAAAATCAATTTTATGGAAAAATTTTGTTGCTACCGAGATATCTTTCTAATTAATACATTTAATTAGTATTTAAAATAACACATACTTTTATTTTTTTATGAGAGACAAATTTTTTCTTAATATTTAATGGATTAAGCCGTGTGTTACTGTTAATGTTATTACATCTTATATACGATACATTTACAGGTGGCCTCCTTTTACATTTCGCATTAGGGCACAACTTTTGTAGTTAGGCTGCTTTTTAAATATCTCTTTAAATTATTGTCAGTATCAATATTTGGCAGGATTTCAAAATGGATAATCTCTTCAAAATTCCACAACGCACACATCACTTTTTTCATGTAATCCGCTTCGGGTTTGTCTTTCTAGTGGATTTCCTTTGTCTACCCATTGCCTTTCCTTTAAAACCTTCATTGTTAAGGTTTAAACGAACTGAACAATGAATGTTTTAAGAGTTTTTAGCAAAAAAATGACGAAAATCATTTTTTTGTTTTGTGTTTCAAAAATTGTATACATACTTCCATTAATGCGTATCGTTCGACACCACAATATATATATATATATATATATGTGTGTATTTCTGGATCAGATATCAGCTCCCAAATGTGATCTACATTAAAAATTCTGGGATATGTTTTGCTTTATGGTATCTGTGTCGGTGAAGCAACAGCTATTCATGTATATCGGTAATGTTTTTCGCGTAAAGTTTTTATGCGTAGGTATTTCCGATAGCAACTATTTGTATAATGAGTTCGTGAGTGTTACAAAACGCATTGTTAAAAGGTTCAAATGTTTGCTGTTAGAAGAATAATGTAACGAGAGAATGTTTGCTGTTAGAGGACTAATACAACGAGAGAATTTATGCAGTTAGAGCACTAATACGATAAGTATTAGTAGTAATATTGTAGTTAAGGACTAATACAACGAGAGAATTATTGCAGTTAAAAGACTGATGCGAGAGAATGTTTGCAGGTAGAGGATTATTACAACGAGAGAAGAGAATGTTTGCAGTTAGAGTACTAAGCCTAGTACTAGTCTGCCTAGTCCAGTAATAACCAGTCATTAAGCCATCATATTTTTTTTTGAATGAATGAATAATAATATACGCATATAAAAACTTTCAAGAACAGAGGTCGTCCATCAATGTGATCGGAGATGTGAAACATGCGATTCAGGGACGGAATGCTGAAGTTCTTGGTCTGCCATCGAGTAAAGAAAAAAATAACGACAGTTTTTTGCTACAAGACTAAAGAATAGTACGGCGTTTGAAGGCTGCAATATACGAGTATAGTTATATTTCAATAGAACGAGTGAGAAAACTGTCTTCCAAATAGATGTAGAATTGAATACACCAGAACGCTTAAAGAATAAACGCGAATAAAATTGATTTCAGTATCCGCGAGATCGCATCAGTGTGTGGACTTGGCAAAAACCTAAATATGAAGGAGAAATAAGGAAAAATGGGTACCTATCTACTGAAAATAGATCCACGGCGGAATACACACAACCATCTTTATTTGCTTTCTTCCCGGTTAGATTTGTGTTTCGAATAAAGATGCTGTTTTCGGAAGATAAACAATCCGCTAGCGGTGTGATCCCAGGAATACCACCGGCAATAATCTACGGAACTCGAAATATCTCCCAAATTCTCTGAGAGGATTTACCGGTTGTGATAACATACTCACATGCTACCGCGTACTCGTAGGGGTAGGCAGAGAGAATTGAAATACGCACATTTTATTTCTCCCACACCAATTTTTATTTTTTTATCTTTAGATATTTTTTTCAAATTTTACTCTAATTTTAGATAATATAATGCATTTTAGAATTTCATTTAACATTTATTTCTTCTCTATGAGAGTAGCACTCGTGTATAGAGAATGAGTATGTACGAGATAATTTATGTTTCAGTTAGTCTGTGTATATATATTTATTACTTCAGATACAAATTGATAGTAGACTATAATTATTTTAATTGTGATGGGAAGGTTGTTAAAAAATTTGATGCCTTGATAAATATATATTTTAGTTTTGAAATATCAATTCAGTTTCTAAATCTTGTAAACCGGAATTCGCTTCTAAAGTTTAATTGATTTTTTTTTATATATGTCATTATTTTTGGTATTTTGAAAACTGTGAAAAGTTATGTACTTGGGTAGCCTTTTTTTTTAAAATTAATTTTTATTATCATTTTTTGAGTGATTTCTAATTGTGACATTAAACATCAAATCATATTGTAATATTACATAATGCATTATTGCTTATTCTTCTTCGTACGGCGTATTTTATAGTTAGCTATCATGTTGCAGTATTTTTATTTATCATGTGCTAAATGTATTCGATCACCGGCATTTTGGATTTTAAGCACTTTGTGAACTTAACAGCTAATATAGCGAAGCCGAGTATGATTAAGAAAGGATCACTTAGGTGGTTTGGTTATATGGAACGGACGAATAAGGAGAGAATGGTAAGAAAGATATATGACACAAGTGCTGATGGCACCAGAAGTAGAGAACGTTCGCGGAAGACTTGGCACGACCAGGTAAACCAGATACTGGAGGACGGTCCTGTCAAGCCTAGTCCTGGAAGCCTCAATAATCGTCGACCTTGTATGAGAAGATGTATGAATGTGGATGAGGCGAGAATTGTGTGTCACAACAGAAGAGTGTGGCGCTCTATCCCCTCTGCCTACCCGCGCGGAGAAACGGCGTGATGGTAAGTAAGTATACCAACGTCTCTATTGTCTTCTATCTTACCCTACATTGCGAGAGAATGTATCTAAAGCACTTACGACCCTTGACTTTTAAGCTGGTATCAATATCATTATATAATACATAATTATCAGGGTTAATGGTTCTCAGCGTCATTTGGACGAAAAAATATAATACAAATTGAATTAATCAACTTTATTACATACATAGGTAGGTATATATTATAATTTTAAATATTAGCCAAACTGCTGAACAGTTTTAGGCCAAAAATTGCTTTTTACATAGTAAGTAACGGTGTTTGATCGACAACAAATAAAAAAAACAAATAATTAGATGAGAATGTGTTCACTCACTTTATATTTTAGGGTTGTCACTGGGGGTCTCATTATTTTTCGTAATGTGTAATAAGTCTTTTTCGATGTTATTAAATATCTGTGGCACAACACATTATCTCGTTCTCTCACCGTACGCATTGTTCGATCGGTACTCTCGTGGTTCGAGCCGACGATCTGGTAGAATAGCTATTGTTGGGGGTCAGTATACATTGTTTATCATCTCTTCTATAATTATACTATATTTTACTTTTTTGTACTGGTAAAATTTAAGTTGTAAGAATCTCAATTATAACTGTTTAATTTTATTAACTAGAAAGATATACAGAAAAAACTGGCCTCTTCTTACCCGGGAAAAGTGCCGTATCAGCCCGAATATAACGCGCCCTCGAATATAACGCGACCTATATATTTGGAGCAGGAATGAAAGGAAAAATTCAAATATAAAATAAAAATTAATTATATTTTTATTTGTTATATTTGTTTTATTAATCACTTGATTGAGTTTGAATACATCTATCGGTTTCGAAAAATACAATTTTCTTCTTCAGGATTTCATTACTAAAAAAAAACAACAATTATTTAAAAAATAAATTTAGTACCTAACTCAAATTGTTACTTAATACAAATTTACTAGAATAATTTTTAGGAAAAAATTTTAGAATGGGACTCGTAGTTAAATTTAGTTGGTTGTTTATAATTTTTTGATTAGTTTAAGACGGTTTATTTATCTCCAACGATTCCAAATTTTTTAATTTGTGACCAACGCCGTTTATACGCAAAATTGACAATCCCAATTTTTTATCAAAACCATGACCATTTTCTATCAAATGATTAGAAAATTCTGAAAACCCACTATTGTTCAAACATCTTAAATGCTCCCTTACTCTTATATTAAAATTTCTACCCGTTTTACCAATATAAAATGCAGCACAATCCTTGCAACTAATCATGTATTTAAACTCAATTAAGTGGTTAATAAAACAAAGATAACAAATAAACATATGAATTTTAACCACAAATTTAATATTGCTAATTTTAAAAGTATTAAAATTAATTAGGTAAATTGTATTGTAAAAAATATGATTTTTTATATTCAGACATGCTTGAATGATTACTATTCGATGCATCATTTATGGCATCTTTCTCTTCCCATAAGATGTCATCCTCACTTCCATCCAGACTGGTGGAGAAATGATGTGTAATAGAGATCGATGGAGGAAAAATTTTGAAGAAGCTGAGGCTCGCCAGGGGTCGTAGAGTCAATAGTGCTGATGAATATTGTACCGTATGTGTATAATTTTCTATCACTAAATGTAAAATTTCGGATAATTTCGTTCCAGTTTGTTAAATTTTCAACTTCAAGATCTGATTTAACGGTATTTTAATAAATCGTGCTTTAAATAAATTCTGATTTCCAATGCATGTAATATTTACAGACACGCACTTGTTTCAGTACGAATAATGTAATACAATCAACGCGTATATCGTTAGCGAAAATAATTATAACAGTTATATCCTCGTTTTCACTTTTTTCTAGGCCTTTACGAACGCCAAAATACACAAGTTGCATTAACGTCTCGGGCTGCCGGATAAATGGTATAGATGTTTACGCCTCATTGGCCAGTTAACATTTTCAATTTGTTCAAATAAATGATTGATTCTTGTTGCAAAATATTTAAAAAAATGGAGTAAAAAGTTAGTGTTAGTAAATAGTTACAAAGATGATACAATACATAGAGACTGAATGATAGCACACTCGTTACGAACGGAGGTAGACGGGCCCGACGGGATATGAGTGTGACGATGGCTTTGATATATGTATTAGTAAATATAATATTGAAATTCATTAAAAACTAGTCAAAAATTCAAAAAAATAATCTGAATACGTAGCTTGAAGGGTGGATTATCTATTTAAAAGAATAAAAATTGATTAAGTACATAAAATAATGATTATGTAGAGCAGGGTGAAAAATAGTTTGCGTTTTATGTACTATTAATGATGGTTGACTATAAGTTTTTACATTAATGTCAACAAAGAGATACATTATTAAGGACAACACATTCTTATTGTGAAGTTGTAATTTTATATGTACATATATTTTTCTAATTAATATATTTAATTAGTATTTAAAAATATACGTATTGAATAAGATTAGTAATGAAGTAATTATTGATTAATTTGTGGAACAAAATAATAATAATATGTTTATTCTAGCGTGATCAGAATTTTTTTTAACCCGATTCGCCATAAAAATAATACATATTATGTTATACATTAAAGGTTATGAAATAATTATAATGCAATGAAAAAGAAAACCAAGGAAAATATTAATAGATAAAAAAAATATATTTTTTAAATGCATTATTGAAGAGGTTTTTTTTTCACGAGTTTGTAAGCTGATAAATAAATTTTATAATATTATATAAATATAATGTAAGTTACAAAAAGTACTATTATAATTTTAAAAATGTATTTTTAAACGATTTTAAAATTTGTGATTGTCTTGTAATTCCTCGGGCCGGTCTTTAGTTATCAATGGGCTCCTGAATGTGAATGTAGTTATTCAGTGTCCGGCAGAGCCAAATAATTCCTTAAATGTTGGTCATGGTGTACTCAAAATATTTAAATAGACAATAATTTATCTGTAATTTGATAATAATAACAATGACCTATTGAGAAATGAAAAGAATCTCGGACATTTCCGGATATTTATTAGGGTGTGGGTCTCTCGCTGGGGGTTACTGGGATGGGCGATGCCAGGAAGAGTAGTGGCTAGAGTCCTAACCGAGCATTCTACTGGCTCTTCCTCGCACCTCTTGCGATCTGGACAGGATGATTTTCTACCGAACTGTGACCGAGTTCTGCGACTGTAACACGTAAATGTGACGTCTACCCTCCCCTTTTGGGGGTGTATGATTTCTATAGCTTCTTTCTGGCGGCCTTCTGATTTTAATGTGATAACTAGTCTCGCCTCTAGTTGTACAGGTATGGCTCTGGTACGATGATACCGGAGCCAACCTATGATGGCATTATGATAATGGTGTAATAAAATAAATATATAACGATGACGAATCGAAACGAGAGTAAACAACTCTCAAAACAATTCGAGATAGGGCGTAAATAATAAAAAAATACACAGTTGTATTAGAAATAGCAGTAGCAGTCGCTAATAATACAATAAAATACATACAGGTGCTACGATCTCTATTGTACACACCAGAAAGACACATAAGAATGATAAATAGCTAAGGTCGCTACGCGCAAAGTTTATTTTAAGTGGTAACACATATCACCTAAGCAGCAATACCGCATATCTCAATTTTTTATCAAATTAAGATATTTATATCACTGGATTTGAATTTTCGCGGGTAATCGTTCTATATCACTAGTTTCTCGGTAGCGTTCGCTAGGGGCGTGCAAATCAAATAAATGTAATCACCTCTGTAACCTCCCTGTCAACTGCGCACAAGTCTAGGAAATCGTACCTAAGTTTAGTTCAGTTTCACAACTACAAAAATAAGTAATACTTCAGTAATTCCACGAAAATCATTTAAAACTAGTCATGTCTCTCTCCTGTAAAGTACCCACACAATTCTTAGATATGTTTGTTATTTATTATAGATATCCCTTCTGTCACGTTCTTCAATATTTTTCAAAAACCAGTTTCTTGAAATTGAGATAATTTTTTTACGCTTAAACAAACAAACACACATTGAACATAAATAAGCTACGTTGTTATATATTGCTAATGAATGTGTTTTAATTAATGTTAATGTACCATATTAAAAGTGAATGTATTTTATTAAATATTATTAATGTACCGTATTGTAAATTAATGTGCATTATTAAAAATGAATGTGCAATATTGAAACTGATATGATGTGTTGAAATGGAAGACAAAAAAAGTTGTGCTGAGTATAATTCCCCTAAAATAATGAGATAAAACAAAGTAGATACGTATCTGTAAATCTTTTAAGTATTACAAACAAGTTAATGCGCCAAAATTTGCATGTCACACCAAGACATACGCGTAATTGCACGCATTTTTCAGCCTTACAGAGACGGGATTAAACTCAATCTTCAATGTCATATATTTGAAATTATTCTATCTTCTGCGGACACAAATTTGCAGCTTTTTAAAAGACATCTAAGTCGACACCCTTAAAGCTTACCCCTAGCCTATGTGATGTTTCCCATCTGATGTTTAGCGTCATTCATTTTGATGCTATATAAAGCTAGCACTCGGTATTATAGGTGATATTTAATCGAACCACAATATGCCGAACGATAGTCCTGAGAAACGAAAAGTAATACGATTTGTGCGGTAATCGTGAGCAATATTACACATGTGTTAGTCTACTACCGATTATGTAAAACCTTCTATTTGTAATCGATATCCATTCTATGATAAAACATTTTTTTAACTTGATCGATTATATTATGTAAATTATATACGCTTCTTCTTTGTCCTCGTCTTTCCGATTCATCTGGGGTCGGCAACTCTAATCGTTCTGCTCCACTTTGTTCTGTCCTGTGCTGCGACCTTGGTCACGCTTAAATCTGTAAGATCCGAGTGGCAGAATCTATCAATGTTCCTCGTAGTTTTATGAATTATGTGATCTTCCTCCCTTTGAATCACATGTACGTACCATCTGAGTCGGGCTTCTTTCATTTTTTCTTTAAACTTCAGCCTGATCTGTTTCTGACTGATGTGTGATAAAAATATTCACAGCCTGGGCTTTTTTTTTACACGGTAATGCGTGGAACGTATCCACCGTGTAAAATAAGTATACTAAAATAAAAAATAATGGTGGCTAGGTTTCCTTGTATAAAAATCAATTCAGGATATTAAAAAATAAAATTCTTTATTGTTTATTGCATTTTAATTTTATTAAAAATAAACACTTTTAAGAAAATCATAATAAAGATTATTCACTACGACTATCAGACAATAGATGAACTCGTTCATGCACATTTGGTACGACATCGCTGTCATCACTTGAGATATCTAGAGCCTGTGCAATATTTCTTTCCAAATTTTCGAGTTTAAACAAAAATTCTATTATCGATCGCTGTACCTGTTTTTTGTATGACTCTTGGTAACGAGCTGTGCAAGCGGTCAAATCACTTTGGAATTGTAGACTTCATTCTACGTTGTGATCATTTGTCGTAACATGATTTCCAAGATTTGATTGAATACACCGTTATTGGGCCTCCTTCGTCATTGTCACTACTTTCCTTAGGGCTGGTGTGCTTCTCTAAAACAGTTCGAGTATTTCTTCCTCGTTGAGAACTTCACCAACATTCAATTCAGCGATAATCGTAAGCTCTTCAATGCCTTCTCGACAAATTGCTTGTGCCACAGTTATATCTGAATGTAGTTCAGTTGCGTTCGGACTAATATGGTTAGTTTTAACACATTCTGGTCAAATTGGTCACCCCGCTTTATCTTCAGCCCCTTCCGCATAGTACTGAGTACATGCAAGGGATGTAGCACCGTGTTATTTCGAAAGCGTGTAAAAAGAGAGTCCAATGTACAATAGTTTTCTGGGCTATATTTGAGCTAATCCGACCTCTCATGCCGATCTTTTGGATCCTACTACAGAATCCATCATCAGGGATTATGTCATTGATGCGATGTTGAGTGTTGTTTTATATTAGTACCGACTCGCAATATTATCTATCTCTTATTCGCAGCTTTTGTGGAGATGGTAGACTGCTAATCTTTCTTGAACACCTCACCGCGCTGATGCTGAAGTTCACTATGAATGTAGGGACGGAAAACAAGATGCTGTAATTTCGTGACGTGGAAAGGAATATGCATATAAAATGAAATAAAAATGTAGATATTAAACTTAAATTTAAAATATTTGTCATATATTTTTAATTATTTAATATATTTCGCATTTTATTTTATGTATTAGTGTATGCTTGTCCTAACGAAAATTCAGTGATATAGAATAAATTAATATGATTCATATAAAGTAATGCAAGTGGTTCATACAAAGATATGAAAGTGGTTCATACAAAGTGATGAAAGTGGTTTGTACAAGTTAATTATATTTTTAAATAAAATTTCTATGTATTTTTGGCATTCATTGACGGAATATTGTGAATAAATACAATAATCGTAGGTTAAATAATGAACTCATCAACCGAGGTAAGACTAGCAGTACACAATGAAGTCCTGGTACCGCCATTGACATACGGAAGTGAGGCTTGAAGTTGATAGAAGAGAAACAAAAGTAGACCGAATGTAGTGGAAATGAGTTCGCGCAGGCGTATATGCGGCAGATCCATTTATGAAAGAGTAAAAAATGAAGAAATAATATAAAACTGTAAGAAAGATTTTTTATTTCAACTTTATTACATACATATACATTATAATTTTCAATATTTGCTATTAATACCAGTAATAGAGGAAGTCCGCAAAATACTTGGTAAACCAGGCAAATCAGATCCTGGAGTCCTGTTAGAAGCCTCAATAATCGGCGAGCTTGTATGAGAAGATGTATGAATGTGGACGAGACAAGAATTGTGTGTCAGGAGTAGCGAGTTTGTCGCTACGGATACACCTGTATTTTGATTAAAACTAACACTGTTATTTTTATGAAACGCCTGTAAAAATATTACATAGCAAATTCAATTTCCATAAAGCGTGATGAAACATTTGACGAAACCATAAATCCGCACGGCGAGGTGAGGGTGCCGCCGCTCCAGCCGTAAGTGAAAATAAATTAATTTTCCTCCAGAAAGCAACCCGCATAAAAGCCTCAGGTGATTGCCCAATAACTGGAAGAATTTCCCAGTCCTTTCCATCCGTAGCCAGCCTCCCCGGGCCGCCGATAAACCAGAATTTTTACAAGTCTCTTCACGTGACATAAAAAACGTGCTCTGAAAAATATTAATAAAACTTTGCAGAGTAAAGGATGAAAACTTTGCCTAAAAATCTTCATGCGGAGTAAAAAGTTTATTTTATTTATTCCGCCCCGATTTTTTTTCCCCGATCGGCAACCTCTTCTGAGCGAGCACTCTCACCTGGAATTCCATAATTTCATCACACGCCAGGCTAGATCGAAAAGTAAGTACACTGGAAAAGCTGACTATAGTATCGGAAAGCAAAGTTATTGGTCACAGTGCGGCCGCAATTTAAAGCAACTCCTTTAGAATGGTTCATGCCTAGAAGGTTGTTTAAAGTGATCTGTACCGATCACTTTAAAAGAAAATAAATAAGTTTAAGAAAAATAAATGTATTAAAAATTTGAAATTTCCTTGTTACTTTCGCATTCATATCGTTCTCTGTCATTATCTTATTTAACAATAATAATATTGGATAATTTTTATGGCGCCAGTTTCGTAAATAAATTCACCTACCTCAAGATCGCTTTACACATAAACTGTTTATAGTCCTACATTATCTTTGTATTTAAAATTAGAAATTATTATTAGAACTTACGAAACAGATTTTTTGAAAAATGCGTTTTAAGTCTCTTCTTAAATAAAGCCTCTGATGCATTGTTTCTTCAGACGGAGGGCAAGGAGCTCCACACTTTAGGGGCTGCCACCGCAAATGCCCGTTCACTAAACTTAGACTTCTGGTAATGGCAACGAAGCACAGGCTGACTTGAGAGTGACGAATACTATTAAAATTATCTGTGATACAAAGTTCTTGAAGATATAGAGGCGCCACGTTATGTGTCGCCTTGTACAATTTAAATTCAACTCTTTCAGTGAACCGGAGCCAACATAGCTCGTGCAAAAGGGATGTTATATAAGAATTTAGAAACTCTATATATTATTCGAGCTGCCGTGTTTAGAATGGATTGTAGTTTATCCATCTAAAACATTGGCAGGCCAGCAGAGATGCTGTTATAATAGTCCACACGTGATACCACAAATGCATTTATAAGTAGACGGGCTGCCTCAGGAGGAAGATGTCTCGGAATACTTTTAATCTGTCTCAGTTGATAAAAGCATGCACTGGCAGTTTTGCTGATTTGTGTATTCATTGTAAAGATCTGAATCAATGTGCATGCCTAACAACTTAACAGCAGATTTAGCATTCGCAGACATTGACTCTTGTATTAAGTGTTGCCTTCTTGGTGCTGCTGTCCAAAGTAGTTCAGTTTTGGATGGATTCAATGTAAGTCTGTTTTGTGCCATCTACTCGCACATTTTCTTGACAAATCTTGCAATTTTCCGTATTACTACTTCCGTCTCGTCCGGCTTACAGAAAAAAATCTACCTCCTGCCTATCTAAATCAATGGCGTTGATTTTTGCAGTTGAGATTTTGCCATGTTGCTAGAATAGTTGTGTGACAGCTGTTTTTAGCGCCTATTTTAGCATTTTTCTATTGTTTTGAGATAAAACTGAAAAGGAAAATATGTAGTAGTATCTATTTGTGTACTTTATTACTTTTAATACAAATATTATATTTGTATTAATTAGATAAGAAATCATGTTCTTTTCTGTTTCTTTTCACACTCACAGTTCTCACCTCTGTAATAAAAATAATAATGTACTTATTTTGTTTCACTAAATCTTGTCATCTTAAAAATTAAAGGATCTAAAATATATTTCTTCTGTCACTTATAATCACAATACTTTTTATTCATAAATAACTTTCATATACGATATCATTTCATTGTTCTATTAAGGTAAAGAGGCCTCTATCATTTTTGAGCAAATCGCAAAAACACAGTGGTAAGACGAATATAATGGCTGCTTGATGGTAGTTTTACAGTGTATAATTTATTTTTTATCGTTCCCAAGCCTGTGAAGTCGTTATGTGGGTACATTCCTATACAAATTTGTACATGATAAATTTACATGGTACAGCGCCGACGACCTGGTACTCCGCGCAGGAACGTGGTGTACAATCAGTTCAGTTAAGTTAGGGGCGTCCAGTATGGCATTTATTATTTTAAATAAAAATAATAATTCAATTGTTCAACGGGTGTACATAGTTTGAAGTTAATAAACCTTAAAAATTTATGCTGGACCCTTTCTAATTTTAATTCGTGCACTTTATAGAATGGGGACCAAATAGTTGAGTTGAATTCTAAATTGCTACGAACCACAGCCGTGTATAAAACTTTAAGCGATTTAAGTGAATTGATATCTTTCACCGTTCTTAATACAAAACCAAGACATTTCATAGCTTTATTCGTGATTTCATTACTTTGTCATCATCAAATAAAATTAGATCCGAAGAGCTAGATTTTATCTATCACACATCATATTTACAAATTAAATATACTTATACATCGCACCTCATGTGATGGCTAATATAAAACGTGATCTCTTTAATATGTCATTGAATAAATAAGTTATATTGAATATGTAATCCTATAATACTTGATTTGAAAACACATAAAATGTCGGATAAATGCACGCCACTGGTTAAACCGGTGTCTGATTTAGGATATATTTATATTTTTTATTTATTATCTTTGTTTTATTAACCACTGAATTGAGTTTAAATACATCTACCGGTTTCGAAAAATACCATTTTCTTCTTCAGGATGTCATAACTAACTAAAAATATATATCATTGTTTCTTCACCAGAATCTATTTTTAAAAAAACAACAATTATTTAAAAAATAAATTTAGTACCTAACTCAAATTGTTGCTTAATATAAATTTAGTCGAATAATTTTTAGGAAAAAATTTTAGAATGGGACTCGTAGTTAAATTTAGTTGGTTGTTTATAATTTCTTGATTAGTTTTACATGCTTTATTTATCTCCAACGATTCCAAATTATTAATTAGTGACTAACACTGTTTATATGCAAAATTGACAATCCCAATTTTTTATCAAAACTGTAACCATTTTCTATCAAATGATTAGAAAATTCTGAAAACCCACTATTGTTCAAACATCTCAAATGCTCCCTTACTCTTATATTAAAATTTCTACGAGTTTTACCAATATAAAATGCAGCACAATCCTTGCAACTAAGTTTATAGACGCAAGAATTGTTAAATTTATCATCTTTGTCTTTAGAATTTATAAGTAAATTTCCTATACTATTATTTGTATAAAATGCTGGTCTAATGTTTCGTGGTAGGTATTTAGATATTTGTTTCGAAAAGTTATTTATGTATAAAATTCTACGCCAATTATCATTATGTTTTATCTTTTCGAAACCGGTAGATGTATTTAAACTCAATTCAGTGGTTAATAAAACAAAGATAATAAATAAAAAATATTAATTTTAACCACAAAGTTAATATTGCTAATTTTGAAAGTAGGATATATTTAATTTTATACTCATTTAAACATAATCTTAGTATGTACGGATTAATGTGGAGAAACAGGTAGATTATTATTTAATGCATTGTCATTGAATTGCCTATTGTTACCAACCTAACAAATTTATAAAATTCTAAAGGATACCATACAGAATGACGGTACTGTATTCGGTAATAGAACATGGGGAAAGTACTGAATCAGCAAATATTTTAGGGAAGCGATGGTACGTACATTAATATTGGCTTAGCGGTTACCCGATCACATAATACAGTTTAGTGGGTTCTACACAAATAACAGCTTCAACATTTCCGTGAATGATATACTTCAATAAACACTATCAATTGTTAAATAATGATATTAATTAAATTAGAAATAATATTTTTTGTATTATTAGTTATTATATAGGTATATTCTCCGGCAACAAAGTTAGCACTTTGTGTACCTATGTAATTTTAATTATTGTATGAAATTTTAGATTGCATGATAGAGAGATAAATAATGTAAAAAACCTTTCAAAAAATCGAACTTAGCACAAAGAGTGTGAAACAATGCTATTGAACTACACTATTTTTTACAATATTTTGAGTATGTCCAAATCTTTGTAGGAACTAATTACTGGGTTTTATCCCCTGAGGGATTATCATGTATACTATTACATGAGAAAGAATATCAAATTAACAAAAAAAAAAATGTCAATAGATGGCAACAGCATAATTGGTAATAAATGTTCGTGACATGTTCCATCTTGATTTAATATATACAACTTCCTAAAATTAGATAGATGTGGTAGCGTGGGTAAATAGGTGAACGTTACATTGTGTAAAGTGATCACTTAAGCCAGCCGATGACAGGTCGTAAGCCCTGTAATGAGCCCTGTAAGACTTCCATACTTCTCATATAAAAATAATAGCTTTGTCTCTGTGAGACATCTTAATCTTTACTATTTATCTCTCATACATATTATTTCTACCAATATTTTTATTACACCGGATTTATTATTACATACTTAATTTTTTTTACAAATTTATTTTTCACTATATTTTGGATTACCTACAATATTGTGACGTTATAAATTGGAGCCATGTACGAAATTGCCCCGTCACTTAGTTTTATCAAGCACCTTGATATTTACAAATAATTACCCTTAAGTTGGTATTACATTCGGTTTCTGAGGTTATAAAAACGGTTGGATCTATGGTTCGTTTTCAAAATCATCGAGGCAGCTGTCATATTTGGGCGGTTGAACAGCCGCGACCGGCGTTACTAAAATGTAGCTGCGTGTGATCCGCTATAACCTGAGAGTAAATATTTTATATTATACAATCACTAGTGCATAATTTACTATTAATTTTTTAATCTAATCGCGTGCTAAATAAATAATCTTTACAGGAAACAAGATGTTTCTCTCTTGGTCTGTCCTGTCTGGTGCATACCTTTGGTTTCCTTCAAGATTTGACCTTTGGTTTTTGCCTTTGTTCTTGCGGTTCTTTCTGACTAGATGTCTTTTTTTTCTGAGCATGACATCTTTTTATTTATCGCCTCCAGGTGTTACTATAATTTTTCCCAGTTTAGGATGAAGACAGAATGTGACAAAAATAAGGTGGATATGTGTTGCTCAAGTAAAGAACCCGCGGATCTTGTGTTCTTCACTGACTAGCCTGTGAAAGGGAAGGACGCAGGTCTCAACCCCCACAATATATTGACAAAAAAGCACTATCTGCTACGACATAATAGAAAACAACTATAGTAGACAGGATAACGAATGTAGCGTTTATTTTGCAGCCAAAACTAAAATTATGTAATTTAATTTATAAACATTTAGTTAAATTTTGATAAAGTAATGATGAAATGGATAAATATTTATAGTATAATCTGACTAAGTATAATAATATAAAAATTATGTATAAAATGTTATTTTTTCTGGTACTTAATAATTGAGACTACCCCTGTAACAACGCCGTATATCGTTTTTGGGTCGATCTGAGTTATGAAAGTATATGCGTTCTACATCTCTTGGGCATCAACATAAAATAACAGTATTATTATTATTAAACAACCGTGTAAAATAAAAATAAATGCTATTACACACAATTTACAAGTAATTTTACTTGCAACAACACTGTATATCATTCAAGGTGAGCGACGCTCGTCTATCTATCAACATTTGTGAAAAGCGATATACAGTGTTGTTACAGATGGGTTTCAATTATTTTACGAATTATATTTATATTTAATAAAAAAATCATAAAGGAGTGTGACGTCACGACAGTGGTGTGCAGTATTCTGCAACATATACGTGCAATAAAAAAATAATGCAGCGATATTCCCGTATATACGAATAATTAATTTTTGAATACCAAATAATGAAATATTGACTAGTACTTATATACAAATTTAAGTTGCACGCCTTTGGTTAAGATCTAGCATACATTTTAGATTACTACGCTAACCGTTTGATTTTTAATTTATTACTACGTATAATGTACGTTGTATGGAAACTTGAATAATAGATAAAATTATAAATATTTGTTTTGTGATGTATTTATATAGATTAGGCACGAAACAGTAAAACTAATTAATTTTTTGAATTCAAATTGTCGTTTACTTTCGTTAAAACGCGATGATCAGATATCATCAGGCAAGTTTGTTGGGCAAAATGGGCAAATCGCAAGTCACAGGAAGCTATAGAAAGTAACAAAAGTGAGGCATGTATTTAACACTAGACGGAGATAGACAGAAACAGAAGATAGAAAAGAGAAAAAAAATTAAAAGAAACAAAACTATTATAGAATTAATCCAGCACTCCATATTGTATTTCAAAGGAAATTGCCAATTCACTGAGATGTATTGAATCAGTTTTCTATCAAATTTGCCAACAAAAAAGTATTCTAGGATTTTATTAATATTCGATGACAACGCAAATAATAATATGAAATAATTTTAACACAAATTAAATTAAACATTCGCAAAAAATCTATATACCGAAATAATTATTTTTGGTGCAAAATTTGTATTAAAAATTACACAGAACTGTGTTATGTATTTATAACAGAAATGGACATATTTCAGACAAACAACAAACAAACTGTATTCGCATGTGGCTAAATTTATTTTTAATATTGTCAGTATAATGACAATGAAATTAAAGCCAGCTACCAAAGAATGATCATCTAAAATTGAGATAAAAATAAGTAAATAATAAACGACAATTATTTTGAACCTGGCAACATAAGCGACACTGCATTTGTGTCGGAAAAAATAAATTAGTTTGCGTGACTTACGCTCGTGAATTAACCAAAATGTTTTAAATTAAAATGACACGAAGTATCCTTTCCGTAACGACGGCTAATACATTTTTATAATGTTGACATTAAAACGAGCATCTATAAACTTTTTATCGCCTCACGCAATTCCGACATTATAGGAGGGTCCTGTTAAAGTTTGACGACCGTATTTTAAAGCGCCACAGAGGATAGTAAAAAACCACACAAAAACCAGACATAATTTTGATTACTGACTATAAAGATTCACTTATATTCTTTCGCGGAGTACTTTTTGAAGAATATAACATTTAAGAGTATTAGGTGTACTTATAAATTTCAGTGAAAATAGTTATTTTTTAATTTTTCTTATCCCCCCCCCATAAGTGACTACATACAGTGTAAATGACATCACTTAAGCATACATGTAGCAAATATAGGTAAATAAAGAATACTTTTAAAATTAGCAATATTAACTTGGTGGTTAAAATTCATATTTTTTATTTATTATCTTAGTTTTATTAACCACAATTTAAAAATATTTTTATTTAAAAATAGATTCTGGTGGAGAAACAATGCTATATTTTTAGTTAGTTATGACATCCCGAAGAAGGAAAAGGTGTTTTCCGAAACCGGTAGATGTTTTTCAAACTCAATTGTGGTTAATAAAACTAAGATAATAAATAAAAAATAAAGAATAGAATATGAAAGAATTAAGATTAAACTTCGTTAATAGTACGGTAATGTTAATTATATTTACGGAATACTAGTTAAAAATCTTGTTGTAAACACACTTGATTGATATGGCAAAACTGAATAATGCGTTTCTCCGGATAGAAAAAAGAAAAAAGGTAAAGGCTGGAATCCCGGTAGCTACTAAAATATTTTTTCTGTATATCTGTCCAGTTGATTAATTTAAATAGTATTTAATTAAATATATTTTTTTAAAGAGAACAAATACATTATTATTTGTGAAGTTGTAATTTTTTCAGAACAAGTTCTGTGATATTTTAATACAAATTAAATCTATCAAATTATAAAGATATAAACACAGATAAACTCAATTTATCGAAAAAATATTTTAGCTGCCACCCGGATTTGAACTAGGATCTCTTCCTATCCGGGAAAGTGCGGTAACTGATTACACTACATCAGCCTTGTAAATAGTCGACAAATTATATAATTTTTATATAAATTCACTTGTATCATTAAGAAAGATATACAGATAAAATTAATTTATCGAAAAAATATTTTTATTGCCACCGGGACTCGATCCGGGAACCCTTCCTATGCGAGGAAGTGCGCTGACATATTACACCACGTCAACATTGTAAGTTAACGACAAATTTTTGAACTTGCATGTCGCACTTTCAAATTGATATATCTGGGCAATCAACTATATATTTACGGACAATCTCATAACAATACCTTTGAGTAAAATCTGATAGGAGACATATCGCGGGGTAAGTACTCAATTGTTCTAACAGAACATTTTTAAATTTTACATCAGAACAAAAACAAGAATTCTCTCGTTTTATTTATTTTGTTACTTTATTTACGATAGTGCAATTTACACAATAAATTAATAACAATAAAATATAAGATTCATTTAGCAAACCAAAATTATTTATTATTGAATTAAAATTAAACAAAAGGAAAAAAAATGCACTTTCTAAATTTGATAATTCAACAAAAATAATGCATTAAAATGTCGATTTTGTGAAAAAGTGCTGTAAGAATAACTATGTACTCACCCTACTATATATTAAAAAAAAAGAATTCATATAAAAATATATTAGAGATTATATTGTGTATATGTAGCCGCACATATTAAAAAAATATCAAAAACTTTTTGTATGAAAATGTGGTGCAAACAGGAAAACCTTACAAATAATGGGACATTTTCTTGGTCCTGCACATGACAGTGAAGAAATGAGGGTAGTTCGGACGGTCACAGATTTGAATTGGCGATTGTATCCCTTATTTACCCTGGGATCGGTGAGCCATCGGACTAACCCTTCCGGAAAGGGCGGCTAAGGGAAATTGCAGTTACAGTAAGGATGCAGAATGTGTGTTGTTGGCAGTGGACGTGAAGGGTTGACAATAGGGCGATTGAACGCCACTCGTTATCGTTGGTTGTCAACTGTACAATTGGTTATACCCTGGAGATGAATTAGGCAGACGATGCCATAAATAATATTCGGATAAAATATCTAAAATAGGTATCTACCGATAGGTTTTTCGGTTCACAATTACAAAAACTGATTATAAGGTTAATTATCGGGTGTAACAGACCTAGTCAACAATACTTTATGGGTGGATACCTGACTAAATTACAAGTTGAAAATGTTAAAGTAGTGTATGCAAATTCTGCACCGATATCGAAAATATTATTAAATGTATTAATCAGAAAAATATACATATAAAATCAATTTTATTGGAAAATATTGTTATTGCTACCTGGATTCGAACCTGGATCTCTTTCCAATCCGGGGAAGGTGCATAAACCAACTATGCTACAGCAGACAGTACTTTTGACGACATAGTTTCGAACCCATTTATTATTTTATGTGTATATATTTCTAATTAATACATTTAATTAGTATTTAAAATATCATAAACCTATGTTATGAATTATTACAACTTCACAATAAGAATGTGTTCTCCTTAATAATGAAAATATTATTACTTTTAAAATTAGCAATATTAACTTGGTGGTTAAGATTCATATTTTTTTTTATTTATTATCTTAGTTTAATAACCACAATTGAGTTTAAAAAACATCTACCGGTTTCGGAAAACACCTTTTCCTTCTTCAGGATATGTCAAAACTAACTAAAAATATAGTATTGTTTTTCTATTTATCCAGAATCTATTTTTAAATTTAAAAAAAAAAAAAAAAACAACAATTATTTAAAAAGTAAATTTAGTACCTAACTCAAATTGCTGCTCAATACAAATTTAGTCGAATAATTTTTAGGAAAAAATTTTAGAATAGGACTCGTAGTTAAATTTAGTTGGCTGTTTAGAATTTCCTGATTACTTTTACATGCTTTATTTATCTCCAACGATTCCAAATTATTTAATTTGTAACCTACACCGTTTATATGCAAAATTGACAATCCCAATTTTTTATCAAAACCATGACTATTTTCTATCAAATGATTAGCAAATTCTGAAAACCCACTATTGTTCAAACATCTCAAATGCTCCTTTACTCTTATATTAAAATTTCTACCCGTTTTACCAACATAAAATGCAGCACAATCCTTACAACTAAGTTTATAGACGCCAGAATTGTTAAATTTATCATTTATATTATTGAATTGGAAATAATTTGTTTACTAATGTACCTATTAATGAAAGTAAAATTTTAATTTTTGATTTACTAAATTCATCTAATTTACCTAATAATTTGGCAAAAGATCTATGTCGTTTATTAAATCTTTGTATGAACCAAAATTATTTCCAATTCAATAATATAATATATAATCAAACAGAAGGTCTTCCTATGGGAGCACCGACAATTTGGAATCGTTGGAGATAAATAAAGCATGTAAAAGTAATCAGGAAATTCTAAACAGCTAACTAAATTTAACTACGAGTCCTATTCTAAAATTTTTTTTTTTTTTTTTTAAATTTAAAAATAGATTCTGGATAAATAGAAAAACAATGCTATATTTTTAGTTAGTTTTGACATATCCTGAAGAAGGAAAAGGTGTTTTCCGAAACCGGTAGATGTTTTTTAAACTCAATTGTGGTTATTAAACTAAGAAAATATTATTGTTTTAAATTATTACAAAATCAAGTCTACATACTTGGAAACAAATATTTGCGAAATTTATCCATTATTAATCTTAGCTTCAGTCCCTAAATTATTGAACAAAAAATAATCTGGCCACTCAAAATTTGATGATTTTTAATTTTTCGTATTCAATATATTATTTAGTATCAATAAAATATTTGCATAATTACGATTTATTTAAAATACTTAAATAAATAAAATATGGCACATATTCCTTGAACATTTTCGACTCGTAATTAATCAGGTATCCATCCACCCATAAAATATTAGGTTTGTTACACCTGTATATAAGATTAGGTAGACAGAACAAAAAGGGTTTGATGCCGTTGAGATGTTATGCTGGAGACACATACTGCGCATACAACAGACAGCGAATCGCACAAATGCAAAAATAACGTATTATCGACACACAAAAAAATTTCTAAAGATGAATACTCAAGTTTTTTGGACATCTTTCGAGAAGAGAATATAGCTTGAAGAAGCTTGTTGTGTTGGGCCACGTCGAAGGATGGAGAGGAAGAGGAAGATCTCACCCGTCGGACCGACAAAGTAGATAAAGCAACGGACTTCTCTGGTACAGATCAGATCACACTTCCACAGCATGAAGTCAGTTCTTTGAAACAAGCTGTACTTAACTAGAAATGATGTGAAATAAGAAAGAACATATTATTGATAGAATCGCCGTTAACTTTGTAGAGTTTCATTAAATGAATGGATATAAATGAAACAATGTTATTAATCTACTTGAGTTTATTAGCACTACTCGAATTTCGAGAGAAACAGTAATTCTCATCTAACTACACATAAATATAGGAGACAAGGCTTAGTTGGTAGACATACATGTAATTAGGTGCTGACAGATGGAGGGGGAGGGGGCGGAGTTACTGATGGACGGTGGAAGGCTGGTTATAACAGGAATATTGAGAGAGGAGATGAGTTAGAAAATGTAATATTGTTTAACAGATTAATACCCGAGTTCAAATTCTTTTTTATTTCTAAACTTTCAAAATTATTCATTTTATTACCTTTAAGCGTGACGGGATGGAGAAGTTTAATGGTAGATGAATGAAATGAATGATTATTATCCATAACTCGAATAGTGCTAATAAAATTAAGTAGAGTAATAACACTGTTTCATTTATATATATCCATTAAGAAAGAACACTTTGTTTAAACCACTATTTATTGATAAATCGACATGTTTCATGATCAATGGTCCTTTCTTCGGGATACAATGTACACTAAAATAAAATAAAAAACTATAAATATAAGTAATGGGTTAAAAGGAATTACTGTGAAAACAAATTTAAAAGGCAACTATTGGCAAAAAGAATTTAGTTAGAATTTAGCCAGCTGGTTACCTGAACAGAGAATAGCAGCGCCTACAGAATAGCTACATATACAATGGCCGTGACTGAAGTAGTTATATATGTAATATTTATATTTTGTGTATATGTGTGAATTTTTAACTTTTTATTAACTTTTTTTATTTTTTTTATTTATTAATATTTTCCTTGGTTTTATTTTTCATAGCATTATATTTATTTCATAACCTTAATGTATAACATATGTATTATCTCTATGGCGAATCGGGTTAAAAAAAACCTGATCAAGCTGGAATAAACACGTTATTATTATTATTATAATGTTTAATTTACTATTAATCCTTTTTATTATTTTTTAATTTTTTATTTATCTAACTGTAACCCTTATTAATGTATCAAAATGTCTACAAGTTTTACTTACATAAAATAATTACAATCATTGCAAATTAATTTATAAACACCTGATTTTCCTTATCCTTACAATTTAATATATATTTTTTAAATTTATTATTGGTGTAGAAAGCTGGTTGTATAAAATAAACAGTTATTAGGGATATCCGAAATTTTTAAATGATCAATTAATTTAAGAGAATTATCATCATTATATATTACCGTACCGAAACGTCGGCCTAGGTTTTTTCAAAGAAATTATCTATAAAAAACGCGTTTTAATCAAGAGACTCCAGTTCCATACACTAGTGTTCGCGGAAACCTTAAATTAAACACACACATATGTATTGTGTTAGGTTTCTGATCTGGAAAAATACCCTTTTTCTTCCTAGTTGATTGGCTTTTTACCTGATATCTTCAGAGAAATAATATTGACGGTTTAAGTACCGTTATAGTGAGGAATCGAATTTTCAAGTCAAGCTTTTTAGTCGTTGGTTTCTCCAATAGGCGGCGATTCTTCTAGAACAGGTCAGATTACCGATCACACCGAAAGACCAACTGCTAAAGGAAAAACCTGCAATAAGACAGGAGAATTACTCTTTAACGATGTACGAATTACTGACAACATCGACAAATATGACGTCTCTTTGTTACATCAGAGAAAACATTCGAAATTCAATTAAATACATTTTAAAATAATATACACGTCAAATTACTACACGTGTAATCCTAATTATGGTCGCCCCGCGTATCGGATTACAGAGCGCCGTGACCTACATATTATTGTAGGGTGACGATTAGTTATAATATAGTTATGGGAGGCAGTGAACATTATGTCACATTGCATTCCGTACATATTTAACATTCATCAAGATAATAACATTGATTTGTAGTAATATGTAGGTATGTTAATGTATTCTAACAAAGGAATAATTTATACAGATATGACAAAGTACGTCGATACATATGCACGTGATACATAATGGTAGCAGCATAAAATTGAAAGCGATGGATTCAGGCCTCCCTCAAGGAACGCCAAATCTTTGTCTTTAACTGTTTCATCTGTTGCTCGCCATTCTTCTGATGTCGCTCCATCGTCTTATTCTTCAGTGCGAGGCTTCCCCTCCAGGGCCTTTTTTGACCACCGTCCATAATCAGTTATATTATGTACTGATATTTTATTTAAATAATTCATATACGTAGTGCTATTACAACACTGTTAAGTCCTTATATACTGAAGGTATTTAGGTTAGAAATTTTTGTATATTATCACGTATTGTTTCGAAAGCTGACGACGTGGTCAGCTTTCGAAATATTATATTATTTTATTATAGAGAGAATATATTGTGCCAACGTAATTGATTTATCATTACTAATCATGGATCGCGGTCTCCCAGTGTTCAGGGTACAAGCTACTTCTCTTCAGATTTGCTTTAAGAGTGTCTTTGAATCTTTTCCTTGACCCACCCTGTCTTCTTTTGCCATGAGATAGATGAGTGAAAATAATCTGTTTGAGAAGCCATGCACTATCCATGCGTATTCGATGATCCACCCGTCGTAGTTGGTACTTCAGGATCGTATTTTCGACACCAGAAATGTTTGCATCTTTCAGGACACTTAAATTTGTTCCCTTTTATATTTAAGATCTTCTTCTAGCACCTCTTGTGATATTTTCGAGGTACTTTAGGCTTCGCAACCAGTGGTGTAGTGAGGTTAGGGCGGGCCAGGGCGCCGCCTTGCCACTTTTTTGATACGGAATTTATTGTTCAAGTGTATTTGAAAAATATTTTCCGAATAGAATTTTGTACATCAAATATCATGCAATGGACGCGTATTAAGATAATGCAAAAATTATTTAAGCAGGACCGGAACATTTTCAAAACGTGAAAGTCATTCCGAGGAAATAATTATTTTTGTTGTTGTTAAGAATTAGATCATCTAGGCGCGGCGGTATCTCATTCTTTCAAACACTGACTACGTGTACTTGAAAACAGATGAAATATGTGAACTTAACTTAAATAAACAGTAATCCCTAAATTTACATGTTAGAGCTCGATAGTTTTTTTTTTACATTTACATTGTTTAAGCGTTTACAAAAACTAATTTATTGCTGGGTAAAATCATTTTTTTTAACTTTAACCATATTCAATTTCATTTTTCTGTGGGAACAAAAAGGGAAGGGATTAAAATCAAATACCGCTCTGGTACTTTTTTTATTTAGAACTACACCACTGATCTTAATCCTACATGCCATCACTCTCAGGTAGTTGACTAAATAACTATTTTTTAGGATAGAATACATGTCTTGCGTACAAGCATAAATGCCGGAAGAATTCAGATACGGAAGGAATTTGGCGCTCACCACAATCTGGATTCTGCTGGCACCTGAAAATGTGGACTGTATGTTTTAATTCACTATTTCGTCTTAGGTTCTTTTAAATAATGAAGAGTTCGACACTGTATAGACGCGAAGTCTCAAATTAGTAATATTGTAATCGTTTAGGTAAATTTATATACCGCACTCGTTCAAGTACATTATTTTCGTTCAAGAATAAATATATATTTACACAAATAAATATATGTCCCAAACAACATGGAACAATACAATAATAGTTACTGAGAATCGTAATCATTATTTATTTTATAAAAAAAAAGATAATGTTCATTTATCTTTATCTTCTTTTTTATCTTCATGCGTCATCTTATATTGAAGGTTTGCGAACAAGTTGTATATGCTGATTTATCTCGTGCAATATGTATTAAGCATCCGGAATTTTATACATTGATATACTTTCTGAAGTTACAGAGCCAAAATAAATCTAATGACGCCTAAGCTATCTCTTATTTTCCTCTGCATAATGAAAATAATTGTGAATGATCTTATTTCTCATTGCAAAAATCTCAATTTTGTTTGATATAGTTATTATATTATATTATAGTTAGTTCTCTTAAACTGTTCGTTTTAGTATTTATGCTTAGTACCTCTTTATCAGTAATGTGGTTAACCCTCCGACACAGCCACTTCTTAAATTTTTCTCTTATCGTCTAGACCTTGAGTCCATTGTTCGTGTTTGTTTATAATAATAATAATAATAATGTGTTTATTCCAGCGTGATCAGGTATTTTTGTTTTTAACCTGATTCGCCATAAAGATAATACATATTATGTTATATATTAAAGGTTTTGAAATAAATATAATGCTATGAAAAAGAAAACGAAGGAAAAGATTAAATAATACAAAAAAATTAAAAAATTTAAAAGTTAATAAAGCTGTCAATTACACGTGATGCGTGTAACATTAATTTTTAAAATTTTCAAACTAAGCTAAACGCTTGTGCTTTAAAAATAGGACTAACTTGATGGCTTCCTGGAACGAGGCTCGAACACCCGAACACTATATCACTAACCAATAAGACCGCATGCACGTCATTAACAGAGTCCGTATTTAGTAGAGATATTCGTTAATTAAATGGAAATTGAATAATATTAATTAATTAATATTAATTAATCATCTCATGAAGGCAATAATGCCTTCATGAGATGATTAAACTATTCATACTAACAGATTAAGTAATATAAGGATGAACCCTTTTACAGCTCCGAGAGTACGCTGTATGATACCTTGATAAGACTTGAAGGTCAAATCACAGGTTGCATGTTGCGGGTACGTTTTTATCATGAAGGTCGAGGTCAAATTAGAAACCACTTACGTCATGCATACTAAGTTTTCGAATAAACTCGATCCACAGAGCCACACCACTATCACAAAAAATACCAAGTTTTTTTGCTCAGAAGATAATGGATTCTTGAATAATATAAAAAGACACGAGACGATTGATATTACATATCTACAGGCTGACAAAAAACAGATCCAATGCCAGATATATTCAATATAAAGTACAAAAAAAATTTGAAAGCGTAATACGTGAACTAAATTTGTTTTTAAATTGACTAATTTTGATATTTTTGCGTTGAAATTTCTCTTCACGTATAAGATAATACAATCTTTATGTACATAAATACGTATATATGAACATATCAATTTTGTATACTTCAAATATTTTCGTTGGTAAAGATTGGTACAATTTTTATCGATAGTGAATACAAACGATATTACATTAAATACTAAATTAATGTATTAATTATAAATATATACATATAAAATCAATTTCGTCGCAAAACATTGTTTTTGCGTCACCGCGATACGAATCTGGATCTCTAATTCCAATCCGGGGAAGTACACTACCAATTGTGTTATAACGCCAGTATTTTTCTTGACAAATTTTCGAACCTATATATTATATTTTTCAAATTAATACACCTGTCGTTCCATTATTTGAGAGCCATCTACATTATTTTTACAAAATCTCAAATACCTTTGAGTAAACCGACTGCAGACGCCAGAATTATCAATTCGTTTTTTATTAAATTTTGGGCACATTGATACAACTTATATACATATTATTGATTTTATATGTATATATTTATAATTAATAGATTAATTTAGTATTTAAAATATCACAGACTTATGTTCTGAATAATTACAACTTCACAATAAGAATGTGTTTTCCTTAATGATATTAGATTAAATTAAATAAAAATCATAATAGTTATAATTTATTTTTTGATTCATAGTACAGTACAGTAAAACGTGTATTTCGGTACCCTGCCTGCTACACTAGTATCTTATTACTGTATTACAGCAGACAGTGCCTTTCCGGTATAGTAATAAACAGAATGTAGTGTGATAAATATACATAAAGAGTAAATCAAGATGCAATTAGATAGCATGTAAATACAATGCTCAATGTATATAAAAAGTAAAAAAATATTATATAAAGAGTAATACAGGATGCAATTAACAGAATATAAATATAATGTAAAACTTAAAATAAATGTAATGTTCCAATTATAAAAAATTAAAAAACTAAGTAAAGTAAGAGTAAATAAGTAAATAACATACAAACCTATGTAAAATTGTAATGCTCAATATAAAACGTTTGAAAAAAGTTCAGTTAAATGGCGCACTATACTAACACAACTATACAGAAGAAAAATGCAACATTCAATACATAGATACTGTTGTTGTTCACTAACTAGCAATAATAACTTTTTATTAGTGAAGTTAGGATATTTTATAACACATCGCCCCTAAATAATTAAGTAAACAAAATATTCCACTGAAAAAATATAAAGCACGAATTAAAAATTGTTAAAGTTTAGTTGTGTTAAAACTTCTGGTTTAAAAAGTGAGTGCCCTGGCGCTGTCTAGCGGAATTCATTCAAAGTTAAATATAAAAATAATAACAGTAAGCAAATCAATGTTAAAAAATTATATATATAAACAGTTAATCAAGAGATCAGTTTGTATGAAACCACGAAATTTATTATATGCCAACCGGTTTCGCTTAGCTCAAGCATCGTCAGGACGTATTTAAAATTAACAACAAATACAAAAACATTGCACTTATATATATTTACATAAAGAGGGATAGGTTTGACGCGCTTGTATTCCTTGTGATTATTTATAAATTAAACTTTTTTTTACCTACTTAAATTTTCAACTATTCTTTTAATTTTTAATTAGAACACATTATTATTGTGAAGTTGCAGTTTTTCAGAACATAGTTCTGTGATATTTGAAATTGAAACATATAAATTTGAAAATTTGTCGTTAACTTCCTGGTTCGAATCTCGGTGGCAACAAAATATTTTTTCGATAAATTGATTTTAACAGTATATCTTTCTAATTGATACATTTAATTTATATTATTCTTTTAATGTTTTAGACAAAATATTTCTTTCATATTTTTAGCACTATATATATAGTAATTTCAAATATCACAGAACTATGTTCTGAAAAACTGCAACTTGAAAAAAAAAAAAAATAATAATAATATATATATATATATAATTTTTTTTTTTTGTGTATGTTATATAAGGTCTAACTGGTACTTAGAAGTACCACAAATTATAATTAATAATATTTATATACCTAGTTTTTTTTTTAAATTTTCCATCACAATTTGTTTATTTTATGTTTAAAGAATACTACAAAAAATATACTGTTGCTAGGCACTTAAATGAAATAATTCGGGGTAGAAAGGGGGAAAGGGGATGAAATAATTCGCGGTAAATCTTACCACTGCAAGCCATGTTGTTCATTGAATAAAATACAATCGCTTAAAATCACGAATTTTAATTACACGCCAAGCGGTTTCGCTTAGCTCAAGCTTCGTCAGGTTGAATTTAAAACTAACAATAAATACAAATAGAGTGCACTCACATATATATAAAGAGGGAAATAGAATATAAAATTACATGTGAAAGAGAGAGACAGAATACATATACAGTTAGATGGAACACTAAGGGGAAAAAAAATTATTTCAATTCTTTGACCATATTATCGGTCAAAGTGATGAGTACCTGAAAAGGAGATTATCATGAGTACAATTTTGAACCGAAGAAAACCTGGAAGAGTGGCACAGCATGGGCACATGTGTAGCATCTGACTGGAGAGACCTGGAGTCAGGTGTGAGACCGACTCAGGACCGAGACTTGTGGAGATACATTACGAGTCGAGTCTCACCTGATAGAGGCCACTGTATGTCAATACTGACATGGAAAAGGAAAGAAGAAAAAATAAAATAAAATTATTCAAGACATAATGTATTATTACCTATGTGTCACTGTGCCTAGTGACACCTGTTAGACGCAATCTCCACGTTTCATGGAACTAATTTTCACCACTGATACCTGGTGCATAATACGTGACTGAATGCATCCATAATCCCGGCCGCATCTGATGTTATTTGCATCCGAGAATATGTCGCGTGAATTCATTAACTATTCGTTGCATAATGCACGCGATATGTGCTAGTTAATTATTCTTATGCAATTCAAAGACAATTCAAGTGAATGCACCGGAGTCAGTGCACCTATTGTTTTGAATGCCAGTCAAAGAAAGTAGTATATGTATATTTATACATAAATTTACACACTAAATCGTACTATATATGTATATATATATATACATAGTACATATAGTACAACTTATATATTATTAAGGAGAATACATTCTTATTGTGAAGTTATTATGAAGTTACGAATATTATACATTCGTCAATGCACTGGAATTGTTTTGGTGTAGTATATATATATATATATATATATATATATATATATATATATATATATCTTTCTAATTAATATATTTAATTGGTATTTAAAAAATATCACAGACCTATGTTCTGAATAATCATAATTTCACAATAAAATGTGTTCTCCTTAATAATATATAAGCTGTATCTATGTATCCAAAATTTAATAAAAATTCATTTTTAATTCTATCATTACTTATCGAATCACTTAAAGGTATTTGAGATTCCGTAAAAATAAAGAAGATGGCTTTCAAATAATGGAACTATACATGTATCGTGCCATCAATGCATCGTGTTGGTGTAGCATAATCGGTTAATGCATGTTCCCCGGATAGGAAGAGATCACGGTTCGAATCCCGGTAGCAACAACAATATTTTTTCATAAAATTGATTTTATATGTATATCTTTCTAATTAATACATTAAATTTGTATTTTTATAAATATCACAGAACTACGATTACAACTTCGCAATAAAAATGTGTTCTTCGTAATAATATTTTTTTTTGTGCAGTTAGGTTACCTGGGTGAATAGATATGACGATTATTAATGCGAAGACTCCTGGAAAGAGGAGTATGTTTGGTGAAATGTATTGCGTAATTATAATTAATTTATTAAAAACAAATAAGTATGCTTGGATAACGCGTAGAAAAAAGTTTTATAACTTAGATACTTAGCAGTTTAAAGAAAAATTTAATATTCACTTAACTTTAAATCACAAAAATGTATGAGAGCAGATGTATGCATAATGAATAGGGTGGTTCATATTAAATACTTGCATTATTTTACAATATTAAAAGTTGTATTAACATTCCGTAACAATAAGAAAATATATTTATTGTTTCAGAATTTGTAGAATTCTTTCCCTTTCTATGGGCATTATTAATTCAGCGATTTAAAAAATATACAGATATAATCAATTAAACGAAAAAATATTTTTGATTCGAACCTGGATCTTTTCCTATTCGGAGAAATGGAGTAATCGATTACACTACACCAACATAGTAAGTTGACGACAAATTTTCGAATTTATATGTTGCACTCTCAATTTGATACATCTGTTGTTCCATTATTTGAAAGTAATCTTCTTTATATTTACAGAATCTCAACACTTTTGCGTAAAACCCGATAGGATACGCCAGAATTAATTCATAATTCATTTTTATTGAATTTTGAAAACGTTAATACAAATTTAAAAAAAAAATCAATAACTTGTATTTATACTAATTAAATATATTAATTAAAACACATAAAATCCATTTCATTGAAAAATATTGTTGTTGCGCTACCGGGATTCGAACCTGGATATCGTTCCAAACCGGGGAAGGTATTATTATTAAAGTATAAGGTTCGATTCTCGGTATCGTAACAACAATACTTTTTGATAAAATTGATTTCATATGTATATCCTTCTAATTAATACATTTAATTAGTATTTGAAACATCACAGACCTATGTTCTGAATAATTACAACATCACAATAAGAATGTGTTCTCCTTAATGATACTTGTATTTATATTAATGTTAATCTATAGAAAATAGCTACTTGTATAATTATACATACATGAAACAATATTATAGATAGTATAAAATAAGTAGCAATAAAACAAGTATTTAATTTTCATATAATAAAGATTTATTTTGTAACTATATTAAAAAATTATGTTGAATATTAATATCAATGTATTTTGGAAAAAAAGCCTGTCGATTTACAAGACATTTTATTGTAAAATATTTTTTTTTTTTGGATACTTGGTGTTCCTTCATGACAGGATCGCGATATTCACGAACTTCCATCCTCTTGACTATCTCTTTTTCCACCTCCTCGAGGTCTCAACGTCGTCGTGAGTACCGTCACTAAGGAAATGCCTGTTGATTCTCTCACTTTGTCGGTCCAACGAGTAAAAGAGATTTTCGTCGCGCGAGATGTTTAAAAATTTAAAGGATAAGATCAAATAAACAGTTGATGAGAGTATAGTTGATGCGTAGTTCCTGCAGAATTGAAATATGTGTGCATCGTGCTGTCCACTTGTCTTGTGTCTCCAACACCACATCTCAAAGGCACCAATCCGCCGTTTTGCCTTATCTTTAGTTCTAATTGAGGCCTTAGTTGCACATATGAAAATAAAAACACTCGTTTTTTAGTTCTACTCGCTTAATTTTCGTGAGACGCGTTTCGCTTTATGAAGGCATTATCAATTTAATCATTTTAAATTCAACTTGTGTTTATATAAAATCTATTGAAAAGGGACAGCTATATAATTTTGAGTACTTAAAGTAATAATGACAATTTTGGGTTTTTATATTTTGGCACGATTCTAAGAAACAATTTATTTTAAATATGTCAGATGATAGCTATACAATTTTATGATATCTCACTGAAATTAAACAAGTAGAACTAAAAAAAAAATTGTTTTTATTTTCATATGTGTGATTATCGAATTCTACAAACTTACCTCCGAAATAATAAATGACCTTAATTGTTTAAGATGTACCGTGATTTTTTTCATTACTCGTCAAGACTGGACAATATATTTTTAAGGGGGTATTATTAATTTTGTATTCAAATTACGTTGGAACGTGTATCTGAAATATTCTATAAAACTGGTTTAAAGTCTTATACCTCGTTATAATTTAAATAACGTTCAAAGTTTGAACATAAATACTGATTTTCTGTATGAAATTGGGATTTGCAGCTAAATCTCTTTTACCAGAAACTTCCATTGATTTAATAAATATATAAAAGAGTAGATTTTGAAAAATTGAGTTTTCCCAAAATACGGTCTATATATAGGTGATTATGTATTCATGATTGGGAAATTGAACATGCAATTAAAGCAAAATGATACATATACCTCTTTTCCACGAAATTCTGGTAGGCAAATGTAAATAAATTCTAAGTCAGTCTAAGTCTACACAAGTACGGAATAATGAGTAACTTACTTCAATCCAAGAGTTGTTGTTTTGATACAGTGCAGTCGTCGAGTTACACTCCTGGCGTAAAGTCTTCAGGCCGCACTCCGTTAACGAGGCCCGCGGCGCACATCAACTCCGCCGTCACAAACCGAATTCCGCAAACGGAGCCGTTGTTGTGATTCTGTGACCGAAATATCTTTTGTGATAGCGAGCGACTGTGTTGCTTTCCACAGCACTTGACGATATGTGGTCGCGGTTTTAAATATTGGTTTCGACAAAACAAAATAAGCTGTGATATTATCACCAAATGTAGCGTTCACGTTACACATATATTAGCTGGAATAGGGAATCCAATCCCGAACCAAAATTGCAATCCAGGGATTAGAAACGTTACGTTTCTAAAAAAATACCAAAAAGAACAAATGCAATTTATGTAAGATATTTAGGTATATTTAAGTAAATAAGTAATGAATCTTTGAACAAAATATTACGTATAATGCAAGAAGGAAAAAAAAAACAATTTTATTATTACAAATAATATGGTCTTGATATAATTTTGGTACCTCGAAAATAATCCAAAATATCAATCCTGAAAGTTTCAGGATTGCATGTATTAATCCCGGGGATCCCGGAAGTAGGAAATAACATAATTAAAAATGATTTAAATTTACGTATACCATTGCTTCCAAGTTGCTTTTTCTGGTGCCGTGTATATATATACATTTTCTTTACATATCCGCTAGGTGACAGTACAAATTAGTAAAAAATAATAATAAATATTAATATTCATTTACAATCATTCTATGTTGTGCAATAGATGTCACTGATTAAGGACTGATATTTGTTTGTTGTTTTACTATTAATATAATACATTACAATACGTAAATATATGTCCGCCGTTTAATGTTTGTCAAAAATTGCTGTGAATAATTCTCGTCTATATAGTTGCGAGACCACAGAAAGTATGTACGTCTATTCGTCTGTAAGGATGTTTCGCAACCAGGACAGTTTCAATTTACCCAACCATCGTTTACCTTCTATTTCCCTTGAATAATCGATAGTCGGAGGCGACACTTATATGCTACGAATTATATGCCTACGAATTAGTCATGATACTACGAATTATATGCCTACGAATTAATCATGAGACTACGAATTAAATGCCCAAAATACGAAGTGAAAAGATATGTATTATTTTTCGATCTTTATGGAGATTTTCAAGAACTGCTTTTGTTAATGAAATCTATCCATGATTATCGTGTTAATGAAATCTATCCATGATTATCGTATTAATATTTGAAATGCCATTCATTTGGTACAATGTTAATAATATTTTAAATACTAAATTAATGTATTAATTATAAATATATACATATAAAATCAATTTTCGAATCCCGGTGACGCAAAAACAATATTTTTCGACAAAATTGATTTTATATGTATATATTTATAATTAATACATTAATTTAGTATTTAAAATATCACAGACATATGTTCTGAATAATTACAACTTCACAATAAGAATGTGTTTTCCTTAATAATATTAATAATATTTGATTCATTTGATGCTCGTGTAAACAGGCTTCGCTGTTATTTATTTTATTTTTAAAAAAAGGCTGTTGAAAACTTTGAAAATTTCACGGAAAATATCTTATTATTTAAAAAATTCATTTTCAGGCGATTTCGTTTTTTTATTTCTTTAATTCGCCAGATTTACAAATATTTTTATCAACTATTTAAATTACAATGATTAATTGATGTGGCGGTTATTTTGTGGTCTAACATGATTTTTTTTAAATTTTCACAACTAAACTCTGCGCTTACATCACCTGATGATGACAAGAACTCCAACCTCTCGAAACTATAGTAGTGACAATAGCCCAACGTGTGCGTAGTGCAAAGTTTAATTGTAAAAATTAAAATATCTAAATTACATTTATTTAGAAAACAACATAGAAATAGAACGTCTAGAAATATTGTTATTTAATGTTTTTCGACCTAATAAAATATAATGTAAAATTATTTTTAACTAAATATAAGGTTTAGTTTTATTACCGTTCCAAAGCGACTAATGGCCAGACCCCAATGCAGTCTTCTGTCATTATCCAAATTGCGGCGACAAACAATGCTACGGCGCGACTCTCCGCGGACGATGGAATCCCAGAATTCCTTTTGTCCGAGAATATTACTTAAATCCACAGAAAACTAATTTTATTCTTCATAACGATATTAAGAAATAAAAGATTTGGTTGTTTCGTAAATAATGACAGATTTTAACTTTTAAATTCAATTAAACATAACTTCAAAGTTTATAAACTTCATTAATCAAAGTAATAGACATTTATGCGAATGAATTACGAACTTATGCATGTAAAATAGAACTATAAACTAAGGTACTTATTTTGACAAAATTTAAATTATTATATTGATGGTGTAGTGGTACTCAAAGTGAGTCCACATGCATATATACAAATTTCAAAAATTTGATAAATGTAGAGAGAGAGGGGTGAGAATTGGTGAACATTATATATAGTGATCACTTAAGCCAGCCGAAGACACGTCATAAGCCCTGTAATTACTCCCATACTTCCATATATTTTCCCTTAAAATACAATAAAAAAAAAGCTTGGTCTCTATGAGATATCTGATATTTAAATTACTTAAGTTTTAAAACGGACGTTAGTTTTAAATACGCCCTGACGAAGCTTGAGCTAAGCGAAACCGGTCGGTGTGTAATAATATTCGTGGTTTTATACAAAGTGATTGTTTTATTTAATAAAATATTTTTTCGGTCTATCTTTCAAATAGGTTCATTTAAACTGTTGTAAATTTGAAAATATTGATGTTAAATGACATACGAATAAACATATAAGGCGACTATATATATAAAGTAATTATTTCTACACGTATTGGCCATCAAATTATTCATACTTTCATAACAAAAGTACTTATCTTAGTATAAAATTCAGAAAAAATGTATTACGTAATCTAAATAAATATCAACTAAAAAAATGTTAACTATCTCTGAATTAATTCCAATAACGGTTCGTCCGACTCCTAGATAATAGTTCTTCACCAAATTTCACGGTGGAGATGTTCGGGTTTTACAGCTAGAGATTTAGCAGATTACAAGCAACAGGTAGTTACGGTGTGGTTGGCAGTTCGAGTGAGAGGAAATAAAATCACGCCGATTAAGTCAAACCCATCAACAGTGAAATCTTGCGTAACAATTGAAACAATTTTAAAATCAGTATATTTGTGTGAAATTCAGTTGCGTATTATGCACGATTTTTACACGAAACGGATGATCTAACGTGGTTAGCAAATCATCATGATTTTCATCCCCTTGTCCCCGGCATTAAATTCAAGGCAAAATCTGTTTTTATAAAACATTAATTGCTATTTATCCCGACTTAGTGTCGCTAAGAATTAGAGAGGCCTTAATAATAATGGAGGAAGGAATTAAATTTTAGTACATATATTATCAACATTTTAAAATTTAATTTATTAGAATACGTTTGCTCAGCAAATCGTCACCTAAGCAGCAACACCGCATATCTCCATTTTTGTCTGCTTCTTATGTTAAATTGGTAATCCACTCTTTAAGAGTGATTTGTACCATTAATCAAGTTAAAACTTTATTTTATGGAAAACAATACAATAATATTATATGATAGGAAATATTATATTACTAGTCAATACCACTGTCGTTCAAACAATTTGTAATTATATAGATTAAATGTGGCGAGTTAAGGGAAAGCCATTTATGTCATTGGATTTGAATTTTTGCGGGGAATCAATCAACCGTATATCATTAGTTTCGCGATAGCGTCCGCTAGGAGAGTGCAAATCAAAGAAATGCAATCACCACATATCTGTACCATCCCTGTCAACTGCGCACAAGTTAAGGGAATCGTACTTAAGTTTAGTTCCGTTTCAGTTTAGAAAGGTAAGCAATACTTCAGTAATTATACAAAAATTATTTAAAACTAGTTATGTCTCTCTCCTGTAAAGAACATAATTCTTAGATATGTGGTGTTGCTGCTTAGGTGACGAAATATATTCTGTATTTACGCACTTTCTTATTTCTTCGAATGGCACCCCTCATTTTTGTGTTGTTGGTATGATTGGTTTATGTAGTGTAAAGGTCGCTGCTTTGTGCGACCGGTAAATCGCAGTCAAACCACTGTCGGAGAGGATGACAATTGCAGTCGGTATTCCGCCAGACAAGGACCTATTAATCGGCTTCGGTATTTAATTATTTCGGCTGATCAAAATAATACGTTGAGATCGAGTCGGCGCATCCAGACTCAAGAAAGGAGAATAAAAGAAGAACAATACAACCCGCAACGAACAGAGAAATAGCATCCGTAATTCCAGGTTAGTGGTAATTTTTCTACCTGCATTGACTTTCATATTATCAATAGGAAACCCGGGAATGACAATCAGTCGAAGAAATTCACTAGAACAGTAGATAATAGGTATATATTTTTATTAAATTTTTTAGGTAGCTACCGTGCAGATGCTGAATTAACAAGTTCTTTACCTACCAACCGGGGTCGTACACGTATCTTAATTTTTAAACCTGCGAGTATTGTGACTTTCGAACACGTGAGTTTATAAAAACGTAAATTTAACGTTTATGGGTACTGAATAAAATACGTATAACCACGGAAACGAGTATGACGCATTTGCTTGTTCACATATTTTTCTGATTTACTCTAGTTTGAAATATTAAGACAAATTTCTGTAATTATTTTGATGGGGTTACAGCTAGTTTTTATGTAAGCATGTTACTGCACAATTAAATTTACATTTAATAAGATAATAGCGTTATAAAAGCGGTCACAGAAAATGAATGTGGCCAATGTAGAAATTACGCACAAATCTGTCTACTATTCCAACATTGTGGGAATTAAATAATTCTGCATAATTAACTTCCTCCTAGCGAAAACAATGATTATTATAAAAAATAAACAAAGGCAGAATTGTCCCGTATGCGTAATTGGACATGTCATTGCATTATAGTTGGCATGAAGATTCCTAATATGCATTTAACAAAAAATTAAAATTACATACAGAATACCGTCTATAAAAACTAAAATTGGACAGAGAACCATAAAATATTACTCCACAATTATAGAAAAAATTACCAATAGAAATAAAAGATACAGGATCTGGAATAATATTTAAGAAACTGGTTTAAGGAATTAGATAACGCTACGATTAAACTGGAATAAGGCATTAGATAACGCGAGGATTAAACTGGAATAAGGAATTAGATAACGCGAGGATTAAACTGGAATAAGGAATTAGATAACGCGACGAACAATTAACGACGAACACTACATAAAAAAACAAAAAATAATATAGTTAGATATGTTTTAAATTCTAGAAATAACAAAAAAATGTTAATAGCAAATGAAATATCATAAATAACCAAATCCTTTTTGCAAATAGTCACATTTTAAATTTATTTTCACAGTATTCCTAATTAGGCACCCACTACTTATAATTTTCTTTTTATCTATACTTATATTTTTTCATTGTTTCTGAAGAAGTTATCATAGGAATCGAAACATTTTGATATATCGACCTCTTAGAATAACAAGGTTCCATCTGACACTGACACTGTTTTGAGACAATGAGCTCAAAAGTGTTAATTGAATTTCAACATATATTCGCGTATATTTTGTTTTCGAGTATGCTAATATGATCAGTTTCAAGGTCCTTAACTTATTTGCAGTATTATCAAATCAATGATCACTGTGAGATGAGGGAAATTAAAAATAAAAATTAAACATTGCAAATTAACAATAATGATCCATAAATTGAACTAAATAAGTGATGCAGTTGGAGCTGCAGCTCTTGCTATTTCCTTTGATATCCGTTAAGTAGAAAATCATCAGTATGTATCTATTTGAAAAGTGTAACATAAGTTAGAAAATTTGTCGTCAATGCACTGTATTAGTGTAGCATAATCGGTTGATGCAATTTCTCGGATAGGAAGAGATCCATGTTCGAATCTCGGTAGCAACAAAAATATTTTTCGATAAATTATTATTATTATTTTTTTTTTTTTATTAATATTAAAAATATAATACAATTTCAATAATCAGTGGATATATATATTTTAACATTTGTTTCTTCTCTATGAGAGTAAAACTCGTGTATAGAGAAAGAGTATATTCGAGTTAATTTATGTTTCGGTTAGTCTGTGTACATAATTTTTTACTTCAGTTACAAATTTATGATAGTCCGTAATTTTTCTAATTGTAATGGGGAGATTGTTAAAAAATTTGATACCCTGATAAATATATTGATTTTGAGTTGCGGTATATTTTAGTTTTGGGATATCAATTTGATAACTATATCTTGTAAATCGGAATTCGCTTCTAAAATTGAATTGATTTTTAATTTTGAAAATTTGAATTATTGATTTTTTTTGTATATGTCTACTATTTGATTTCATATTTCTAATTAATACATTTAATTTGTATTTAAAAAAAATATCAGACCTATGCTCTGAATAATTACATCTTCACAATAAGAATGTGTTTGCCTTAATATGTTAGACGGATGAGCAAAATATGCGTATATTATATTATTGTAAGAATCTAAATTAAAGTAATGTAAAATAAACATACCGAACTTATGTAGAGATAGAAGCCAGCTAATTGTTGTATTATTTGTATATTCTTACCTGAAAAAAAAAAAGAAAACTTGCATTAATATCAACTCTACTATACACAAAATTTTATTCACGTCATTTTTACATGGATAGAATAACAATAACCCACTTTATTAATTACACTACTATAATAGGCATTCTGAAATAGTAAACAATAAATTATATCTTTCATCTGTAATATAATACAAAGGGGAGTGGGATATTAATTAAATAAGTAGGGTTGGCAACACTTAAAAGGCTATAGAAATATATTATAGTTGAATAAATAAAACATTGTAAAAAGGTAGTGGGTGGGTGGAAATAGATTAGGTAGCTTCTCATTTACTGTGACTATCATTAACTCGAAAGGGTGGTTACTTAAAATAATATATACAGAAAAAGAATATAGCTTCCATATTACTAAAATAAGATTCTCATCAGTGACATCTATGCTATTTCAGAGAAATAAATATCAAATTTCAGACCATAGAAGGCGACAGTGCAGTTGTAGTTAAATATGTATAGTTTCTGTATGGTAACATATATACAAAATTTGATAGATATGGAGATTGATTGTGGGTAGAATGGTGAACGTTACATTGTGTAAAGTTATCACTTAAGCCAGCCGAAGACAGGTCGTAAGCCCTGTAATACCCATACTTCCATACTTCCCATATAATATAATAAAATATAAAAATAGCTTCGTCTTTATTAGATATCTACAATTGGTCTTAATAAAATAAAGTATTAATTAAAAAATAATTATTAGTACTGATTCTTGTAAAATAGTACACAACTCTGTTATTATTCCTCACATCAACTACTGCAGCAGCATTTTGATTTTGGCTAGTGAAAAAATGTAAGAATTGGGAATGTTGCAAAATAAGGCTTTGAGAATAATACTCAGAAAAAATAGATATATTCGAATCAGTGCAATGTTGAAAGATCTGAATATGATGACCCTGTAAAAATATATACTTATAAAATCCTCACTAAGAAAATATCGGCACAATTTATACGCAAAATTGATGCAAATCAACATGAGCACGAGCATCACACAAGAGGAAAAGGTAGACTGAGATTGCTATTCAGGAAGAAGGCTAAATCTTTGAAATCGATGATGTATAGAGCGATGAAGATTTTTAATATAATGCCAGAAAAGATAAGAAAGGAGGAGAAACTACATAGATTCAGAATGAAACTAAGCAAGTATATGAAAGATAAGTTATAGTAAAAGAAAAATTTTTGATATTGTTTATATTATATATACGTATAATATAAATAATAAATAAATAAAATTTAAAAAAATTACTAACATAACTAAGTTGATCGGTTTCGATATAACTGTATCTTCATCAAAACGGACGTGCACTAACTAACCAAATTATCTACGTTTACGTTACTCAGTACAAACTTGTTCGTTTGTTTCGACAAATATACAGAGATGTTGAAGTTGGTCGACGTTAAAGTAATTAACGTATGTAATACAAATTAAGTTATTGTTTAAATTAAACGGATCGATTAGATGGTTTGGTAGAATAGGGCCTTTGAGGTGAAAGTTTTTGCAAAAATGGCGCTATATAAATAATTCCGATTGATGACCCATTCCAGTCTATAATAACTAATAAAGCCAGCCCCTATAATTCTATTAGTAAAATTACATGTAAAAAGGTTTAAAAATATACATTTTATATGTCGTATAGAATCAAAACTAAGATCTCGTGTAAAAATTCCCCTTTTATTTTTTTACGTGTGAATTTTGCGGATTTTTGGCTTAGATATACAAAATTGATAACTACAGGTCTTCAAAAAGCAAAAAAAATGTGTTTATTTTTATCACGTAATAAGTTTTGCTTTTGCCGGGAATATTTACCTCTTAAGTAGATTCGCGATGGGAATTCTTTTTAGGGAAATTGAACGACACGACGGAACTCACTATTCGCTTTCTGGTGAGGGCGAGAATACAAAATATTTCGCAGAAAAGGGAGTTAAAGGGAATTGGATACCTAGAAACCAGACGAGCCCTACTTATTCACTCACCTTGAGAATTAAGTGCTTACGGATGTAGTAGCTTCCGAAAAATGACATCGTATTTAAATTTATTCCTTTAAAAATTATTGTTGAACATATAGATCGTACGATATGTAGCCTACAACTATATAATTAATGTTATTTTGATTGTTTACAATTTGATACGTTTCCGTATTCTAATGCTTGAAGGATTTCCTTAATTGATTCGTATTAAATAAAAAAATGGAGGCTAACTAATTAATTAATAAAACATTCATTCAATTAAATGTTTAAAATAAAAATATATTCCGGTGCGTAGAATACAATACTAATCATAAATAAACATTGAAATAATTCTCGCTGTTTGTATGTCGGTCAGACATTTAATGATGCAAGCCATATGCATATATATTTCGAATAAAATAATTATATGTATAATCAACACAATGAATTAATTTTTCCAAATAAATAGACGATCGTTTCGGCTGTCTAGGCCATTATCAACTGATAAAACATAGAGCAGTGTGGTAAGCATACATACAAATTTTGTTACAAAGTTAGTGTTTGATTTATTGTGCTGATTAACAATGGAGTTTTATAAAATGAATACCGTCTGTATTCAAAAAACAAAAGAATTATATATTAAATAAAATAACAATAACTTTGTATGAAACCACTAAATTTATTATACGTCAACCGGTTTCGCTTATCTCAAGCTTCATCAGGACGAATTTAAAACTGATCATAAATACAAAGAGTGCACTTGTATATACATAAAGAGGGAGATAGAATATAAAATTACATGTGAAAGAGACAGAATACATATTTGCTTTCTATCGGGGTTTGAATCTGGATATTCGGGATAAATAGAATATTTCTGTATATCTATCTTTCTAGTTGATTAATTTAATTTGAATTAGAAAAGTAATTTTGAATTGGTACATCAGAGAACGCACTTGAATTGTTTTAAATACGATTAATGATATACGTACATATATGAAAATTTATTATTTTATTTTCCTTGCATGTCTGCTGTTTGAAAGCATCTGTGGAGTCGTTGCCGACATCATATTACATTTAGTTCATTTACGACTAAGAACTTCATTATACTAAATTTGAACTTAAATCACATGTTAAAAAATTTAAAGAGTATTGTGGTGTACTATTTCCTGAGGCTTTTAAACCTTGTAGAATTAGCACAATTAGCACAGTGGCTAAGGTCGCGCGCCAAACAGATTTGCGGCCAAGAGTTCGAGCATTGTGAGTTGCCGTACAATATTTGTGTAAAATCAGAAACCACGTTGTGTTGTGTGAAACACTCGATGCATTCACGTAACAATGGACGGCTGATGTGAAACAATACCTGAGATGTGACGTCATGTTACGCCATTTAAACGCATAATTAGTACAGCACTTGCAAACCAGAGTTAAAGAAGGTGAAATGAAATGAGTCCAAATTACACGAAAATTTTACTTTGGATGATTATTTTATGTTTCGCGTTGAGTTCAAACATGACGGAATTATAGCGAATGTATCGATTAAATAATAATAATAATAATGGATAATTTATATAGCGCCATTTTCGTAAAAACTTTCACCTCAAGGGCGCTTTACACATATACTGTATAGTCCTACAATTATTTGTTTTTAAAAGTTATGGAAATGACTTTTTGAAAAGGTGCGTTTTTAAAGTCTCCGATACACTGTTTCTTATGACGGAGGGCAAAGAGTTCCACGTTTTTGGGCCTACCACCGCAAATGCTCGTTCATTAAATTTAGACTTCTGGCAACGGTTTGTCGGTGCTATAACCCTTCCTCCGGCTGAAATAGAGTTTGACGTCTACCATTTAAATTGTTTGGGATACAAAGTTCTTAAAGATACAGAGGCGCCATGTTACGTGTCGCCTTGTACATCAACCGGCACAATTTAAATTCAACTCTTTCATGGAATCGGAACCAATGTAGCTGATGTAAAGGGGATGTTATATGAGAGATATAGAAACTCCATATATTATCCATGCTGCCGCATTCAGAATGGATTGTAGTCTATCTAGTTGAAACATTGGCAGGCCAGGTATAGATGCTGTTACAACAGTCCACACGTGACACCACAAATATCTTGGCGTGTTAACGCGTCAACATAAGCGTGATGGCACGCACTTTTGAAATGAGAAATACAGACGGGCTTAAACACGATTACTATGTTATAAACTATATGGATATTATTCTGTCCTATTGGATGACAGTTCCCAACTAAAAGACATCAAAAATGATGGTCAGTTAAAAAGTCACAGTGAGAGTGAGAGAGGATTGAAATGGAAGAAAGAATTGCCTTAACGAAAATAAGAGATATTTAGAAAACTACCCCAGCTGCTCAACTCACGCACCGTCATGTTGAGTGCATGCTCATGTGTGGCTGTAAAACGTGATTTTTTTTATGTGGCAATAATGAAGAAGTTGGAAACCTTCGAGATGTGGTACCACAAAATAACAATAAACGTACCATCAATAGATTTCACTAGCAGCAACCTAAAACTACAAATAAAAGACAACAGAGTGAGAAGAAAAATGTAATATTTCGGTAATGTAATTCGTAAAACCAGATATCACCTCCAACAAATAATAATTAAAAAAAAATCAGATCAGAGTTGACATATATGCTGTTTTAAGGTTATATGCTGTTTTAAAAAAAAATAATTATCGAATTTGGTCCTTGGATTACGATGGTGTCACTACACCATCGTAATCCCATATTACACATATTAACATATATACAACTTTCTCTAAAACAAAAACTTTCTCAACCCATCAATCTCCACATCTATGTGTTGATTGATGGAGTGAGAATGGTGAACGTTATATTTATATAAAGTGATCACTTAAACTAGTCGAAGACAGGTCGTGAGTCCTGTACTTCTATATATTTTCCATTAAATATAATAAAAATAGCTTCGTCTCTATGAGATATCTGATATTTATTTAATAACAGTGCCTTTGTAGGTAAAAATCCAGTAATTGTGTGATCTTGGACATATTCAAATATTGCTAAAATAATAATTATTCAAGGGAAAATATAAGATGGCTGGGTATAAAGAAAGTATCCAGAAGTGAATGGGTCTTCGAGTGGAGGAATTATTATTTTTTTTTTAAAATGTGACATTAAAAAATAAATAAACGAAAAAAATACATGCAAATGTAATATATTATATAGTGTGATAAATGTATTACGCATATATGTTAAATGATGAACATTTAGATGAAATACGATACGATTGAGCGGAGGTTGATTGAGAAAGTTACAGTAATTCGGCCCTATTCGGTTTTCGATACAACGCTGCAATAATGTGGCGACCTTGACACGACAGCACTATTTTAATTAAAAATGATCACAAACGTAGTATTATCTCGGTTAGATTATTTGATGTAAAGAATTTCAAACGAACATTGAAAAAAAAAAATAATAATAGAAGACTGTTTTTTTCGTAAAATATTTGATTTGAATTTTATAAATTTATTAGCAGAAAACTCGATTTTGTCTGGTGTAGAAAACGGTTTATATTAAATTGTTTCTAAAAGTTTCTTATATATTATATATGATATACTAATACTGGGTTGTAACCTAGTGCACAGTTTTTATTTTAGGGGTCAAAAATAGCCTCAATTTAAAAAAAGTCGTAAGCGATTATTTTGATAAATTGAAATATTTTATTGGTTGCAAATTATATATTGAAATAGTATATTTTGAGTGACCAGATTACTTTTTAGATGATTAAGGACCTGAAGCAAATATATAGAATAATAATGGTCCAATTTCGCAAATATTAATTTCGATGTACGTAGATTTCGAAATTAATTCAATATTTTTAAGAACACATTTTTGTTGTGATGTTGCTTTTTCAGAACACAGTTCTGTGGTATTTTTTAATACAAATTAAATGAATCAACTAGAAAGATACACAGAAAAATTTTTTTGTTGCTACTGGGATACGAACCTGTAAGAAATTTTTTTGATAAATTTATTTTTTCTGTATGTCTTCTTAGCTGATTGATTTAATTGATATTTTTAATTAATTAATGTTTTTAATGTTAAGCATTTACGTTGATTTTATAAAAATCTCATACAATAAGTTTTCCGTAACGGTACAGAATTCGTACATACTCTTCGGACATTTTCAATTTAAAAAAAATATATCGTCATTAATCAGTGGCGTAACTATGCCACTGCAGTGTATTGGGGCCCATGTTAGATAGGGGACCAAAAAGTTTGCGCGATACAATCCATGAAATCGTTCTTTTTTTAAATGTCTATACCTTTTCTTGCATAAATAGTAATCCACAGGAAGACGTGGAATTACCAAATTTAAAAAGTCTTTTCTCACATATATTGCAAACATTATCGTGAAATATAGTGAAACATATAGTGAAAACATTATCAATGTATACAGCAGTATTGCAAACATTATCGTGAAATATAGTGAAACATATAGTGAAAACATTATCGATGTATACAGCAGTATTGCAAACATTATCGTGAAATATAGTGAAACATATAGTGAAAACATTATCGATGTATACAGCAGTATTGCAAACATTATCGTGAAATATAGTGAAACATATAGTGAAAACATTATCGATGTATACAGCAGTATTGCAAACATTATCGTGAAATATAGTGAAAACATTATCGATGTATACAGCAGTATTGCAAACATTATCGTGAAATATAGTGAAACATATAGTGAAAACATTATCGATGTATACAGCAGTATTGCAAACATTATCGTGAAATATAGTGAAAACATTATCGATGTATACAGCAGTATTGCAAACATTATCGTGAAATATAGTGAAACATATAGTGAAAACATTATCGATGTATACAGCAGTATTGCAAACATTATCGTGAAATATAGTGAAAACATTATCGATGTATACAGCAGTATCCCCCTAATATGTCTGGTTAGGGACCAGACCATAACCGATAAGTGAATATTTTTAAAATTGCTTTGCAATAAATGCCTTTAAAAGTGTATATATTTTATTAGACAATAGACTAATTATCTTCTTACTATTTCTAAGCCCTTTTTTCCATTCTTCATTGAGGCCCAATTTTTATAGTTATGCCACTTATGTTGATGTTGGCAAATTGATGTTTGCAAATTATGTTGATGTTGGCAAATTGAGGTACTACTGATGTAAAAATATTGCTTGTATGACAAGCCAGAAAAAATACTGAACATAAATACATACTATTGACTTCAAAACTAGAAAATACACTATAAATAATTAAATATATTAATTAGAAAGATATACATATAAATAAGATAAACATATAAATAATTAGACAAAATACTTTGTTTAAACCACTTTTTATTGATTATTCAACATGTTTCGATATCTATGGTATCTTCTTCAGGAAAAAATGTATACTGAAATTAAAAATACAAGCATAGATAAAAACAAAACTATAAAATGATGAATAAGTAAGAACTAATATGAAAACAAATTTAAAATGTGACTATTTGCAAAGGGGATTTGGTTATTTATAATATTTAGCTTGATATTAACACTTTTTTTTATAACTATATCTAGGAAACAATGTGTACTGAAATTAAAAATATAAGCATAGGTAAAAACAAAACTATGAAATGGTGAATAACTAATATGAAAACAAATAGTGGTTTAAACAAAGTATTTTGTCTAATTATTTATATAAAATGAGGTCACAAAGTAATTTTGCAAATATTGAAGAAGAAGAAAATAAACTGTTCATCAGATCTACGATTAGATCACTTAGTCCATTTTTTATTTTTATTTATTGATATTGTGTTCAGTTTGAAGAATTCCATGTTTATTTTTAATTAAATTTAAAAAATCAAACTATAATAAATATAATTTCATTTGGTCCAATTAGAAAAAAATCGTGCAAAAACAGTTTCACTTTTAAATGGAGGAAACATATCAAGGATTATTTTTGCGTGAGCGCAATATAGTGATTAGGTATTTAAGGGTTAAAAACAGTAGCAGAGGTTAAAGGAAACCGAAGCGAGACTGCAGCTGTTAGTGGCCAGGTGGTTCTTCCGCTTGTCCGACGCGGGTGGTTTATGGACAACTCCACATTATACTGTCCCCATGTTATACTGATTCATCAGTTCTCCGACTGCGAATGCCGGCACAAAGTTTTGTTTCAATGCGGGTCTGATAAATTCAGTGGAACGATAAATGCATAAAAATAATGTATGTTAATTAATTTGTGTCCCTGCAATCTGAAATTCTGGACAAAATAAATCAAAGTGGTATTAGTATACGTCCTTAATCCTTTCCAGATCTTTGAACTTATACCAAAAAGGACGTATGCCAAACAGGACGTATACCAAACAGGACGTATACCAAACATGACGTATACCAAACGAATGTTTCCCATAAAAAATATAGAGAAAAAAAATCCTTTTGTTATTGTGATATTATACATTGATGAGATTGTATAAAATATATTAAACACTGCTTAATACTAAAATATATAAATATATAAGTTGAATAAAATAAATGAAAATTTAAGGTTGAAGATTGACGTTTAAGTACTAAAAATTTGATCGAAGAAATTTGCTTCTGTCTTCGCAGGAAGTTTCGGAAATGTGACATTGACTAAAAAAAAAACAAAATTGTTTACCTGTTTTGGCAAATATTTTTTGGTAACCTTTGGGAACCCTCGTATCACTGCTGCTGCATAGCCTACAGCAACCGCTATTATTCTCCGGTGATTAATAACTGCTCTTTTCACTGCGTGATATGGGAATACGGTGCAAATTGCTGGTCGCAGCCCTCATTGGAGTTGAATGGAGCTAATTTGCAAAGCTGTGTGGACGTGTACAGGGGTAGGCATGAGCCCGCTCAGAGGGGCGCATTGTTCTCTTTCTGGATTACGATTTAAGACAAACAACAGCACATTTGCTCGCGGGAGTACTGTGCATTGTAATCTCACGGTGGCCGTAATATAAACGGTACGAAATATAAATCTCCAAAGTTAGCAGACATTCATTGAAGTCTCCATTAATACAGGATGCCAAACATGACAATGAGGTAGCATTCTTTTGTTATTTTTAGATATCCCAACAGTAATATAAAAACCGCCACCGCCCTTATTCTAAGCTAAACGATATTTTTACACAAAAATTAGTAATCTTCTGAAGATAATCTGCTGTATTATTATTTTGATCGGAAAAAATACAAAAGAGAATTTTCAATACTAATCGAAGATTTTGAATTTTCGCACGCGCGGACAACGGCAACAACATACTTCAATATCACTCGGCCAATAACTATAAACTCTAGAATATGTGGATATCCATTTGAGGTGAAAGTGAGCTTAAGTCCCCGAAACAATTTTGAAATTCACGTAATCAACACAGTGTGTATAATATGTAATTCGTATGTCATACAGTGCTTGACAGATTTTAAATTTAATTATAACATATCTGTAATAACTTTTTGGTATTTTTATCAAAGCCACATTTCACAAAAAATACACGACGCAACATAAGATTGATTTCTTCACTGTTTTATAAATTCCATAGATCCTACTCTTCCGCAAGGCCTGACAACGGCAACTGGCAGAAGCCGATTGCTTTCTGCAGGAGAAGATTTTGGTGTTAGGAAGCGTCTTCTTGTGCTAAGATGGAAAAATGGAGAAGATTGTAAAAACGTAGTCCAAAGAAAATGAATATGAGTGAACATGTCACAGACACCTACAAAATTAATTACAAAAAATATTTATCTAGAAGAAATTATATTAACAAATGCAAAATTGTTTAAGTATATGTATTTAATTAATATTTTTACTGTTATAACATACATATATAATCCTTACTATGTTAAGTATATATATATACATATTGAATTGTGTTTAATTATTGAACATTATTAGGAGAACACATTCTTATTGTGGAGTTGTAATTATTCAGAACATAGGTCTGTGATGTTTTAAATATAAATTAAATATATTAATTAGAATGATATACATATAATATCAATTTTATCGAAAAATATTCTTATTGCGCCACCGGGATTAGTTGGATAATGCACCTTCCCCTGTTTGGAAAGATATCCAGGTTCGAATCCCGGTGGCGCAACAATAATATTTTTCGATGAAATTGATTTTATATGTACATGTTTCTAACTAATATATTTAATTCACATTTAAATTATTGAACACACTGTATATTTAAAAAAATACTACCACTTATTAAATACATGCGAAATACAAGAAAAACTAGAAACATCTATTTGTTAGTATACTATAACTATACTTTACTTAGGACAGATCGTTATCTATTTATTTAAAAAATTATAAATTACACAATATTGCTTGCTTATCTAGAATCTTAACACACTTCCATCGGGTACTTTTCGCGCAAACTGTTGACACAATGTGGGTAAATAATTATTGTTCTAATATATTAATTTGATATCTTATATACATAATGCAATATGTATCTAAAAGAAATGATCGAGTTTAATAAAAAAAATTCAATTATAAAAATAATACCCCATCTGCAATTGGACGCTAATCCAGTGAACGGGTATTAATTTCATTCCCGTCGTTAAAGTGTTTTAATATCAAATAAAATTATTCCATTTCAAGTCATATTATTACAGAAATCACAGTGGGTTCAAGGCTTTTGACGTACGTACGTAAGGTAGAGTTTTTAGACACGGTCAACATAACGTAGTTCTCAAAATAGTAATGCAATTTGAACGTGAAAGCAAAATGTGTGTAGGTACCTATAAATAAATTTGCGATATGACGTTTCTCTCCCGATTTATTGATGGTAGTTGCGCACCCCTGCGGCTGTCGTGCCGGTCCGGCGCGCGGCGGTCGGCGACCCCGTGATATATCGTATCTCTCCCCCAGTGTATAAATAAAAATAATAAATAACAGCGAAAAAAATGACTGCCTTAATGATTGTCGACCGGAATCACGCTTGTGCGGCCGGCCGGCTCCATTGTGCTCCCCCCCCCACCCCCCAGCACACCGCTCCCTTAACACATTACGGTCGTGCAGTTTAATATTCTTCGTTTACTTCAAAACCCCTATATAATCACAAATTAAATTTTAATTTTTTTTTTAAATAAAGATGTGTACACGGAATACATGTCACATCAATATTCTTACTATTTTCAAACTAAGCTAAATGCTTGTGCTATGAAAATAGAACTAACTTGCTGGTGTCCTGGAACGAGGCGCGAACCCCCGACCACTACATCACTAGGCCAACGTCTTGACCATAACACCAACAAGCTACTCGGAATGAATACTGTTTTACTAAGAATTTAAAAAAAATTATACGTGCGATTGGTTTCAACAATATAATATAAGTAATAGATAGAAAAAACCAAAACAAGTTTAAGTTTCGTGTCAAAACAACTTCCATACGGCTCAACATGGAAACTGAATAGTTTTTAGTGGTATGTCACTGGTATGTATCAAAAAAGATCAAATAATGTAATTGACAAACACTTCTAAAATACGCATGTTGAGTTTCAAACACCTCTATATAGGTATAGAGTGGCAAATCTTCAAAATTTAAAATTTATCTAACTGTAAACCCGTAGTTAGTGAAATTTTAGAAATAAAAAAAAAGTGTTAATAACAAGCTAAATATTATAAATAATCAAATCCTTTTTGCAAATAGTCACCTTTTAAATTTGTTTTCAAAATAGTTCTTACCTATTCATCACTTTATAGTTTTTTTTTTATCTATGCTTGTATTTTTAATTTCAGTATACATTTTTTCCTGAAGAAGATACCATAGATATCTAAACATGTAGAATAATAAAAAAATAGTGGTTAAAACAAAGAATTTTGTCTAATTATTTATATAAAACGAGGCCACAAAGTAATTTTGTTAATATTGAAGAAATATTTGTAAAAGCCTAAATATTAACTTTTTAAAACAAAAATAAATACATTATTTTTCCGACATTGTTGGTAAGGACTTAAAAGAGTTATCTGTCCTGTTGCAACATGATCCACCCCTCCCAATCGTCGGCTAAGCGCATAGGGATAGGTGTGTACCCAGTAAAGTGTTTATCTTTTTTATGCTATCGAGTGTCTATGGTATAATGCAACATGCGACGGTTTTTTGCGATCTTATTAAGTTGGCAGGGGTTGGCAAACCGAGAGTGGGGATGGCGGGAGCCCATTGACTCGGAAGGGGATGACTTTATGCATAATATTGGAAAGTTAGTTTTTAACTTATTTGATGCAGATATTAATTTAATATATGCTGTGGTTTTAGCGTGGTGCTTGCATCAAAAGAGTACGTGATAAGAAATTATATGCAAATGTGAAATTAATATCATCATCATCAGTGTTTTATTCATTTCTGGATGAAGGAGTCTTCTAATTCTCACTTTTCTCTGTCCATTGTTTGAGGGGGGTCTGTCTCTTTATTCTCTTCGAGAATTTGTTTGTCTGCACAAATATTGGAAATGCATTGAGGTTTAAGTCTAATATTAAAGAATTTTTAAAATTACGATGCATTTTTTAATTTCGAAATAATCTAGTTAGGACTATCAAAAAGAGTTGTTAAGAAATATATATATATATATCTAACTTTAAACTAATAAACAACCCGCTATTTAACATATTCCCTATTTAATGCCTCCCTACTCTTAGCAAGACTCCGCCCCGCCCCGTAATTGATGTTATTTTAAAATGTAATTTTTATGGAATACTTCAGTTGTACGTCAATCCTGACGAAGATACTTTAGTATCGAAACCGGTTGACGTAAAAATAACTAACAGTGGTTTATACAAAGTTAAATATAGACACAATTTTTAACTATGTCTAACCAAAAAGTTATTGCTACAAACATCAACAAGAACTGTTACGATTTAAATTATTCACATTAATTTATTAAATTTGAGGGGAACAAGTTTTTTGACAACTAGCACCCTGTGAAACCACCCCTAAAACATATCGTCACGCTGGTCTCGATCATCCCCCATTTTCCGTGCAAATTTTTGTGTAGTAAACATTTCATTTAGTAAATTTATGAGAATATGCCATCACGTTAGTGGTCTCTCATTCCTCTGTCACACTTGGTAACGCCGGCTACATCCCTTTAAATGTGTGACGTGTGTAATGGACGCCCTCTATTTGTCACGCAGATAGGGTAACGAACATCATGATGCATGTTTATAAATATATATATTTGTATGTATAATGCGTTTAATTAAATACTTATCTGCCCAACTCGTCGTTCACCTATAGCAACACATAGAAGTCGCCTAATTTGTACATATTTATTTTATATTAAGCTATATTTAACACAAATAAACATTATTCAAATTGTTTTCGATAATTGAAATCGTGCCTACTAGGAATGTGCAGTATGTACATTCAGATATACTGTTCTTGACCGGAATTCAGGTAAAATAATTTGACGTATTATTCATAGTTTAATCTGTCATATTATTCTATTTACTTTAATAATATATACATACAGATAATTTTAATGTGTTGAAAGTGCGTTTCATTTAAATATTAAAGTAAAAAATTATTAAATAACAATCAACAAATGCGTGAAAAATAATACAAAATAATAAAAACAGTAGACACAAGATGAAACAAAAAATACACGACTGAAGCTATGTAATATTGAGTTATATAGCACGTCATCTTTATTAATATCAAATGAATCATTCAGAAAGATATACAGAAAGCATTTTTTTCTGCTGTAAGCGATTCATCTAATTTATTATAATTACCAAAGAAGCATATTCTAAAATTACAACTTCATAATAAATACGTGATTTTATTTCATTAATTCTTCGATCATGACTGTATTATTTAGCATTATTTACTAGTTCTATGCAATCTAGGTAATGGTGAATGGTGAAGTTTGATTATCCGCATAGAAATTGGTTTAGATTTAAATCTCTATACTGACAGAGAGCAGAAACACTTGTGGCACATCTGTATGTTATTAAAACACAATGGATGTAGAATTTCTTGAACGTATTTTCTGTTCTACCTTTTCTGTGAGATTTTAAGTCAGCTACTTTTCAAGCCTATCACACAACTGTCACGTATGTCAAAAGTAATGTTTAATGAATGGAAAATAATTTTGTGACAAAGAATTTCAATGATTATATTAATGTAACACATCATATCCCGTTATATGGATAGGGATGGATACACGTTCTTATTCATGATCTGATCTTCGTTACTCCTACAATAATATTGTATACACATATATATGCTTGTCGGTCCTAGGGAATATATAATATAAAATAAAAAGATTTTTCACCCCTGCCACTGACAATTGACGACTGTGTGTAGTAGTTGTGTGTGTTAATTTTTCAACATTCCAAGTTCAACAGTGGGATATTAATTTTTTTTATCGCGATACACCACTCGCCACGCGACTGTGCCAGACGTTTCGTTCCGGGTGACGGATCCCATCTTCGGGGCATTAAATGGTAATATGATGTAAGGCGCATGCGCCACGTCCGTGCGGGCGGAAGTCGGAGGAGCGAGGGTGACGGAGCGACGGGGCGGGTGATTGTTCAAACAATAAAGCACGGAGCATAATCGAGAAGGATATGTTAATTTAAAAAATAAATGGGGTGTTAAGATTTCAAGCTTAAGGCGCGTTCTGATGTTGTCACTTCCATTCCACGCAATTGCGTTGAATTATCATTGGCGTCCTAATGTCGCAAATCAAAAGATTTCAATCATCCAGTCCAGTCATTCAGTCGCGTGTGACCAACAATGTTCCTTTTAATTATGAATCACAGTGTGCGCGTAAAATATTTTTTGTGCTTTTCTAGGGACCGATGCTATTTTATGTGCGCTGAGGGAGAAATCAAGAAAAACATTACCGTACCAGTATAGGGCTACCGGTAGGGCCCTGGCTGACCACATTACTAATGAAGATAAGTCAAGAGAACTAATATCAACTAGCAAGGAAAGTTGGTCACATTTCCTGCAATGTAAAATGTGATATTTGACAAGTCATTATGCAGGGGAAGATAGAAGGCAGCAGTGGCGGTCGGTGACTTTTGTAAAAGGGATGGTGGGTAACAAGTTTATACCTACTATCAAATACAACATATAATCGAAGGATATTCAATGTTTAAATAATTCGGCTTCAAGTATTCAAGTCAAACTGTTAAAAATGCGTCATGTAAACAAATTCCTCGAAACGATCCGCTAGCTTCGTAATATGCTATTTTGTGCATTATACCCATAAGCATTAAAGTCGTTTTTTGCACATTAGATGCTGTTAACGAATGGGTATGCAGTATTTGAAGACCTTGACAGGCGGAACTGAATGCGCATGCGCGAAAGTTGAATACTTTCAAACTTTGTGGATACGGAACGAATGATAGAATCAACCGTTGCTGGTATCTGTGTGTTTACTCGATTTATACATGTTCAAAAGTTGAGAATGTATGAATATGTATTTCTATTCGCTCCGTGCGCGCGCCCTGTCGTAGTGTGTGTTGTGACTGGTCTCTAAAGGTCAGGATGAATTTATTTGCAGCAGTGTTGTTTTTGGCTAGAACAAAAAGTCCAAAGCTTTTTGACTCTAGAACACAAGGAAGGGATGCGGATATATATATATACAACAGGGTTGCCAACATTCGATAGAATGTGGCAGATAAAGAAGAAGTTTTGTTAAAAATTGTGCGCGCGCACTACCCGCACAACTTAGAGGGAACATTGGTGACCAACAGAATTGTTAAAAATAAAATAAATTTATTAATTAAGGAGAACACAGGTCTGTGATATTTTAAATACTAATTAAATGTATTAATTAAAAAGATATAGATATAAAATCAATTTTATCGAAAAATATTGTTGTTGCGCTGCCGGGATTCGAACCTGAATCTCTTTCCAATTATCAAATTTTCGAACCCATATGTTACGCTTTTCAAATTAATATAAAGTAGATTGGCTTTCAAATAATGAAATAATAGATAAATTAATTTGAAAAGTGCAACATATGGGTTCGAAAATTTGTTGTCAAAAGTACTGTCGCTGGAGCATAGTTGGATAATGCACCTTCCCCGGATTGGAAAAAGATCCAGGTTCGAATCCCGGTAGTGCAACAACAATATTTTTCGAGTAAATTGATTTTATATGTATACCTTTCTAATTAATACATTTAATTTGTATTTAAAATTAATTCAATAAAAAGCGAATTGAGTCGATAGAATAAAGAAAGGGTTGCAGAGATAGTTTGATCATGTCGAACGTGTGAGCGAAGAGAGGATGATAAAAAAAAAATATATATATATATAAGGTGAGTGTTAAATGCAATAGAAACAGACGACGCTTGAGGAAGACCTGGCATATCCAAATAAACCAAGATAACCCAGATAAAAGTTTTAACAACCGAATAGCACGCATGACGCAAGCGTGGTGTGCCGAGACAGAACAGTCTGGCGTTAATGGTATAAATATAAAACCCCCGTCATCTACGAGCGTCATACAAATACAGTAAAAAGGGACAGCGAGTAAACAGTACCACTTTCGCTGTAGGACGAAGTAGAAGAAATATTCAATCAAATAGCCAAACTACTTGTTACAATTGGCTGAACATGAGAGAATAACAAAAGTTGAGAAAAAAAACTATAGCGATTGCAGAAGGCAACTGAATGCGAACTACGAAGAATAAAAAATAGTGTTAGACATTAAGAAAGGCTTTATTCAATAGCAGATGAATGTGGGCTGAAGATCATGACGATCATACTATTTGGGACATATATTTACTTGTGTAAATATATATTTATTATTGAACGAAAATAATGCACTATGCCTTCCCGTCCCCACCCGGCCTCGCCGCCGATTAGTGGATTGGTGACCTTGAACGAGTGCGGTATACGTTTACTTAAACGATTACTAATTTGAGACTTTGCGTCTATACAGTGTCGGAACTCGTCGTCTTCTAAATGAAATAAACCTAAGACGAAACAGTGAATTAACATACAGTCCACATTTTCCATACACTTAATAACTCTTCCGGCATCTATGCTTATACCATCACATACAATATTTTTTCTGTATTAGTTATAATTTTCGTAGCTTAAAGTATATTGTTTTAAAAATAGTACGAATAATGATGTCATATTTTCAAGCAAAAAAGGTTACGTGAAATTGGACGAGCTGAGTGGACTATTCTCCATAAAAAAAGTATTCGATTTGCAGACAAGACAAAAGACACGTTTAGTGAAAATGTCTCATTCAAATTTCCAACATAAAAAATTATTCACAAAAACCACTAATTTAAACAAAAAAAAAGAATAATTTGATGATACAATTTTTTCTAGTTTATTCTGTTGACGGTCGGTTTTGTAGAAGCCGATGTTCGGTCCACACTGCAATGGGCTGATGTGACGTGAAAAATCAATTGGTAAATCCCGTGAAATGTCCGTTGCGACAAATTCTATTATCATCTGATGATCGTAAAAATCTCTACCAGTGTTAGTAATGATTTATTTTGATACTTTCGAAATTAGCAAAATTAACATTGTGGTTAAAATTCATATTTTTATTTGTTAACTTTGTTTTATTAACCACTTATTGAGTTTATATACATCTAATACATTTACTGGTAAAACGGGTAGAAAATGTAATATAAGAGTAAAGGAGCGTTTGAGATGTTTGAACAATAGTGGGTTTTCAGAATTTTCTAATCATTTGATAGAAAATGGTCATGGTTTTGATAAAAAAATTGGGATTGTCAATTTTGCATATAAACGGTGTTGGTCACAAATTAAATCATTTGGAATCGTTGGAGATAAATAAAGCGTGTAAAACTAATCAAAAAATTATAAACAACCAACTAAATTTGTATTAAGTAACAATTTGAGTTAGGTAATTAACTAAATTTATTTTTTAAATAATTGTTGTTTTTTTTTTAAAATAGATTCTGGTAAAGAAACAATAATATATGTTTTTAGTTAGTATTGACATCTTGAAGAAAATGGTATTTTTTGAAACCGGTAGATGTATTTAAACTAAATAAGTGGTTAATAAAACAAAGATAACAAATAAAGATATATTTATTTTGATACTATTTGAAAATTTGCAGTCATGTTCCATTAGTGCAAATTTTGTGATTCTGTAATCGAGCAAATAGATTTTCATATTTCGGATTCGGATAATTGACGTGATCCGGCTGGAGAAGAGAGGAACGAACTACATCTTATAAACTAAATCATAAGACTTCATTTTCAATGAAATAATACGCTTTATTATTTCCTCCAATTATGTAACACGCCTAGTTCCTTCTCATCGTACAATTTACAAAATCTCGACAATTTTCTTGTACACTCGTCCGTGGCATTACGTTACCGCTATGAACAAACAATCTGCCATGCCCACACCAGCCGCACATGGCGTCCACGATCATTTCGTGAACAATAATTAGTTTTAGGCACGCTTTGGGTCGCGATTATTATTTCTCAACGCATCTGTCGGTGGTTCATTTGCCGCCAAATGCAGGCCATAGATAAATTATTATTGTTATGTGGATTTCTTGTGCAAAGGTATAAGGTACCTACCCAAACATCCCAGGTGCGAATGCGTTTTGTGTAGACTGCAGAAGGCCTACAGATGTGATGTGTATTTTTTTTACCAGGTGCAGTAGAGTGTAGAAAAAGAAATAACAAATTCAATCCTTACATCCGCCAATTATTGCAATGTGTGCGTTTGGGAATCGTTTGAAGCGGAGCACGGCACGCGATACTTGATGATGTGTTTATTATATTACATTATGTACTTCCGAAGAAGATATCATATAATGTGGGAGTCAACCATTTATCAAGGCGAAAAATCTTGCATTCAATATATATAATATGTTATTTTTTCTAAACGTTCATTCAATTTTTGTTACAGAAAAAACGAAGAAAAAGGGTTGAAATAAAATGGAACGTGTGAAAATACCCCAGATTCGCAAAATGGTAATAATAATAATAAATTATTTTTTGAGTCATAGAACAGTTATGATAGGATAAAACATTGCGGCAAAGAAAGACATATACTTCGGTGCTTAGTATTATACTGTATTATAGCAGACAGTGCTTCTCCGGTAAAGCAGTAAACAAAGTCTAATTTTACTTACTTACTTACTTACCATCACGCCGTTTCCCCGTGGGGGTAGGCAGAGAGGATAGAGCGCCACACTCTTCTGTCCTGACATACAATTCTCGCCTCATCCACATTCATACATCTTGTCACACAAGCTCGCCGATTATTGAGGCTTCTAACAGAACCATCCTCCATTATCTGGTTTACCTGGTCGTGCCAAGTCTTCCGCGGACGTCCTCTATTTCTGGTTCCATCAACACTTGCGTCATATATCTTTCTTACCATTCTCTCCTCATTCATCCTTTCCATATGACCAAACCACCTAAGTGATCCTTTGTTAATCTTACTCACTATACTAACATCAGCTTTACATTCTTTTCTTATTTCTTCATTCTTTACTCTGTCACAAATAAATGTATAAAAATGTATATATAATCTAAAGCAAGATGCAATTTGATAGCAAATAAATAAAATGTAAAACTTATAGTAAATGCAATGTTCAATGTGTTTATGCGCCTTGTTACTTCGATTGGCACCACTGGGTTTCCTGGTTTATAATAATATACATGTGTGTGAGTATTGCCGCCTTTTCGGTAGCAAGATTCAATGTAAAAAGGGTGAAAAAGTTCAGTTAAATAACATACTAACACAACTACAGAGAAAAGTAAAAAATGCAATGTTCAATACATAGCCACTGTTGATAAGGCAAGATGATGAGACTAGGAAAGAATGTAAAGCTGTCATAAAAGAGAAATAGAACTAAAAAGTGTAATTGAATGGATGGGAAAATCGACGTTTCTAGAAGTCGAGGGTGATCTGGGATAACCAAACAAATTGAGAATTTTTGCTAGCGAATATACGGATATGCATATAGATAAATACGAAATTTCAGTTATCACAAATAAGTCGAGAATAACCGGTCAATAATAACGGGAAAATAATAATTTTAATAAATTTACTGTACTTGAAAAAATCATCAGATTTTTTAAAAATTTGACTCGCTAACCGCACACTTTCACGCGACTATTAGCAGATTTTGTTTACTTTATGTTGACACGGTACGTGAACAAACGTTAATATATTTTTGTTTTTTGTCATTTGTAACGTACAGTTACGTGGAAACTGTAACATCGAAACCAGTTTGAACACAAAATGAAACTTACAGGTTTTGTTAAGTACCAGTACACCTATCCTCGGGTAAAAACTTTTATCTGGTCCCCCATTTGAGATTTTTGACCTTGAAATCAGCGAAAATTGAAATTTTGAAACATTGATGCCAAAAAATGGCAGGAAGGATTCCTAATACAAACTTTAAATATGTATCAAATATATTGTTATTTCAGAGAAAACATATAATTGGTTAAGTTTCTGTTACACTTTTATTATGACTTTTGTTTATATTTATGTTTGTTTTCCAAATAAAATAAAATAGCTGGGAACTCTACTAGTCATATATTTTTTTGTAGTACTATCTCCCCCTTCCCAGTCATATCAAAAATTCATCAAAACTGGTGGTTTGCTTCCAAATTTGACATATTTCATGGTTCTTTAAATCATGGTTTGTATATTATTTTCTATCATTTCTATATTTTTTCTATAACCCTATTGTGTTTTCTTTATGTTAGTGAAAATCAGAATCTTTTATCTTTTATGGAAGAACAAAAATATTTGTTTTCAAAACCTTTGCAAAGCCCCGTTTTTGCCTGTCGTTGTGAAGAAAATTGAGCCTAGATCCAATATGGCAGTAGATAAAAAAATAAAAATTGTTTTGAGCTACACACTGATTGGGTTATCTATGGAAAAAAAAATCTGAAATGGTCAAGCTATCACATCTAGATGATTTCACATTTTTATAGCTTCAATAATATTGTTAAATAAAGTTCGCGTAACACTAAACCAAATACAGAACCAGACGTTAACAATATAAAATAAAAAATGATGACTCAATTTAATTTATTCGCCATCCTTAAAATCAATTCCACTTTCAATAATTCACGGAGGGTTTTAAGATTCAAATCATGACTGTCCACAGGCTGTTGGTACCATTTATTTATACCTGCTCCTCAACCGTTTTAGACCCTTCGGGTTTTGTCAAGCAATGTGATGTCACGTAGACAATGAAACCCTGAAAATATCTCGACGTTTAATCCTTTCTTGACCCTAAACATTTCGTGGCAATCTTTCAGTCAATTACGAAATTCGCCTGACCTTTGACAGGCTGAAAATATAATCGTGAAAACACGATTGTCTGGCAGTGTTGCCGGGATAATATTACAAAATAAGTACTCGCGTAATATCGAAATATTTATATCGTGTCTCAATTCACAGTGGGAGCGGGTCTTGCTCAAGTCAACAATGAGAAATTAACCTCCTGTCAATGGGTTAATAACAATTGAAGATGCGATTGTTACGTCTGCAGTGCGTGGGGCGGCGCGACCTCGGACCGATACGGCACGTCACGTGACGCGTCAGATTACGGTCACAATCGAGGGCCGTGCGTGTGACGTTGTCCAATTATTATATTTCAATGTTCGTAGGTCACGCGGCGCGATAATACATGTCTACCGACAATATCACAGCTTCGTAAAAGGGTAACAAAATTGTTGTGAAAAGTATTATCGTTGATCATAATTTCAAATTATGTAAAGTGTACTATAAATACACATTTTTTCGAAATATAATACATATTTACATAGTTTAAACTTTGTGTTTGTTTTAACATTTATATAAGACAATTAGGGGGATAACTTGTTACAGAATGCAACTTTTTAACGTTTAGAAATTAGAAAGACGGTAAAATAAATATTAACTTATGCTATTGATTGCCAATTTAGTACATAATATTTAAAAAGTACCGCATGAGGTGCGCGGGTTTCAGGGTCAACGGAGTCTTATCACGTGACACGCAACAATTCTCGACGTCCCAAAGCGAATTACTATACTTTTTTATAACTGTTACATAATGATAAAACATTTCTTTCAGAAAAATGACTGAAACCACTCCTATTATTTGTATTTGGTTTATGGTTAGATAAATTTGTTAATTTAATAATTTGTTTTCACAGCAGTTCCTAATTAGTTGCCCACCACTTGTATTTTTAGTTATGTTTTTATCTATGCTTGTATTTAAAATTTTAGTATACCTACATTGTTTTCTGAAGAAGATACCATAGGTATCGAAACATGTTGAAATCAATTTTATCGAAAAATATTGTTGTTGTGCTACCGGGATTCGAACCTGGATCTCTTTTCCAATCCGGGGAAGGTGCATTATTACCAACAATGCTACGGCGACAGTATTTTTGAAGACAAATTTTGGAACCTATATGTTACACTTTTTCAAATTAATACATTTGTCTTTCAATTATTTGAAAGCCATCTACAATACATTTAATTTAAAATATCACAGTCCTATGTTCTGAATAATTACAACTTCACAATAAGAATGTCTTCTCATTAATAATGAAATATGATGGTTTATCAATAACTGGTGACTTAAACTAAGTGTTTTTTTTAAAATTACTTATATAATATGGCCTTGGCCACAAAGTAATTTTGCTAATATTGAAAAAGTGTAACAGGCACGGTTACTCTCGCATCGGTTCCTCTCTTGGCAGAGCATCCAATGAATTAAGTGCAACCATAAAATGAAAGAAAATATTTTCAGTAGTGAAAAATAAAAAAGTTTTTCTTCGCCCTGTAAAATGTTACAATTATTAAGCTTTGCCCCGAACGCCGTCGCAAAATTTGAGAATTTAAAATCACCACCCCAAAAATTAAAAATGGATATACATCATAAATAATATGCGCGGGTTACCAAATTTTGTACTGTAAACGAAGCTCGTAGGCCGAAGAATATTTTCCTTAAATAATTTATAACTTACGGGTCATGATCCTTGCTGCAGCCGAGCGTGTAGCACAAGAGTGATCTCGAGCGGATAATTTTAATGACCAAATCCTGCCATTAGCTCGCTTAGCTGCTTGCTTAATTCTTAAAGATTACAATCTCATCTTTACTCGGTGGAGACTGCCAAATTCTCTAGCGTCGGGCAGTTTATTTCTCAAATTTCACGAATTATTTTTTTATAAAATTCTTTTCCATATTAATGTTTGTTTGATAAAAAACAACATGTTTGTCAACACTACGAGTTTCTTAATTAGTTTTTAATTTAAATTATTATCTTTCTATGTCTAAGATGAGTTATATTAAAATTGAAGTTTTTAATAATTATTAGGGAGAACACATTTTTACTGTGAAGTTGCATTTTAAGAATATAGTTCTGTGGTATGTTTAATACAAATTAAATTAATCAGTTAGAAAGATATAAAGGCGTCTCATATCGGGTTAGCTATTTGAAATTTACCGTAATATAAAGTTAATTGCTTTTAAAAATGGAAAAGTAGATGTATCAATTGGAAATATTACAGAATAAAAGTTCAAAATTCGTCGAAAATGTTTTCGATTGCTATAGCGAAAATGGAATAGAAAGAGGTTCAGGTTCGAATCCCGGTAGCAACTAAAATTTTTCTGTAGGTATGTCTTTCTAGTTGATTAATTTAATTTGTATTAGGAAGATTTTAATTTAATTTATGATAATTCATGTAGGACGGGTAGACAACAACAGCTATTCTATCAATATTATTGCTTCGCAATCTTTTTAATGTTGTTACTTTATCAAGTTCGCCATTTTTCATGAATTTCTCTACGTAAGTGTCGTTTTCTCTGAACTGAATTGTATTAATGAAACATAAAGTAAACATCACAATTTTTTAAATATATTTTGCCGTGTTCTCCGACCTTCCTAGTCAATGTTTCGAATTCCATTCCATCATCGAAAAAGTGTAACATATAGATTCGAAAATTTGTCGTCAAAAATACTGTCGCTGTAGCATAGTTGGTAATAATGCACCTTCCCCGGATTGGAAAAGAGATCCAGGTTCGAATCCCGGTAGCGCAACAACAATATTTTTCGATAAAAATACTATGAGTGGTTCGTTTCAGTTGTTTACTTTAAAATTTAATAAAAATGAATTGTTAATTCTGGCGGCTGCTAACAAATTACTCAAAGGTATTTGATATTCCGTAAAAATAAGGTGGATGGCTCTTTCAAATAATGCAACGATTAAATGTATTAATATCAAAAAGGTAACATACAGGTTCGAAAAATTTATCGTTAAAAATATCGTCGCTGTAGCATAGTTGAATAATGCACCTTCCCCAGTTTGGAAAGAGTTTCAGGTTCGAATCCCGGCAGCGCAATAAAAATATTTTTCGATAAAATTTATTTTACATGTATATCTATCAAATTAATACAATTGATTTGTATTTAAAATATCACAGACTGTCTGTTCTGAATAATTACAACTTTTGGAACCTATATGTTACACTTTTTCAAATGAATACATCTACCTTTCCATTATTTGAAAGCCAAATAATAGAAATAGATTCTGGTAAAGAAAAAATAATATATGTTTTTAGTTAGTTATGACATCCTGAAGAAGAAAATGGTATTTTTCGAAACCGGTAGATGTATTTAAACTCAATTCAGTGGTTAATAAATAAAAAATATGAATTTTAACCACAGAGTTAATATTGCTAATTTTAAAAGAATTATAACTTCACAATAAGAATGTGTTCTCCTTAATAATAAATATTATTTTCCAGTTTTCTCTGAATAGTTTCCTAACGAATTCAATTTTGTCGCATTTACAAGAGTAAACAACAAACCAAAATATAATACATATTCATACAAATAATGGTTAAAGAATAAACATTTTCCTAATGGATAATGTTTTCACAAATTTACAAATTGATTTCCCCAGGGATTTGTAAATTGCTTAAGCAAATGCCTAGTAAAACTATTTTATTACGTTTAAATCAGGAATAAGTTTGCGCAAGTTTCAAATTATGTAAATTGGGATGTATACTACGAAATGATTACCAAAAAACTACACCAGCTAAAAACTTTAGACTGAATAATTTAAATCTATTAACAAAATAATACTTTACCTAGATTAATTTTCTGATGTCAAATCTAAGTTTGTAAAAGGGAGGTTTGAGTCGTTCTTAGCTGTGTAATCTTTTTTTTTTATTCCGTTATTGTTCTTCACGTCTAGTCGAGATGTATTTTGTACGCAGAGTAGAATGATGCATTGATACATACCGATTTTTACTTTACCGAATTTCTGAGACGAGAGATCAGATTCTCATTCGTGTACATGCACCGTTATATTTTTTTTTAATAATTATTATAATTTTAAATAGAGATGCGTACACGGAATACATGTCACATCAATATTCTTACTATTTTCAAACCTATGAAAATAGGACTAACTTGCTGGTGTCCTGGACCACTAGATCACTAGGCCAACGTCTTGACCACTACACCAACAAGCTACTCAAATATTATATAGTTATATTTTATTTTTTATATCTTTTGCCTTTTAATATGGTTGCCACATAACTTTCGCGTCCTTACATGTAGTCCGGGATGCTTCCACAGGCATCCCTCAAGATGTGCCAAGCCACGTGAATCCTTTCTTCTGGATTACAGGACCAGACTTGCACCACTTAATTAAAGTAAAATTAATCTCGTCTAAGTATTATGAATAATTGAATAAGCCGCCCGTTGCTTATGCAGGCAAAAAAAAGAGACCACGAGGCAAACCATTACGGAATATATATGCGCCAGTTATAGAAATTCGGAGGACACGGAGGAGCCTCCATCCTACAGTGCATTGACAGTCTCACGATGACAATGATAGAGTTAGATCCTAGCATGTGACAGTCGTAAGTTAATCCAATTAAAAAATAAAAATATGAATAGCCTTTTTGGTGATGAATGAAAAATGGGAAAAAATGTAGAAATTGTTTGAACGGAGCTTCAGGTGAAGCTTTCATAATTAAATAAACGTACCAATTAAAGACAAACCCGCCCTCTTACGTCAGAGACACTTCTTCTGTTGGGTGACTCTAGGGTTGGAAATGAGGCCAAGGGTAGTTCCAGCCTATTCATACATCGTCGCCCAATAGGGAGGACAGAACAGGGTTGCATTTTTCTGGGAAATGTGAGGGAAAATTGAATCTCAGAAAAAATATTTATATCTTTATGTATAAGAATAGTCTGAAACGCTAGTTTTAAATTGTGTATATATATACATATACACAATTATACACAATATATATATATATATATATATATATATACATAATATTATATATATATATATACATAATATTATAAAACTAATGTCACGTTCAAAATCGCCCCACATTATTTTTAAAGCCAATTAATTTAGTAATCACGAATAATGTTCTAATGTTAGTAATGCGAGCGGGTTTCAAGGTTATAAAAACGGTCGGAGTCTACGGTTGAGATAAATTTAATTTTTCGCTCGGAGCTGACAGATACGCGGCTTGCTGCTGCGGCCAGCAAAGTTATTTATTAAGAATCCAACATGTAACCGAAGGGTAAATACTTTGATTATAATTCAATCACTAGTGCTCAATTTACTGTAATTTACTTTGATCTAATCGCATGTTGAATAATCTTTTCAGGGAACGAGATTGTTTCCCTTCGGTCTACAATAATTTTCATTACATTATTATCCTACAATTCTTTCTACCATTCCTATTGTGTCGGCTTGGGAATAATTAACTACGACGATGGGTCACATAAATGGTCTACTACGATGGGATGTACATGGACGGGCATGGATTTGGAGGTTATGCCATATTTTATAATATTTTGTATCTTGTTGTCACCAGCCTGCCCTGAAGAACGTCGAACTCACGCTTAACCTGACGAAATTAGGATTAGTTATTTTTGATTGTAATTTGTTCAAATTTAACCTTTTTTTTATATTAGATTTTATTAGTTAACATAAAACATCATTTCATTTATTTCTCCCAGGTATTATTAATAAATTCTCCCAGTTTAGGATGAAGGCAGAATGTGACAAACGAAGGTGGATATGCGTTTCTAAGGTGAAGAACCTGCCGTTCTTGGGTTCTCCACTGACTAGCCGGTGAAGAGGATAGAACGCCATTCTTTACCCTCACAAGATATATAAATGCTTAATTAAATATTATCTACACCTGAAAACAATTAAACATTTATGCTAATTAACACAACCAACATAACTGCTAGGCTGGCATGAGACATGACTATAATGACTAATGCTAAAGATCTTCTGGGTTGACCACATTGCTGATGAACATCAGCTAAGATGCAAGAATACGAGTAAGTCAAGAAAATTAATACTTATATTTATGTAGAAAGCAATCATTTATATTATATTAAATAAAATAACAATCACTTTGTATGAAACCACGAAATTTATTATACGTCAACCGGTTTCGCTTATCTCAAGCTTCATCAGGACGTATTTAAAACTAACTATAAATACAAATAGCACTTATATATACAAAAGAGGGAGACAGAGTATAAAGAGAGAGACAGAATACATATACAGTTAGACGGAATATTAAGGAAAAAAAAAGAATAAAAGATTCTTCGAATTCTATTCTGTCTCTCTCTTTATGTAATATATATTTAATAAACTAATAATTAATATTAAATAAACGAAAGCTATATACGACTAACTATGCAGGGTAGATAGAAGGTAGCAGAGGCAGGTAGAAAGGTAGGTAGAAAGAGGTTATCTGAGTAATCTCTTAACCTTAATAAAGTGGTTCAATGTCCAAAATGCCAGAGATCTTATACATCTTGTACAGGATTAATCAGCATATTGCAACTGCATACGGTGCATACAGATACGCGACATCACATTCGCACGCTGATCAGAGTTACCATGAATAGATTAGTTTATTATGCGATAGATCGAGCCAAATTAATTAAGCCAAATAAATTAAATTGCAATGTGACAGATCGCGAGCTGAGTGACTAAACACAACTGCTCACAAAAGAGCAAAAAGAAAAAGAAACTAATACAGAAGCTTTTGTAACTCAGTTTCTACATATAATAATATAGGTGTATATATTAAACAATAATTTAATCAAATGAAATACAGAGAATAATAAAAACTAGTGAAAATGAAAAATCATGATGACATTTACGAAGAAACAGAGCGAACAGACGAGGAACATGTTTGGGTTTATGATAACTGCACTGCGGTGATAGAATAAATAGATAGAGGAAAATATCCATGAGCCATTTGCTGAAAAGGGGCAGAATGCAGAAGCTACTGAGAAGTAAAATATCTGGCACAGAATACGGATCGATGGAGCTACAGCTGTATCCATTTACCTTTCCTCTCCGATGATGTAAACTGAGTTAACATTGCTTCTAATTATGTGAACATCTCAGTAAATATATTAAATACAGAGTTCATATTTTAGGTATAATATATTAATGCATTGGATAAAATAATTACAGTATGTTAGTATTTATCTTACGTAACAATAAAAAATATTTTCTCGAAGAACCCGACGTGAATTTGTCAATACGTGTATGTGTACGTGCGGAGTTGATGCTGATGGCGCAGTGCGCGGGGAGCGGGATGCCGATCGTCACTTAGTGGTAGAGCGTGCGTCGGCCGAGCTAGATGTGTTTTATTCTGTCGTTTGTGGATGATCAATATAAGTAATAAATGTAAAATATTCATATTTATCCGACCTAAAAATAGCGAAAGTCCACATGTGCACACTGAGTTTACAGCACCGTAACGCGCGTTTTTATTTTAGTATCATAAGGGAAAGGTTAAGAAGAAGGAAGGCTCGTGAAAAATAGTAATATAAAACAAACATATTTATATTATTAAAAAACTATATAAATAAGACTGACATTCAGGAAAAATAAAAAATTTCAGAAATCGGCCTTGAAGATTTTTAATGAAATGCCAGATATAAGAAAGGAAAAGAAATTACATAAATTCAAGATTAAAATTTTGATAATGTTTATATTAGAGCACACACACACATATATTTATTAGAGCACACAAACACACATATATATTAGAGCACACACACACACACATATATTTTTAGAGTGGGGTCCTTATACATTATCTACCAATCGAATAAATATTAACCTGAACATCACTAAATTTAAAAATAAAGGTGATAAATTAGACCTTCGTGCAGCTAGGCTTTATAATAAAATATTATACATTGCAGACCTTACACAGTATTTGTTTATACAGCGTCATACTGCGCATTGCGTATACGGTATTATTTATAATGAGAAGAAAAAAATGATGTCCATCTCCCTCTCTGTCTGTTTCAAGTTCCGAGTCTCGGGATAAGGGCGGACAAGCACAGCCCCAAGATGTAATGACCCTCGGGGAGTAAGGGCTCTTCGCGGATAGGGGCTGAGAATTACAGCCGTGAGTTTACACTTCCGCATTAAGTGTTTGCTATTGTTTTATTATTAACAAGAAAAACTGATCACACATTAGTCATGAACAGATAAGGCATGTTCAGATGCAATTAATTTAAGAATGTATTACTTTACTTTATTTAGACTTATGGGTGGTGACCAAATTAGTTTTCAATAAAAATATTTTTTACGCCAATAATTTTACCAAACAAATATCAGATATCTCATAGAGACAAAGCTATTTTTTATTATATTTAATGGAAAATATATGCAAGTATGGGATAGTTACAGGACTTACGATCTGTCTTCGGCTAGCTTAAGTGACCACTTTATATATATAACGTTCACCAATTCTCACCCCTCAATCTCCATATTTATTTGATAATTTTTTAAAAAGCATATATGTCATCACTATGAGAATCTCGTAAGCCCTGTAATTACCCTATACTTCCACATATTTTCGACTAAATATAATAAAAAATAGCTTTGTCTCTATGGAATATCTGATATTTGTTTAATAACAGAGCCTTTGTAGGTAAAAATCCAGTAATTAATTGTGTGTTCTTGGACAAATTCAAATATTGCTAATAATTTTACCTTTTCATAAAAAATATCATGACTACGAAAATCAAAAATTAACAGATTTTTTAAATCAGTTCAAAATTAATATTTTCAAATATAAATATTTGTACTGTAATCATATCAGAATATTTATCATTAAGATAATTCACAAATAAATTCGTCATTTTTTGGCAGCGAAAACCGAACACGTGGTCTCTCCGATCGCCTTCACAGGTATGGGAATTAGCAGGATTATATCCGTCTTTGCGATGACTCGGTTGGTTGAAATGGATTTGGCGCTGTTTAAAAATAAACCTGTCTACTATTCACAATGAGCGATTTGACTTTGAATTTGGTTACATTTGAAAATCACATAATGTCGAGCAATATCAAAAGAGTGATCTAGTATTGCCAGTAAAAAATAACAAATTTAGAATTGACCACTTTTGAAAATCGTTTTCCTGATTTAAAACATATAGTATGTATGAAATAAAACGATTTTTGTCGCACAGTACCCTGTAAATAATAAAAACGTGTGATAATTTTTATAGCGCTATTTTCGTAAAAAACGTACACGTCAAGGACGTTTTACACATAAACTGTTTAGTCATACACCATTTATATATATATAAAATGAAAAATGGTAGCCGAAATAGTTGTTAGTAGGCGTTGTTATACAGAATGTCCCGAAAGTCAACTCATGACTGACCAGAATATCAAAACATGATCTTAATAAAAAGTAGTTAGTTTTCAAGATATTGGCACCACTGGGTTTACCGATTTATAGTAATGTACATGTATGTACGTGAGTATTGCTGCCTTTTTTCGGAGAGCCAAAAAGACGATAAACGACAGGCGGTTAAATTACATCATGTGCTTCGACTAGTCCAAAGGTCCAAATAAAAGCACAAGTGCGCGCTTCAATCGGTCGAAATCTGCCCAGCTAAAGGAATAATAACAACGGATCAGGCAGCAAATACAATAAAACAGTTAGTGCAGATCATATGTCATATGTGTCCTTATTGTTAATCGGAAATATGGGAACCAGCTATCGAAAGCATTTACATAAACAGGTACTTTTATGAATTTCGTGAAAATCGATACCTTAGATCAGTTTTTCGAGTGGTTATTTTCAATATCAGAGCTATTCAGGGTTGCGTAACAAAAAATATTATCTTAGAATATGGAATTTTGTACACAGCTACAAAATTCCATATTCTAAGATAATATTTTTTGCTACCCAACCCTGAATAGCTCTGGTATTGAAAATAAAACTGATAGTGCCTATACCATTGGAAAAAAAGATCATTTTTGCCCGATTCATGAGTTGATTTTTTTTATTAGCTAACTTCAACTTTTCATACTGTAAAAAAATGTACAACGCTAAACTGGCAAAAGTTATTTAAAAAGTTGCTTATTTAGTGTAGTTTTTAAAATGGCATTGAATTTGCTATGTTTTAGTTTAGAAAAAAGATATTGCAATTTTACTGCAAAAAAAAGAGGTAATTGTGTAAACCCATAGTGTAAAGATCGATACAAAAAGAATTAAATAAATGTTGAAGAACGGATTTGGTCATATTTAATTATTTTAAATTTTATTATATAACACGGTTTTTAAGAAATTTCTAAAGAAAACACGTCGATCAATCATCTCGACATATAAATTACTGATGAAATGTAAGTGTATTTAAGAAACCTGTCATGTCAGGTTGACTAGATATTGCGCAATGGCATGACGGACCATCCCATAACTCACAAACAAAGTGGCTACACGATTTATGCAGCAATTGTAATTAAATTAATATGGAATTATATTTTGGACGACATCCAATATCGACCATCGTTATTCTTAAATATTCACGCTATTATTTTATTATTAGCACAAAGTGTGACGTCTATACGTCGGACGAGTTTTATTAACCTTTACTATACCATGATATAAAATACCCGAACGAAGCCATGCTGTCAACTCGTGTTACCGTAAATAACTGTTTAAAAAAAAGTTTTTATTAGCTTAAATAGGCTTATTAAGCATTCAATTTTGAAAAAATGATTAATAACATAATTTAGGACATTCATTAAGTCCTATACAATGTGTCCTTCCTTCTTATTTATCTTCATTTAATTAGTAAGAAAGAGATAATTATATTTGTATGTTTGTTGTTCTTTTCACTGTGAAAATAGCGTGTGATCTCTGTCTTTCATATCACAAATGGTATTTTTACCAACGTATTAATTTTACAACGGATTGAATGGAAAAAATAATTGTTTTTATACGATTCCCTTTTCATAATTAGTTTTTCACTAGTCATTCCTGAGCGCTAATATTTTCTTTAGGATTATCTAAAATATAAATTTTATATTGCACGTATTTACAGAAATATTACAGGTTTAATTAGAAGGTAGGCCTGTGTTACTGCATGGTTTGGGAAGGGTTAAGATCAAAATAAAATACCGCTTATTATCCGTGTATACAGGTTTCCCGATAATTGTTCCTCTCTATCAGCGGGCCAATCACCGCCTATTATAAGTGCATGTCATAAGCTTCATCTCGAAAGATAATCTCACGCGACATACATACCTACATCGGCTGTCTAGATATGATTGTAACTATGCTCGCAGGGGTCCTCAGCATTTTATGATGAATACTGACAAAGCAGTCAAAGCGACGGCCAGTGTAGGAATGCGGCTGAAATTATTTACGCAGAAACGCATTTGAAGAAGAGGTGTCGCCCAGTCCAATATGATGCCGATCAGAAATAATTAAAATTTATTTTTATAGATTATTTAACTTTGTTTATTAAAACCACTTAATGAGTCATTTACAACCGGTTTCGGAAAACATCATTTCTTTCTTCGGGATGTCGGATTAACTAACCAAAAAGTAAAACACTGGATGTTACAAAAGAAATAGATTTTTTTTTGTCTTGTCTTGTGCCTAATTTAATTGGTTATTTATAATATTATTTTGGTTAATTTTACATGGTTTATTTATTTTAAATGATTCTAAATTATTCAATTTAAGACCGAAATTATATATAATATTTGTAAAGTAGACAATCCCGAATTTTTATCAAAAGTATGATCATTTTATAATAAATGATAAGAAGATTCCGAAAAATCATTATTATTTAAACATCTCAAATGCTCTTTGACTCCTATGTTAAAATATCAACCTGTTTTACCAATATAGAAAGCAGTACAATTTATACAGCTAAGTTTATAATCACGGTTTATTAAACACAATGACAATACAGTTTGCAAATATTAAAAATATTTATTTAAATTATTCACTGCTTGGCTTGCTAGCGAGTCTGACTATTTAGTTGTATCGTAATATATATGGTATTATGGACCCATCCTGCGTGAATAGATATCAGATTCTGGGAAAGCAGGTTCAAATCCACGGCTAGCGTTTTTAAAACTACATTTTCAATTTTTATTTCCACCACTTCATTTAGTAAGACTCTGTCGCCAGGCGGCGTCGCAGTTTTGTGTAGCATAATATCGCCGGAACGGTAAATTACGTATTTAAATTATTTTAAAAATATGTCTGACTAGGTATTTACTAAGTTGAGTTGTAATGTACAACCACTAGATAAATAATACTAACCTCTCTGGTCGACGTTTTGAATATGGCTGCGAATTACTACAGCTAGAACGTTTTGAGATGCACGGCAGAAGAGCTCAGAAAATAGAATAATTTCAACATGTAAAAATTAGGTTTTACAGAAAAAGGGTAGGGGAAATTATTTTAATTGATATCTATTATTGAATCGATAATATTGCTTACATTGCATGGGATTATCATTTAGTAGTAGGATGTTATATTCTGCTACCAGACTGAATCCAGTCAATATTGTTTGCAGTCAGATATCACAATAAGAAGCTAGTCGACCTGAGAAATCGCGACGATAAATCAAGTTTTATTTGGCCTGGTTTAAGATCGCAATAGGCGCGGAGCAGCGATTTTTTTTTAGTTGAAATTCCAAGATGTGGGATGAGTTTTGTTGCGCAGAACTAACGTTTTTGAAGAGTCTGATGGCCCATGTCCGCGCATGTGATTTTAGATTCGAGACAAACTCTGTCATGCATCCGTGAGATTCTCTGGAGACAATTCTCGACGTCTCGACACCAAGACTCAAGAGATTCGAGCACTGCCTGTTTCGCGTCTCATTTCACGGTTGTTGTCAGTATAAATGTCAGTAAAATGTCAGTCCATTGATTATTGATGTTCTATTCACCCCCTGTAGCAGTTAAAACAGACTAAACGTTCATAATTTAATGCCTACTGTTTGTTAACCTTTTCAGAATAAACAATATGTATTTATGGTTCTATATGACTGACAAAATTATCAAATACTGCAAAAATATGTGCCAACGAATAAATATGGGCAGAGAAAAACAGGAGGCACTTGGGGAGGCTTTCATCCAGCAGTGGATAGAAAACGGTTGATATTTATGATCTATAATTCTAGGTGACGTGTGTGCGTACTTCTCAAATCGCACACGGTCGATCCCACCAATCTCAAGAGGTGATTTCCGAGTTTATCTTAAATCAAAATCTTAACACATGTTGTACAAGGTATTTATCTCAAGCAAATCTTTGAGACTTATCTCACTGTGTCTCATTCCTTGGACACGGGCAATAAGAATTAAATGCTCTCCCTGGAATTTTACAAACGGTGTTCTTACGTATTAACTTTGAAAAATATATATCCACTTAAAGACATTCTTGAAAAATACGAACAAAACATTCATATGTTACATTTGACAGTGCTACCAAAGATACCAAAGAAAAACTGCGACCATAGAATTCGACGCGGTATGATAATGAGACATAGATGAGATGACAGGATGCTGTTCTTATCTATGACAGGATGACAGATGCTCAATATATTTGCCAGCCATAATACGATTTCGCGGATAAACATTTTAATAATCTCAACCAAGAGATATTAAAAACACGTTCGTTTTTGCCCAGCTCGCGTCTCACAGATTTAGCCGTTTAATCAAGCGCTATATAGCCATACTGACACTACCAAAGCCGCCACAGAAAGTCATAGATATAGATGGGGATATTATTATCCATCACAATTCAACTTTGATATTCTGGAAAACCGAGGAATCACATTATTTCACTGTCTTATCACGCATGTGGCAGTCTTAGCATTTAGCTTTACTCACGACATCATTCGTTTTGTATCTTGCGTTTTATAGTCACGAAATCTTTCGACACTTACAGACTTCTTTACAGACATTAAATTCACCACCGCAATGTCTGACACTTTGTTATCAACATAAATAGATACATTCGCTTTGAAATGATGGAACAGCTGAGCAGCAGTAAAAAGGCTCCGCATAAGCAACATGATTTAAAATGTTCATATGAATGAAGACAGATGACAGGCACACGCGCGTACAGGACGAAAGGGTCTTTGGCGATTAGTGGTTAATGTTTGTGTAGACTCGTTAACGTCACCAATAGGGATTATTTGCTTCCGAAGGATTTGTACGGTGAGAATCGAGAGCCCTATGTCTCCTCGCATCTCCCGTATATACATGAAATGTTAAGTACTTACTGTAGTTATGGTTTATTTTATTTTTACAATTTTTTTATAACATGAATTAAGTATTTTACATTATTAAAATTACATGGTTTTTTTCTCTATTGCTCTCTATATTATTTTTGCGGAGTTCATTATATTATTATATGTTCCTCCCCACCTAATTATTCCATACTGGAGTAGTGAGTGAACAATAGCAAAATATACCTTTTAAAAATTATTCATACTTAAAATGTTTCTTAATCCTATGAATATATAAATACATTTTCTTATTCTTATTCTTTTCACTAATTCGATTACAGATTGAATTTATACTTGTTTGTTGTCCGAGGAGCTGGCCAGGTGAGAAGTGATCAGTTCTAGGCTTTCTCGGACTGGTTGCGACGCGACGTATTGTTGTCTGGTTTGGTGTATCAATCGGACTGTATGGCTATTGAGTGATTTCATTATGCGGCCATGTCTGTGGAGCGCAAGCAGAATCACCACAGGTCTATGTGTATGCGTGGATATGTAGTGGTACATCAGAGAGAATGTTTAAGTATGACGGACCGCGGGAAAACGGTATCTTTTACTCCACGTCTTTCAACAGACATAGAACTAAGAACTTATAATTGTAATCTGTAATATTGTGATTGTAAATAAATTCCAAATTATTGCCTGTACTATCGAGTATTATTAACATCACAATTTCAAGCGATATTCATCGAGGAAGAGCTATACCAAGTGGTATAGCAGAATATAGCTGGCGTCACAGGACAACAGTTAAAAACTGTTGAATTCTAAATAAATATTACAAAATATCTAAAATCTAAAAATAAATGTCGCCCAATAGCGCACTGTTTATAATAATTTAGATAGTTCTGATGTTTAATAATGACACGTATTGTATTATTTTATTTTTTCTAAATAAAATGAGGCGCGTTCGCTTTGAAAAGTATTTAAAAAATGGTGATTCTAGCTTAGGGTCTGGCAGAAATAACTCTCCGATTTGAAAGATTAATAAAATAGACATTAAAACAAAAATGTGATGTGAAAATAAATGACAAACCCTGTTCTTTCAGAATATATTAAATTTTTGTATAATAGCGAACGCGCGATGCTCACCACTCCACGCCATGATGGCAACTAAAATGGCAAGACCACGCCCTGTACTAATAGCGCTACACCGGCAACGGTGGGAAATTGGAGAGCTATTCCTGCCGCACCCTGTATAACTTCCTATATAAATCATGATGTAGTGTTGAATAAATAGCCGCGCGAGTGAAGATTTTATAATACAAATTAAATGTTTTAATTATAAATATACTCATATAAAATAAATTTTATCGTAAAATATTGTTGCAAAAAAATTAATGCACTTTCCCCGGATTGGAAGAGATCCAAGTTCGTATCCCAATAGCAACAACAATATTTTTCGATAAAATTGATTTTATATATATATCTTTCTAATGAATACATTTAATTAGTATTAAAAAACATCACATACCTATGTTTTGAATAATTAAAACTTCACAATAAGAATGTGTTCTCCTTAATAAGATTTTATAAATTTTGCCATCCGGTGTCAGTATATAGGCGGGGTATTGTATTAATTTTTTGTCGGGTCATTGATATAAAATATGTGATTAAATTCTGAAACTGCGCATGGCGTGGGTAAATCGTGGTCTTTTTTAAATTTTTAAAATATAAAATGTTAAGTACCTCTCGCGTCGTCAGACTGAAGATGATGATAATCTGGGCAGGAAATCTCGATACAGTCGACTTTCATTTTTGCGAGGTCGATTTTAAAGCGAGTAGGAAGTGACTTTGTGCAACGCGAGATAACATCTCAAACAATGATATATTGCGGTAGCGATTAACATTTTAATTCATGTTGGATTGAAATGGTTTTATTGTTAAATATTATTATTTTTATTTCTTCTGAATTACATATTTATTTATTACAATTCCGTTCTTTGCCAACATTACAGTTACAGTTACATTCAGACCAATGATATTTTATAATCATAAATAATATATGTAATACAATATATGTACTTTCGTTTAATCAAAGTCTTTAGACAAAATAAATCCGTCGTTTATACGACCCTACCATGTATTTATTTAATCATGACCCCACCATGTTTTTCCCAAATTAAAAACCAATCCATGCACCAAATTTAAAGAACAATCATGAAATCAACACGTTAAAAACAGTAAGAGAATAAAACTGATTACAGTTTTACGGCAAGGATTGCCATTTACATAACAACATTTCTTTGTTATAATAAAAATATAATAAGCGGAAAAAAATGTAAGAAGATGTCAGATGAATTACAAAAAAATAATAATCTTTCAAAAAAATATACAATTTTTACAGGGTGCAAGAGACCTAGTCCACAGTCTGCAGACTTAATTAGTGATGGGACGAATCGTGTTTTATATAAGGAATTTATTCGGGTATGGGTAACTCGTTGGAGCTCCTAGTTAGGCCGGCCTGCGCGGGTGGGACTCCACCTACGCGCCTACCTCTCACTCTCCGTACCTCGTGTATTGCAACTCCGTTAGTCTGTCCGTGTGAGTGTGATTCAATCATTTTGTGTCTCGTCCACTCTTTTGGGAGTGTTTTTGATGAATGGATCCCTGAGTGTCTGCCTTGAACTGAATAATTTTCCATTTGTATGTAATACTATGTTTTTATGGATTTATATTATATGATTTTCTACGAATAAAGATAACACTTAAGTGACGCTGGAGGGTCTAAATTTAAAATCTTAATTGCTGATAACCACATTGAATTTCTTCTCCTTTTTCATTTTGCTTATACTTAAAAATGTCATTGAATTAAAGTCGCGTATTTTTATTAGCTTTGATGAATGGGACCGACAGCCCTAGCTTCTAAACCGGTTCTGGGAAAGAGTGGATCCCCCCCTTCCAGCTGTCCTTTAAATCAAGATCTAGTCCACAGTATTTTATGGGTACCTGAATATAATATAAGGAAATAAAAAATTTGATAAAAATATGTTCTTTAATTTTGTATTTTAAGGTGGTCACTGGGGGTGTCATTTTTTAAAATGTTTAATAAGCCTTTATTGATTTTGTCAATTATTATTGGCACAACACATTCTCTGGTTCTCTCACCGTACACATTGTTCGATCGTTACTCTCATGGTTTGAACCGATGATCTGGTAGAATATCTATGGTGAGAATCAGTATTTATATTTACATTATTTATCAACCCTTTGAATATTATAGCATATTTTACTTTTTTGTCAACTGGCAAGATTATGCATATTGTAAATAATATAATAAACGTATAAAAAAAAGGGTTTAAAAAAATAATTTATCAGCTATTTAGGACAGAGGTGTCCATCAATGTATGACTGTGGGAGCAAAATTGGGTGATTTGATTGTATGCTGTTTATTATACGCTGACGATGCAGTATTAATGGCGAATAATGAACAAAAATTACAGAGTCTAGTGAGTAGAATGTACGATGTATGCAAGGAAAGTGACCTTATTATGAATGTCAACAAGTCGAAAACAAGTCGAAAGTGACAGTATTCGAGAAGGAGGAAAGCAAGACAACGTGCAAAATACTTGTAAGTAATGAATGTTTGGAACAAGTAGATGAGTTTGTGTATTTGGGAAGTATGTTGATAGAAACTGAAAGGCTGAGAAAGATATCGAGAGGGTGACTGCAGGAAACAAAGTGAACGGCGCTTTGAATGGAATTATAGCTAATAGGAACTCGTCAACCGAGGCAAAGCTAGCAGTACAAAATGGATCAATTAAGGATCATCAAGGTGGTTTGGTCATACGGAATGGATGAATGAGGAGAGAATGGTAAGGAAGATATATGACGCAAGTGTTGATGGCACCAGAAATAGGGTACGTCCGGGGAAGACTCGGCACGACCAGGTGAACTAGATACTGGAGGATGGAACATAATATTCACCCTGTATTATCAGAATGGTAATAAAAAACATCAATCAAACTTTTATTTCATCTTCCTCGTGTGCAACCTTCCATAGAAGGTTAGCAATAAATGATCAAGTTGATCTTTAAATGATGTGCTAAATAGCTCAGCTAGAATTGCATTCGAATCGCTGTTATATTTTACGGACAGGAATTTCTTAATGCCACTGGTATACGTTTAATATAAGGTTGAATCCGTATGGCTATTATTTTTGATATCAACAGTCAACATTTGATTTTCTGAAAAAATAAATACAGAATTTCACTACTACCTTTTGCTATCATGTCGAATATTACATTAAGATATTTAAATCAGAGATGAGCATACAATAATGGTATAATATATATAATAATACTCTTATTACAAATAAACTGCTATAATATTTACTTCAGAGATAAGCATACAATAATAGTATAATATATGTAATAATACTCTTGTTACAAATATTTACATAGTACGCAGTAGGTGTCACCTGCGATAGATTCAGCATTGTTCTGGCTACTTTGCTAGACTTTTGTCTGTATTAAAGTAAAAAAAGTTTTTTCGTAGTGATGATGTTATTTTATTAAAATACATAAATATACTAGTGATGGTAAACCGTTACGTGACTCTGGTTGTATCAATGAGTGGTAACTAAAATTTAATGATGATTAGTAACTAAGATTTAACTGTTGGAGGTTTACTTTTTAGTGTACCAATCATTGCTCGAAGAATTACGTTAATCAATTATCAATCACAGTTACAATCTAACACAATCACAGTCACAATAACGATGAAAATAACAGTTTAAATAACGATTTTGTCATCTCTAAAATATACATACAATGATAGATGTGTTGAAAAAGTTACATTTTCGTTATATTTTTAATAATTATTATAGTAATTATATAACCAAATTAAACAATCATGAATACAAATGCGTATTTGACCTTCTCGTTCTGAGTCATTTGTTGATTTTTAATATCTATTCTGCTGAGTTGAATGATCTTAGGTTAGTGGGTGTACATGATTATAATTCAATCAAATTTTCAGGATAAATACTATATTACTTACTGATATTTGAATTACTCTCACTGATATTTGTCGAATATCAGTGAGAGTAATTTTATATATTTTTCTGTCAGAAAAGATGGCTACTTATTGTTGATGATAAATTGTAATGATAATATTTATTTTTTATTTATTATCTTTGTTTTATTAACCACTTGAATTGAGTTTAAATACATCTACCGGTTTCGGAAAATACCATATTTTTTCTTCAGGATGTCATAACTAACCAAAAATATATAGCATTGTTTCTTCATCAGAATCTACTTTTAAAAAAAAAACAATTATTTAAAAAATAAATTTAGTACCTAACTCAAATTGCTGCTCAATACAAATTTAGTCGAATAATTTTTAGGAAAAAATTTTAGAATAGGACTCGTAGTTAAATTTAGTTGGCTGTTTACAATTTCCTGATTAGTTTTACATGCTTTATTTATCTCCAACGATTCCAAATTATTTAATTTGTGACCAACACGGTTTATATGCAAAATTGACAATCCCAATTTTTTATCAAAACCATGATTATTTTCTATCAAATGATTAGAAAATTCTGAAAACCCACTATTGTTCAAACATCGCAAATGCTCCCTTACTCTTATATTAAAATTTCTACCCGTTTTACCAATATAAAAGCACAATTCTTGCAACTAAGTTTACAGACGCCAGAATTGTTAAATTTATCATCTTCGTCTATAGAATTTATGAGTAAATTTTCTATACTATTATTTGTATAAAATGCCGGTCTAATGTTTCGTGGTAGGTGTTTAGATATTTGTTTCGAAAAGTTATTTATGTATAAAATCCTACGCCAATTATCATTACTATCATTATGTTTTATCTGTGATTTATATAAAAACTGATTATTATATTCTTTTAATTTATTTTTTAAAATAGTGTCTATCAGACCTGTATTATACCCGTTATTAACTGCTATTTTTTTAATTGTATTCAATTCAATATTGAAATTGGATGTTGACATAGGAATATTGACTAAACGATGTACAATCGAGTGGAACCCTGAATTTTTGTGTGATAATGGATGATTAGATTCATTGTGTATGATAGTATCTGTAAAAGTAATTTTAAAATTATTGTAATGATAATGTTTGCCAGCAAGACTCACTGTCTAAATATTCATTTATTGCACTTTAATGTAAGAAATTATGGTATTTTTTGAGATCTCTGATGCCGCTCCGGCCTCACGCTATTGTTTAACAAAATAAATTTGCAATATATTGCGAAATGCTAACTTTTACTTTCATTACGTATTCCATCACGATGCATTCTATTGATCTGATCCCATTAAAGCCGTTCACGATTCTGGTACAAAAGATGTACAGAAAAGAAAATACGATTGATTTATGGAAGTCTGTGTGGAGTCTGTGCGCAGCTTCAGTGGGAAAGTAAAAACAAAACTATCAGCAAATCTATCCAAATCATTGACGTATTCGTTGCCCAACAATGGAGTAAGATGTTACGCGTGTAATAAGATTATTTAGAGCTTGGCAAGATTACCTTTCGAGCAAAAAATAAATTGAAAACAGCCTAATCAGACTAATTGCTGTAATTCAGGAATAATTCACGCAATCACGAATAAGAAATATATTGCCTAAATTTCAAATGAAGAGCTTAAATATGTTATTACATCAATCAGTATTCATATATGGTGATATTGAAGGTTTTAGAAGGTCAACATATGAAACAAAAGAACGGCATATAAGCAGGCTTTTTAAAACAAGGGGGTCCAGGACAGGAAACCAATTTATATCATTTTTAAAGTAAGGCTTTATATTTAATATACTAAATTGTTTAATTTTACCCTTTGACATGAAAAATAATTTTCATTTAATTTTATATTCATATATATTTTGTTAATAACGTTTCCATCAATAGGTATTGTTTGTATAATACATTCATTAATCCAACCGAACGCCAACATTATAAAAGGCAAAACAGACCTCCTTCTTCTTCTTTTAGAACATTATTTTACAGAAAAACGTACATTAATATTATAGAATAGGAAATATTATTTAACAAGTCAATAGCATTATCGTTCAAAAAATATGATATTATATATTATAATCATGAAATTCTACAAAGTTTCACCAAAGTTATATTATATAGATTATATAGATTAGAACAGTTATATTATATAGATTAAATGTGGCGGGTTAAAGAAATAAAGAAGAAAAGGAAAAAAAAGTTAGCCCAGAATATATTACGGATGCAAATTTTGCACCAATAATATCATGTTAAGCTTTAAGTCTACGCACGTCGAAATAAATATTTGCAAAATTTATCCATTATTGATTCAGATACCAAATCGTGTAACAAAAAATAGTCAAGCCGCTCGAAATTCGATGACCTTTAATTTTTTGTATTCAATATACCGACCCCTCCTACGTAAAGTATCGTAACGAAAAAATGACACTTTTAATAATTATAGTATTTTGCAAGTATTTGACACATTTTCAAATAGTTGAAATTTTAAAAATATTATATTTATTAGTACCTACATCATAGAACAATTATTTTTAAATCTGCCAGGTAAATAAGTATCGAAATATCGAGTATGCGAAATACAAGAATGATTAAAAATGGTTTTTTTTTTATTTATAAGGGAAAGGTCGATATGTATAATTTGGAATCAATAAAATATTTCAATTAATAACTACGATTTTTTTTAATGCTTGTATCTCTGACATGATTAGACACATATTACTTGTAATTTAGTCAGGTACCCACCTATAAAATATTGTGGACTAGGTCCGTTACAGCTTGTGTATAACAATACTTTTATTTTATATTAAAATATATATATATATATTTAACATTCTTCTTCTATATCGTGTGGTCTATACAGAGTGACGTGTCTCTTGATCTTACTGAATTCTTTTCCAGTATCGATTCTAGTTGTTTCCAGCGTTTAAATAGGACCTTGTTAACTCCTTTATTTGGTATGTCCATCATGTATAAGTAATAGATTAAACTTTTAGTTGTTTTTCCTGCCCTATCCTACCCTGCAATTTGCCTAAAGTACCTATGCAAGAACCCTTTTGCTAAATATTTCCAGCACCTCGAAAGCATTCAACGCGTTCCTTTCTTCATACTCAATGTCAATATTTCCATTCCGTACAGTGCTATGGAGGGATTTTGATAATTTTCAAAATGAACCAATTTATTTATTTCTTCATCATATTGATTATCGCTACTTTCCTGGCCTGGTGTAAAAAATGTATTTGCAATAATAACATATTTATTTCGGTTCCTAATAATGCGTTTATTCGCCAAAAAAAAAATTAATTTAATTTACGATTTATTGTTAATACTAATTAAATGTATTAATTAGAAAGATATACATATAAAATCAATTTATCGAAAAATATTATTGTTGCGCTACCGGGATTCGAACCTTGATCCCTTTCCAAATCGGGGATGACGCATTATCCAACTATGCTACAGCAACAGTACTTTTGACGATCAATATGTTACACTTTTTCAAATTAACATATCAAATGTATTAATTAGATATTTCTAATTAATATATTTAATTAGTATTTAAAATATCACTGACCTGTGTTCTGAATAATTACAAGTTCATAATAAGAATGTGTTCTCTTTATTAAAATATTATTTATGTTACGAAAGGAAAAGAAAAAAAAAAATTCACACATATATAATACTAAATCTGTCAGCTGAAATTTTGCTACACAGTGCACAAAGAAGTTTACGCGAGTTGCCTCGTGTACTTTGATTAGTCGGGATATTACGCATAAGTGAAATATTACAATGGTCAGTAGAGTATTAAAAATACCACAGTTCGGTGTAATTGAGATCCAGCAACCTGAATTTTGTCCGCACGATTAAGGTGAAGATACAAATGTATTATTCGTATTTTTTTACAGAACAAAATGTTTTCGTGCAAACGAAATACTTAAAATACATACGACATCGAGGTTTCGGTTGAATTAACACATAAATCTTTGTGTTCTGATAAGAGTTTATAAATGAACGATGGGATCCATGGTGGGGGTCATGGAATATAAGCGGCCGTCATTGGAGGAACGGGGCTCTTTTCCATCGTTCCTTCGCAATAGTAGTAATCTATATCTGAGTTATACAATTGTACATTTTGTAAATAAGTTGTAATATACTAGCATTGTTACATATATCTATTGAGTTTCACTTACAAGAACTCAACCGAGCAACTCGAGAGTACATGGAGAGGATAGAACCCCAAACGAAATCTGGTGATAATTCCAAAATCACCACAGTGGTGCAGTCATATTGGAAAGACACCACGTTGAAAAAGTGATAATAGTTGAGTAGGTAGAAGAACAGTTTAGTCGAGCGAGAGAGTGGTTCAAATGAGAGGCAGGATTCGAGTTATAGAACCGGATTAAAGAGTGATTAAGGATTCGAGATTTATGTAGATTGTAGATTCGAAAGAAAAAATAAAAGATTGTAAATATTTCAACCTCGCTTTAGATCATTTTAATCACAGTTCTAAAATAAATGTTGCGGTTTTGTTACCGAGTTAATTTATTAGATATTTTTTAGTAGCATTTATGATAGAACATACAAAAGTCGCTAAACAACTAATTACCTGCTCACATTTTTGGACAAGTTGCTTTTTCTTAATACAAGCTTCTCAATTAAGGTGGGAGGGTTTAAAGTAGTTGTGTCAACATTAAAAAAACGATTACCATATATACGAACACGTTTTGGGTAACTGTTTAATCATGGTCTGACCAATTTCAGTGGCATTCCACAAGGTCTTAAAAATAATTCTAGTTTGATATTTTTATATTTATTGTTTCGCACTTGGTGTATTCATCATGCGATATTTGGGAGATTGTTATTGTTCGTTAAATAAAAATTTACGACTCGTTTTAAAATTCAATCAACCTTGTGGCACGATAATTACAATTTATTTTTCTGCTATTTTCGCATGAAATACATGGCCGCCACTAAACTTGTCAAGTGGATATTATCATTTAAAAATAATAATTTGCAACCATCAGTGGAGATATATATTCCGTAATTTAGTTGTCTTTACAGAAGCAACGAAGTTCACAACTCATTTACAGTGTAGGCTCTAAATAAATAACTTAACTACAATGAATAGTTGGTGCCACAAAATAACAATATTTGAATATATCCAAGAACACACAATTATTGTATTTATACCCACAAAGACACTGTTATTAAATAAATATCAGATATCTCATAGAGACGAAGCTATTTTTATTGTATTTAATAGAAAATGTATAGATATATGGAGTAATTACAGGGCTTATGACCTGTCTTCGGCTGGCTTAAATGATCACTTTATATATATATATATATATATATATATATATATATATATATATATATATATATATATATATATAACGTTCACCAATTCTCACTTATCAATCTCCACATTTATCAAATTTTTGAAAGTTATATATATTATTAAGGAAAACACATTCTTATTGTGAAGATGTAATTATTCAGAACATAGGTCTGTGATATTTTAAATACTAAATTAATGTATTAATTATAAATATATACATATAAAATCAATTTTGTCGAAAAATATTGTTTTTTCGACTGCCAGCAGAAGACAGGTCGTAAGCCCTGTAATTACCCCATATTTCTATATATTTTCCATTTAATATAATAAAAATAGCTTCGTCTCTATGAGTTATCTGATATTCATTTAATATTCCTGTAAACAGTTGACAGCTGTTCGCCGTCAGTTCTTTTGCATCCTCCGACGGGCGACGCTTATTTTTCACTGACGTATATGAGAGACACACTCGGTTTAGGCTTCCCGCAGATATCCGAAAAAAGTGTCCAAACCGTGTGAGTTTCTTCTTCCTTCATATTTAACAACTGTGCTTTTGACGGTATAATGCTCGACATACTCTCTGTCCTGGACGCATCCAGCCTTGCTCATTATTATTTGGTGGTATAACGGACGATCGTTGGACCAATCGAGTACTCGGGCGGTACCCACGGGGCAGACAGACCTCGTGCGGTAGACAAGTCACGCTGATTCGACACCATTTCAGAATGGCCTGGCAGCGAGGCGCCAAGAATCTTCTCATTTTGATTACAGCAGTGATGAATTAAAATTCGCAAAATTAAATACGTGTTCTTATTTTAAATTTACATTCAATTTTACATTATTATAATGATTGAATCTTTTCTGATTTTTGATTAAAATTTCCCATTAAAAATCAAGGACTGTTTTTAACTGTAATTCGAAAACCGATCTCAATGTCGTTACGTTTCCATGGTTACAATATTAAAAAAAAAAGATATTAGTAAACTGAAAGCATGATTTTGATATCTCAAAGGTTTTATCTATAGAATTTAACCTTTCAGTATCTTTTGTTTCCTGTCAGTCGAAGTTTGTATAAATAATCATAACAATTATAAAAAAATTAATTACGGAAAATGTAATTAATCTATATTAAATAAAATAACAATCACTTTGTATGAAACCAATAAATTTGTATATGAATATGTTTTTCCCCTCCCTTAATGTTCTGTCTATCTGTATATGTATTCTGTCTTTTTCACATGTAATTTTATATTCCCTATTATTATCTCCCTTTTTGTGTGTATATAAGTGCATTCTTTTGTATTTTTGATTAGTTTCAAATACGTTCTGATGAAGCTTGAGATTAGCGAAAACGGTTGACGTATAATAAATTTTGTGGTTTCATACAAAGTGATTGTTTTTTTATTTACTATAATACATCAAACCAAAAATTGATTGCTTTCTACGAAAATATGTAATTAATCTACATACTACATACATAAAAGAGTATTGAAATATTTAAGAGATTCGTAAAAAAAATATCTGAAGTAAGGGATGTCTCCAACATTGAAATATATTGTTACCTCTTTGATTTTATGCGATTTTAATAATAAAACGGAAACAAAAGGGTGGGTGCCAAATAAATTATAAAAAAAGAAAGCTTAATATACAAATGATGGCTAAAATTGGCTAAAATAAAGTATATTTTGTATGTTTTGAAGGAAATTAAAAATCTACATACAAATAATGATTTTTTTATTTTTGAGAAACAAACAGTAACAATAATAACTGATAATAGCATAATATATAAAAATAACACCAGCGAAGTTTCTTCGGAATTAAACACAATGCTTAACTCGACACACAGGTATTCCTATGATTTTTTTTTAAAGGCGGGTACCTGTTGGCTGAAGGTCGATGTCCAGGACAAAAAAGGAATGCTGAGGTATCTGAACATCTATCCACCCGGAGGTTGGTTAGAGCCTACCTGTAACCCATCTTCACACATTAATTATTGTGGCCTGCCAACGAAAAAGGTTCTAGAAGATTTTAAATATGTCGGCGGGTTCACGGGTTATATATTATTAAAAACGGTCTATAATTAAGTTTCAAATGTTTTAAAGATAATACCGACTCGACAAATAGAAAATCTTTTTTTGTTCCCGTTATCATTTGCTTTGTTTAAATAATATTTTTATTTGTAATAATTAAATGTTGTTGTTATATCAGATGTCTCTAGAATGATAATTGAGCATTGTCAGGTAGCCTCAGATTGAACTTAACATATTCCACGATGTATGAGTGTGGTGCCGAGGAGGCCCTTGACCATATCTTTTTTAAACAAATATCAGAGATCTTATAGAGACAAAGCTATATTTATTATAGTATGGGGTAATTACAAGGCTTACGTCTTGTCTTCGGTTGACTTAAGTGATCACTTATATATATATATATATATATATATATATATATATATATATATATATATATATATATATATATATATATATATATGTGTATATAAAGTTCATCAATCTCACCCATCACCACAGTAATCAAATTTTTGAAAGGTGTATATATGTTAGTATGTGCCATCGCCATCTATGGACATTTTTTTTTAAACAGCATACATGTCATCACTATGAGAATCTGATTTTTTTGAAACTATTTTAAAGCAATATTCTTTATCTGAAAAATGTTTTTTTAACATATTATACTAGAATACGCTTGACAAATCGAATTTTCTTATTTTGACCAGTATATTGTACTGGCGATATTTTAACATGTCCAAGAACACATAATCTTTTTTGCTTGTCTTGTACAAGTTTTTTTTACAGTGATTTCGTCAATGGTAGTTTTCAACTCCCGGTTAACTTGTATCTTCTTCGTTCCCTTAACTCGCCACATTTAATCTGTGAAATATCAAATTTTTTGAATATAATATTTCCTATTCTATAATATTATTGTACTTTTTTCTATAAAATAAAGTTTTAACATGTTTAATGGCACAAATAACTCTTGAAGGGTGGATTGCTCATGTAAAAGAAGAAGAATGTTGGTGTTATAAAGATTGTATTTTATAAATTTATATGATTCTTATCATCATCCGTAGCATCTGAGTTTACTGTCCTTCATGATTGTGGATCCTCAGGTGACTGAATCCATTCCTGGATCCACAGCATCTTCCACAACAGGCATCTTGGACATAGACTATGGGGCAGCAACTACGGGCTGACTTTTGTGATCTATTTGCTCATCTTTTTTTTATGTTTTATTTTTCTCATTGCAGTTTGCTCATGGCTTGCCACTGTACATCACAGTCATCTCAGTTAGACCTGTCTTCTGCAGCTAATTCATTGGTTTAGTTTTGTTGACCAAATGTTGACACTCCGAAGGCTCGCTTTCAGGAAGTGTAAAGGGTATTCTTTTACCCTTATGTGAGTGTTAAGATAGCTGGGAGAACATAATCTCATTTGAAAGGTAACATACATATGCAACCTGATATTGTGTAGTGTCACTATAGCTTAATATAAAGTACTGGGTTCGAGTCTAGGTAGGGACTACATTTTTTTCTGTGTAACTTTCTAAGTGATTAATCTAATTTGTTTTAATTATCAACGAAATATGATTTTATTTATTAGACTTTATTAACAAAAATGTTTTTGTTGTAACAGAGGTGAATATATTATAATATAACATGATAAGCATAAGATACAATTATATTGCTATTAAATACTCGTAGTTTATTGTGTGGGACGGAGTAGACTCCACTTCTGATATATACAGCATTGTTCTGATCACTTTTCTAGACTGCAGTCTGTGTTGAAGTAGCCAGTTTTTTCTATGCTGTTGTGGTGTTATTTAATTCAAGAAAGATAAAGACTCGTCAAGAAGAAAAATAAAAAATAAAAGAAAATATGTGGTGGGAGTGTTGTAGATCTAGTGAATTATTAGTGTAGACACTGTATAATGATTATGATAGCAATGTTTCTGATTGATCTCTACCAAATTGGATCATATATTGGGTCCATATTTGTGTAATCTTATTGGAGTTGAACGATTTCTAGTTGGTGCCGAGTGTGTTGTACAGTTTCTGAGCTAAGAACATGTAGAATCTTTGATAAAATATCGTTACATTAAAGTTAGTCGGAACATTAATGTTAATAGAATATATATGCTTATATTATAGTTATCAAAAAAGTCAAAGAAAACAACACCACCCTGAATGGACGCTAGTGAGATTTGAACCACGGATATTTGTCGTTCCACTGAATCAACCACACTGCCAGATAATTGGTCCATTGAAACAACTCTAGACCACGCACAATAATTTAGAAATAAATGGCACTTTACTAATAATTTTATAATACGACGAAGCATTTTAACCGCATATTCGTGATACGATTTTAGTAAGAAATGCTCAACGACTGTTAAATTGTTAAAGCCGCATGGTAAAGATGAATTCTAAGAGCAGTGAAAATTTGTCTGAATAAATTTACATACATCATCATCAGGACGACCGAAAGGAGCGATGGGAAGCTGTGGCCGTGGCCCAGGGGACTTCACTCGAGCACGCGATCTCCCACGAAAAAAGATTTTAGACTCTGCAGAGATTTCAGCCATTATCCGGTCCATTTCGTGGGAGACAAAGAGCTGTAATCAATTTTTAATTAGAAGGAAATTTAAATCCTGCCTGTAGTATGCAGATGGCGCAGTGTTATTAGCTAATAGACCCTCATCCGCAATGACTGGTGACCAATGTTCCCTCTAAGTTTGCAGTTTCAAGGCCACTACTATTATTTGTGCACTAAAAGGGAAATAAGAAAAATATTACCATACCAGTATAAGGCTGCTGGATTGAACACCTTATTAATGAAGATGTATTAAGACGTATAAATAAGTGAAGAAAACCAACTATCAAAGAAAGCTACATACTTCAGAAATATTTTCCGCAATGAAAGATATGATATTTTACAACTCAAAGATACAGTATGAATATTATGTTCCAGGCCGATGTTATTTTTGAATAACTAGGAAATGAAACATAATTGTGTAATTTGGTTTTTATTTATCATTTAATTGGTTTGTGACAATTATGTATTTAATATGAAATTGGCCAAGTGGCCGTGTCCGGCAGCGGCACAAATGCGTGCTCTTTTAACCATGTTTTGCATAACATTCTCGCACACTTCGCGTGTTATTTCGTTTCGAATATTGTCCTGTAGCATCGGAATTGTTGTACACCTTTCCTTTCAAGTAACCCTACAGAAAATACAGGGTGTAACAGACCTAGTGCACAATATTTTGTGGGTGGATATTTGAGTAAATTACGGGTCGAAAAAATTCAAGGAATATGTTCAAACCACGCTGACCAATTGCACCATGTCAACCTAGTAAATTGACAACACATTTTCGAACTTATATGTAATAAAAATCATATAAAGTCAATATACTTCGAAATAAATATTTGTAATATGTATCCATTGTCCTAAATCATCTAACAAAACATAGTCTGGTCGCTCAAAAATCAACGACCTTTAATTTTTTGTATCTAATATATAATTTGGAATCAATACAATATTCCAATTAATCGAAATAATAACACAAATACGAATTTTCTCAAATGCTTATATTTCTGACATGGTTGAAATTAGGCACATATTCTGTGAACATTTTCGACTCGAAATTTAGTCAGGTATCCACTCATAAAATATTGTGGACTAGGTCTGTTACACCCTGTGTATGAGGCGAGTGTTGAAGCCAATAGGAACATAGGGCGTCGGCAAAAGATCTGACATAATCATATGAACAGAATATTGGAGAACGTTCCTGTCAGAAAAAAACAACTGAAGAGCGTGCATGAAAACGGACAAGAGTCGTGCGCCAGGACAGAAAAGTGCGTCATTCTATCCTCTCTCCTTACCCCTACAGGGTAATTAGTTAGGTTAGTTTCGAATGTCAGAACTGTTGCCAGATTCTCCGACAGATGACACAAATCGAATAAAAGTGGATTACGCGTTGTAAATTATAAGCCACTTAGGCCGAAACAGTAGTATCGCCAATTTCGTGAGAATTTCCCACGTCGTGGGATTTTTTTTGGCACACATTATCGTTCGAATGTGTGAAATTTTTGATTAATGTATTTGTGGAGAAATTTTAAATATTTATTGATAATGCACTTTTATTGCGGTCGACTCTCGATTACCCGGATTGTTATAAGGATATTGTTGCTATGTCTTCTCCAAGTGTTTTTAAATCAGTCTATTGTTTTATTGGTGTCATTCAAATCATATTTATGTCACCTAGGAGTTATTATCTCTTTGAATCTAATTGATTTGTAATTCTAATGTGTATAGGGATTAGTCTATCCTAGAACGTTGTTATTAATGAAAAACGTTAACATAAATTAATTAAATAGATCAATTTAGATTTACATTTAAAATATCTCTTTGTACTTCACATTCTGTATAAATTGACGCGTGTCTTCCAGAAGCTGTACATTCAGTTTCTATGAAAATGGCAGTTTCCGTTGGAAGATTATAAACCGAAAGGTTACATATAAATATAATTCGTATTTCGATCGGTAAAATGTATGTTTTATTTCAAATTTGTCTATAAAAAACATTAATCATCTGACCATCTATGTATATTAGATATAAATATATTTAAAAAAAAATCTATCCTATTCGGTGGTTCTAAAAAGTTGACACTGTCTAACTAACTTAACTTACCATTACTATGTTCCTCTGCAGGGTTAGGCAGGGAAGATAGAACGCTACACATTTCACATTCACTTTAACCTCGTCCTGTTTCTTAGGTTGTTGAAAATTTTGACAGGAGTATCCTTCAATGTTAAATTAATCTGATTCATTTCATTTTTCTCTACTATCCACTCCTGGCTCACGGCGCACATGATCAAACCATCTGATCTACACAACCAGTCACAGACAGCTCTACATTCGCTCCGATTTAATTCATTCTTCATTGTCTGTTACGGGAATTGAAATATTCAACGTCGAATATGTGCAAGATGTCTCGATGTAAAAAAATGGATTACATACGTAGGAGGGTTATATCAAGTTGTACGAAGGAGAGTAAAATCTTCAATAAATTGTAAATATATACCTTACAATGACATCGATAACGTCCGAGAGAGATTCAAACCCGACATTGTGAGAACTGTGATTATTGACAGCGCTGGTTGGGCGCATGGCGTGCGTTTAAGCATTCGAAAATGATTTTGTAATATCATCATCATTATCCGAATTCCGATGAATTCAATTCGTTAAGCAGACAGGCGCTATTAGCCCGCCAATCACGGCGGTGGAAACACCATTCCATTTTTAAGTGTGAGAACCGGAGGACGCCCGCCATTGTGACCGGAGTGTTCGCCACCTACTTATACTCGTTCTAATAATTTATCTTTCGACAACATTCCACCGGGTTTGAGAGTTTTTTTAGACATTTTCGACCGTAAAATATAATCGAAACAAGAAATGCCGAGGCGTGGTTCGGTATGGAAAAAGTATGCTGGGTGAATTATCAAAAATACACGTGAAATCGGATTATGCCCGTGCGCTAATTCACAATCCATCTTCACAATTCACAATGCTTAGTTTGGCAAGTGTAAAGTAAATGATATTTGATTAGAGAATTGTATTATGTATAATGTGTTAAGGATATGAATTGAACTATAGTAGGTATAGATTATCATACATAATACATGTTGTATATAGGATTATGAACTTTCGTTTAATCAATGTCTTTAGAAAAAATGAATCCGTCGTTTATACGACCCTACCATGTATTTATTTGTAATTTTAGAATACTATTAACAGTGTTTTAAAGTTTAAGTTTTAACGTAAAATAATATCTTCTTACCCATATAAAAATCAATATAAAATATGTATGGACGTTTTTAAGAACACTTTATGACTAGACATGAATCTTTTATTGTTTGAAAATCTTACACGTAATAACTAAACGAAATAATTATTTGTATAAGAGGTTAACGTAGGAAATAGTTCTGCCAATTGCTTTTTGTTTTTCCTAAATCTAAAACAAATTCATGCACCAAATGCGCATTGCACGCAAAGAACGGTCATTAAATCAACACGTTATAAACAGTAAGATAGTATAATTCGCGAATTAGTAAAAGAGGAAGTACACACTTTAATGATTTGCACGCAGTTGTAAACCTTTCTAATGTTATTCTGTTAAAAAACAGCATATGTAACGACTCCATACAAAAATAACCAATTGTATGACTTAAGTAATTCATTAGCTTAAAGGAGAACAGACTAATGTGAATAACCTAATGCGGCGAACGCAAAAGAGCGCCATGGCTTCAGCGGTGAGTTGTGATAGTTTTTAGAATTAAGCAATTAAAGTCTCTACTGGTACATAGATGTTTATGTTAATCCAATTATTTAATTTATATTTGTTTCCCAGAATTTTTAGTAATGCACAGCTTTTTTGCTTGTATGCGCTGCACGCTCCTGGCCACATGGCATGCTGACATGTCACTCTTACTTACTCTTCGCTTGTTGAAGCTTTAACAGGGCTGTTCTATAGTATATATTTTTTATTTCAATTTTATTAGATATACGTATATTATAATTTTAATTTTTGCCTTAGAATTAGATAAGATGTTAATGAATTAAAAGTATGCATTATCCTACACCGAATTGGTGTATTAATATAATATACAGTCATTTCCATTTAAACTGTTGGGACACGCTTATAAATCATGTTATAGTCAAGTTAAAAGAAACTAGATCAATTATTTAGAAAAATCAATCTTTCGAAAAAATAGAGGGTGTAACAGACCTAGTCCACAATATTTCATGACAGGTCTTTCGCGGTTAAGTATTCCTTTTGTAACTGTTAATAATTTGAAATTATTTGTTAAACATTTTATCCAGAACACTTACATACTTCTACATACATTTTTTTATCAACGCTAGGGATTTTCACAAGCTGTAATTAATATTCTCTTTAAGCACGGCGCACACAAAAAAATATAGCATGCGCACAAGTTTGCTTTGTATCTAAAGTTTATTTATCAAAATAACATCATTACATTGTTACAAACGAAACATACAGGGTGAATATTATGTTGCAGGCCGATTTTATTTGACTATCATTTTGGTTTGGCAAACATTTGTTAGTTTATATTTGAGAAACGTAGAGAGTAGTTGATTACAATTTATTATGGGGCATCTAACACCTCAACAACGTGTTAAAATTATTAAAATATTAAAACAAACACAAACCTGACTTTTGGAAATAAATCATGAGTGACGAAGATCATTTCGATTTGGCGTGTTTCGTTAATAAACAAAACAGCCATTATTTGAGGCACTGAAAATCCTCAATTGATACACCGACGACATTTGTACCCATGCAGAGTTATTGTATGGTGCGCCATGTGGGGCAGCGAAATCATTAGACACTATTTCTTTTAGGATGCTAGAGGCAATGCTTTAAAAACTTATTGATGACCGTATCGGGTCGATTGGGCCTGCGACACGTGTGGTTTCAACAGGACAGTGCCACCTCACACACGGCCCGAGTCACGCTTGAAATTTTGACGAATGAAACAACATCGGTCTGGAACATAATATTCACCTGTACAATCTTAAAACTACGTTGTCTTGTTACCAGACGGGTTTAACTGTATTTTGTTTACACGTAATGTATTTTGGTACACTCCGAAAAGGATGAATGTGTATCTGTCTTTCTTCTTGTAAAGAATATATTTTTAAAGGTATAGAACTTTAAAATGAAATAAAACACATAACAATCGTGGTAATGGCCATGGTATTGACTTTTTTAGAAAAATTAGTGTTTAAATATGGTTACTTGCTTGAATGGACGATTATATCGACCGTAAAATGGACGCAGCGCACGGTAGGATTCGCGAACAGAACCACGATTTTCGAAATAAATTTACAAGCGATGTTCTGGCGTAAGTCTATTCGTGGTGAAATGGCAAACCAAACTGAGCCCGAATCAGCTGTCGCTGGAAAAAGTGTTGCCAATTCAAAAACCCTTTACGTTAAAATTTAAATAACTAGCCTTATTTTATACCCACTGGTGAGGTGAAGTTTTTCTTAATTACTTTCCCAACGCACTAATTATGACACTGGACCTTAAAATCGCATAAAAAAATGATTTGAATAATGAATCAGGAGAATTAGAAATTTAGATGGAACATTGGCTGTAATGTATACGTGTTTGTCAAGTGCCGGGTTCCATAATATTATTATTATAAAACCTTTTCATGGGTGTAGTACACGTGCGGATTAATTAAACCATTCCGAGTAATGGTTGTTCATACAAAATGTTATATTTTATGACCCCAGAACAAACATTAAGCGATGTAAATGTTGATCTTGGTACTTAACGCGGGGTTTTAAATCACCCATTAGAGTAATCTGTTGATTTAAGGTCATTAATGTGGTTCGTACAGAGGATCTTCGATTTCAGCGTGTATCTTTTTTATCGTTGACAATTGTCGGATTTAAAAATATATCATATATTTTTAAATAAACAATAATATTGTATATTCTCCGGCATTATGGATTTGTAACGTTGTGGCAGTTTTTCGATTCCACGCCCGAAGAAATCCGGCGGTTTCGAAGTAAGGAAGTCAGTTTTAAAGAGTATCGTCGTCTGAGATGGTTGGATATAAAATCTGATGGAATAAAAAAGGACGGGAGAATATGATGGACATGGAATAAATTCCCAATTGAATTTTTGAATACTCGCTTTTATAATGTTAGCGTATGCGGACTGGTATAATCATGCTGAAAAATCACTCGATGCTGTCTTTCCGGTTGTTGACAATCAATCTCAAACGACGGTTACATTCTTCTGAAGCAATTTATAGAAGCAATAGTAACAGTTTACACTATACGCCTTAACTCTTCAAAATAACAGGTCGGAAATGTGAGATTTTTTCATTTTCTTTAGCCAAAAATCAACGTACAATTTCTACAAATAGAAAAATTCAAGACGCATTCAATAAAAAATACAATGGCATTAAAATGACCTCATACGTAATATGTATGTAATATTTTTAACGCACCCTTTCTTTCGAAAACCAAAAAGCTACGAACTCGTGCCCAATTAAAAAATGCATGCTAAAATTAGACGAAAATTTCTGTACAAATTTCTTTGTTTCGATCTCTTTAAATATATTTTATTTCAAGTTCAGATGGCGTTTTATGGGGAAAAAAAAAAGATATAAATTTTCTGTGTTTATTTTATTTTATTCTAAAAAAAATATTGCGCACTTTTTTAACACAGTTTTGCGACTAAATTGTTAAAGTATCTGTATTATCTGATCGTGCCGGATATCCCGAGTTCCTGTTGCATTCAACACTACCAGCCTCACATATTTGATTAATTAGGAAATAATTAAATTATTATTTCTCGCTGTTATTTATGTCTAAATATTTAAATAGTTTCTGAAGGCATTTCGTATTTTTTATTTGGAATTTTTCCCTGCTAATAGCATCAGAACGGCAATATCGTCAAGTATTCGAAGCGTCTCCTAGTTTAGGTGAGCAGATGTCTTGAAGACATATTTATAGTTCAAAGGAACATTTATTTTTATTATTTTATTATGATTTATGAAAACTGTGCCGCGTCGCGGCTAGGAGAGAAGATATATGTTCAGTGAAAAATTTACATAAATTTTTATATATTAGAAATATTGCGGTCGACGTAATCCAAATTGCGCTAACAGCTTATACGTATTTTTTAATATTTCTAAAGATACTAAAATAAAGCGAAATCTAATAAGTTCAGACAAATTTTACTGAGAAAAATAATAATACTTTAAAATTTAAGTCTCAACACGTGCGTTATATTTTATGAATATTTTAGTTGTTGTTATACGAAAAAAATATATAGTACAATTTTTGTACAATTTATATTTATCTTTTTTTTCACTTAAATAATATCTTTAAGAATATTTAATTTTAGTTGAAAAAACCGTGTTCTATGTGAAATTTCATAGTTTTTTCTAATTTTGTATTTTAATGTTCATATTCACAAATAAATTTTTTTTTTGTATTTATATTTTTAAAATTAAAAAAACAGAGTTGCGTACGCAGAGTACGTATCACATAAATATGATTACATATTTAAACTAAGCGACAAATAAAATAAGCTAAATGTTTCTGCCATTAAAATAGGACTGACTTGATGGTCCCTGGAACGAGGCTCGAACCCCCAACAACTAGATCACTAGGCGAGTGTATTAATCACTAGATCAACAAGCATGTGAGTGTATTTTTAAGATTTTTTTTTGTGTTAGTCTTGTTTGGAGACGTTAACACGTCAGATTTTAGTCACTACCGCCTGGGTCAAACGTATGCGCGACAATGTTGGAACAGAGCCGGTGGCAAATGTGGATCAGAGGGCACCTTTTCACAAAGTTATATCCGTAAGTTCAAATAACAATTTTGAATTTTAAATACAAAAATAGTTTTCTTACACTCAACCAAAAATAATGTAGGACTGAACAGTTTAAGTGTAAAGCGCCGTTGAGATAACATTTTCACGAAAATTGTTGTGACTTTTTAGTCTCTATGAACGAGTCTTAATGGTATGTGACAATTTCACATAAAAATTCACGCATATATCTGACGTATATGCAGTGGCGTGCAGTATGTATAGACTTAGGTTACTTTTTAATTAGCAATATTAACTTTGTGGTAAAAATTCATATTTTTTATTTATTATCTTTGTTTTATTAACTTGACTTAACTTAACTATCTGAATTGAGTTTAAATACATCTACCGGTTTCGAAAAATACTATTTTCTTCTTCAGGTTGTCATAACTAACTAAAAATATATATCATTGTTTCATCACCAGAATCTATTTTAAAAAAAACAATTATTTAAAAATAAATTTAGTACCTAACTCAAATTGTTGCTTAATACAAATTTAGTCCTAATTTTTTCCTAAAAATTATTAGACTACAGCGCTCAGAACTACACAACTCCACTAAAGATTCTACAGGTACTCGGGGGGCGTTAGCATAATTATAATAAATCGCACGTTTCTAATATTATTTGTATTTGTTTCTCAGAATTTTTAGTAATGCGCAGCTTTTTTGCTTGTATGCAGTGCACGCCCCTGCGTATATGCATACATAAATTGGTTTAGTTTACACAAATGTTACCAATGTAATGTATATAATAATATCCTAATACCTACTAACTATCGCACATCTAGATCAAAACTAAGACAACTCAATAAGTCATTTTTTAGTAGACAAAAAAATAAATACATTTTTTATTACTAAAGTTATGGACCTAAATAACATATTAGGTCTGAAATGTATCCTAAAATGAGACTATTCTAGAACTGGAGCTAAGTTAGTTACGTATACGACAAAGTATCCAAATATAATAATAATTCTTGTTTTTTTTAACTGTCTTAGTTTTGATCTAGGTATGCGATATTCTAATACAGTCGATTCCGCTTTATTGGGATACATCGGGACTAGAAAGTTTGGCCCAATTAAGCGGCTTATCCAATTAACAGAAGCTAGCTTAAAATTAAATTATGAATATTTTTATTTAAATACGTAGGGCTCCCTTTGTGCATAAAATAACGCTGTAACCAGAGTATAATTTTTTGTTCTTACAGGCATTGTTGGATATTAATACGTCTTCTTCATCTAATTTTTGATGTTTCGATTTGATGCTTCAACAACTGCATCCTCATTCTTTATTTTCATCATAACTTGATATAACAATAGAACTTCTAACATGTCCTCATTTCCCTTACTGCTGAAAATTTCGGAAATATCTAAAGGTCTAAAGATTTTATATGCTGTTGGTTTTTATAGCTCGCCAACTGTCAGCGACAAACTGTATTGCTTGCAAAAGGGAAATTATTGCACTAACTCTCTAGCTTTTGTGGAACTTATTAATAAATTTTAAACTTATACGTTGTAATTTTAAATTTATTGTCCCAATTACGCGAAATGTCGTCCCAATTAAGCGATGTAAATTACTATTAGTTCCATGGTTTGGTTTCCGTAAGCGGGCTGTCCCAATTAAGCGGAATCGACTGTATTTCAAAATAGTGTGTTTACGCGCTTTTATACTTCGATAGGTAGGCCTGATATAAAATTTTGAATATGTGTGTTCTTTTTGTGTGGATTTAAAAACAGAAAACAAAAGCGAAGCTGCTTCTGGGAAGAGAGTTTTTGCGATTCGGGGGGACTTTTACGGCGGCGATAATAAAAACATTTTGTATTATATATTTTCGGTTATCGGTTGTGATAAGGTTTTCGGTGGCTGACCAGCGCAGATTTAAGGACCATCAGACTATAAGGAGAGCGACGTCGGCATCAACCAGCTCAGGTTCACAAAGGTTTGTGTGATTTGAATTTACATAGATTGAATTACTGTATTCATCATTACCCATAGAAAACCCAGAACTACCTATCGAAGTATTTACGGCAACATAATTTTGGTCCTTCGAGCCGGATGATGTATCTTTTTCAACATCGTTTAGTGAAAAATAAATAAATTGAACACATTTTTTAATGCACCAATGTTTTTTTACTATTTTCAATACGCCTGCAGTCAAGGAGATAGGTTTTTCAACAAAATCAGAATTTAAATTCTTCTAGTAATATAGATACCCAAAAAGTATAACAGTGTTGATTATTTCCAGCGTGATAATTCAGTGACACTCTCGACACTCTGGTGTTTCAAGATGTACATTTTTTATCTCGGCTTTAAAATCTCTGCCGATAATAAATTGTGGTAATTTGGAGCGTGCGGCGCTGGAAATACGCTCGGAGCGGCGCGACGTCTGCCGAGAACGAACCTAAAAACAGAATAAAAAAACAACAGCCCGAATGTCTACCAGAAATCAAACTGAAAATAAAAATTACACATTTAAAAAGCAGAAACAGATATTGCGCAACGATCTGGGAAAACACATATTACCTAAATGTCCCGACAACTGTCGCAATTTGTTAAGAGAAAATTGTTTACAACTAGAGCAGGAGAGCAGCATCTTAGGCTGGTTTCTGCAATGTTTCCGCGAAACACATTTTTCAAATTAAAAATATAAAGCGTTATAATAAAAAATACTAGTACAATCTAACTTAATCATTTAACGCAAATAGATACCTAATCAGACATTTATTGCACCGTTCCGGCGATAACGTGACACACGTGCATTACCTTCTACAGGTTTTGAACGACTACTGAGTCTGCCGTGTGATAGATTAGTAGTACATTCTACTACTAATCTGCGGAATAAGTCATCGGAATAGGTCATCGTTTCGGAGGATCCGATGACCTACTCCCATTAAGAAATGAAATGAATCTCAAGTATTTCCGGAAATTTGTTAGGGTGTGGGTCTCCCGTTGGGGGTTGCTGGGATGGACGATGCCGGGAAGAGCAGTGGCTAAAGAGACCTAACGGAACATTCTACTGGCTCTCCCTCGCACTTCTTGCGACCTCGACCCTTCCCCTTTTAGGTGTGTATGATTTCTATAGCTTCTTTCTGAATGCCTTCTGAATTTAATGTGATAACGTAGCTCACGTCATATTGTACAAAGTACCTGATACTGGAGCTAATCTAAGATGGTATTAAGGTGTTTATAACTGAATGTAATAAAATAAATAAATAAATGTAATATTGACGAATCGAAACGAGAGTAACAACTCTCAAAACGATTCGGGATAGGGTGTAAATAAATACTATTCCGCGCTGTGAACACGCGCGCACGCGACATTTTTGGAGTAATATAATTGTTTACAATATTTATAAATTCATAATTAATAAATAGTTCAATGCTTGAATGTCTCGCTACTTTGGAATCACTATACCGCCATGCGCCGGCGATTCTGAAGTAACTAACTGATTTAGTACCCTGCGGAAGTAAGCAGAGATGATGAAGCACCACTCTTCTGTTCTGACACACAACAATGGCCTCATGCACATTTATAGATGTTCTTACGCAAGCTCTTCGATTGTTGAGGCTCCTAACAAGACCACTTCCATTATTCAATTTACCTGCTGATGCTAAGTCTTCCGCGGACGTCCTCTATTTCTATATATTATCAACACTCGCGTCATATATCTTTCAAATATTCTTTGAGGTATTGACTAGTAAGTCATCGGCTCTGATGATGCGAGTAAAACGTCAAATAAAATCTACAGAATTAAGAAACATGCCTGCTTTCGAAAAAATGGTTGATAAATTCAACAGTGTCACTTGGGTTTTAGTAAGTATAAGTGATTTTTAAATTATAAGTTTACCGCAGTAGGTGTTGAGCGTATATACTTTAAATTTAAAGTTTGTTACATATATTTTACACACATTTTAAAATGCATTGCCCAACTAGGCAAGCCTGATTTAGGGCGAATCGGTAAACAAATTACATTTCACAAAAACCAAATAACTCATTGAAGGCAAAACACAATCAAATAGAATACGTAACGCACAAGGGAAGTAAATGTGAAAATATTTTTGAAAAATATAAAAGAGAGAAAAAATACCAATGTGCAATACAATATGTAAAAGAATGTAAGCACACATAAGGTAAAGGGAAATATGCAAGATCAAAACACAAAATTGTGTCATTATAAATAGTTTACTATCAGTATCTACTCTTCTTAATTTCAACAACCAATTTGAAACATACCTTTTAAAAACCTTAATGTTCTAATTTTATTTCCAATTTGATTGTATATTCTGCGAGCTTGAAAGGTGTACAATCTTTGACCAAAAGTGTTCATTTTTGTATATAAACGATACATGTTTGAACCAATCTGTAATACATCGGGGTTGGGCAACGCAGCGACCAGGGATGAAACCCTCAGTTGGCAGAGATTCAACGTAGAACACAGAAATAATTGTTATTTATTAGTGTAATAAATGTCTATCGTGAAGGCGTTTCGAGCCTAGCGTAAAAACATATAACCCTCTTAATTATGCAAAAAGTTTGAAAGTTTAAAAAACTTCAAGCGCGTGAGTTGGCGCGGTAAAGTTACGATGAATAAATTCGTTACCCCTCTTTACCGGGGACACGAACCGTGGCCGTTGATCTAAAACTCGAGCATAAAAAAAGTTTCGGTAATAACCACAACACCGCGCCGAAAAGCACCTGTGTAATTATTTTCCCACAATTAAATTTACCGGGCACCGAGCTCGCGCGTGAATACAGTATTGTAATTTGAACTTCTAACCGCAGACAAGAGTAACTTTAGACACATTTTTTTTTAACTGCTCCTTGTAAAGTTTGCGAGGAAGAATGAAGATGTGATTTCATGGGTTTTTTTCTAAGCCATGTTAAACTGTTATTTTTTGGAAGCGGACAGCCCCTTGATGGCATTGTACGGTGGGTATCAAAGTTAATTTTATTTTCCTTTAAAAGGATTTTCCGAAGCAAGATTTTGTACGGCTAAATAAAAGATTTCGTAGAAAGAAATCACTTGGTGGTTTGCCATATTAGATTAAATAAAATACAATTTCGCTTAGCTCAAGCTTCGTCAGGATGTATTTAAAACTAGCAATACATACAAAAAGAGTGCACATATATATATATATATTTTTGTAATGGACAAAGGTCATTTTATAAAATACAAAAAATAATAATTTACAATATTTGAATATGTCCAAGAACACACAATCAATAGATTTTCACCTACAAAATAATACCTATATAAAATAATAAATATCTCATAGAGACAACTTCCAAAAATTTGATAGATATGGAGATTGACTAATGATTAATGGGTGAGAATGGCAAACGTTATATTATATTTGTATAAAATGATCACTCAAGCCAGCCGAAGACAGGTCGTAAGCCCTGTAATTACCCATACTTCCATATCTTTCCATTAAATATAATAAAAAAATAGTTTCGTCTCTATGAGATATCTATTAATTGTTTGTAAATAATTTAATTTACCTTTATCTTACTCAAGTATTCAAATAACTCACGCGCATTTGTGAGAAAAAATGTAAAATATTGAAAGACACTAATTGTCAGATACACCATATACAAAATCTATACATTTTAGATATCCATAATATTACGCTTCCCCGTCTACGACTTTCTGGATGTGGCGACCGTGGCGGCTTCGGTAGTGTCATTTGCTTCGGTAAGTTGTAAAGTACATGCTTAAACGGACAGGTCTGTGAGAATCCTGTCACAGATAAGTAAAATATCCATGTCATCTCATCTACATATCGCGGTCATATCGCGTCGCACTCTATGGTTTCTTTCCTTATCTATGTCGCTGTCAAATGTGACATAAAGATTGCTTTTCTGTTAATGCAAAAAACAGCACTGGGAAAACTTACATCTTGAACGTATGCAACAAAATTGGGTGACGGAAATAACTACGTAATCATCACCACCATCATGTTGGGTGCGATTGCGCGTTTTAACCTTTACCATACCGTGATATAAAATACCCATATGCAGCCATGCTGTCAACTCGTGTTACCGTAAGAAATTTTTATCATTTTAAATGTGAAGAGAGCTTTTATTAATTTAAATACCTTTAAAATTATTAATCCTATATAAACTTAAAATGGTATCAATATCCTAATATAATTCGGAGCATTCATCAAGTCCTATACGATACTACTTTATTTCTTATCTCTTTTCATTAAATTAGTGAGAAAGAGAGATCATATATTCACTAGTCAATTCTAAGAATAAACATTTTCCTTAGAATGAACTAAAATATGAATTTTATGTTGCGTATATTAACCGAAATATTACAGTTTTAATTGGGGCGGTAGACCTGTGTTACTGCATGGTTATGGAAGGGTTAATGTGGAGTGATTAGCCGAAATCAAAAAATTATGTAATAGACTCGGTTCTACTGGAACGATACAAAGAGTAGTGATTTTTTAGATTTTGAATATATTTTAACTTGTATTGCGGACATTAAATAAAAATAAAAATGTAGATGAAACATTACAGCATTTATAAAGTAACTACAATTTCCAGCGATGATATACGAATACGAAATTAAATTGTGTAATACCTACCATACGAATTTCTATGTGAACAATGATAATGTCATTTTCAATCTATTCTAGTATTTCACTTGTACTTTATACTTATTTACAAAGCAGATTTAAAAATATATATATATTGTATTCTATGATATAGGTACCAATAAATATAAACATAATATTTAAAAAATTATAACCGTTTAAAAATGCACAAATACGTGCAAAATGATTAAAAATTTAATATCGTCGATATGTGTCTAAAAGTATACAATTTATTAAAATTACTATGTACAATGTACACATCGCATATTGCTTAATTAGTACGAAGCCATTATTCTTCAAATTTAACATGAATACACCTGGAACGAAACCCATACATAACGAAAAGTGCTGACGCCGATCTAAAAATGGACCGTCGAGACTCTCAAAGGGACTGCCTGCCGAGGGACATGTTGAAAAATGTAATATCAACGTCGAGAAACGAAACGTCGGAAGTGAAAAAGAGTCCTAATATTAGAACATAAGAAGTGTTAGTTTCCATCCAGGAAACAGCTTAAATTAATCTGTCAAAGGCAGACACTAAAGAAAATTCCACGAGATTACGATCTATTTTAGGGGAGTGTGTTTGGATAAAATAATGGCTGACATAAGAAATATGTTGGATACTGGATCCTGGACGGTTGTTGATATGATACTTCTCTGGAACTGGATAAATAACGGTACATTATATAAGATTTAGGCTGATTGCCATTGATTTATTTAGAAATTCACGTTATTTAATACACGGATAAAAATATAAGGTAACAATAAAACTCTGAATAGAAAAATATTAATTATCTTAAAAAATATTACATTATAGTGTTAAACCACAGACTACCAAATATATAGTCGTAGAACATCGTATATAATCGTAAAACTATAAACAGTTTATGGCGCTATACAAATTATCCATTATCGCGAATTCCTTGTTTCAATATTTGTATTTTGATGTCATCCACGTGATTAAATAATAGCTCCGAGACTTTTTTTAAATACATGACTCGATTGGAACGATAATTTAAATTTAATATGCATTAATGTAAAATATACGCCTTGTTTACTACAGTAAATACATTTACTGTTGCATAATTGTATCATAAACTATCGGATTTATGTTTCCACAAATAATGTTTGTAGAATGATGACCCTCCTCTACATGTATACTTTATTTCATATCTATTCATTTACTAGTCTGTGTGTCAAACCGTGGGTTATAAAGCCGTTATAGTAGATACGCAAAATTTGCTAAAATTAATATATCGATTGGTTGACTCTAGAAATTTGAATATATTATTTTTGACGCTCCAACAGTGGCATGCGTAAACAGATCAATCCCAAAAAAAACAGTCAAGTATCGACCACAAAATGGAATGTCAATATATAATATAAAGGCCAGTCATCAGTGACCAGTTTTGAATATCGGGGTCCCTTAACTTATTAACATGACAGACACCACATATGTCAGGTTAGGCTATCGACTATCTCGACTTGAGATGTCTTTTAAAATCAAAGAAGTTGTCAGAAGAATATGACATCAAATATCGTGTTTGATTTCATCTTTGCAATGTAGAAAAATGCATGCAATGACGCCTATCTTGTCAGGGTTATAATGGACGCTATTTGCAACAACTCGAAGACCATAAAATTGTGATCGTTAGAAACGAGTTAACTACTAGTTTGCACTAAATTAATTAAATTAAATTAATTAATTAAACTAATTGGTACATCTATTGCAAATATCATCTCGAAAAAGGCTGACGTAAGATGATAAATATTGTAAATTGAGTCAAAACACTGTTTCATTCCACTACACTTTTCAATGTGTTAAACGATATAACGTTTTCAGGAACATCTTTCCATTATCAATAATATAATTGAACTAAAATTAAAAACGCTTTCAGACAGTAATATATGGTGTGTTCGGAGTTAACGGAGATGGGGGTGGGGATGGAGTCACAATGGATAAGAGAGGGGATGTAATGGGCGGTATTTGAATATTTATTATGTTTTTATTGTTATTTTTATTATTAAATATTTCTAAATTTTCTAGAATTATAACCAACCATGTATAAGTCGTAAATTACTATTATCAAACGAATGGCCCTCCATTCTTGCGTCCTTAGCTATTTCAGAGTTTAGACTGAAGTTTTTTTATAACTTTCTTGTGTTCTTCCAATCTTTTTCTTATTCTTCTTCCGCTGTGTCCAATATACAATACGTCACAATCCTTGCAACTCAACTTGTAGACTCCGCTTTTTTCTTCTTGGGGTATTGTGTTTTGACTCAATCTATAAAATAAGTTTCACCAAAAACCTATGAACAGTCAGGTGATAAATATTTCAGAGTGATAGAATTTATCCAAAAACCGGTAGAATCTCTTTCACGTCAATTTTCATTGAACTTCATTCTCCTTGTTATGAATACACAGTGCGCGTGAAAGTTTTCAGTCACCACGGCGGTGATTTATAGCCATTTATTATCTATTGAGGTATTATGAGGAAAGAAAGTGCATCTCGGAATAGCGAAAGATATGCAACGCCAGCTCGATCTTCTGTGTTCATCGGTAATTATTAGAAAGTTGCGGGTTTATAGCAGACTTACGAGAAGAACTTCTGCACCATTATAAAATTAATTTTACGACCGTTTTAGAAAGACTTTCACGCAGAATTTTCCAAATGCTTTTATGACTTTAAGACTAGTTACTTTAACCGTTTTAGTGCCAAGCAATTTTCGATACAAACGATCGCAGCGCTTTTGCGACGCGTAGCATTCAAACGGTTAATAATAAAGATCGATTTATTTTATAGCTGTTGTTTACGCGCCTTGTCACTTCGATTGGCACCACTGGGATTCCTGGTTTATAATAATGTACATGTGTGTGTGAGTATTGCCGCCCTTTTTTCGGAAGATAAGAAGACGGTAACCGACAGTCGTCATTTTCTTATTACATCCCGTGCTTCGACCAGTCCTGCGGTCTTAATAAACTACCAGTGCGCGCTTCGATCGGTCGAAATCTAAAGAAGACAACCCAGCTAAAAATAACAACTACATCGGACCAGAAAGACAGCAAAATTAAAGAGGTTAGTGCAGTTTGTATATCATATGTGTGCTTATTGTTAATTGGAAACCTGGGAACTAGCTATCGAAGGTGTTTACATATATAGCTGTAAATGAAAAGAGTCTTAACAATTTATAGCTTGAACAGACGCAGATATTATATCTTATATGTTCTTCTTCTTCTATGGCGTTGAAGTCCACATCGAGCCTCCTGAATTTTTCGTTTCCGCATGCTCCGGTTTACGGTATTTGTCTTCCAATTCGGAATCCGTAGCAGCTTTACCATGTTCTTCCCTACGCTGTCCTTCCAGAAGTTGAAATTTTCCCACTCTTGTCCTACCATCCGGATGTTAAGTAAGAATTCTATGCTTCCTGTGTTTTTTGGACGTGAACCACCCACCTTGAGTCGTTACAGTTTTCTATAGATGAAGTGTTCGGGATTTTGATAAATGTTGTATGGCTCATTGTATTGCGTTACATTCTCCTCACTTTCTTTTATCACATGTCCACCAAATCCAGCTGCTTCCTAAAATTATTTTATGTCATTGGTCTAGCGAGTTAGGAACCTATCTATAAGTTGGTCGGTTGGTTGGTCACTTAATTTATTATTCAACGCATTATATCTTCTATTTTGGTTCTATGACGACTGTCTTATTTCTCATTCCATTTTGTATAATTTGTTTGCTCGATAATCGATTGCGTGTCATCGACATTTGTTAAACTGTCGCGTCAATGATGTTCCAACACCAAAATGACCGAAGTCACAAGTGCTGACATTCAAAACACGCGGCTGACGGACGACGTGCATCTTTATATTAAGATTCGGAGCATCCTGTTTCTTTATTGGTCATTCAGTCATCGTCAGTGCACGTGTTGTACTCACTGGAGGAGAGGTCGATAAACGCTTAATAAGAAATAATGTAATCAGCTGCTGATTTTGCCATTATATTAAACCCATTCACTGCATCAGCAGAAAATACTGTTACTGTTACAAAATTGCACAATTTTAGATACAACTTATTTTAATAAAAGTACGGACCGTGTATGAGTAAATAATGTATTTCATATTCGACATTAACTGCTGACAGAAATCGCGAAGCTTTGATTTTGTTAATATTTTACGAAAAATAATATTAAATCATTCTAAACTAGTCGGGAATGATTTTTTTTATCAGCACTAACTTTTAATGCATCCCACTATAAACCATTAATTTTTCTAAATAAATTGGGAAGCACTATTTGTGACAGTAAACTAGAAGGTTTTATATTAATGTCAACAGAAATATTAAATGAAAATGACTATGGAGTAATTATCAATGTATTTGTGGAAAAAAGGGCGCTATTAAAGATAAAATAACTTTTTATAAATGGTTAGTTTTAACAATTTTTTTTTTTAAGTTCACTAAACTAAACTTTGTACAACACGCACGATAGGTTATTCTGTCACTATCATAGTTTCGAGAGATGTAGTCTCTTTCATTATCAGGTGATAATATATCCATATTAGTAGAAAATGAGTTTTTTCCCAAAGACTATCAAATACATAGACATGAACTAAAGCAAATTCCTTGTTTCAATATTTGCATTTTGGTGTCACCCACCTGATAATTTTGGTACCACTTATGCAATCAAATAGCTCCGAGACTTTTTTAAATATATGATTCGATTGGAACGAAAATATAATATGCATTAATGTAAAAAATACGTCTTGTTAACACAAATTTTAATTTTCCAAGAGTAAATAGTTTTATTGTTGCATGTGTCGTAAACTATCGAATTTACATTTCTACAAATAACGTTTATAGAATGCCTTTCATTCCGCAACTGATGTTCCAAACCGCTCTTCTAATGTACACTTTATTTCATGTCTACTCATTTACTGGTCTGTGTTTTTTCCACATTATAGGTTTTTCAATCGTGTTACAAAATATTACTTGTAAAAGATTTAAAAAATTGTTATTGAGCCGGTTGTGTTTAAAATTTCCTGGGGCGGTCTTAGTTTGCCAATCCGCTCCTAACTTAACTTAACTTAACTTAACTCCTTAATTAAATTCTACAATCATTTCCGCTGTGATAAAATCTAGTAAGAATATACTTTTGACATGTTTAATTTTTGATGTCTTTCTACGAATGGACGAGCTGGACCACAGCCGGCATCAAGAAGCGACCTACGGAGGTCGAAATGCCGCCGGGGGAGCGATACAAGTTCGGCAATCCCTGAATTAAGGTAATCAATCAGCCACACCACACACAGTCGTGCAGACAGATACTAACACATTTACATTCGCATGCACACCGGCTGAGGTAATTCCGAATTGACTCACCTGGTGTGGCGAAACCTGGCGGAAGAGATCTGCACGATATGTGAATTTCAAGTGGGTGCAATGTGTGTATTTGAATTAATACCGTACTATTAGTAAGGAAATAATAAAATCACGTGGGAACAAAGAGCAGAAAATTGTCGTATGTATTATAATCTAATGGGAAATTTCACCAAATATGTTTATAAGTAACTTTTTCTGTTACACCTGTATTTTTGCTTTTCTTAATTCTGGCGATAGATCAAATTCCACCGCATCTTATTCATTTTTATCATGTTGTGCTAAAGCATGATAATGCAAAATAACTTACTGTTCTCATTCAATTATTACCGAAAAGTGCTCACATGGGGAGAATTTTATGGGCATGCTAGTATATATTAATACATTTTACTTAATTCAATAATGTGCTAATAGAATATAAAAGAAAATTTAGGTTAACTTGTAATTACAATCTATTCAAATAAGATCAATTCCAAATTCCATCTCATATGGGAGATGGCTATACATATGAGAATACGAAAAGTTCCTCTCGATTCTGTACCATAATGATACCATCCTATCTCTACTCTTCTAAACTGTATTAAACCTTTCTGGATAACAATTAATAGTGTAATGGATCCGACGATAAAGCAGTTTGATTTTAACGTTTCCAGGAAAGCATGGAGCAGTGAGAATATTTGACGTCTCACGGACGAAGCTGATACATAAATAGGATTTAAATAAACAATCCCTATGAGAATGAAGAGCTCCTCAAATATGGAATGCAATTTTGGTGCTCTTCCGGGGAGCATCTTAGGTCAGCCCCAGTTGGGCTAAATTAGATATGAAGCTTGTCTGCGCAGCTTTAACAAAAGATTTTTAAAGTAAATAAAAAGCAGAAGATTGCGAAAGTTTCCATATGTGAAAATAAAACATTTGTTTTTTAATTCTACTCGTTTCGCTTCGTAAGGGCATTATCAATCTAATAATTGAACTCAACAACTTGTATTTATAACTATAGTAGGGGAGAGGGAGAGCTATACAATTGTATTTGCATGAGATGAAAAGGGATAACATTATTCATTGGAATTCTAAGAACTCCATAAAGTTCTACATATAAACTTACCTCGGAAACATTAAAAACAAATTGTGCAAGTTGATTCTGAAGGAACTGAGACCAAAAATAATACAAGGAAAAACCTATTGAAGCTGCTGAGATATTTTACAAAAAATAATTTCAAAGTACCCACCATTTGCATTATGGAATCATGAATAGAAATACTGCGACCGCTTTAATCATAATTATAATGCTAACAATACAAAAGCATCATTACAAAACAATATAATATACGCAGAGTATCATAATGGCCGAGTGAAACAAAAAAAAACACCTTTCATGGCCGATAAGGAATTAAAAGGCAAATAAAATAATTATAATTATTGAGGATTGCCACTGTGAGAAGGTTTGTGTCAGATTGTAAAGACCGAGTCAAGGGCGTCAGAAATAGGCGAAAAATGCCTGATTTCTGGCAAATGATAATTTGATTACAATTATTGTAAAAAATACGCGCTAGTTGGGTGTTATTTCTAATTCATGGCCGTATAAATAATATACTATTCTAAATACTAAATTAATGTATTAATTATAAATATATACATATAAAATCAATTTTGTCGAAAAATATTGTTTTTGCGTCACCGGGATTCGAACCTGGATCTCTATTTCCAATCCGAGGAAGTGCACTACCTTTGTGCTATAACGCCAGTATTTTTCTTGACAAATTTTCGAACTTATATGTTACATTTTTCAAATTAGTACACCTGTCGTTCCATTATTTGAAAGCCATAATTAGTAATTTAATTTAGTATTTAAAATATCACAGACCTATGTTCTGAATAATTACAACTTCACAATAAGAATGTGTTTTCCTTAATAATATACTATTCATTTAAACCTAGAAGCTACCAGGTAACGCCCCTTTAATATGTTTACTTTCTGCGTGGAATAAAATATTTCTGCACGGCACAGATCTTTCTAACCAAATTTAAAAAAAAAACACAATTTTCGTTTAATCTATCAGTTTAAAATGCGCAGAATATATTTGGGGTAGTTTTCAGCTTACCGTTAAAATAAACAGTACCTATACTTCATTAGGTCAAATACATATGCAATACTAAGGCATGACATAAAATATTTTGAATATTAATTTTTCATTATTAGGAGAACACATTCTTATTGTGATGTTATAATTATTCAGAACATAGGTATTTGAGATTCCGTAAAAATAAGGTAGATAGCCCTTTCAAATAATGGAACGACTAAATGTATTAATATTAAAAAGGTAACATACAGGTTCGAAAATTTATCGCTAAAAATATCGTCGCTGTAGCATAGTTGGATAATGCACCCGGTTTGGAAAGAGATCCAAGTTCGAATCCCGGTGGCGCAATAACAATATTTTTCGATAAAATTGATTTTATATGTATATCTTTCTAATTAATATTTTTAATTCATATTTTTTTAATTTTTCAATTTCTGCAACTGAGTTTGGTTCATCGTCCACGAGGTGAATTTTTTCCGAAAAATTGTGCTGTACAATTTAGATCATTAAAATAAACAGATTGATAATTTCTGGCATGTTATACATAGTATAATATAAATATACATTTTATTTGAATCCAGTTTAATAGTTCTAAAAAATATTGCAATTTCTACTAAAACATAACTTTGTTTTCTTATTATCTCCAAAACTACAACGAAATTTGATATTTTTGTAACGCAATTTCAAAAATAATATGATTGTAGAATTGATAGAAAATTATATATAGGTACATATCAATTATTATAGTTCAAGGTTAAGTAATACAATAATCGTACGACAAACTCTTGAAAATAAATCATGAAAAAAAAATTGGGAAATGTTTTGTTTATTCAAATTGTTTAATTTGCTATTAAACTTATAAGTATAAGCTATCCTTTTTGTAAATAGCCAACTTTTAAATTTGTTTTCACAGTAGGTCCTAATCTGTTAACCACACTCCCCCCCCCCCTCCCAACACCTCACCACTTTATTAAGCACTCACGCCAGATATATTTATAGTTTTGTTGATGTCCATACTAGTCATTTTAATTTTAGTATACATTGAATCCTGAAGAAGGGACCATTGGCCCCGAAACATGTTGAGTTGTCAATAAACAGTGATATAAACAAAGTGTTTTCTTATTATTAAAATAAAACGTTGCCACAAAGACATTTACTTAAAAATAAACATTTATTACGTACATTTAATTTGTTTTAAAAATAATAAAATAATGTTAAATTCTGAAGAACAGCAAATTCACAATAATAATGTGCTCTCCTTAAAAAATGTTTATTTATTATATTTTGTCAGAATGGCGTGCGGAGAATTTTGTGTAACGGAATGGCAACATTTCACGAGCTTAAGAGGAACACTGTTACTTACAAATTACGAGAGTGTTAGATAATGTAAATTAGATGAGAATTTTATTATATCTTTTGAAAGAAACACCACTCACGTAAATTCTCTTCAATTCAACGGAATTCTTTTATTCTCAATTTCCATTCTTCCAAGGAAGAGTATTAGCAAGTACTTGAACTCAATGTGTCCATCAAATGCAAAAAAGATACAAAAAAAAAGTTATATTTTCGTATTCATATGTTTCTTTAGGTCAAGATTATAATGAGTATTATTTTACGGTGTATTTTACAATACGTACAAAATTTCCGACCGTTTCACGAGCGAAGATTCTCAAAACAGCAAATAAATTTTTTACTTTTAAAATTAGCAATATTAACTTTGTGCTTAAAATTCATATTTTTATTTATTATCTTTGTTTTATTAACCACTGAATTGAGTTTAAATACATCTACCGGTTTCGAAAAATACCATTTTCTTCTTCAGGATGTCATAACTAACTAAAAACATATATTATTATTTTTTATTTGTTACCTTAGTTTTATTAACCACAGTTGAGTTTAAAAAACATCTACCGGTTTCGGAAAACACTTTTCCTTCTTCAGGATGTCATAACTAACTAAAAATATAGTATTGTTTCTTCACCAGAATCTATTTTTAAAATTTTTTTAAAAAACATTTAAAAAAAAAAAAAAAAATTTAGTACCTAACTCAAATTACTGCTCAATACAAATTTAGTCGAATAATTTTTAGGAAAAAATTTTAGAATAGGACTAAATAATAATTTTAGGTAATAAATAAAAAATATGAATCTTAACCACCAAGTTAATATTGCTAATTTTAAAAGTATACATATATTATTGTTTCTTTGCTAGAATCTATTTTAAAAAAAAAACAACAATTATTTAAAAATAAATTTAGTAACTAACTCAAATTATTACTTAATACAAATTTAGACGAATAATTTTTAGGAAAATTTTTTCCTAATAATAATATGTTTTTAGTTAGTTGTGACATCCTGAAGAAGAAAATGGTATTTTTCGAAACCGGTAGATGTATTCAAACTCAATTCAGTGGTTAATAAAACAAAGATAATAAATAAAAAATAAATTTATGTATTGAAATTATTCTCATTCAAAGACTGCAAACTAATTTAATATGATGCAACTATTTCAAGGTCAATTTGTGAATAATTTTCAGCGTCGGTAAAGTAGTTATTTCTTGGATTCAGTCCAATACCGATGTCGCGTGTACTGGAACTATAATTACATTCTAATGTTAGGATTGCATGATGCTATTGACTTCGGTGTGTTTTAGATTATATTTTTACACACCGAGATGAAAACACGTTTTTACTTTTAGATGGATTATTATTAGATGTTTAGATAATAGAGCTTGCACTCAAAATCTTGCAATTTTTATAGCTCGGTGCTTCGCGAGAGATCAGATTCTTTAATCGCCCGTATGGGGAAATTTTCGGCTTTCGTAGTAGGAATCAAATAATCGCCGCCTCGCGCCTCACTTCACGCTTATTGTACGCTAAACGACATTTGATGTTCCGTTCGCCGGTTGGGTTAATTTTTAATGTCCGCAGCTGCATTTAAAACGACTTTATTTCAAAGTGAGATTAGGTAAACGCAGCTTGACTCATATTTTATTGTGAACGAGGTGTGTTCCATCCAATATAATTAATAACTATCTAACTAAGCTTATAAGGAGAGAGGATAGAGTGCCATACTATTATATCATCGCATCGTCCACATCATCTTCTCAATTATTAAGGCTTCTAACACGATCATCTTCCAGTATTTGGTTTACCTGATTGTGCCGAGTCTTCTGCGGACGTCCTCTATTTCTAGTGCCATCAACACTTGCGTCATATATCTTCCTTACCATTCTCACCTCATTCATCAGTGTTACGTATGTACCTACACTCCAAAGTCACCTATCTTTTAGTTTATCAACCTTAACCTTTCGTGATTTAATGGTTTTATCTAATCTTATTATTTGTGATTCCTGTAAGTGAATGTGCATTGAAACGATTATTTCATATCATCTAATTTATTGCTTTGTTTACCCGGTAAAGAACCCGGATTTAAATTATCTTTTATATTATTTAATGGGAGAAATATCTCCACAATTATCTTTATAAACTATAACACAACCCTTCAGAGATCAGATCGTATCTAACATCCAAACGAGAAAGAACTGAAAGTCTATTCGTTTCAAAGCATCTCCGTGGACACGCTATCATATATTATACATTTGTGCACCTATATCAATAAACGAAATATTTACAAGTACCGAGTCATGATTTTAAGACTTCCCGAGAATGGAACATACAATCCGTTCCATATAATCAATATCACCAAAACGATCTTTTTTTATATCATTGATTGATTTGGGAGATACTTCGTAGTGTATCATATTGATTTTATTTTTATTTTGTACCGTATTTAATTTTAGTTCAATTTACACCTGTAGATCGGAAGGACTGCTCTTTCTGAAACTAGTCGTGATACAACTAAAAAAAAAAGATCTTTTTTCTATTTTATTCAGTATGCTAAGATCAACTTTACATTATTTCCTAATTTCTTATAACTAATAAACAAATTATTGCTTTAGCTTTCTTATATGAGATCAAAGTATTGTGAAGCAGTGTGTTGAAGGTATGTCTGTAAGTAGATTGAGAAATGCAAAGTGAGTGCGAATCCGAACTGTCGTCGGTATTAACTTGACCTCGATATGCTTCTTTATGAACGAAACAATGAATATTGTACTAAAAAGTATATTAGGTACTAAACGTTAGTTGATTAGTGAGAAAGCGTGCGGCTGTTAGTCAGAAAACTGACTAACTGTTGATGGAGACAGATGATATCTTTCAAAATTGTATTGGATGGTTCAAAAAGCAAAGCGGCTAGACGGTAAACTAAAGAAGATTTGTACAGTAGAGTCTAGATTTTCCAGATTGATATAAAATAAAATTGTCGTATAAAAAAAGCAAATAATACCAGACAACATTGAGAATGCGCGCACCGCACCTGCTTGCTCCATTTTTAAATAATACACTGTAGGTAGGTATTTTAAAATGATATTAAATTTCTGAATTTTTTTCATTTCTCGTAATCCGCCACCCTAGATACTCTAGAACAGTGATGGCGAACCTATGACACGCGTGTCAAAGGTGACACGCCACAGCGTTTTGGGCGACACGCCAGCGTTCACTAATATCAGAGTTATCAAAGAATCTGTGTCCCGCCATCAGACATCTACCCGACAACAACTTTCGAATTTATCACTACGTACATATTATATATGGGCCTCACTTTGTGATTGACATCAAATCAAATAATATTTTTCCATATTTTTTCCAGTTAAATTTAAATTTAAAATATATAAATTGTTTTTTTTTTATATAATTAAATATGTAAAAAAATGTTTTTTTTGGGGGGTGGGGGGGGGTTACACGTCAGCAAAGTTGAGTTAGATTTTCTGAATTTTTGGCACGCCGAGCCCAAAAGGTTTGCCGTCACTGCTCTAGAATGTACAATAGCTCGATTAGTTCAGCGGTAAGATGCTACTGTAATAAACAAGTGCTTGACCACATATCATAAAAACTTTATTCCATTTACTAGTAATTCAAATTCAAAACATTCACTAAAACAAACTGAGATATGTAACTCGATGAAGTCGAAAATAAAAAATATAGTTTGGTTTTAAAAGCTGTATAAAAAGTCAACCATGTAAAAATAGATTACCGATTTATAACCTTTCATTGCAAATTTTGTTAATACTTTTAAAACATTCCAATTTATTATATTCAACATAATTATCCACGAGTCGTAACTCTGTCTCCAGGTTGGCAACACTTTCTAAATATGCGGTTGTATCTTGCTCGCTCAAAATGGAGATCGACCTCAAAACGTTACCGATCTTGATGAGAAGAGAGCCACCATCTTATGGAGGTCAGAGGCTTTAAAGTCAACGCCATAAAAACATCCAAGGAGGCGGTACCTAACACACGAGCGTAAAATAAAACAGAAAGGCGGTACAATAGAAGGTAAGTAAATTAAAACATGGCCGTGTAGTACGGATATCAACGCTGCCTCATCGTTTAAATGATGATGAATAAATAATTTGCAAATGTAACAATGACGAAGAAATCAAGGTGATGTACATACAGGTTGCCATGTAGTATCCTAAAGAAGGACATGTTCTCATTTTAGATAAAAATATTCTCTTTTATTGGTTTTCTTCGTCATCCGTGGTTCTTTAACAATAAGTATGTAGTATCAGCACCATACTAGTTAAAAATGCTACAGCGTTAAAAGTAATACGTTTAAGAATATTAAAATGTTAAATATAAAATGTCAGATAAATAGGAAGTTTACGGGTGAAGTGTGATATATAAGAACGTTATTATACGTATGTAGTATCTTTGTAGGCACCGATGAGACAGAAATATGAAGGAAAACATATTATATTCAAAGGTAGTACGATATATGTTTCTGATGCATGTAATGCACTGTTTTGTGTTGACGTTAATGTTGTCTGTCATATATCAAATTTTGAAATGTTCCTCATTTCAATTGACATCAATTTGGTAACCCTATAATACATTAAAGGCTCTGGAGAAATGATCGACGCGCGAGGTAATGATAAATGCAATTTTATTTGCCTCGCATTTTGACAGCTACACTCTATTGTTTATTACTACGATTTCTGTGTAAAATTTCTTGTCGTACCTTTTACAAATTATGAATTGTATCAACCGTGGGATCGAAACACAACGACCTCCACCCGAGCACCATCGATTATTATAATACGGCACACAAATTGGCTGCGCAGTATAATAAAGATTATTAACAGTAATAATTCAATTTACGATTGGCTGAGAATCGCATTCAAAACATTATTTAGAATACCTCGGGTCGCCCGCGTAAATAAATCCGGACAAGAGAGAACTTGCGTTTCGCTCCGTGTTTACAAACAGCGTGACGGTGTTGCGCTAATGCAAAAAGAGGACGCTTCCACGCGTTGGAAAGAAATGGCAACAAAACCGGCAACCTCGCGACCAGGTAACTGTGCATGTGAAAGAGAAAGTATGCTGCAGTTGGTAACACTTTAAACGTCCGGAGACGGAGACGGCGGATGACAAAGATCGCGGGCGGGAGTAGGATAAAAAATAGTTTGACAAGCCATGTGCCCGCCAACTGTTGAGCTTGAGAGGAACCTAATCGTGCCAAGATGGCGGCATGAGACGCGGGCAATATGATTTCGTCTTTTTTGTTCGTTCTTTTGTACGTACCTAAGCGGGTTTAATGGATGGTTATATTATTTGGAAGTATCTCAATAATAAATAAACATTTTTAATGGCTCTCTGATTTTATTTCATCAGAAGATGTTTGGTAAACAATCTCGTATTACATTTGTTAAAAAATGGTATTAAATAATCAGATAACGACTATATTAATTCATAATTTATACTGTTTAATATGTAAACATTATTTATCGTCAAAAATTATAAAATGTATATCGATAAAACTCAAAATTTTAAATATTTGACACTAAACATAACCGAGCTAATTTACGTTTTAATATTATTATTATTCGATACCTATAATTAGGTAATATTTAAAAAAATCGTTTGCTTCTGTGAAGAATTAATTAATATTTTTTTGAAGATCCTGTTCCTTTTATCATTAATGACTTACTACAAATACGTTTTTTCACTTCATTCAATATACTTTCGTTCCACTTTTGCCAACTCCCGGCTTATTTCTTCGGTGTTGATATCAGAATTTCATTATGTACCGCTTATCTTAGTGCATTCAAAACGTATTGCCTCATTCCGGGGATCTTATTTCCATAGCACAAGTACAAGATATACGAGTATGTATCTAGATATGTAGGTATTATTAAAAAGTATCTGTGTATAAAAAAGTATATATCACTGCCAATGCTCCCTCTAATTTTGGATCACGGTGTGTGAATAAAAAATCTTTGTGAAATATTAAGGACCAGTGCAATGCGCTGGGAAAGAAAATAAGAAAAACATTACTATACCGGTATAAAGATACAGGTAAGACCTGGGTTGATCACATTACCAGTGAAGATATATTAAAAAGTATAAATAAGACAAAATAACTAATACTTCGGAAACACTCCGCAATGAAAAATATGATCTTTACAACTAATTATGCAGGGGAAGATAGAGTAACCTCAGAAACAGCGCCGGCGCTACGCACAGACGAAGCAGTCACCTGTCTGTGGCGGCCGAAAAACGATAATAACGGCCACGTTGCAAAACGATAATAGTGTGTAATAAAAATAATCCAAGAAAGCATATCCAATACATAACATTATAGTAATTTCCTAATAAAGCAGTAATTTGTAGTTAACACTAATGTACAGTCTAACGTCTTTCGGTAATGAGGCACTCATGGGCATGTTTCAAAGCGGGGCCTAACAAAATACCGCCCCAAACCTGCGTGGCACGCGGGCGACCGATTTAAGGGCGGCCAATTTATAGGGATGGTTTACAAAAATTGAAAACATCATCTTCACTTAAGTTACCAAGGCGGAAAGAAACAATCTTGCTTCTGACGGCAAAAAGTCTAGCGCTGGCGCTGCTCAGAAAGTATTTCAATGTCCATATGTTGGTCCATATGATCTTATACGAAATAAATCAATATCATCACCAACCTTCCGTACAAGAAGAAAAGTCTTGTTAAAAATTGTGCGCACGCTATATTTAATTAAGTGCGCTATGATAGGACACCTTAGAAGGAACATCGCTAATGACCAGTGTTAGCGTCGTTTAAGTTAATTAAATTATATTAAGTTTTTTGGCGTCTGACTTGTTGTCTCACTCAAGCATACTCACACATGCATACCTTCTGTACGCGATTTACCCAAAATTTAACCTGCATATCTCAGTCCCTTTCTTTCCTAATCTGTCCTTAAGCACATGAAAGAAATAAGAGGTCGCCGTAATTAATACTCTCCAACAGCAGCAAGTTCAGTGTGCGCTTGGAAATTTGTACGCTAATGCTTATAATAAATTCTTTACTTTAATCCCGCTAATACATAAAAATATTTCTTATTCGCAAGTGTTTGTTACACATCCCGCGACGCTTGTTCTTGTGGTGAAGAAAGAATCAACAACTGAACCGGCATCCGGCAGACGAAAAAGTAAGTGCTTCCTTTTTTCCTAATATTTCCACCAACTAGGATATCCGATGTATCCATGGAGAATGAACTTCTGATGAACGTTAGCAAATCTCAAGTGATGGTTTTCGAGAGATATGTGACACATTTGTAAATAATTAATGTGTCTGTGTATTAGGGGTAGCAGGTTACACATTTTAGAGGGAACACTGATCACAACTTGTATAAATAACGAGCCAATTTATAATCTAGAAAAAAACTAACAATAGCCAAAGATTCTGTGAGATAAAATAAAACATAAATGTATATTCAGTTTGATATAATCATAGCCGGACCTTGTAATATTATGAGAATATAATTTAGTTACCGAGCCGATTTATAATCCAGAAAGACTGACAATAGCCACGGATTCTGTAAGATTTTCGCTTACAGGAAAATTAATCATACAATTTGAAATGTAATTCTAGGATCGAAAAGCCGACTTCGTACACAATGATTTGACAAATGTACCGAAGCATGCCTTTATTAGGATAACACCGGCCTCACGTTTAGTTTACGCGGGTCTGCATGATCACCTGTCAAAATTATTGTATCCCTACAATAATACATGAGCAAGATGAATGATCAAATGTTACGGCTACAATATAATATTGTATATTATATTGCTACACGTCGTATTGAAATCTTTTCGAAAATACATGGGAAAAACACTTTTTAAATTTTGAAATGTTGTACCTCGCTCGTATTGTGATCGCGGTTGTAAATTCCTCTCAATTAATATTTATTTATGACTGCTATATTCTTTCTGGTCCACAGAGTACGTTAAATTACACAAGATTTAAAAAAAAAACGAGAAATAACAGTATTATGTATGATTTTTCAAGTGATTTTTATTAAGGTGAATACATTCTTATTGTGAAGTTGTAATTATTCAGAACGCAGCTCTGTGATATTATATTTTTATAATATTTTAACAATATTTTTCGATAAATTTGATTTTATATGTACATCTTTCTAATTATTAGTATTTGAGATTCCGTAAAAACAATGTAGATGGCTTTCAAATAATGGAACGACAGATGTATTCATTTGAAAAAGTGTAACATATAGGTTCGAAAATTTGTCACGAAAAATACTTGCGCTGTAGCATATATGGTAATGCACCTTCCCCGGATTGGGAATAGAGAACCAGGTTCGAATCCCGGTAGCGCAAAAACAATATTTTTCGATAAAATTGATTTTATATATGTACCTTTATAATTAATACAATAAATTAGTATTTATATATTTTTTAACTATTCCATTATATAATATGATAAGTTAGCTTCACATTTTTACAAATAACTGTTAAATTTAAGCTGTTCATTACGAGAAATTTTTGTAAAGAAATATAAATTAAATAATCCACATTTTACATACGAGTATGTATGAACGATTAATTATAGTTACGCTAGTGCCCACTGTGCCCCGACCAGATATTTTAATATTTTTATTAAAATAACGATACAAACACGGAATACGTATCGCATCAATATTCTTACTGTTTCTAAACAAAACTAAAGCTTGTGCTATGAAAATGAATTATTATTATTATAAAAAAAATTAAATAATCTATATTTTTTTTAACTATCGAGTATTTAATACTTAAAGTTTTTCCCATGTGTACACCTATCAATAAAATTGATATACTGTTGTTGTTTGTAGCGTTAACTTTGTTGTCGGACACAATTATTAATTTTTATAAACTAACAAATTGTGTATAAGCCACATTGAACAATTATGAATGCTCTCTGGTTTAATCGCATATTTCAAAGATTCTTATCATCAACAAAGTAATATAATCTTTTCGCTAGTATTTAGAACAGTTAACAAGAGGAAAAATTGAAGATTAACCGCACTCATGTATGAAGGGGAGTTTGATGTAAACCCGTTCTGAATAATTGAAATAGTCACCAGACACACCGCAAGCCTGCTTTGAACACCTGTTTTATTATGGATACGAAGCACGCGCGTCTTACTACCAGATACAACAAGTCCACACACGATTATTAAGAGTCATAAAATTAGTATAAATAAGAACAGATACTAGAAATACAACGACGCGTACAATGTAAAACAAACATAGAAAGGTTTCTATTGAGGTTCAATGAAAGTGCTTGTGTACATTTTAAATAATCTATTTTTATTGCATTTGGGTTAAATAGAATTGAGGCGGTGAGCACTGCTTCAGATCAGGTCCGTCCTCAGGTAATGTCTCATAATTCATTATATTTTTATCACACAGATTTTATTCCCTATCTCAAATTCTTTTTCCTTACCCCTCACCGTCCCGTTCTCATGGAATATTTTATGTATTATGTCTCCTCTGTTTATATTTTTATTTTCAACTTTTTCTCTCACTTTTTTCTGTATTATTTATTATTGTAGCATAAATATTACATATGAAAATAAAGGTAATTACTTTACTAGACGCGGTCTGTTCTAAAGCAATTACATGTACAGTTTTTAAAAGTTGTAATAATAAAGTAATGTAAGTATAATGTAAAGTAAGTTATAAAAAGTTATGTAAAAAAAGTAGTTGGAGACAAAAATGTGTAGGTAGGTAGGTTAGCACAAATGACAAATTAGTTTTACTTTCCTTACTACCCACATCAAGCAACCACTTTGTTATTTTTGGAGGAGATTTATTTAGAGCAGAAAGTACATTATAGTCCTTTTTAAATTGTACTCACTGTATAAAGTACACTGTGTTTTATGAGAAAACATATAACTGGTTAAATTATTGTTTCGCTTTCATTGTGATTTTTATATTTACAGATAAACTGTATGTTTTCCTAATAAATAAAAAAAATATTTCAATGTGACACATTTAAAAAATTGTCAGAAGACACTCAAGATGAAAACATTTATGAAATAATTTTTAAGAGAACACATTCTTACTGTGAAGTTGTAATTATTCAAAACATAAGTTTGTGATATTTAAAAAATGAATTAAATATATTAATTAGATAGATACACATGTAAAATAAATTTTATCGAAAAATATTGTTGTTGCGACACCGGGATTCGAACCTGGATCTCTTTCCAAACCGGGGAAGGTGGATTATCCAACTATGCTACAGCGACGATATTTTTGGTGACAAATTTTTGAACCTATACGTTACCTTTTTGATATTAATACATTTAATCGTTCCACTATTTGAAAGAGCCATCTACCTTATTTTTATGGAATCTCAAATACCTTTGAGTAATCTGTTAGCAGACGCCAGAATTATCAATCTATTTTTATTAAATTTTGGACACATTGATACAACTTTATTATTAGGAGAACACATTCTTATTGTGAATTTGTCGTCAAAAATACTGTCGCTGTAGCATAGTTGGTAGTGCGCCTGAAAAGAGATCCAGGTTCGAATCCCGGTAGCACAACAGCAATATTTTTCGATAAAATTGATTTTATATGTATATCTTTCTAATTATTACATTTAATTCGTATTTAAAATATCACAGAGCTATGTTCTGAATAATCACAACTTCACAATAAGAATGCGTTCTCCTTAATAGTATACTTAGTCTTTATTTCCAGTAAAAAAAAATACAAAATATTTACTAGTGTATGCACATGATTTCAAAATATAATTTTAGAACTGTAAAAATAAATCTTTTCTTTACCTGCAATCGTGTTGCCTTTCACCCGTTGTCTCATTGCGTCTTGCTCTCGCAAACGCTGGTCTTATTTTTCTGCTTCTTTCTCATATCTGAAGAGTTGCATTTTTCTCTTTCTGGCATTTAGTGCGATGGACGAAAGTGGCTTGCTACCAAACCCTTAACCATTTTTTTAAGCTACAAAAAAAGAGGTATCCGTACCTGATAATCATCAGCATACCACATGCTGGAGAGTAGCTGATTTCTGGTGTTATTTTCAGTAATTCATCTCGATAACAAAGATCCTCGAATAAAACATATTTTTTTGTGACATTAGTCACATGGACATTTTAAATACAAATTAAATTTATTAATTAGAAAGATCTACATATAAAATCAATTTTATCGAAACATATTGTTGTTGCTACCAATATTCGGACCTGGATCTCTTCCAATCCGGGGAATATGCATTATCCGATTATGCTATATCAACACAGTGGATTGACGACAAATTTTCGAACCCATAAATATTAATAATAATAATTGATAATTTGTATAACGACATCTTCGTAAAAAATTTCACCTCAACACAAAAACTGTTTATAGTTCTACAATTATCTTTGTTTTTAAAATTAAAAATTGTTATTTTTACTCATGGAAATGGTTTTTTGAAAAGGTGCGTTTTTAGCTTCTTCTTAAATAAAGTCTCCGATGCACTGTTTCTTATGACGGAGGGCAAAGAGTTCCACGCTTTTGGGCCTGTCACCGCAAATGCTCGTGCCTCACTAAATTTGACGTCTACCATTTATTACACTTTCCAAACCGAAGAAGGTGCATTATCCAACTATACTACAGCGACAGCACTTTTGACGACAAATTTTCGAACCTATATGTTACACTTTTTCAAATTAATACATCTATCGTTCCATTATTTGAAAGTCATCTACTTTGTTTTTACGCAATCTTAAATACCTTTAATTAAACCGATAGCAGACGCCAGAATTGACATTGGACAAACATTTCACGACCAAGTTTAAAAGACACGATATAACACAATCTCATGCGCAAATAATGTCTGTAGTTAAATTAAACATTTATAAATAAATAACAGAAAGGATGGCCATAATTCAGTAAAATAACCAATCAGTTTGTGTCTTGGCTAACTATTAAAATTGATAGAAGTGCAAATTTGTTTTTTTCTTGTCGGCAATACAGACTGCACAACATCGTACGAGTTACTTGCGTTTTTGATACAATACAGTATATATTATTTACAAGAAGTAACTCGTCAACAAATGACGAATAAACGACGAATAAAATGACGAATAAAACGACGAATAAAACGACAAATGACGAATAAAAATGACGAAAATAAAAATAAAATAATGATTTTATAACCTTAAGGATTACTTAGGTGGTTTAGTCATATGGAACGGATGAATGCGGAGAGAATGGTAAGAAATATATATGACGCAAGTGTTGATGGAACCAGAAATAGAGGACGTCCGCGGAAGACTTGGCACGACCAGGTAAACCAGATAATGAAGGATGGTTCTGTTAGAAGCCTCAACAATCGGCGAGCTTGTATGAATGTGGATGAGGCGAAAATTGTGTGTCAGGACAGAATAATATGGCGCTCTATCCTCTCTGCCTATCCCTGCGGAGAAACGGCGTGATGATAAGTAAGTAAGTAATCCATTAAAAATATATTAACAAAATAACTTCAATAGATATGTATTTAAATTGATAAGCTCATATTAATGTTTGTCAATTTCTTTATGTACATCTACGAGTATATGATCATCTTTATGTATGTAAATCTGTTTTTGTATAAAATTATTTATTTAATATTATCGTTGTATATATACGTATGCTTTAAATTGCTACGGAGGAATGTAAAGGTGTTGTAGGATATGTTGTTATATAAATTCAAAATCTAAAAAATAATCGTACTATAATGAAAAGTACAATCCAACGTATACTGACGAACGAAACGGTTCAATAACTAACTAAAAACAACACAATAAGAAATAGTTTATAAGCAAGTCAGAGTTGCTGTTCTGAATTCAATTAGATATTCAACTCCATAATTTCTCGGTGTTTCTGTTGATATAAATACAAGCACAATACCAATAATATTTCTTTCACGAGTTGCTTGAATAATTCTCTTTCACTGCGGTCGGAACAATTGAATATTATATAATTGTGAACATTGTAAGATTTACTGGTAGTTAATTAATTAAGTTAAAGTTGTTGAATAATTTAAATAAACTCATTTACATTTGAAATAACGTAAGCTATTTCATGTTTAAAACTAATTTAATTTAATCATTTATTTCACCAGTCGTGGGTCTGAAGCAATACGTATTTATACAATACATCACACACAAAAATTAAGGCTATACCAACCGATTAACTACACTGTTCACAATCGGGCCAATTGTCGACGCAATCGGAATTGGTGTTCGGTAATAATTGGTAACGGTGGGATGTATTTTTAGTACACCTACGTATATTGTAAATAAATAAAAACATTAACTATCAGAAAGCAGGTCGGTGTTTCCGTAAAACATATTTTTCAGTGATGAATATTTAATTTATTATCAGAAAAAGAGGAGCAGACTAGTACAGTACAATACAACTTAACCATTTAACGCAAATAAACATCCAATCAGACATATTTTTAAAATGTGTTTTTTTTTTTTAATAGAGATGCGTACATGGAATACATGTCACATAAATATTCTTACTATTTTCAAATTAAGCTAAACGCTTGTGCTATGAAAATAGGACTAACTTGCTGGTGTCCTGGAACGAGGCGCGAACCCCCGATTACTAGATCACTAGGTCAACATCTTGACCACTACACCAACAAGCTACTAATTAATTAATTAAATTAAAATAGTTATATACCATTCCCGCGACACACGTGACACCCGGTGACAGATGTTTCGCGTCGGGATTGTTAGCCTGCTTTTGAATAAATCCGAACGGAGAAATTTCGGCCAATGTTGACTTCGCCTAATTATTTTTCGACAGAAAACAGACGATCAAATACTTGCTAGTAGGAAAATTTAAAAATTTAATTTATGAAACTGGTAGATTTTGAGTTTTTTTACATTTTAATGAAGCGGTTATAAGATGAGCATTAACAAACAGAAAACAAAAAAAATCTACATTTTGTAAAACAATTTACATATAAGATGTGCTATTCCATTAGAAATTATAGAAATGCTGTAATAAGTTCTTGCATTCGTAATATACGTGTACAATACGATTTTGACCGCAATCTATCTATTTTAATACATAAATGAATTTTTATTAGGTATTGAAATAATAACTACTAGCAGAAAAGAATCGTCGTTCGCCGATCTATATAGGGGCTGCTCAACACATGAAAGATGGTGACGTTCAAACGGCACGTTGTTATTCAAGCGTAAAATAACAACAAAAATAAATTATTTTTGATTGATATCTTTCGTGCCATTGCAAAAAACAAGAATCAATAATACTACGTTCAAAAATGAGCAGTGATTGATGTTATGTTATGTCGTCACGAGCAATCAAAGACTTGACTATTTGTCAACTAGACGGTCTGATCTCCAGGCACCAGAACTGGATAGTTTCACAATTATTTAAACTGGTACATCGTTAGAGTTTAAACAATGCCTCGTCACGAATCTCAGACGCAAGTTTGAAAATACTAAAATTATGTATTATGTAATGTGCAGAGCCGAATCAATAAAGTACGGTTTCATTAAATTAATGAATCTAATTAATAGCAATTGATTAGTAATTTGATATCAGAAAGTAATCAGTTTCGCTGGTTGATTTTACTAAGTAGTGGCTGATTTGTGGTCAGTGTTTCCAAAAATGTATTAAAAACCATATTAAATATAAATATTTATTAATTTACATCCTTATGGGCTTTTATAAAATTGTTTAGGTATATAAAAAAAAAACCATACCATCAGTCAGACAGATTCGCATTCATACTTTTTTTAAATATATGAATTAAGTGTAAATTAAAATTGTAACTCGAAATGTAATAAAGACTATATTAAATAATGTTCACAGGACATGACGGGTTAGATTTACATCCTACCCTTTGTATGATTTAGTTTCCCATACCGCTGGGGTGGGCGTAATCCATCTCGCTAGCAGATGTCACTTGATTAGGATTTTCGCATCATTGTTGGGGGGAAAAGATTTGGATATTTAATTCGCTCGGTATAAGGACACCTGAAACCATTAAAAACAGCTGTTGAGTAGATGGATAATTAGATCGTACTGTTATAAAATCACGTACCTGTTTACGTAAGAGAATTTTAATGGGGTTTAATTAAAAATAAACTGTTTATAAATACAAAATAATTTTCGACATAAATAATTAATAATTAGAAGGCTTTCTGGATAATTTGAGTCAAATTCGCTCATTTGCATGACATCTCGTATCATCAACCCCTGCTCTACAACCCGGTAGGGGTCCAGCCCAGTGTTTCCTCTAAGGTGTGCGAGTGTGCGCACGCTTACAATTTGTCGATTTGCTGATGGATATTAAATTCCCTCTCTTGAAGTTCTGTCTAAATATGTATGTATTCAGTCTGCCTCTTTCGCGTGTAATTTTATATTCAGTCTCTTTCTTTATGTATATATATATATATATATATATATAAGTGCACTCTTTTTATATTTATTGTTAGTTTTAAATACGCCATGACGAAGCTTGCACTAACCCAAACCAGTTGGCGTTTAATAAAATTCGTGGTTTTGTACAAAGCGATTGTGTTTTATTTTATCTAATATGTTAAATCACAAAGTGATTGCTTTCTACAAAAATATTAAAAAAATATAGCATGCACCCAATTTTAAAGATCATCAACAGCCTCATCCACATTCATACATCTTCTCATACAAGCTCGACGATTATTGAGGCTTCTAACAGGACTATTCTCCAGTATCTGATTTACCTGGTCGTGCCAAGTCTTCCGCGGACGTCCTCTACTTCTGGTGATATCAACACACGGGTCATATATCTTTATTACCATTCTCTCCTCATTAATCCGTTGTATGTGATCAAACCACCTAAGTGATCTTTTCTTAATCTTACTCACTATACTAAGATCAGCTTTACATTCTTTCCTTATTTCTTCATTCTTTACTCTGTCATAAACGGATCTGCCTGCCAGGCCTCACTTTCATATATCAGTGTCGGTATCGGGACTCCATTGTGAATCGCTAGTTTTGCCTCAGTTGACAAGTTCCATTAGGTATAATTCCATTCAAAGCGCCGTTCACTTTATTGATCGATCTCCTTTCGATATCTTTCTCTGTCTTTTCGTTTCTATTGAACATACTTTCCAAATACACAAACCCGTGTAGACGGGTTCGTTATTAATAAGTAGTTACTCCAAACATTTATTACCTACAGGTATTTTGCACGTTGTCTTGCTTTCCTCCTTTTTGAATATCATCACTGTCGACTTGTTGACGTTCATAACAAGGTCGCTTTCCTTGCACACATCGTACATTCTACTCAGTATGTGATAAAAATTATCCTAATAATGATACTCATATTTCATATAATATAAATCATATTTCTCAGAAATACATTTCACGGTTTGCAGCTATGAATTTTTCGCATGTACAATATATATTTAAACAATTGTATCATACCACGTGACCGACCGGATGATTTGGAGGCCGAGGTTAAAAAATACTCGAATGTGTTTTGTTAACAGTTTCAATGGAAATAATTGATTTGTTTTTACACTCAATATCATTCTAATTAAATGTTTAACGACTACTGATTCAGTTACAAAGTTCCACTGTCATAGGCGGCGAAAGCGACGATAAATCGATCTGTAACAATGGTATTGGGGGCTATTCTACTCGAGCGAAATAAAAATAGTTATCAATTATTTTTAATAATTTATACAAAATGATAAAGGTATACAGTTTTTAATTACTCTATGTGGCAATGCTTGACAGTGAAAGTTCACAAACATATTATAATTTGATACGGTCGAACAACAAATCGTCTTTTTCTGCGTATCATATACAATTAAATAAACTTGTATACGTAAAAGTTTACGAAATGAACAATTATTTGGTTTCAAAATTTAAAACAGAGTTGGATATGTACCCTTGAAAAATAATAGAGGAGGTCTGTATCTAACAAAATCAGGTCATTTTGAAGGTCAATTAAAATACTAACAAAATATACATATGGTCGAATAGGAGTGCGTTGAGCGTTTCATACCAATTGTGATATATGTATATACATACCAATTTCCTTGTACATAATTGAGTAAATACGAATGGTTTAGGTAAAAAAATAAAACTCTAAAAATAATGGGATGACCATATTGGTAAAAAATAAAGACTGTACAAAGAATGGAATGAGCATATTGGTAAAAAAAACAAGACAACACCAATGGGGTTACAGATTACTTATGTAAACGAGACAAGAACGAAACTACGATTAATGAGACGGTCTGGAATTTTTGCCAATAACGAAGGTTTGCGGAAAAAACGATGACACAATACGTAATTTTTGATGAAAAATAATAAAAGTGAGTGATGATGGATTAAATATAAATCGTCCTATAATTTGAAGAAGTCCACAAAATGAATCTTTCCGAGAGAATAAGCCATTTACCTGGTGTAATGGCCGCTAAAAACACCCGGTTTACTTAATGATCCGCAACAATGCTTTCCGCTGTCGCCACACCATCGCCTGGTGACAATCACTCTTGAAACTGGTGATCAATTGATGACCAACGACGTCCGCACACACCACGTGGCTCTGTTTTATGATGACCTTACACGCAGCACCGATACTACAGGACAGTCCGACGTAAGTAGTAGGTGGACAATAAGTACATAACATGTGCGGTCGCGACCGGCACAATGAACAGTTTAACAAAAAATCTTGCTTTATATCTATATTCCTAGATATATGTATCTATATTCCTAGATATGTGTATCTATATGTCTAGATATGTGTATCTATATTCCTATATGATAGAGGTGCGACGAGAGCGTTCGGAGCTACTATTGAGCCATATTATGAGGTGTCTGGTGGATAAGTTTTTACATATGTGCATATATACATTCTCATTGTTTTGTAACTGATGTATCCATGAGTTTATTCTACTTTTATTTATATTTTTTTTATATCATGTTCAATATTATGTATTTAAAGACTTAATTATATAGTTGTTGTCAATGTTCTCTCTAATTTTGGATGACGATGTGCGCAAAAAAATGCCCGTGTTAGTTAATGTGCGCTAGGGAAGAAAATAAGAAAAATATTACCTTACCAGTATAAGGCTATCGGGACGGCCTGTGTTGACCACATTACCAATGAAGATGTATTAAGACGCATAATAACAACCATTAAGGAATGAAATGAGATCATATTTTCATTCTTCAAAGACATGCAACCTCAGAAAAGTTGGTGACCCTATACAGGATAAATCAACATGGTCGCTAAATGTCGATAGAGGGCAGAATATGAAAAATAAGTCATGTTTGTGCGCGCTATATTTTTTTGTTTGCGCTATGATACAGAATTGTGTGTTGTATTTACTATATTTTTTATATTTTTTATTTACATTATATAATTTTTTTAATATTCTTTATACCATTCCACTTTATCATAACATTGTAATTTAAAAAAATAGAGATGGTTAACGTTTTTGTACAATAAACACTTCGCGTCGTCATTCTTGCGAGACAGGTCTGCCAACCGACGCGCGACAGCGAGAACACAATTAAGCGGGAAAATTACTAGAAATTTCATTTTTGAGTATAAAATCGAGTGGGGAGTAGTTCGGTTAGTATCGCTGATAGAATAATCCGCTGGACTCACTGATCCTGTTGTTTTTTTTGAGTTCTGTTTTGGCATACCCTTTTATTATTTTGTGTTATCTATTTATAATATTCTGCGTATCTTGAGAATAATAAAGGATTCTGTAATACAGCCATGCATTTCATAGACACACTGTAAAAGGGATATAAAAAGCGTGTGTATTGGTGCAACACAAGTTGCAAACTGACCGCAACTATAAATCAATGTTTTCCTGTCCCTGGAGAGAGAAAGCTGCGCACGTGTAGCCAGATGATATTATAACAAAACATTCATTGAATTACAACAGAGCAGAATATCTAATGAAGGTTAATGAACGATTAAATGTATTAATATCAAAAAGGTAACATATAGGTTCGAAAATTTGTCGCTGTAGCATAGTTGGATAATGCATCTTCCCCGGTTAGGAAAGAGATCCAGATTCGAATCCCGGTGGCGCAACAACAATATTTTACGATAAAATTGATTTTATACGTATATCTTTCTAATTAATATATTTAATTCGTATTTGAAAAATATCTTATTTTGCTGGACATCGGGACATTATAACAAGACAGACTGACGTAACTAAATAACTTACCTTCACGCCGTTTCTCAGCTGGGTTAGGCAGAGAGGATAGAGCGCCGCACTCTTCTCGCTTCATCCACATTCATACATCTTCACGTACAAGCTCGCCGATTGCTGAAGCTTCTAACGGTACTATCCATCAACACATGCGTCATAAATTTTTCTTACGTATCCGTTCCATATGATCAAACCACTTAATATTACTCATTATACTAACATCAGTTTTAAATTCTTGTCTTATTTCTTCATTCTTTACTCTGTCATAAATAAGTTTGCCACATATACGCTTAAGTGATCTCATTTCCACTGCATTCAGTCTATTTTCGTTCACTTTATGAGATAAGTGAACAAAGATGGTATTTTATTAAGGTGAGTCGGGTAAGTGTATATAAGTATCAAATTTACATTAGAAATTGGATTCCAGTGCCCCAACCTATTAAGAAACAACTATTACAAATCTATTACAAATCAATATTTAGAGGAGACGGTACAGAGATGATGCAAATCGAAATTAAATTGCTGAAATAACACGCGAAGTGTGCGAAAAAGTTACGAAAAAAATTGTTAAAACAGGGTGCCGCTTCCAGAGGCGGCCGCTTGGCCGATATAATATTCCATGCATAATTGTAAAAAACCAAGTAATCGATAAATAAAAACCGAATGAAAAAAATATGTTTCATTTCTTAGTTATTCAAAAACAACATCAACCTGGAACATAATATTCAACCTGTAGTTGGACTGTAGAACTTAGGACGCATCGCCTTAAATTCTTCAGCCAGTTTTCTTTGTTATTTATTGAATAAAATAGATTAAATTTTCAATATTTTATGCGGGAGAAGAAACTGAGGAAGATGACACACTTTTTTACGGCACAATTTACATATTATTGGATCCGAAAAATGAAAGATAAATACGGGAAAACGATTAATAGAATATCGCTAGTACGACACTTTTCACGTTATAATCAATCGTGCCATCGCCCTCTAACCATTCATTTAAAGATGGAGCGAGATTCAGGTTCCGGCCTTGTATTATTTCAATTACCCAAGACGTCCGATACAGGAACTGGTCCAATCTCGACATCTGTACGCTGGGTTGGATGGACACGATGACACAGGTTCTTCAAACTACTTCCATTGAAGGTGTTCGGAAACGCTCAATGGAAATTCACCACACGGCAATTAAATAACATAATTATTGTTTATGTACGCTTGTCATGCAACAGAGAATAACAAATAGCAAAATAATTATTATATGATGACGTAAGACATCTTTTGTTTGTAAAATAGGTGAGCATTATGGAAGTCGTGTGTCGACCTTATCCTACCTTATCCCGTATCAGTAATATATACCTACCTTATCCCGTATCAGTAATAATATAATCATTCATTTTTATGTCATGAACAGTGGCGTAGCTTGCCGGGCTCGGAGCAAATATGTTTACCGAGCCCACAACACCCCCATTCTCCAAGAACATGTTTTAATTATCAAAAATAAACAACTTACCATCACATTGTTTCCCCGCGGGGGTAGGCAGAGAGGATAGAATGCCGCACTCTTCTGTCATGACACACAATTCTCGTTTCATACATTTTCTCATACAAGCTCGCCAATTATTGAGACTTCTAACATGACCATCCTCCAGTATCTAGTTTACCTGGTCCTCTATATCTGATGTCATCAACGTTTGCGTCATATACCTTTCTCACCATGTTCTCCTCATCCGTTCCATGTGACCAAACAACATAAGTGATCCTTTCTTCATCTCACTCATTATACTACGATCACATTTACATTCTTTCCTTATTTAATCAATCTTTACTCGGTCATAAATGCCGCGTTTCTACTGCATTAATTTAATTTAACTAAATTAAAAATAATAGAAAATTGTTTAAATTCATCATTTAAATTAAATCCATTTAAATAAAGTATTTTATTAGCAATATTTGAATTTGTCCTAGAACACACAATTACTGGATTTTTACCTACAAAGGCACTGTTATTAAACAAATATCAGTTATATCATAGAGGCGAAGCTATTTTTTATTATATTTAATGGAAAATATATGGAAGTAGGGGTAATTAATTAACTACATGTCTACATACTAACCAATAAACAATTTTCAAAAATTTGATAAATATGGAGATTGAGGGGTGAGAATTGGTGAACGTTATATATATATATAAAGTAATCACTTAAGTCAGCCGAAGATAGGTCGTAAGCCCTGAAATTACCTCATACTTATATTTTCCATTAAATATAATAATATATTTTCCATTAAATATAATAAAAAAATAGCTTTGTCTGTATGAGATATCTGATATTTGTTTAAAGCATTTTATATATAAGTGCATTCTCAATCACACGCTACTAAATCTTTTAAATCGATTCTGTAATTATTGCGATTGTTGAACTTGTTTTGTTTTTTCCGGGCCCCCGGGCGGCTGGCCAGGCGGTAGCTACGCCACTGATTGGAATGACATTTTGCATAGAAAAGTTTGTAATCATCTTAAGATGAGCCATAATCATGTTATTAGTTTAATATGGTGATAAACATTCATTAAAATATAATCGATTTTATCGATCGAATTTAAATTTAAATTTTATTTAAATTCTGTGTGTTTAAAATTGTTCGCAATTTCGCGCACTGTATATATATATATTATTAGTATATTTTAGCGGGACTAAAATAATTTATGGTTTCGAAATATGCAATACGTGAAACGATTAACTGATAAATATGAATAAAATTAAATTTGAATAATTATACGTGCCATATGAAAATGGGAATCTTAAACTATAATAACCAATATATATTATCAGTTACGAAACGAAACGGTAAAAGAATATATTGTATATTTATTTATATATACAAATAAAATATTATTACACACAACGCGTCTCAATTTGCATATTTATTTCAACATTTTTACTTTTACTGTAGAATAAACGAATAAATGCAAATTATTTAAAGTGGGGTTAGGTTTCATTCTATGAAACAGAATTACGTGTCGTCAGTTGGAGGCGATGAAGCCGATAGTGTAATGTGGGAACGCACAATTCCGGTTCAAAGACAATGCGAAAACTCTAGCGAGTGGACCGTTTCAGATGAAAGGCTTTCGCGCAACAATGTGCAAAAACCTGCATACTCATACACATGCGCACCGGTGTCGTGTACGATGGTATGCGAAGGTTGTATGTAAACATATTTTATTCGCGCGTGTGTATGTCATGTTGACACTTTCTAATAAATACACTTAGTATCAACAGCCGTGGCATAGCGGTTAAGGTGTCATATTAAAAATCTGATTCTCTTTGAAAGCGTCAGTTTAAATCTATCTATCTAACTTACCATCACGCCGTTTCCCCGCGGAGGTAGGAAGAGATGATAGAGCGCCGCACTCTTTTGTCCTGACACAATTCTACCCTCATCCACATTCATACGTTTCCTCATACAACCTCGACGATTGTTGAGGGTTCTAACAGAACTATCCTTCATTATCTGGTTTACCTGATCGTCCTCTATTTCTGGTGCCATCAACACTAGCGTCATATATCTTCCTTACCATTTTCTCTTTATTCATCTGTTCCATATGACCAAATAAACTAAATGACCATTTCTTAATCTAACTCACTATACAAACATCAGCTTTACATTCTTTCCTTATTTCTTTATCATAAATAGATTTGCCACATATAACGCTTAAGGGATCTCATTTCTACTGCATTCAGTCTACTTTCGTTCCTCTATTGCAAGCTCCAAGCCTCACTTACATACATCAGTGTTGGTACCAGGACTCTATTGTGTACCGCTAATCTTGCATCGGTTGACAAGTTCACGTTAGATATAATTCCATTTAAAGCGCCGTTCACTTTATTACCTGCAGTCACCTTCCTTTCGTTCTCGTTTCCCATTTCGTTTCGACATTCTCAGTCTTTGAGTTTCTATCCAACATACATCCCAAATACACAAACTCGTCTACTTGTTCCAAACATTCATCACCTAAAAGTATTTAGCACATTGTCTTGCTTTCCTACCTTCACTTTCGACTTGTTGACATTCATAATAAGGTCGCTTTCCTTGCATATATCGTACATTCCACTCACTAGACTCTGTAGTTGTTCATTATTCGCCATTAATACTGCATCATCGGCGTACAATAAACAGCATACAATCAAATCGCTCATTTTTGCTCCTAAATTCATACACAATCATTCATATACAAGTTGAACAGCCATGGAGACATTACACTCTGTAAATCTAGCAAATACATGTTTAATCCTCAATTATAAGAGTCATCTGTTACTAAACTACATAAATAATAATACAAGTTTACGTAATATTTCAATTTAAATTTATTTTTTTAATTTGTAAAGGTTTATATCTGGCGAGTGTGGGTAAGGGTTGTATATATATATATACACGAATACATGTGTGCGACGCCTTTGTTCAAATATTGAGTTAACTATGAGAAATTCTTGAAGTCTAATACATTTCATGGTCTGTGAAGTTTCTTTTGAGTACATACTAAATAGGGGGTCCGTCCTATTGTATATAATATATAAATTGAAGTGTTGTAAAGACTCGTACCATGGACCCGATACATCAGACGCTACCATAGCCAGATAAATACCGTTGGCCTGATATATTCTAATACAAACGTGTACAGAAGTGGTAAACTAAAAATTTAATGGACTTAGTGATGGTCAATACTTTGATTAGTTAAACCACAGTTTAGAATTGATAGTGTAAGTAGGCACTTAGATAGCTTTAAATTAAACGGTAGTAAAAATATTTTACATTTCGAGATACATAAATAAATCGTTATTTACGCTTCATATTCAGGTTTTTTTTAATATTCAAATAAAAATGCGTACACTGCATGTCACATCTACTACTATTCTTCTTCCCACTTTTACTTCTTCTTCTAATATTCTTACTACTACTGGAAGATACTAAGAGCGCAATAAATATTAAAATGAATATACATGGTGATTTACTTCGAAATACGATGCATATATTTTGTTACATTAAACTAAAATTTTGTGCTTCAAAGTCTTAAATATACATTTTCTGAATTCTTCAGCGGAATTTGGTTCATCGCTTATGGGGCGATTTTTTTTTTTAAACATTGCTATATAATTGATGTTGAATAATAAAGGCGACACAGAACTCTGCATCCTAGACAATTTGAATGGTAGACGTAAAATTCTCAGGTCAGCTTTTGTTTCAGCTGCAGGAATGGTTGTAGAACTGACCAGCCGTTGCCAGATGTCTAAGTTGCGGTGGCAGACCCAAAAGTGTAGAAATCTTTACCCCATGTCGTAAGGAACAGTGCATTGAAGAGATGGAAAACGAAATTTTTCACAAAATGTACTATTTAAAATACATGTATGTAATAAATGTATGTAAAAAAATTGTACGACTGAACAGTTTATGTGTAAAGCGCCCTTGAGGTATAGTGCTATATAAAGTAAGTACATGGATTTTGTCCTTTTTCCAACATATCGTTACGTAAGTGGCAACATCGGCTATCTAATTTTTTATCACTTATTAGGAGAGGAATAAAACTGTTTCTTGTATGACTAATACTTTGGACTTAATTGATATACATGTTTTTGTTGTTACAGAGGTGAATATATTATAATATAACATGATAAACATATAATGCAATTATATTGTAATTAAATACTCGTAGTTTATTATGTGGGATGGAGTAGACTTCACCCCTGATATATACAACATTGTCCTGATTACTTTGCTAGACTGCAGTCTGTGTGAAAGTAGACAGTTTTTTTCGTGCTGTTGTGGTGTTATTTAATTCGAAAAAGGTAAAGATTCAACAGGAATATAAATAAAAATAGGCAGTGGGAGCGTTGTAGAACTAGTGATTTATTAGCGTAGGCTTTACTATACTACTTCTAATACTTATTTCTTTAATGTAGCAACCCTTTAATGTCTAGTTTTACTGGCAAATCATTAAATATCGAGGCTTTCCAAATGTACACAAAAATAGCAGTGAAGCCATCTAAATATCGCAAAAAATTGAGATAGCCGGTGTTGCCACTTAGTTAACGATATATACATATATGGCAACAGAATAACACGCAGGTAAATAAATATACACCGGCACATGATGAATAAGAAAGATATGCTACCTACCTGGCAGGTAAGTTTTATGGGACACGATAGGACATTTCTTTGTTGTCCACCATCTAAAGAACTAATATCCTTAGTCGCATTTGAAGCTCGAAGTCTGGCGATCTTTTGTTAACAAGTTTTTCTCGGTAGGAACTCTTATACAACATCTTGTTAAATAACGCGTGTAATTTACTGCGTCTGTGTAGGTAATGCGGATACTCGGGCGCATGTGTACAGAAGTCTAGTAGTGTAGGGAATTACCGAGAGCAGAAAAATATGTGGGTTGTGGGAATGAATCGAATGGTAACATTTGTTAAGAGATTTTTTTTTTAAATAGAGATACACGAAATACATATCACATAAATATTCTTATTATTTTCAAACTAAGCTAAACACTTGTTCTATGAAAATAGGACTAGGTTGCTGGTCTCCTGGAACGTGGTGCGAATCCCCGACATTAGGAAAGATATAAAAAAAAAACGAAATGTGTTTAATAATAATAATAATAATAATAATGCGTTTATTTAAGCTACGAAAAGAAAAGCAAAAAGCCAGTTTAGTCACGGCCATTGTTATATCTGTAGTTATTCTGTAGTGGTTGATATTCTTTGGTCAGGGAACAAGATTTCCACCAGAGCGCCGCTTGCACTGCAGCTGGAGCTTCACGCCAGCGACTCGATATCTCAGAAGCGGAATGAATCCGCATATACGGCCTTCGGCAAACATTATAGATGCGCTGCAATAACGCGCCAATCCGAACAGTATTCTGTATGAGTCGTTGTACTGAATTCGGAGACGGTTGTACGTCACTTGCTTGTATTTCGACCAGAGCTCGCAGTTAAACACGCTGGTGAAGAACGATTTAAACAGGATCCTCTTCACCTCCAAAATGCAAACGCCGTGACAGCATATTTTCACGAAAACTCAACTGTCTCCTCTGTCGTTCTATGTCATCATCGTCTTGTCCATCGTCATTGAATATATGGCTAAGGTATTTGACCTTATTTAAAACGCTCAATTTTGTACCATCCAGAAACACGTAGAAGTGGTAAAATGTATTAACATTACGTACATGTTAACACATTCATGCGGTGTACACTACTATTATAAATACAGTAATAGCAACACACTTCACATCACCAGCCATGGCACAGCGATTAAGGCTTCTGATTAGAAATCAGATTCTCTCTGGAGCGTAGATTCGAATCCAATTGATGGGCTTTTCTTTTAACTCTTGGTGTTTTAAAATTATTTACTTTACTTACATAATTTACTTTTAAAAAAAATAGCATTATCATCCATTATTATATAAACGCTACACACCAGTAACGGTGGTGTAGGTTAGGAATATTTATCTAAGACACAAAACGTCTATTTTTGAAATATCCAAAGAGTATTGCGTTCTATCCTCTCTGCGGAGAAACTGCATGATAAGAAGTCAGTCAGTCAGTCAGTTAGTTAGTTAGCAAGCGACACAAGACATATTAAAATGGAACCGTCCTAGGATAAGGGGACGAAAATGATGATGCCGAATCATATTCTTAATATTGTAAAACAAGTTATAGGGAAACACCACCATTGGCCGCGAAGTGTTTTGCTAGAAGTTAATAAGTCAACGACCATACTATTGTTATGTAAACGTGTTTTTAAGTCATTCGTTTGGAATGGTAGCAGATGATTAAACAGGATTACCTGACCAAACACGTTTCCGCGTGTCAACAGCCGACTTCAATAGACATGGAAAAAATAATTAATTCACGACAGATTACATTTTATTTGCTCACTATTTGAATCCATTGGAATTGTGAGTCGGTCAATACGAGTAAAAAAAAAACGCGAACACTTATGGTCAAGTAGTACTCATTTCAGTATTTGTGTTCCCACAAAATTCAACAATTGATAAATTCGTGACATTTTTATTTAATTTAAATGAAATCGTTAAAAAAATAAATAATACGTTACATGCCTCAGACAAATGTATCATACCACCCCCTGCAAATGATATATTTATTTGTTGCCTCGAATACAGATCATTGTATTTTGTTTTGTGAAAAATAAAAAGATATGCATTTTATAAATTTATTTTTTTCATTGAAAAATGTTTCGTGACACACTTTACCCGGTAAATGTTCTGTGTTAAAAGTAACATACGTAGGACCAATTTGACGAGTTTAATGTGGGTCGTGGCTTATTCGGTGAAGGATTCTGTCGGCAATAGAAAATTGTGGTTAAATATGTCGCGCAAGTTGTTGTATTAAATAGTTAAAACTATTTTTTTTTAAATAAACTGGATAAAATGCTTAAATATAAAATATTAATAATATCACAGAAATAGTTCTGAAAAATCGCAATATATATATATATGTACGTAAGATGTATTAATCTCTCCAAATTTAATAAAATAGATTGATTAATTTAATTCTGGCGTCTCCTATCGGGTTTTACTCAAAAGTATTTGAGAGTCTCCGTTATGTGAAGTGTATTGCTTTTAGAGATGTATCATTTTGAAAGTGCAGCATATAGGTTAGAAAATTTGTCGTTGTTTAATTTATTATGTTGACATCAGTAGCGTGCAGTAGGTATAGATTTAGGTTATGTTGTTATGAATTATAATGTATAATATACGTTGTACATGGGATTAAGAACTTTCGTTTAACCGACGTCTTTAGACAAAACGAATCCGTTGTTTATACGACCCTACCATGTATTTATTTGTAATTTTAGAGTACTATTAATAGTGTTTTTAAAGTTTAAGTTTTAGCGTAAAATAATACCTTCTTACCCATATAAAATCAATTAAAAAATGTATGAATGTTTAAGAACACTTTTTATGTCTGAACATGATTCTTTTATTGTTTGAAAATCCTACATATAATAACTAAACGAAATAATTATTTGTATTAAAGGTTAACGAAGGAAATAGTTCAGCTAATTGCTTTTTGTTTTTCCCAAATCACTAAATGCATCTCGAACGCAAAGAACGACCATGAAAACAACACCTTAAAAATAGTAAGATAGTAAAATTCGCGAATTAGTAAAAGAGGAAGTAGACACTTCAATGATTAGCGCGCAGTTGTAAGCCTTTCTAATGTTATTCTGTTTTAAAAAACACCATAAGTAACGAATCCATACAAAACGGATCAACCGAAAGGAATTTTTAAATCAGTAAATAGCCAATTGTATGACTTGAGTAATTCACTAGCTTAAAGATTGGACAGAGTAATGCGAATAGCTCAATGCGGCGAATGTACAAGAGCGCCATGGTTTCAGCGGCGAGTTGTGGTAGTTTTTAAAAGTAAGCAATTAAAGTTTCTACTGGTACACAGATAGCGCTAATTATAAAAAAATGTTTTCATTTATGTTAATCCGACTGTTTAATTTATATTTGTTTCCCAGAAGTTTTAGTAATGCACAGCGTTTTTGCTCGTATGCACTGCACGCCCCTGGTTGACATGGTGTAACGGTCAGCGCAATTCCGCGAATCCCGGTGTCAACAAAATATTTTTTCGATAATTTGATTCTATCCGTATATCTAATTTGATACATTTAATTTGTATTACTAAATATTAATTCGCGGAAACCAAAGAAAATTGAGTTTTGGCGATATTAATGTGAATGTTTGATAAAGGAGAAAAAATAAATAAAAAGGAGAGATGAAATAATAATTCAAGTACTGACTTCGGATGATTTCTGCAACTGAATATTTTATATATAGGCTTCTCCAACCAGTCTTTATATAAAAACAAAAATGTTAGCTTTTAAAATCTCGTAATCTACATACTTGTAAAACACAATCCAAGCAATTGAGAGTTCAACAATATCTTTGTATGGTATATTCAATTAGATTTACAAAAAAATATGGTTCAGCTCACAATGACACAAAAACAATGGAACCATTACAACTTTCCACTAAGTAGGTAATATATATACAATGTTAAATTAATTACTAGAAAATATTAAATTGAAAGTGTGCAATGTTGTAAACACAAGTCGTGAACTTGCAATTCTCGGTATTCGCATTGCTAATGATGCTAATTTGATCTTATACGGTCGAGATGTAATCTTTAGCTGGTGATGATTGCTTTCACGAATGAGGTGTACAGTTACGGAATCCAGAGAAGTTTCAAATGTCTTCTGATGACTCTGCAAAGGAGTACCGTTTTACTCGATAATTATCACTGTTGAGGCCGTCGATTCTTTGCATATTTGAATAATTGTTTCTTACGTATTGACACTTGATTGAATACAATATTTGTGAATAGCTTTGATGAACTAATTTTAATAACCCTGTGCTCTGTTTGCTCTGAGAGAACATTTTGACTAGATTTAAAAAAAATCGTGTATTCATAGCGGCATTTAAAATACTAAACGGAATTGCATCAACTTATATTTTGTTGTGTGGTTACTCTTATCTAGAGAATTCAATCCTGACAGAGTTTAGTATTTATAAATGTACGTGTAATCCCCAATCTTTCGGGATTAATATTTTGAATTAATTTGGGGATATTTAGTAATGATGGAAGCGGTAGTGCGTCTTTGCTATAGCTTCGGGAATAATATTATTATTAATAATATTGTTTCAAATTATAATTATGTTTTTAAAAACGGAAAAATAAATACATTATGAAAATATATAGAATATAAGTTCTAAATTTGTCGTAAGCGTAATCGATTGCTGTAGTGGAATGGTAACACGTTTCCCCGGATTCGAATCCCGGTAGCAACCAAATATTATTTCACGTTTTTTTAAACTTATTTGCAAAACTTTGTGGTTTACAGATTATTCAATTTTGTTTTCATTAAGTGGTTAATTATAAACAAAGTTAAATAATATATATATTTTATTTTGACATTTTTACAATTTTTTATAACATGAATTTATTTAACATTTTTAAAATTACATGGTTTTTCTTTCGCTTACCTCTCTAAAAAGAGACCAGCTCTTGTGCTTGGAGAGGGAGTTACACTACAATAATTGTATATAATACCTTACATATTCTATTCATTGTCCATTTGTGTGCTTCTGAAGTGTTCTGTAATATTGTTTATTTTCCAATTGTGTATTTTTGAAGTGTTCATTTAGTTTCTTTCTAAACTCTTTTGTATCTTTTATTTCTTTAATTTGTGTAGGGAGACTATTGAATTTTTTTATCCCTAAAAATATAAAATTTTGCTAATAGCGTTTGGTGTTACATTTAGGATAATAAATTGTATTATTAAGTGTTTTTTTGTTTCTTTCTAATTGATTAATTTAATTTGTATTTAAGTTATTTCACATTCAAATTGTTATTTGTCAATCTTGTACTACTGTTTACGTTAGTTTCGTCAAAGATTCCTTACTTACTGAAATAAATATAATAAATATCTTATATAAATTGTATTTGTTATTTTTACATTTTTTTAAATGTGACATTAATAAGTACGAACATTTTCTAATCCCGGGATCATAAAAATCTAATTCAGAAATCCTGTGATTACAATTTGAATCGAAATTGCATTCATTACTTTCATTCAAATGTTAATAGCAGTCAAATAAATATATAGGCAGATCAAAACATAACCAGGAAAACAAAAATTAGACTGGTCGGAATCTGTATCATCCAGATTTTTCTGTATGGTGCAGGATCATGGACTTTCAGGAAACGAGAGCACAAAGAAGTTGAAAAAATGTGCAGAAAATAGTTACCGAACCCTAACTAGCACTGCTGCATCATCTATCTTTTTCAAAGTTCCATCACTACAAACTCGAAATCATTTTTCTACACAAAATAGCCAACTCTAAAGTAGACTGTCCAGATTTACTCAGACACATATCCATTCGGGTGCCAGCTAGGTTAACCAGAACTAATGTTACAGTTAATCTTCCACATTGCAACACCAATGCCAAACAAAACTCATTTTTCTACCGAGCACCCTTTATTTCAATTCACACCCAAACGAACTAGACATTTTCAACACTACAGTTACCTCAATCAAATCTAAATTAAATACATAAATTTTAAGGCCTTTATTATTTTTATCCCTTTTTTAATCAGATCTTATTCCCTGTCCCATTTTCTTTCCCCTCGAATATTTCCTTACTTTCTTTTTATAACTTTTTCCTCTATGTTAAAATTTTTTTTTCTCACATTTTTCTGCTTAGTCCTTCTTAAAATTCAAATTGTAATTGGTTTAATTATTGATTTCCGTATTTAGTAATTAACTGTATGTTTTCTGAATAAAATAAAAACCAATATGTGTATAAAGAATAAAAGTCGTCCACCGGTATCTGTTTACACATATATGGTCAGGTATAATCCTACTTCTAGTATAGATTTTATCTGAATTTAAGTAATTGTATTATTGATTATTTTCAGCTACAAAGATAAAATACATTATTGTTATAAGATGTTTATAATATTTTTTAATATTGATATCTGTTATATTATTGTCACACTCGATTGCAAACAATCGTTTGGTCGCTTGCATTTCTATCACGTTTCGATTGATCAGCTGTCACATGTTTTCTTTTCCGTATACATTATATTAATGAAACACGCATGTGAATGTATCAACTCTGAAAGGCATTTGTTTCCCGACACTATTCAGTTTTATAATATCGGCACGCAATCTTATGTTGTGACACTAAAATGGTTCAACTTCTGTAACAATGCCTTTAAAAATCAGAGCCTGACCACTATTGTTCTATTTATAGAGAACAGAACATGTTTCAGAAAACAATAATCGTCGCTCATAAATTGTTCCTTGGGTTGAATCATTGTTTATACCAAATAACCGATTTGGACCACTTCTTCATTGGGGTAATTACGTATAAGGTTTACGGAAATGAGCTAAAAGATGAAGCTAACATGGATGTTTGATGTAAATACGATTTGTTGTAATGAACGTTTGCTCGAATTCGTGATGATGCTAATGTTAACGATGTAGACAGAACAAGACAGCTTTGTTTCAGTTTCGTGCATTTCATCTGCTGATACTGTCTCGTACTTTTATTAAAACGGTTTCTCGGGGAGTAACAGTCGGAGTAATCCTACCTTCTGAGGCTGACTGGCTGAAAGGGGTAGGCGTGAGGCTGCACCGGCAGCGGCAGGGCGGGGTGCGCGTGGGGCAGGGTGCTGTAGGGCGGCGGGGCCAGCGGTGGCGCCGGAGGCTCTTCCGTCTGGGCCCCGCAGGAGGTCCAGCTCCTGCAGGGCGCATCCTGCAGCACCTGCACCCGGGTCCGCTCCACCGCCCGAGGGCTGTGCTGAATGGCAGTCTGGCTGACGCTGCAAGAACTAGTAACGAGTCTACACCCGATCACTTCACCATTGACACTCACAGTATTATCACTGACACTGACGCGTTCATCACTGAGAGCACTGATCGGCACGACACTGTCGGCAATCTGGACGGGGTCGCTTCCGACCCGCTCGGGTTCACTATCGGGCGCGTGTCGTTGCGCGGGCTGGACGGCCCGGCAGTGCGCAGGCGCGGGGACCGTTAGGCGCATGGCGAGCGCGCACGTCTCCCCATACCGAGCGGCGAGGAGCGAGTGCGCGCTCGCGCCCGGCGCGCCCGCCGCGCCCGCCGCGCTCGCTCCCCCCGCCGGCTCGCCGCGACCGGCCCCCTCCCGGCAGTCGTACGGCTGCCACAGCAGGCAGGACAGAGCCTCCTCGGCGTTGCGGTGCCGCACGGCGCCCCCCCTGCGCCCCGCCAGAGACAGGGGGCGCCCCGCCGGATGTCCAGAAACCTCTTCCGCACCGGAAGCGTACTCCAAACAACTCTTCGATTTCGGTATAGATCTAGAGTAGGAATACAGCGACGAGAAATTCTCCAAAGGACCGCCCGCAAGAGTGGCGCGCGGTTCTCGCGCGCTTGAAACATTTCTGGATGCATCTCCGACTGACGACACTCGCGTATTGCTAGAAACCTCCGGGCTATCTTCTTCAATCTTTTTAATATTAATAGTGTGTTCGTTAATTTTCGACGGGGACATTTCCATTTTACATCTATAACCGGGGAAGGAATACTGGGAAGGATCATTTTGAGTATTCTTCTGATTGAATTGAATAGAATTATTTTTCGAATAACTACTGGTATTTCTACGTAAATGATGACTTCTGTACATTGCATGGGGGTAGCACACTTTCGGCTCTTCGAGTGGCAAAATGTCGCAACTCGAATTGCTCGAACAATCCTGATCCATACCGGCGTTGTATAAATTGTTTTCACACGCAGCGCGCTTCCTCTCGGCGGAGATGCAGTCGAACAATGAGCTCTCGACGCCGATATTGCGCAACTCGATGTCGTTTTCGGCTCCGTGAGCTTCCTGGTTTTTCTTTGATGCTTTGTAATCGAGAGAAACGCATTTGTAATCTGACACACTTCTGTGCCTGTTCCGTTTGGATCGGCAAGTAACTTTATTATTTCTGTGCGGGGAGATCCTGTACTCGTTGAATCGGCTGCTGCTCGCGGTTTCCGCGTCACTCGATGACCTGGCGTAAGGACTGGCGCTCGCGGTCGGGGTCGAACTGCTTTCTCCGAAAGTCTCCAGATAAATATCGCATTCGATGTTTTTGAACGAATCGTACGAAGTTCTGCTGCTCTCGTTTGTTGAAACGGCATTTTCAAACGGCGATGTGTTTCTGTCCTCTTCAGGTAGTGACGTTTCGATCGTCGCTGTCGAATTAACCTCTTCAAATGTTTTGGTATTTTCCTCATTTGAGATAAGTCTATCGCTGCAGTCCGAATCGGAGATGGAACTGTTACAACTGTTTTTGAATTCTTCCGAGATATTACTAAAAGACTTTTGATAATTTCTATCGTTTGAGCTTCTCGAGATGGGCTGACCCGAATCTGTCCGCGCGGCGCGCTGTTCAGTGTTAAAGGTGCACTCTTCTCTAGCCGGTTGTAAGTTTTGGCGATGAACAAACACTTCAACACTCTTAGGGTTTTTTTTAACCTTCGACGTAGTCTGCAATGCACTATCTCGTTTGATGATTCCAACATCTGTAGTCGTTGACAACATTTGAACGTATGTCGAATGGGGTTTAATTGCATGTTCGTTCTCTTCTTCTCGTTTTTCAACAATTGTAGCGCAGACTTCCTGTCCGCGTTCTGAATACACCGACACTCTTTCTGGATGTAGTACATTATTATTATTAAAGATTCTCGCGATATCGGGAAATGGTGTTTTTTTAGAAGATTTACATTTTCCGCCTGAAAGCTCTGTTGGCTCTCTGTTGGAATTATTATTCGAAGAATCAGCCAAAGAACGTGAATCTGAAGGTTTACTAGGACCATCAGACAGAATGTTAACAGTTTTCTTACAAACTGGTGCACACGACGGCAGTGACAATTTACCAGCGTCCTCATATTCCCGGTCGCCCTCGCTGAAGCTACCGGGAGCGCATGATAGAAGAGCGGGTCTGCCTTCCAGCGACAGTTTCCTGGGCCGAGGGGGCGTTCCGCCCTCGCGGGGGGCAAGGGGGGCGCAAGCCGCGGGGCCATCAGCCCGCATTGGCTGACAGAGCTACATGCCCCTCGCCGTCACAGCATCCGCCGAGGCATCTGTAAAAGGAAAAAATATTATATTAATCATCGTCTGACGATAGAGTAGACCCGTCTCTAATATTTTTATTGACGTAGTAAGAAATTTGTGTTGTTCTTAAAATTAATTTCTCACTTGACTCTTTAAGCAGGGCTGGTATGACTGTTCAAATAAGTCCGAATGACGATATATAAAATAACATTTGAGCTAACCAAAAATATTACGTCAGCAGAATACTAATGTTTAAATAAGGTGAGCGTTGAAAAATTATTTATAGACGAGTGTCCGCCATAAAAGTCGGCGCCAGCTAGGGATGGGCAGACTTATTATATATAATATATATTTCGAAGCGACAACCAGCAATTACAATTAGTACTTACCTAATTTTTTTTTAAAAGGGAAACAATATGTAGCTCAAGTCTACAAATATATATTATTAAGTGGAATATCTTTTTGATCATCACATGTTCTAGGGCTTCCCGTAATAATATAATGAGTTTTATCTATTTTTAAATGTGCGCATTATAAATAGATAGCGTGGCCAACCAGTTCCATGTAGTTCAACTATTTAATTTTTTCACGTGTAGGTATTTATTATTATTAACTTTTAGATTAATGTTACAATAAAAAATATACTTCAACCAAGTTTATAGTTTTAAATACTAAATTAATGTATTAATTTAGTATTTAAAATATCACAGACCGTCTGTTCTGAATAATTACAACTTCACAATAAAAATGTGTTTTCCTTAATAAGTTTATAGTTCTAACCAGGAGATATTAATAAAATCAATAAAGACTAATTAAACATTATGAAAATTAATGAGATCACAGTGACCACCCTAAAATATAAAGTGAAAGAATAATTTTTTTTCCTTTGTTGTAATTAATTTAAAAAAAAATGTTGGTCAAAACTCTTCAATAGCAGCTCAGAAAAATATTTTAAAAGTTATCCTTAAAACCCCAATCACAACGAGTACTGACGAGATTTTTAATAAATTCGATGTTTTTGATATAAGACAAATATATCCCAATACTATTCTTACACAAACACAAACATACACAAACATACACATCATTTTTAAACAACTCAAAATATAATTACCACACGGATAAATACACATAAACTACAAGCTCCAAGTGTACATACAACATGTGGCCGTGGAACTACAAATATTTTGGACCTAAATTATTTAGTGGGATGCTGAAAGATTTAACTCAATTGAATTATCCCAATAACATGAAACTGAAAATAAAAACTTGGATTCGTAATATGGGTAGAGCTGGTTGAAAGTTCACTTTGTAATTGTTTTTTTTAATATACACCTTATCATTATATTATAAGGTTTATGAACAGGAAATAAGTTCACTTTGTAATTGCTTTTTTTTAAATATACACCTTATCATTATATTATAAGGTTTATGAACAGGAAATAAATGTTCGGTCTACCACTTGTAATACTAATTTATTTGTACAATTGCTTGTAAACTATAGCCGTCTCAACACAGAATTTCTGTAGCGAGACGGTCACAATATAAACACATTTTTACATTTGTATTACATAGTTAACAATAAATAAAAAATAAATTACTATGTCAAGGGCAATACTTGCAGTTTGGAAAATCGACCCCTCAGAATAATAAGGTTCTATCTGACAATGACACTGGTTTGAGATAACGAGCTCAAAAGTATTCATTGAATTTCAACATATATTTTGTTTTGAGTATGCGAATATGATCAGTTTTAAGGTCTTGACTTATTTTCATGCTGATAAACTGGCCAAGAAGGCTACTCTTTCCGGAGTTGTTCCCCATCAATTCCATATCCCGATGTATGACAGACTTAATATGGTAAAAAAACGTACGAATTCTATCTGGTCTGCACAATGGATGGATCCAAACAATCACAAGGGTAATCGGCTTAAAATAATCCAAGGGTCTGTTCTCCAAGAGGAAGGTCTCTAAAAGAACAATATCGAATATCTCTAGAATGAGAATTGGGCATTGCCAGGTAGCCTCACATTTGTTTAGACTGAATATAATAGACTCCCCAATATGTGAGTATGGTGCCGAGGAAGAGACCCAAGACCATGTCTTTTTTGCCTGTCCATTGCGGATCACAGGTTTTTTTTACAATAATCTTGTCAATGGTAATTTTCAACTCCAGGTTAACTTCTGTCATCTTCTCTCCCTTAATTCGCCACATTTAAGCTATATAATAGCAAGTTTCTTGAACGACAATAGTATTAAATTGTAGCGTAATAATAATATAATAATTTTATATACATAATATTCTATAATATTGTACTGCTTTTTATAAAATAAAGTTTGAACTTGTTTAATGGCACAAATCACTCTTGAAGGGTGGATTGCCTGTTTAAAAGAAGAAGAAGACTTATTTTCAGTATTATCAATGACCACTGTGAAATGAGGGAAATTAAAAATTAATAAAAAGATTGTAAATTAACAATAATTAGCCCAAAATATTAGTTGAGACGTTGTTATTATAACGGGTCGAAATATTAAAAATAATAATGTATATGTATGTAATAAAGTTGAAATAAAAAAAAATAAAAAGCTAGTTGAATACGTAATTTCATCATATAATTAATGATTAGTAATAATATTACTTTTGCATTAACAAATTTTACTTTATTTACACTACTTATTTGTTTTATCGACAACACAAATTGTGCGCTCAATGAATTCCATACATTTTGACAAACCAAACATCAATAAAATCAGACTTATCTCGTTGTGGCTCACGGTCCATTTGAATTAATGCCGGGACACGTATGATGATAATATAATCCATTATGAATTTGAATTGAATCGGTCCATTCGAGAGGAGAGCGAGTAATTTTCTAATCTGTAGAGGACTGAGGGCTGGAGGGGTGGCCGGCCAGGGGCTTCCACCCTCATGCACAAACCAGTAAATTTATTGGACATTTATGCAGAAATGTTGCGGTGTTGTGCTCATATCGCGCGCGAGCCCTCCCGTTAGTTATAATGAATTTTTTATCCCCCTTCGTGGCGGGTTCTGACGAAATGGCTGTTTTTAATATATTAAATGGCGAGTGTCACTTTTGGGTTGCGAGTATCAGATAACAGCAGTGGTAAGTTAATAATTAGATTAAATAAAATACAATCACTTTGTATGAAACCACGAATTTTATTACACGCCAACCGGTTTCGCTTAGCTCAAGCTTCGTCAGGATGTATTTAAAACTAACAATAAATACAAAAAGAGTGTACATATACATAAAAACCCTCTTTGGGTAAATAATTATTAAATCTTTTACATTGTTTTAATCTCAACGCGCACAGGGGTCCATCTATTGTAGTTCTTGAAAAGATTAGGAGTCGCGATATTACACAAAGAGTTGTGGCATTACTTAATATTGCTTAAATATGAATATTTATTTCACAATTTGTATAATTTTACATTAAATTAAATATTTAAAAAGATGAACCGGTTTTTGAACTTATTTCAATTAATATCTACCACTCTGACACAGTATTGTTTTCATTATTGAAGAAGCATTTAGAATGAGCAGTGTTTAAAAAAATGATACCATAACACAAGTAATTCTATATATGATCCATATTACGACATCTATTACATCCAGGGACGTGCACTGCATACAAGCTGTGCATTACTAAAAATTCTAGGAAACAAATATAAATTAAATAATTCATATGTTATAATAACGCTAGCGTCCACCGTTTCTTAATAGAATCATTAGTTGCGTAGTTCTGGATGCTACCGCGCGACGCCACTAGAGTGCTGTAGTCGTCTACTGGGTTATTATTCATTTATTGCTACTACAAATGTTAGCCACTGTTTTAATCTATCGTTCTTTCAAGCCATACAATTGCTACCTACTGATTTGAAAATTTCACTCGGCAGTCAGACTCCTTACTAATGCTTTTTTCTAAAAAATGGCATTTAAAAGGTTTCGAACTTGGCTTAGAGCTAATCAAAGTATCTAATTTACTGATTCGCAATTTTGAATACCTTACAAAACATGTTGTTTTCATGATTGTTCTTTGCGTTCGAGGATAATGCATTTTTATTATAAACTTATGTACAATGTAACGTATAGTATATAATATAATATAATATCACACTAACAGCATAACCTAAGTCTATACCTACTGCACGCCACTGATTACAGCAAACTGCGATTGGTAAATTTCGCACCAGCCAACCATCTTCACATACTGTATGCATCCTATATGAAACTTTTGGGTAATTATTATTAAGAGAGGTTATGAATCATGGATTAATGTTTGTATGGGTGAGAATGTTTGCGAATCAGCATGATATGGCAGATTGTGTGAATTTCACCCATCACTCACGAGTCCGATTGATCATGAAGCTCGCGATACTGTCTTCCACGTGGCTGCTGGACGTATAATTATTGTTGCCTGGCGTCGGTACCGGGTGTGTTTATTTATTTATTCTAAATATTTCTATCCATTTTACTACAACTTATCTTGCTCATATTTGCCTAGTTTCATTTTGAATCTATCTAGTTCCTCCTCCTTAATTGCATTTCATTAAATATCTTTTTTATGGCTGTTGGGAGTCTTGTTTCACGCACGGGAAATACAAGATGCGTTCAGGGGTCACCTGCGGTGATGCTGACAGTGGAGGCGATAGACCTCCACGAGACTTACAGATATATCCAGCCCTTTGCCACTTGAACGTGTATATTTTTTTGAAAATATCTGTTACTTTGGTTCTCTGATGAATTTGTACCTTTGGTATTAGATTTCTCAGATAAATTTCAATCATAGCCTTATCCATTGCTCTTTGGGCAACTGTTAATCTGTATGTCATTGGCGGTGAGGGTCTACGTTTCGACTCCGTAGGTTTTACATTTTGGAGATTGCACTATTGGGCGTTGAGTTAATTCATTGTATAATATTGTATTCATATTAATAACATTTGATTCATAGAAGCATAATAAATAATTTGTATGAAGATATATATATGAAGAATTGATGTTGGAGTATAACAGACGTCTCACTCAGCACCATTTGAATACTTTAACTACATTTTGCCCACCGTGTTGCGATATAGTCTCCAAGTAAAGGCGTGAGCGTGCACTCGAGGCGCAGAGTCGAGTCGGTAACCCGGTAGTCGCAAAAGGTAACGGGTTTCAGCCCCACCTCACCTCATCTCCCTTCGCCGACCCAACAATCACGTCTTTTAAGCCAGCTAAAAATCTTACGATCTAAACGATTTCGACAAAAAGTTTAAATGTTTTCTGTAAAATATTTATTTACCTTCGTTAGTGATGTGACCTTTTGACTATCGACTGTATCTTCACTGAAAATTCAGTACACTTGTTATGATTATGTTAAAAGTTTACATGAAAAGAGCATTATCATTAGCGCTATAATTCTTACGCAAAAAATAATAAACATTTTCTTGAGGTGCCTAACTACTGTGGCTTTTACGTTTCTCACGAAGATTGCTTCTTTTCTTACTGTACCTGCAGTCGTCTTATCAAATTTTAACAGTGTTGTGGAGACATATTGTGAATCGATAGATCGCTTTAAATAAATAAATATTTACCTGCTACGTAGAACTAATATTTATAATGTACCTATATTGTCTAGTTTAAGTCTAGAATGTTTCTTTTTCCATACGTTATATCTTCCAAACGGCGAACATACTCTATATAATGCTATTATTGATGTTCCTGGGTGATGTGCGGTATTGGGTCGATATAGTATTTTTTATCGATAAAAATAGTATCTATTATCAATGCCTCTATACAATTTATTACACGTCAATATTAGGTGTTAACAGATCGACGGTTCGGAGACGAGACACCTCTTTTACGCGCGTCACCTTGCCAACCTTGCGCACGTCGTGCATTCATTCCACAGATACGTCACAGCATAGATTTAAAGAAATGACTAACAATTAAACAAAACTTTATATGAAATGGTTGTATATTTTTATAATATTTTTAAGATGAGACTATTCCTGGCTCCAAATAAATAAATGTAAATCTTCGGTAAGGTATATGTATATATAGTTTTTTTTTACAAGAAAAAAGTCCAGGAATTAATTTATTTCAAAATATAAAAACGCCTTTTCTCAAAATTTTGTGTCATCTATTTATAAATTAAAACTCTTTTTTTTCAGCACCCGACTCCCTTTCTCTTTCATAATATCGCTCAAATGTGAATGGTTGATTAAAATGAAAAATACATTGCTGTAAATTAATTTATATTTGCGGATTATAAAGCAATATTTCTCAATATTTTTATTACATTATACTTACTTCACTGCTTTTATCCTAAGTCTGATCTTGTTATAAAAAAAAACAATAACGTAAATAATAATAATAATAGTAATAATATATAAAATAAATATAATTAAAATAGAATTAAATGCGAAAAGTGATTATAATAAAATCTCATAAAAATTTAGTACTGTAAATAATAAATTTTTCAATTGACTTAAAAAATGTTGATACAAGGGAGACCACTGTAATGGAGCCCCTACTTCTATATATAAAAAAATCTCAATTAAGGTGTCTTGGACACGTTTTGAGAATATAGAGGAACGACTACTAAGATGTATCTTCTTGGTAACTTCGGAGGGATTCCCAATGACATGATGAATTAAAAAATACCAATCTGATTCATTTAAAATCGATCGATTTGATACTATGGTATCTTCATCAGAATGGACAAACTAACGTCAGTGTAGTTAACATTAAATTATGTATAACCTCAAAAATAACGCTATAAATACCAAAAAAATATTTAAATAAAAACATTTAATTTAAATTGACAAATTAATTGATATTGGATAATCTTTTTATATATTCATTTCCTTATTATTACATTATGTCTATTTTATTATTTTATTTATATTAGTTTTATATTTATATCGATGGTCAAAAACATCGATTCAAGGTGACTACATCTCTAAATCCTATTAGCACGGTACACTTCACAACTCAGAATTGAAGAGTTTAGTTAGGAACCATTATTATTGGAGTGTTCCTGCCATCAGTCTCCAGTAAGCAAACACTCGTGCAAAAGGGTTTAAGTATTGTCCCAAGTTAACAAATTCAAGTCGTCAAAATAATGTCTCTTTATCCCCAGAAACTTCATATTCAATGTCTTATTTTTAAGTTTTTTTGGCTCATTCAGTTTCAAAGAAATGTAATATTATTTATCAATATTAAAATTTATATATTTAAAAAAAAAATTATACAATAATTTAGAGAGTTTTATTACATCTTAATTTATTAAAATTTCGATATAAATACTACCAACTTATTGCAGAGGGCTTCGTGACAAACAACAGAAAAGTTCAGTGCATAATTTAGATCATGAAAAGTTTATCTGTACTTAGACTAAGAATTTTTCAATCTTCGCTAATAACGATTTTTGTTGACACTATAAATTTCATAATTGACGATCGGGTAGATAGATATCTCAGCCCACAAGCTTTGTTTCAAAATGGCTGCTGATCAAAAACTTTAAAAATTCGTAACTCCGTTAATACTAAACCAATGCTATTTAATTCTTGCGGTCAAGCCCAGAAGGGATTTTAAAAGTCTTTAATAGTGATTTATCCTACGTAATATATAATATTTTCTCGCTGATTTACCGTTATACGTGTCTTCGTTTATAGCCATCGATGTAAAAAGTGCACATTAATGGCGATTATTATTGACACGTAATTAGTAAGATTAAAGTATTTTGAGCACAAAAAAATAACCGTCCAAGTATTATTATTATAGTATTGCCAACAAGGTGGTTAAATATCTCTTTCTTAATAACTATCTCGTGTAGAATGCAGGTCCGCCAGACACAGTAATATTCGTAAATATGATTTTTGAAAAGTATCATCCATGATAATATTAGGCCTTCCCATCTATATCTATGACTTTCTGGATGTGACGCCTTCGGTAATGTCATTATCGGTAGTGTCATTACGGCTGTACAGTGCTTGTTTAAACGGTAAGCTCTGTGAGACGCGAACACGGCAAAAACGAATGAGTTTTTAATATCTATATTTTCTATTAAATAAAATACGTCAACCGGTTTCGCTTATCTCAAGGTTCATCAGGACGTATTTAAAACTGATCATAAATGTAAAAAGAGTGCACTTATATATACATACATATATATATATATATATATATATATTTATTATACGTATATATATATATATATATATATATATATATATATATATATACAGCGTTGTCCTGGCTACTTTGCTATACTAAAGCCTGTGTTAAAGTAGCCAATTTTTTTTTCTTTCTGTTGTGGTGTTATTTAAATCATTGACAGGAATAAAAAGAGAAATAAAAAAGAATATGAATAAAAAAATAAAAAATATGTAGTGCGAGTGTTGTAGGAATAGTGAATTATTAGTGTACGTATTGTATAAATTATGTTAGAATGTTGGATAGTCATGCTTCTGATTCATCTTTACCTGATTGGATCATATATTGAGTGCATATTTGTGTAATCTTATTGGAATTGTTGGTACTGAATGTGTTATATATTTCTTCATTCTTTACTCTGTCATAAATGAATTTGCCATTTATACCCCTAAATGATATCATTTCCACTGCATTCAGTATACTTTTGTTCATCATCTGTCAGCTCCAGGTCTCACTTCCATATATCAGCGTTGGTACCAGGTCTCCAATGTGAACCACTAGTTCCCATTATCTATCATTCTATCACATTATCATTCAATCCCATATTTCGAAATTTCCCTCATTTCTTCTCGGCTTCCAGTCGTTCTCTTTTTCGCCTCCTCATAGTCTTTAATTGCCTTCCTTATCTTCCTCCATTTTGACTTCCAGTGCCTCTTTTTCAAAAAAAAATTCACTAAAAGTAGCCACAATGACATTCAAAAAACCATTTACTACTGTTAGCCATGTTGCATTGTCGCAATGCTGCAACTACATGCCTTGTAGAGTGAAAATCAGTGGCGTAACTATACCAAAGCAGCCAATTGCCAATGCAGCCAAGCCAAGAGTAGCTTGTTGGTGTAGTGGTCAAGACGTTGTGATCTAGTGGTCGGGGGTTCGCGTCTCGTTCCAGGACACCAGCAAATTAGTCCTGTTTTCATAGCACAAGCGTGTAGCTTAGTTTGAAAATAGTAAGAATATTGATGTGACGTGAAAAAAAAATGCGGTGCATTGGGGCTCACGTTAGACACGGGCCCAAAAGGTTGGCATCCTAAACCAGACATGCGCTGATAAATGAAGGAATATTTTATATTCACTTCCGAGTGCATAAAAATACATAAAAACTGACTTTTCTTTTTATTTTATAATATTTATATAAAACTTACATACAGAATTTAAATTTTTGAAAGGACTAACAAAAAAAATGTTAACAGAGAGAAAATGTAAATTGGAGGTATTAAAAAAAACAAATGATTTATTTTGAATTAAAAAAAATCAAACAACGTTTTTTGCTGCATATTTTATTGTCGTTTTGAAATAGTTATTTTAATATTATTAATTAAATTAAAGGTTTCTGGTAATACATTACTAATACTAGTAAAATATGCCTCATGGCATCGTTCTTTGTAGGAACTGAGTTTATGGGATGAGGAGACACTTCTTCTTCGCAGGAATGTTCTTTTTTTGTCAAGTTTTCGTTTATGCGACTGTTTACTATTTCATCAATTTCCACTACGTCCGATGTTATTACAATGAAGTCAACGTCTAAGTAAATCTGCGTGGGTTATTCATAAATTATTGTATATACGACAAGCAAACGGCCAACACACTCTTGGCTCTATGGCGAACAGCTAACTGGCCAAATGAATTTCAATAAATTTTAGACGTAAATTGCGGAAAAGATAAACGTAAAATATGATTCTTAAAGTACTAAAATCACACGGGGCTGCAGAAATAATACGCAAATTGAGGGAAAACATGAATTCCGGGAATGTAAAATCGGGGTTCCACTGTACTTACTTTAATACTCTTCCATCTTATATAAATTACACATACATACAAATCAACATGAGCGCGACCATCGTATAAGAGGAAGGGATTGACTAAGACTGCCATTCAGGAAGAAGGCCAAATTTCAGAAATCGATGATGTATAGTGCGATGAAATTTTTTAATGAAATGCCAGAAAACATAAGAAAGTAAGAGAAATTAAATAGATTTATAATGAAACTGAATAAATATATAAAAGATAAGTTTTAGTAAATCAAAATACTTTAATCTTGCATATATAAGGAGTGCTTATGTATGCACTATGTTAAGAATTAAATAAATAAATACAGGAGGCCAACTTTTTCTATTTTCCATCGCTGCCCAATACTTGTAGTTACGTCACTGTTGAAAATGCCAACTTGGTGACAAATGAGTAGGACTTATATGAAAACTTTTCATCATATAAAGGTCCTGAAGCGGAGGGTCGCCAATCACTGTCGCTTCTTCATAGCTTCAAATTTATATTTTCGGTATTTTTCTGTATCGGCTTTCATACGTTCATTCTGTTTCCGTCTCAGTCTTTTCAACACTTCTTTCGACATTTTTATTCATTTCACGATGTTATATCTTATCAGCACTTATATGCAGTCTAACCCAAGTCATATAAAAAATAATAAAGCTTTCTAAACGAGGTTACACGCCTAGCAGAAATAAAGCTTCTAAGGGTACACATAAATGCGATATATCTTAATATATTAATACTAACCTACTATCTATACCTACCATACTATCGCCGTAATCCTTGCGAGCGACTATTTTGGCCGCTACACGTCCATTGGTGACCACTGCGCGATCAGGGTCTCAATGGAATCAATATTTCAATGATAAACAAACCAAAACTTTCCCCAAAACACGTAAATAAAATGTCGATGTAATTAACATTATTCCATCTTTGTAAGTTAGCTGTCAAAACGAACAAAAATGACACCTATATGACATATAAGAATCATGGATAGATAGTTTCTATGGTAACTAAGATTTCTCCTTTATCATTGACAGAAGAAAATATGACACATGATGTCAATGTACGATTTCACTAAAATATATTATTTTTTTCTTACTCGTAATAATGACAATGTATACTTTACTTCAAATTGAAATTATATTTACTTACATTTATTAAATATATAAAAGATAAAATATTTATATTTTCGTAGAAAGCAATCACTTTGTGGTTTGACATATTATATTAAATTAAATAATCACTTTGTATGAAACCACGAAATTTATTATACGTATATGTATATATATATATATATATATATATATTTATTTTCTAAATACATTTTTTTTTAAATATATGTATATATTATGTCGTATAAGTAATCATATTTTCACATATTTCCACTAATTTTATTGAATTTTAAGAATTATCAATAGGAATTAGATGCTCTAGCACCAGGAATAATTACGACAATATGTCTCTTACGAAAATAAAACTTGTGTATTTTTCAGTGATTAGAACGATTATAGTTCTGCGCCCCTATCCGGGCTATTGCTTCTCTCGCTCCTGATTGCGTCATCCAAAATATCAAAACACGTGCTTTATTAATATTATTTTATTACGTCGGGTTCACCACTTTGGGGTAATGAGTGTTTGAGATTCGTAATTATGGATTGATGTTTTTGTGTGTGGGTGTGTTTGCTTCAATCAGAAGGACTTTGCAAGTTATGTTTGGAATGATAAGATGTGATTAATGTGAGGATAATGATGCCCCAATATTCATCCACCACGTGTCCGTTTGATAGTTACAGGATATGTTGTGCATGTCGCCAGAGCACTTGATTTATTGTTAGACATGATTTACAAATATGAAGAAGTTAATCTCCACAAGGTAGTTTCTGCGCGAATAGTTTTCGTAGGATTACTGGACCTGGATGAAAAGCTAGCGGCAGAAAGAGTGGCGTTTGAGAGACGGCCTCCCAAACAGTCGCTAGCCGCATTAGTATGGCTACATGACGTCGGTACTGGGTGTCTTTATGGCTAGTTATGTTTTTACAATTTGTAACATTATTATTTCAGAGAGCTGTAAAGAATCATTTTACTACAATAATAACATGATCCTTTCATAAATGTTTCAGGGAGGGTGTATATATATATATATATATATATATATATATATACATATACGTATAATAAATTTCGTGGTTTCATACAAAGTGATTATTTAATTTAATATAATATGTCAAACCACAAAGTGATTGCTTTCTACGAAAATATAAATATTTTATCTTTTATATATTTAATAAATGTAAGTAAATATAATTTCAATTTGAAGTAAAGTATACATTGTCATTATTACGAGTAAGAAAAAAATAATATATTTTAGTGAAATCGTACATTGACATCATGTGTCATATTTTCTTCTGTCAATGATAAAGGAGAAATCTTAGTTACCATAGAAACTATCTATCCATGATTCTTATATGTCATATAGGTGTCATTTTTGTTCGTTTTGACAGCTAACTTACAAAGATGGAATAATGTTAATTACATCGACATTTTATTTACGTGTTTTGGGGAAAGTTTTGGTTTGTTTATCATTGAAATATTGATTCCATTGAGACCCTGATCGCGCAGTGGTCACCAATGGACGTGTAGCGGCCAAAATAGTCGCTCGCAAGGATTACGGCGATAGTATGGTAGGTATAGATAGTAGGTTAGTATTAATATATTAAGATATATCGCATTTATGTGTACCCTTAGAAGCTTTATTTCTGCTAGGCGTGTAACCTCGTTTAGAAAGCTTTATTATTTTTTATATGACTTGGGTTAGACTGCATATAAGTGCTGATAAGATATAACATCGTGAAATGAATAAAAATGTCGAAAGAAGTGTTGAAAAGACTGAGACGGAAACAGAATGAACGTATGAAAGCCGATACAGAAAAATACCGAAAATATAAATTTGAAGCTATGAAGAAGCGACAGTGATTGGCGACCCTCCGCTTCAGGACCTTTATATGATGAAAAGTTTTCATATAAGTCCTACTCATTTGTCACCAAGTTGGCATTTTCAACAGTGACGTAACTACAAGTATTGGGCAGCGATGGAAAATAGAAAAAGTTGGCCTCCTGTATTTATTTATTTAATTCTTAACATAGTGCATACATAAGCACTCCTTATATATGCAAGATTAAAGTATTTTGATTTACTAAAACTTATCTTTTATATATTTATTCAGTTTCATTATAAATCTATTTAATTTCTCTTACTTTCTTATGTTTTCTGGCATTTCATTAAAAAATTTCATCGCACTATACATCATCGATTTCTGAAATTTGGCCTTCTTCCTGAATGGCAGTCTTAGTCAATCCCTTCCTCTTATACGATGGTCGCGCTCATGTTGATTTGTATGTATGTGTAATTTATATAAGATGGAAGAGTATTAAAGTAAGTACAGTGGAACCCCGATTTTACATTCCCGGAATTCATGTTTTCCCTCAATTTGCGTATTATTTCTGCAGCCCCGTGTGATTTTAGTACTTTAAGAATCATATTTTACGTTTATCTTTTCCGCAATTTACGTCTAAAATTTATTGAAATTCGTTTGGCCAGTTAGCTGTTCGCCATAGAGCCAAGAGTGTGTTGGCCGTTTGCTTGTCGTATATACAATAATTTATGAATAACCCACGCAGATTTACTTAGACGTTGACTTCATTGTAATAACATCGGACGTAGTGGAAATTGATGAAATAGTAAACAGTCGCATAAACGAAAACTTGACAAAAAAAGAACATTCCTGCGAAGAAGAAGTGTCTCCTCATCCCATAAACTCAGTTCCTACAAAGAACGATGCCATGAGGCATATTTTACTAGTATTAGTAATGTATTACCAGAAACCTTTAATTTAATTAATAATATTAAAATAACTATTTCAAAACGACAATAAAATATGCAGCAAAAAACGTTGTTTGATTTTTTTTAATTCAAAATAAATCATTTGTTTTTTTTAATACCTCCAATTTACATTTTCTCTCTGTTAACATTTTTTTTGTTAGTCCTTTCAAAAATTTAAATTCTGTATGTAAGTTTTATATAAATATTATAAAATAAAAAGAAAAGTCAGTTTTTATGTATTTTTATGCACTCGGAAGTGAATATAAAATATTCCTTCATTTATCAGCGCATGTCTGGTTTAGGATGCCAACCTTTTGGGCCCGTGTCTAACGTGAGCCCCAATGCACCGCATTTTTTTTTCACGTCACATCAATATTCTTACTATTTTCAAACTAAGCTACACGCTTGTGCTATGAAAACAGGACTAATTTGCTGGTGTCCTGGAACGAGACGCGAACCCCCGACCACTAGATCACAACGTCTTGACCACTACACCAACAAGCTACTCTTGGCTTGGCTGCATTGGCAATTGGCTGCTTTGGTATAGTTACGCCACTGATTTTCACTCTACAAGGCATGTAGTTGCAGCATTGCGACAATGCAACATGGCTAACAGTAGTAAATGGTTTTTTGAATGTCATTGTGGCTACTTTTAGTGAATTTTTTTTTGAAAAAGAGGCACTGGAAGTCAAAATGGAGGAAGATAAGGAAGGCAATTAAAGACTATGAGGAGGCGAAAAAGAGAACGACTGGAAGCCGAGAAGAAATGAGGGAAATTTCGAAATATGGGATTGAATGATAATGTGATAGAATGATAGATAATGGGAACTAGTGGTTCACATTGGAGACCTGGTACCAACGCTGATATATGGAAGTGAGACCTGGAGCTGACAGATGATGAACAAAAGTATACTGAATGCAGTGGAAATGATATCATTTAGGGGTATAAATGGCAAATTCATTTATGACAGAGTAAATAATGAAGAAATAAGGAAAGATTTTAAAGCTGATCTTAGTATAGTGAGTAAGATATATGGCGCAAGTGTTGATGGTACCAGAAATAGAGGACGTCCGCGAAATACTTCGCATAACCAGGTAAACCAGATACTGGGAACATGGTCCTGTTAGAAGCCACAATAACTGGCGAGCTTATTTGAGAAAATGTATGAATGTGGATGAGGCGACAATTGTGTGTCAGGACAGAAGAGTGTGGCGCTCTTTCCTCTCTGCCTACTCCCGTGGGAGAAATGGCGTGAAAGTAAATAAGATACTGTGTGAATTTTAGATTTTATTGTAATTCTCTAGGTCAGGATCCAAACCAGATTGTGGAGTCAGGGATGGTGATGTTGATGATGAGTACATATTATACTTCAAACATTCTTCAACATATATACAGTTATTTTGAAAAAGACAATTGTGCATTAAAATTTTATGATGGAATGTTTGCAACGATAAGACGCACATAATTACATATTTATAACTGTACTTTCTCAAATCAGCTTCATGCGCTGACCGTATATGACCTGGTCACGAGGAAGAGAATCGTCGTTATTATATCATTGGAGGTTATTCACACGTGGCAATTAAGGGACATAATAGAGTGTTGACAAATTTGTTAATGCTTATGGTAATTACGTAAATTTGTGTTTACTGTTAAAGGAATTAATACAATCGTACTTTTATAATCTCCTTATGTCCGGCTGTCCGTCCACGTAGCATAGCAATACAATACAAACAAACAAGATCTGCTGTTAATCACGGTTATAATAATAATAATAATATTATTATTTATTTTATGAAAAGAAAAGCAAAAATAAAAAGTTCACACATATATATAAAAAATTTCAATAGCCTCCTTACACAAATCAAGGAAATAAAGGATATAAAAGAGTTTAAAAAGAAACTAAATGAACACTTCAAAAACACATAATTGGACAATAAACAATATTACAGAATACTTCAGAAGCACACAAAGGGACAATGAATAGAATATGTAAAATTATGATATAAATTATTGTAGTGTAACTCCCTCTCCAAGCAAAAGAGCTGGTCTCTTTTTGGAGAGGTAAGCGAAGTAAAAACTATTTATGTATGTATATAACATTTATTTTGTCATTGTATTTCGCTAATTAAATAAATAAATATATAAATATAAACAAAATATGAATAATACGTTTCAGTCATAGATATTATCGTATCTGTAGCTATTCTGTAGTCGTTGCCATTTTTTGGTCAGGGAACCAGGTTTCCATGAGAGCGCCGCTTGCATTAGAGAGTTGGTGCTGAGCTCCGGCCGCAGCTTTACGCCAGCGACTCGATGTATTAGAAGCGGGACGAATCCATGTATATGGTCTTCGACAAACATTGTAGATGCGCTGCAATAACGCGCCAATCCGAACAGTATTCTGTATGAGTTGTTGTACTGAATTCGGAGACGGTTGTACGTCACTTGTTAGTATTTTGAACAGGGCTCGCAGGTATACATGCTGGTGAGGAACGATTTAAACAGGATCCTCTTCACCTCCTTACTGCATCGGTAGAAACGCCGTGACAGCATATTTGCACGAACGCTCAACTGTCTCCTCTGTCGTTCTATGTCATCATCGTCTTGTCCATCTTCATTGAATACATTGGCAAGGTATATAAGTGGCGATACATTGAACGCTCAACTTCGTCCACATAAAGTGTCGTTCGTTATCACAAAATAAATTATTTTGCTTTAATAATTTGGCTATCGTATTTTTTACAAGTATTATTAATTTCAAGTAGACAAATTAATATTAGGAGAACACATTCTTATTCTTATTAGATTTAATTTATTTCTTACATATAATATTTTGTTCGCCAAGTAAGTAATAAACGTGAAATTTTTGTTTTAATGTTGATTGTTTCTCAGAAATATATGATTTTTTGCGATGATTTGTTAATGAGCTGTATACTTGAGGCAATATTAATTTGGTTGTTTGATTTTACATATAAATTCGCGGTAATTTTAGTATATATGGAGGAATATTTCAAATAGCGTTATTTAACTATAAAACAAACGTCTAATGTCAATATTTTAACTGATAATGTAACGCGAGCAGCCGAGCGGTATTGATTGTCGACACGTGCAGAGTGAAGTAGCGAGTGGATTATGGATGTGTGTATCTTGGTATCCCGAATGTATTGCATTTGAATACATCTGCATATTATTTAGTTTAAAAATACACAAGTTTAAAATTAAATCAATTTATTTGTTTATATATTTTTTAGATGACATACATATTTTTGTTCTAACATAGGTGAATATATTATAATATAATAAACATAAGACACTATTAGTTTATTGTGAGGGATAGAGTAGCTCCACCTCTGATATATACAGCGTTGTCCTGGCTACTTTGCTATACTAAAGCCTGTGTTAAAGTAGCCAATTTTTTTTTCTTTCTGTTGTGGTGTTATTTAAATCATTGACAGGAATAAAAAGAGAAATAAAAAAGAATATGAATAAAAAAATAAAAAATATGTAGTGCGAGTGTTGTAGGAATAGTGAATTATTAGTGTACGTATTGTATAAATTATGTTAGAATGTTGGATAGTCATGCTTCTGATTCATCTTTACCTGATTGGATCATATATTGGGTGCATATTTGTGTAATCTTATTGGAATTGTTGGTACTGAATGTGTTATATAGTTTCGAAGCTAAGAACACGTAGAATCGTTAATAAAATGTCGTTGTTGCTCTCGGAACTGGTGTGTAGATAGATGTTCGTTGTTTGTCTTGTGTTGTGTCCATGATTTATTGCTTTGGGTGAGTTGTTGTTAGCATGGAAATATTGAACGAGTATCAACGTAAAGATTTGTCTTATATCTAGGACATTGTACTCTTTAAATATAAGACCTAAAAGGACGACCAATTATTACCTTTAGAATTGTCTTTTGTGATTTTTTAGCCGAAAATATTGTTTCAGCTGCTCCTCCCCAAACTAAAATAGCATAATAATGGATGGATAAATATAATGAAGATGTTTGATGAAAAACAAATATTGAAAACAATAAAAATACAAGAACCTCAATATCACGGATTTCTAATGAGACATATTGAGAAGTATCAGATACGGGGAAAGGTTTCTGGAAATCGGAGCCTTGGAGGAAGAAGAATACCCATGTCCGGAATTGTTCTCGGCCATAATTTATTGTTCTGACACTGTTTTGAGATAATTAGCTCAAAAGTTTTGACTGAATTTCAACATATATTGTTTTGAGTATATACACATGATTAGTTTTAAGGTCTTAACTTATTTTCAGTATTATTAATGACCACTGTGAGATGAGAGAAATTAAAAATAAAAATAAACATTCTAAATTAACAATAATGATCCACAAATCGAAATAAATAACTGATGCAGTGCGAACTTCCAGCTCTTGCTATTTCCTTTAATATCCGTTAAATAGAGTTGGAGCGTGTGGAAGAAATAAAGAATAATTAATTTGGAACCCCTTTCACGCAATAACTCAAATTAGCCCAACATGTTATTCCAAGGGGTCGATTTGTTAACCCACGTATTTAATATATATGCAAGTGACAAAAATATATGTATGCACGCAAATAAATCGATAGTAGACATTGAAAAAATATTTATATACATATTACAAATTAAATGAATCAACTATTTATATCAATTTATCGAAAAAATATTTTAGATGCTATTGGGATTCGAACCTGGATCTTTTCCTATCCGGAAGAATGCGTTATTCAGTTTCGCCACACCAACCGAGTAATTTGACAAGTTTTCGAACTATATATATATATATATATATATATTTTGTAGCATAAATCGTACATATGAAATATAAAGGTAATTGCTTTACTAGACGTAGTCTGTTCTAAAGCGATTGCTTGTACAGTTTTTAAAAGTTGTAAATTTTAAGAAGTAAGTAAGTATAATGAGTTATAAAAAGTTATGTGAAAAAAGTATAATCAGAAGTTATAAAAAGATATTGAAAAAAAGTTATAAAAATATTAATATCAGTAATATACAATAGTCGGTGACAAGAATGTGTGGGTAGTTAGGTTAGCACAAATGACAGATTAGTTTCATTTTGCTTTCTATCAAGCGACCGCTTTGTTATTTTTGGTTTGAAGTAGTGATGGTAAAATCGTCACTTAAACCGTTATTTTAACCGGAATTGTGACTGTGATTGTGTTCGATTATTCCAATGATTGTTAAGAGATGTATAGAGATCAAATTGATATCCCAAAACTAAAATATACCGCAACTCAAAATCAAAATCAATATATTTATCAAGGTATTACATTTTTTAACAATCTCCCCATCACAATTAGAAAAATTACGGACTATCATAAATTTGTAACTGAAGTAAAAAAAATATGTACACAGACTAACTGAAACACAAGTTCTCATATATACTCCTTCTCTATACACGAGTCTTACTCATAGAGAGGAAATATTTTATTGTTATATTTTCTATTATATTATGTATTATATTTTCTAATAAAAAAAATACAAAAAGTGTTGATGACACCAGAAATAGAAGACTTGGGACGACCGGGTAAACAAGATACCGGATGATGGTCGTGTTAGAAGCCTTAATAATCGGCGAGCTTGTATGAGAAGATGTATGAATGTGAATGAGGCGAAAACTATGTGTCGGAACAGAGGAGTATGGCGCTTTATTCTCTCTGCCTACCTCCGAGGAGAAATAGCGTGATGGTAAGCGTAAAACTGCCATGCAGTTTTGCAAAAAATAGAATAAAAATGAATATGTATGTAATAAAGAAGAAATAAAAAAAAGTTAGTTAAATATAACATATATAAGTATAATTCAAGTACAAATATTCCTTCACTTCGGGTATGCTCCTGCAACGAAAAATGTCAACAAAATTGAACTTGTTACCAAACTGATGCCTACAGAGAACCCTTCATGTTGTGTCATTTGAGTTGGTAAGTACTTCATACGAAACCATTTTTGTTAACAGTCCGACATGCTATTGATAATTTTATATAGAAATACTATAAATAGGCTAATTTTTTCAAATGAATTATACTCACATATGTGAAAATAAAACGCACATTTTTTTATTCTACTTGTTTAATCTATTTGAGACGCGTTTTGCCTTGCGAGGGCATTATCAATCAATGGGGGACTGTGTTGAAACTGAATGGTTACTTCGAATAATTAGAAGTATTCAAAATGTATGGAAATCGTCAGAATTCTAATGAATAATGTCCCTTTTCATCTTTAAAACTGTTAGATTGATAATACTTCTGCAAGGCGAAACGCATTTCAAATAAATTAAACGAGTGAAATCAAAAAATTAACGTTTTATTTTCAAATACGTGATTATGGAGTTCTACAAACATACCTTGGAAACTGTAAATATGAAGAAGATCCATTAAATAATAAATATATGTTAAGAGAGTGTTGGCAACAGAAGTAGAAAACGTCAGCGAGTAATTAGATAGGTCAGATATGGAAGGACGGCCCTGCTAAAAGATTCAACAATCGACGAGCTTGCATGTTAAAATGTATGAAACTCAACGAAGCAAGAGTGGTATGCCACGTCAGAATTTTTATTTATTTAATTCTTAACAGAATGCATACACAAGCACTCCTATATATGCTCTAATATAAACAAGATTAAAGCATTTTCTTTTACTAAAACTTATCTTTTACATATTTGGTCGGTTTTATGTTTAATCTATTTAATTTCTAAAAATTTCATTGCAATATGCATCATCGATTTCTGAGATTTGGCCTTTTTCCTGAATGGCAGTCTCAGTCTATCCCTTCCTCTTGTACGATGCACGAGTTCATGTTGATTTGTGTTAGTTTTTCGTGTAAATTCCGCTGATGTTTGGAAGTTTGGAAGTAAGTTAATTAGTTTAGATACTTAATATTGTTATTTTTATCGGCCCACCAGAGAAACGGACGGTTAAGAAACAGTTCATTTTGTGTTATATACACATTAGCGTTATTATTACTAGCTGTGGAACTGTGACCCGGTTCGTCATGTGGCATTGCGGTAAAAGCATACGCATTTCAAAAATGACGATTGTTTTGAGGTTTTCGCCGACATTTTAATATTAATCGTAATAAAATCATTGTGGTAATTCAGGCAGTATGTACACGAATTAGTGATGGTGGTGTGGTTAACCGCGTGAACAAATTACTTCCTTTGTTGAACGAAAATAATATAAATAATAACAAAAAAAAACAATTGGTTTAAAACCACTATTTATTAATAAATCAACACTAATAACAAATTACAGAATTATATACTATATAAATAATAAACATGTTTCGATACCTACGGTATCTACTTCAGGAAACAATGTATACTAAAATTATAAATGCAAGCATAGATAAAAAAAAACTGTATAAATATAAGTTGTTAACTACCACGAAAACAAATTTAAAAGGTGGTTATTAATAATATTTAATTTACTATTAACACTTTTTAAAATTTATCTAACTGTAAACCCCTAGTAAACAAACCATTATTTTGACATTAATAAAGGTTTACAAATTTTACATACAAACATCAGGAGTTTACGGTTAAATAAATTTGAAAGTTTATAAATAAGAAAAAGTGCTAATAACAAATTTAATATTATACATAACCCTTAATTAGTAATCCACCACTCGTATTTATACAGTTTTGTTTTTGTTTATGCTTGCATTTTTAATTTTAGTATTCTTACATTGTTTCCTGAAGAAGGGACCATATGTCTTGAAACATGTCGATGTATTAATAAATAGTGGTTTTAAACAAAGTGTTTTTTCTTATTAATTATGTAATATGTCACCATAAAATAATTTTGCAAATATTGAAGAAGAATATAATGTATTTGTGAGTGAAGAATCCCGTTATTAACAATCTCTCTTTTAGTCTGAGTTGTGTTCATGTTTGAGCCTTGTGGACCTTTGCTTGCCTTTGCTCTTCGTGATTCTGGATCTATTTGGCTTAGCGTTACGTCATTTCATGGACTTGGTTTATCACTTTTACTTGGTGCCCGCCTTCAGGCTGGCCAAATTTATGGCAAGACAATTGTTAATGCCTGTATTGTGTATTGTCACATTAGAAGATAAGTTAGATATCAAATTAGGAACGATATCATGATCTTGGGATGAATCTGCTGTTGCTCCAAATATAAAAATCCCAGGCAAGTTGGATTGGAAGTGTCGCTCGTATTGGAATCGAAAAAATGTCTAAGTAGTAGGGGCGTGCAGTGCATACAAGCAAAAAATCTGTGCATAATTAAAAATTATGGGAAACAAATATAATTTAAAAAGTGGATTAACATTAACGAACACATTATTTTTCAATTAGTGTCCTCTGTGTACCAGTAGGGACTTTAATTGCTTAGTTCTAAAAACTCGCCGCTGTACTCATGGCGCTCTTTTTAATTCATTGCATCGTGCTATTTACATTACTCAGTTCTGTCTTTAAGCTAGTGAAATACTCAATTCATATATATGGCTATTTACTGAATTGAAAATTCCTTTTGGTTGATCAGTTTGGTATGGAGTCGTTACCTATGCTGTTTATTAACAGAATAATATTAGAAAGGGATACAACTGCGTGAAATCATTGAAGTGTCTACTTTCTCTTTTACTAATTCGCGAATTTTACTATCTTACTGTTTTTAACGTGTTGATTTCATGATTGTTCTTTAAATTTGGTGCATGGATTGGTTTTTGATTTGAGAAAAATAAAAAGCAATTGGCATAACCATTACCAAGTTAACCTTTAATAAAAAGAATTATTTCCTTTAGTTATTACGTGAAGTATTTTAAAACAATAAATGAATCATGTTCAGTCATAGAAAGTGTTATTAAAAATGTCCATACATTTTTTATATGGGTAAGAAAGTATTATTTTATCTGAAAACTTTAACTTTAAAAACACTATTAATAATACTCTAAAATTATAAATAAATACATGATAGAGTCGTATAAACGACGGATTTATTTTGTCTAAAGATATCGGTTAAACGAAAGTACATATATTGTATTATATATGATTATTGGTAACAGCATAATCTAAATCTATACCTCCTGCACGCCACTGCTAAATAGGTTTTCTCATCAGTGACAGAGGGAGAACGTAGGACGACCCAGGAGAATATGGAAAAGACAAACTATACACACTGCTAGGGTTTTGATGGAGAAGCTGAGGGTAATTTTCCCAAGAAAATTAATAAACAAGAACGGAGACATACCTCGGCCACTTCGGTCGCCAGATTTAATGCCTTGTGATTTTTTGTTCTCTATATCTGAAATCTAAAATTTTCTGTAATAATCCTCGAATAATACAGGCCCTACAAGAAAACATCCGGTGTGAAATCGCCGTCGTCATCTCAGCATTTTTTCTCGCGAATCTGCTAAGATAAGGGTTTGGTTAAAATAGTGCATTGCAAGAAGTGGACGTCACTTAGATAACATTATTTTTAAAAAGTGAGATGCGCAGATCTCTATTACCTATTAAAATGAAAATAAATATATAAAACTTATTTGATTGTAAAATAAATAAATATCAGATATCTCATAGAGACGAAGCTATTTTGGCTGGCTTGAGTGGTCACATTATATAAATATAACATTCGTCATTCTCACCCCATAAATCTCCACACCTATCAAATTTTCGAAAGTTGTATATATGTTAATATGTGGACTCGCTTCGAGTACCACTACACCATCGCCAACTGTGGATCAAATTTGTTAATTCATTTTTCCTTGTACAGCACATACGTCAATCGCTGAGAATCGGATTTTATGAAAATTATTTAAAGCAATATTCTTTATCTGTAAAATGTTTTTAACACGTTATTCTAGAAAACGCCTGAAAAATCTTTTTTATTTTATTTTGACCAGTGTATTATTTTTGAAATATTTTAATATGTCCAACAACACACACTTGATAGATTTTTACCTAAAAGGGCACTGTTACTAAATAAATATCGGATATCTCATAGAGACGATGCTATTTTTATTATATTTAATGGAAAACCTATAGAAACATGGAATTTTTTTATAAATTGAGTCAAAACTCTGTTTTATTTCACTACGTTTTTCATTGAGTTAAATGATATAACGTTTTCAGGAATATTCTCCCATTATCAATATTAAAATTCAACTTGATAATGGGAAGATGATCTCGAAAAGATTATATCATTTATCTCAATGAAAAATGTAGTGGAATAAAACAGAGTTTTGACTCAATTTACAAAATAATCAAGTTTCACTAAAAACCTTTGAAATATGGAAATATAGAATACATATGATTTTTTAAAATATGTACTAAATATATTAATTAGAAAGATATACACATAAAATCGATTTTATCAAAAAATATTGTTATATAATAACCTAACCTAACCGGGGAAGGTGCATTATCCAACTATGCTACAGCGACAACATTTTTAGTGACAAATTTTCGAACCTATATGTTACCTTTTTGATATTAATACATTTAATCGTTCCATCATTTGAAAGAGTCATCTACCTTATTTTTACAGAATCTCAAATACCATATATTTCTAATTAATATATTTATAATATATTTAATTCATATTTAAAATATCACAGACCTATGTTCTGAATAATTACAACTTTCCAATAAGAATGTTTCCTTAATTTAAAACATAATATGAAATTATAGTTATATATGAATAGTTATATATAACCGATCGTGTACAACGTTCCCGCGCAGAGTACCAGATCCAGGTAGCATATATACTCATTTTTATAGAAATACACTTACACAAAGACTTCACAGGCTTCTCCTAATATATGATTATATTTATTTCAATTTCAAAATCGAAAAATTATCGCTGGACACCTATTATTATTATAGGGCCAGCGAGCTGGGGGTGGTGACTTACGACTTCCAGAGCATCCATATTTCAGCTTTGGCTTGGTCCTACTTGAAATATCTTCATTTCTTATCTACTCCACGAAATACGAACATAGTCAATTTTCTTGGTCCCCTAGATTATTTTAAATTAGTGGATGAAGCCTGCTGTTAAGTGTCCAAGTTTCGACACCACATGTCAGGACAGTGAGGTCGCACGATTGACTTTTGTTTTAAAGCATTGTGGAATTTTAGCTCTATGGATACGAGTACGAACAGAACAAAGGCTTCCAATTTGATATTCTTAGTTTTCGTGGGGTGGTTCCATCAATCTTACGTGGCATGTTAATAAATATAAAATATACATTTATCAACCTATTCTACATATATGTATACTACATGTCATTTTTAACGTAAGTAGGTTATGTGCAGTATGTGTAGATTTAGGTTATGCTATTACCAAAGATATTATACAATCATATATGTACTACAATGTATGTTGTACATAGAATAATTAATTTTCGTTTAGCCAACGTCTTTAAACAAATTGAAACCCTACCCTATATTTATTTATAATTTTAGAGTACTATTAATAGTGTTTTTATTGTTTAAGTTTTAATGTAAAATAATACCTTCTTACCCATATAAAAATCAATATAAAAAATATATGGACGTTTTAAAGAACACTTTTTATGACTGAACATGTTTCTTTTATTGTTTGAAAATCCCTCACGTAATAACTAAACGAAATAATTATTTTTATTAAAGGTTAACGAAGGAAATAGTTCTGCCAATTGCTTTTTGTTTTTCCCAAATCAAAAACAAATTCATCCACCAAATGCACCTCGAATACAAAGAACGACCATGGAATCAACACGCTAAAAGTAGTAAGATAGTACAATTTGTGAATTAAAAAAAAGTGGAAGTAGACACTTCAATGATTTGTGCGCAGTTGTAAGCCTTTAAGCATAAGTAAAGACTCCATACAAAATGTATCAACCGAAAGGAATTTTCAATTCAGTAAATATAAAGATAGTAATGTGTCGATTGTAGCTACTAGCGCTACGGCTGCAGCGGTGGGTTGTCTTGGTAGTTGTTTGAACTAAGCTATTAAAGTTTCTAATGGTACACAGATGGCGCTAACTGTAATCAATCGGTAAATTTATATTCACGGTCCATATTATAGATTATTTAATTTATATTTGTTTCACAGAATTTTTAGTAATACACAGCTTTTTTGCTTGTATGCACTGCTGTACGTACTTATGTGTATAAGTATCTATTGGAATAAAATATTATAACTATAAGAAAGCAATCGCCTATCGTACTTGTTGACACGACTAGTATTTCTGGAAAACCTGTTTTTCAATGCTGAAAACATAATTAATTATCATAAAAATGGTAGTGGTCTACCACAGTACATAATCAACTTAAACAATTAACGCAAACAAAACACCCAGTCAGAGAGACATGTTCTTAAAATGATTTTACTTAAATAAATATGTAATGTACCGTTCTGGTGATGACATGACACACACGTTCCAATGCCGATGGGATGTACGTCATTAATTTGTAGCACACTGGAGATATATTTCATATCTTACTTACAAAGCAATTGTCTTGATTTATTATACTTGTGTTTATGTACATTATTAGAATACGTATTTAATAAATAATACCACACTGCATAACCCTGTCGAACATATACACTCAACACGCTTTAGAAATCAGCCAAAAGTAATATTTCCGAAAATGCGAACAACTTTTTACAACGATCTAGTTATTGTAAATGTCATATCAACTCTACTTTCCTATTTTTAAAATTTTTATTTGCCGTTTTCAATAGTGTGTATATCGATACCTATATTACTAGAACCATTGTAACCAAGCTACGTATTGCAAATGATACAAAATAATAAATTTAAATGATACGGAGAAAACACTGTCCATCTCGATACGGACTCTGATCTAGTGAGATGGGTAGGAAACACATGAAATATTGACTACATTCAAGTTATACATAAAAATACAATAAATGTACGAGTATTCCATGCAAAATCTATCCTACATATATTTATTATTATATCAACTATACCTAATCACGATTCTTTTATTGTTTTGTGTAATTTCCTTTCTTATCTTTTATATTATTTTCTCTTGTACCTCTTTGTATTTCGCATGCAAAATAAACTTGTTTTTCCAATGGAAGCAGAAATATAGAACCTATATCTTGAATTTAATAATTTTTTTAAACTTTTATTACACAATTATTTTCTAATATCTACATTTACTTAAATGTTTAATTTCATTTTATTGTTACAAATAGATCCGGGGATAGATTCGCTGAGAGCAACTGATGCAGGCAACGCCCTGTCGTTGCACGCGTCATTGTGCCGAACCGTCAGCCTAGGTTTCCTCAGGGAAACCATCTACAAAAAACGAGATTTTACCTAGAAGAGACGATTCGTATATGCTCACATATATTTTTTAAATGTTCGTTTTTATGTAAAAAGTACGATGTAAAAAAAGATATGTTTTAAACGACCACGTCACGCAAAATTGAATTAGAACGCACGGCTGCTACCGTAATCGCACCTCTGACCGACGTAGCCCGTGTTTATCCGTACACACGATTTGTGGGTATTTAATGCTTAGTCGAATTGAAATCTAAGCGATTGCGGTTGTCAATTATTTTAATTACTTCACGGAACGTCCCGGCGCGGCTAACGCAATTAGCATAGTTATTAGGATCCTTTGTTCCCGAGGATTTTCCCTGTATCCTGATTACTGATTCAAATTGGAAGTGACATGGAGTCCTGTATTATGTATGGAAAATATGGCTTCTAGGGGGAACAAAGCGAAACTCAGCCCCCAGCCAGCGTGGCCCGCACATTCTATCAGAACAATTCGCATAAATTATCCAGACGAATTAACTTCATTAATCTTGTTTTGAAATGTGGCGTTGTGAGTTGTCGAGCCGTATGTGGGCGAAGCCTCTGAATAGGTTTCATATGTGTGTCAAAAGTCTGTTTTTTACTTTGTTCTCTAGGTCCAATTTTAACGGAGATATGCATTTTTAAATTTTTAACAGCCGCCATTTTCAAACAAGATGGCGGATCAGATCAGGATGAATATAACATACAGAAAATTAATGTTTTATATTTATCATGAATGTTAACAAGTCGAAAGTGATGGTATTCGAGGAGGAAAGTAAGATAACGTGCAAAATACTTGTAGGTAATGAATGTTTGTAACAAGTAGATGAGTTTGTGTATTTGGGAAGTATGTTTGATAGAAACTGAAAGGCTGAGAAATTCATTGAAAGGAAGGCGACTACTAGAAACAAAGTGAATGGCTCTTTGAATGGAATAATGGTTAATGGAAAAATATCAACTAAGGCAAGACTAGCGCTATACAATGGATTCCTGGTACCGACAGTAAAGTATGGACATGAGGTCTGGAACTGAAAGAAGAGGAACGAAAGTAGACTGAATGCAGTGGAAATGAAATAACTTAGCCGTATATATGGCAGATATATTTATGACAGACTAAAACATTAAGAAATTTGGAGAGAATGTAAAGCTGATCTTAGCATAGTTAGTAAGATCAGAATAGGATCATATAGGTAGTTTGGTCATATGGAACGGATGAATGAGAGAGAACACCAGAAACAGAAGATGTCCGCGGAAGACTTGTCACGATCAGATAAATCAGATACTGGAAGATGATCCTTTTATAAGCCTTGATAATTGACGAACTTTTATGAGAATGAATGTGGATGAGGCGAAAATTATGTGTCAAGTCAGAAGAGTATGGTGCTCTATCCTCTGCCTATTTCCGGCATGATGGTAAGTTAGTTCAGAAATATAACTCATCCATACTTTGGGATGTTACTAGATAATAAGGGTGAATATTATGTTTTAGGCCGATGTTGTTTTTAAATAATTAGAAAATGAAACAAAATTTTTAATTTAATTTTTATTTATCAAATACTTGGTTTATTACAATTATGTATCGGAAATATGACATCGGCCAAGTGGCCGCCTCTGACAAATGCGTGCTCTTTTAACCATATTTTTCATAACATTCTCGCACACTGCGTGATATTTCAGCAATTTCATTTCGAATATTGTCCTAATGCGAAATACAGGACCATTCGGCCCGATTCGGCTACCAAGAAGTTTTCCTACGTAGGACGATAGCGATCACCACAATGGTTATAGAATTGTCATTATTATTTAAATAAAATGTTAAATACCCCATAATAAATTGTAATCAATTTTTCTCTACAACTAACAAATATAAATTGACAAATATTTGCCAAACCAAAATGGCGGTCAAATAAAATGGGCCTGGAATATAATATTCACCCTGTACTTAGTAAAAAAAGTTATGAACATTAAAACAAAAATAAGGAAAAATAATTTACATGTTATATATTGTTAATTAGGTTTTTATTTTTATTTATTTATTATTATCTTTGTTTTATTAACCACTGAATTGAGTTAACATACATCTACTGGTTTCGAAAAATACCATTTTCTTCTTCAGGATGTCATAACTAACTAAAAATATATATCATTGTTTCTTCACCAAAATCTATTTTTAAAAAAACAACAATTATTTAAAAACTAAATTTAGTACTTAACTCAAATTGTTGCTTAATACAAATTTAGTCGAATAATTTTTAGGAAAAAAATTAAAAATTAATTCTAAAATTTTTTCCTAAAAATTATTCGACTAAATTTGTATTAAGCAACAATTTGAGTTAGGTTAGGTTAAATAATTTTAAATAAATAAATAAATAATGAAAATAGATTCTGGTGAAGAAACAATAATATATGTTTTTAGTTAGTTATAACATCCTGAAGAAGAAAATGGTATTTTTCGAAACCGGTAGATGTATTTAAACTCAATTCAGTGGTTAATAAAACAAAGATAATAAATAAAAAATATGAATTTTAACCACAAAGCTAATATTGCTAATTTTAAAAGTATAATAAGGTTTTGGTTTATTTTTCTGATTTTTATTAATGTATGATTTATAAAATTTTTATTAAACTAATATCATATTTATGTTACTATGTAGAAGTGATCCGAATTATCGATATTCATGCTGGGGACCCACTTTCATATTTTAATTATCCCTTCCAAGTCACACACAGTAACATGTCTAGATTATTATAATTATATTACGTTTATAGGTCAATGTGTGTTATCTAAGTGAGAAAGAGATAGAGTTATATAACCGCTTCACGCTAGACAGTAAAGCAACAACGCACTTGACGTCAGTTGACGCATAATATCGGTTGTGTACACCTCGCGCTGAGTGTTGCGCCATTAATATATACAGAATAAAAATAATTTTTCACTTTAATAATAATGATTATTATTAACCCATTTCTTAAACATTTCGAAATTTTTTGGTGGTTATTCATTATATACATAATGAATGACTACTATAAAATTTATATATATTTATATATATTGTTCACTTTTAATTATTATAAAATTTATTTTCTTCACCTACTAGTTACAGCTTATGAAGGGTTATATATATATATATATATATATATATATATATATATATATATATATCACATAATGACTCTGTCGATGCCCTTCATCAGCTGTAACTAGTAGGTGAAGAAAATAAATTTTATAATAATTAAAAGTGAACAATTTAATTATTATAAAATTTATTTTCTTCACCTACTAGTTACAGCTGATGAAGGGCATCGACAGAGTCATTATTATTTATTATTATTACGATGTGATTAATATTGTTTCGTTCCCTATCCATAAAATAGTTAAATATTAAACAAATATACGTAGGTAGGTACTATTGTACAGTAATATTAAAAAAGAACACTAGAAACATTGTTCGACTGTACAGGGCCATGAGTAAAATATAGACCTGTACCTGTTTTCATGGTTATTATTATACTATAATATACCTGCGATTTGTTATGAGATGATCCTTTATTTTCTATAATAATAATAATGGATAATTTGTATAGCGCCATTTTCGTAAAAACTTTCACCTCGAGGGCGCTTTACACATAAACTGTTAATAGTTTTACAATTATCTTTGTTTTTTCTTTAAATTAAAAATCGTTATTTTTACTTATGGAAATGATATTTTGAAAAGGTGTGTTTTTAGTTTTTTTTTAAATAAAGTCTCTGATGCACTGTTACTTACAACGGAAGGCAAAGAGTTCCACGCTTTTGGGCCTGCAACCGCAAATGCCCGCTCACTAAATTTAGACTTCTGGCAACGGTTGGTCGGTTCTACAACCCTTCCTGCAGCTGAAGTAGAGGCTGACCTGAGAGTTTGACGTCTACCATTCAAATTGTCTACAAATGACATACAAATGGGATACAAAGTTCTTGAAGATACAGAGGCGCCATGTTGTGTGTCGCCTTGTACATCAACCAGCACAATTTAAATTCACTCTTTCAGGGAATTGGATCCAATGTAGCTGATGTAAAAGGGATGTTATATAAGAGAATTTGGAAACGGGATTAGGGGAATAACTATATTTATGTTATTCCCCTAATCCCGCAAATTTCGTCTCTTTTACAACAAAAGTCATCCCTTATTGTCGCGTAACAAGTGACGCAGGTAACGCAGCCCTTGTGATGTGTCAGTGAAAACTTACTTTTCTTAAATCCACTATACAAAACGCTCCAGAAAACAGGTGGTGAATTACATGGTAAATATCGATTGTGGGTAAAGTACACCTTGTGGTGGCCCCCTCTGCGCAACAGCCTGGATTCTCATTACTCTGAAAGTTGTGGACTTCAATTAGCCGCATCAGGTGTGCCCACAGTGGTTGGGCCCGTATAAAGAGCGATTCGAGTGATGGAAATGTGATGCAGTACAGCCAGTGGTGGTATTCCACCGGTTAGTACTGATTCACGCGAACCGGTTACAAAAATTACAGTTCGCAGAACTGGTTTCTGGATTGTAGAATTAAAAAATTACTTTATCCAAAATATTTTTTTCATGGAGTATTTTTCTTCCAGTGGCGTAACTAAAAACACTGAGTTTTAATGCATGAATAATGTATGAATAAAATTTGTTTATTGTTTTAGAGGTAAGTTTGTAGACTCCATAATTACATATATGAAAATAAAAACACTTGTTTTATAGTTCTACTTGTTTAATTACTTTATTAAAATATCATTAGTGTTCGAACATAATTATTAACTAGAATCAAAAACGCCTGAAAATTACCCTAAGAATTAACATAAATAATGTTGTCTCTCCCTAATTTACATAAAATTGCATAGCTATCCTCTTCCATGTATCACCTTTCATTAAAATATTTTTAGTGTTCGATCAGAATTGTTTCACAGAATTGTACCAAAATATAAAAATCCCAAAATTCCCATTATTACTTTAAGTACTTAAAATTATATAGCTGCCTCCTTTCAATAGATTTCATATAAATACAAGTAGTTAAATATAAAATGGTTAGATTGATAATGCCCTCATAAGGCGAAACGCGGAACTAAAAAAACAAGTATTTTTATTATCATATGAATAAAAATTGTGTCTGGTCTCTCATAATATTCACACTTTTATGGAAAAAGGGTATTTTTAGGCATTTAAGTTTTTCAGTTACAAAAAAATTAAAAATAATTAATTCACATTTTATATATATATATATAAATATTGAATTAACTACAATATAATAATAATGAACAATAGTACACCTCGAGACAGGATTCTACTAGTAAGAGGGTATTACATTATAAAAAGAGATGGAAAAAAAGTTAGTAGGTACATCGCGACTGAAAAAAATCCCTTTTCATTTCAGTTCCTGTAGTTTCTGACGCAACGAATTATCGAAGTAGGTACTACTATCTATCATCGACAATGTTTTTGCGTATTTTCGTAATACTTATACGAAATAATTTTTTAAATTTTATAATTCCATTTCTTACAGTGGTAGATTTATAAAATTTTATTATTCCATATTAACGGTGGAAAAAGTATCTAAATCAAATATTCTGTAAGACGTGGACTTTCTGTGCCCCAATGCACCGCGTTGGTTGTATTGGGGTAGTTATTACATTACTGACTTTTTTAATAGGCCATTTGTTCCGAATTACTAGTGACGGCATATTTGTAAATTTTCTCATCAATTTGTAATGAAAAATTCAATATCATATTATGACTAATTACGTAAACAAAAATTTAAGGATGTAGAAAAGGAGAATACAGATTTATACAAATTTTAATCTCACAACTGAGTACATTCGGTAGTAAATGGATGATATGCGTCAAATATATTCACTTCATGGCGATGGGGGTATCATCAAAATTTAGATGATGAAAATGTAACAAAAACTAAAACTGAATCAGCTTAAATTTCGTATACACTCTACATAAAATAATGAAGAAAAACATTTAAAAAAATGTTCGTAACAAAGAAATAGACCAATCTTGAATATTTTAGAGATATTGAAATTTTTTTATGATCTATCGGTAAATCGCATTATTTTAAATTGTATCTTAATTTCCAAATCAAACAAATAAAACTTATTCTTTATTTTCATTAAAATATCACTGCTATTACAAGTAGATACTTATACATCTCATTATATATTCATTTTCCTTTCTAGAAATAATCTAACAGCCGTAATTTTGCGCTGCTACCTGATTTAATATTTTTTTTATATAATGAAGTCTTCCGACGTTTCTTTGGCATGTTCGTGCTTTTTGTTCCAGGAATTGTCTTCCTCGCTGGTCATCTCTACGAATGTCAGAATTCTGGTACGTAGGCTTGGCGAGGTGATTAGCAATTTAACATTTAGATTTGCATTAGGCTTATTATTAGAATGCATTATTGATAAGAAACGAGAGTTCATTACGGACGATACACCCAAGTTGAGTTTTTGAATTCTGTATTTTGAAATTGTGTTCAAGGTTTACCTTAACATACCTTTTATTATTAATTTCTAATAGAAATCCATTATTTTATACATGCGCGGATCAATGCGATCGTACCTGAGCAGAAAATTTATACTGAATAAATACATTTATATCATTCCGCTGTCTGTTTTACAATTTTATATCAGTTTGTGTACACTGTTTATTATGGCTATTATGCGGTGTATATTTACGTCATTTTAATATAAATTTATTTTGTATTTTTTCTCTTTGTTAATTTTATATTATGTTTATTTTAAACATTTGCTTTTTATTATCTGAAAAAATATTATTTTTAAGATGTAGTGCATACCTACATGTAAGCTCGTTGCCCGACTTAATACAGGAATGCTCCTAGCAAGTCGGATCACAGATCGAATAATGCAACATGCATAATTGGTCTTTTTCAGAACATAGTTCTGTTATATTTTAATACAAATTAAATATATCAATTAGAAAGTAACCAATTTTATCTGTATATCATTCTAATTGATACATTTAATTTGTATTAAAATTCATAATTGTAATTAATACCAATAATATTCAACTATGTCGATGGTAACCATTATTTAAAACAAATGAAATGTGAATTAAATATATTAATTAGAAAGATATACGTATAAAATCAATTTTATCGAAAAATATTGTTGTTGTGCCACTGGGATTCGAACCTGGATCTCTTTCCTAACCGAGGAAGGTGCATTATCCAACTATGGTACAGCGACAATATTTTTAGCGACAAATTTTCGAACCTACATGTTACCTTTTTGATATTAATACATTTAATCGTTCCATTATTTGAAAGAGCCATCTACCTTATCTTCCCCGGTTAGGAAAGAGATCCAGGTTCGAATCCCGTTGGCGCAACAACAATATTTTTCGATAAAATTGATTTTATATGTATATCTTTCTAATTAATTTATTTAATTCATATTTAAAATATCACATGCCTATGTTCTGAATAATTTACAACTTCACAATAAGAATGTGTTCTCCTATTAAAACAAATTAGTTTAATAATTTAGAAAGATAAATAGAAAAATATAGTCACCACTATGACTTGAACTCTACTGTACTTGAATATTCTACTGTAAACAGTATTAATATAAAGTTTCGGATTCAAGTCTTTGTGGTGACTATATTTTTTCAATAGATAGATTTTTTCTGTGTATGTTTTTTAAGTGAATCATTTCATTATGAAAAAAATCTCAAATTTTGTAAAATGTAATGATAAATTTATGATTAACTTCTAATCATCGTTTTTCAATTTAATTTTGAATAATGTACAACGCATAAAACAATAAAATGGCACGTTTAATGTTTAGCAAAACTATTCCAAGTACCTACTCAAAGTTTAACTAAATCGTGACTAGCGTAAAAAAAACTATTTTTTGTGTCTCGAACAAATTAGGACCTGATTGTAGCATAAGGGATTGAATTAAGAAAAGGTCTAAGTAAGGGTATGAGTGAGGTAAAGAAAATATATGAGGTGAGCAGGGCCGGCTCGAGAATATGTGGCGCCCATAGTTTATTTTGGGTTTTGGTAAGGCGCCCCATGACGCGTATTTTACGATGGCACCCTTAGCTGAGGCCCACTAGGCTTAATTCTAGAGCCAGCCCTGGAGGTGAGTGTTGAAGGTAATGGAAACAGATGACATTCGCTAAAGATCTAGCATAATCAGTCAAGTCAGATTGAAAGACACCCATGTTGGATCCTTCAACAATCAATATAAATCAACGTAATTAGAAGTGGTAATTAGTCTAGTGATTAAGACACTCGTCTAGTTCCAAGAGACCAACAAGTTAGTCCTATTTTCATAGCACAAGCGTTTAGCTTTGTTTAAACATAATAAATGAGTAATAATCTCTATTTAAAAAAAATCGACGAGCGCGTAGGTGAAAGTGTATAAAATTGAACGAGGCAAGAGTGGTAATGCCAGGAAAGAAGAGTGTGGCTTTCTATCCTCTCTGCCTATATCTGCGGAGAAACGGCGGGTGGTGACTTAAGTCTACTTTTCTCAAAATTTCTGTGAGCGAAGATTTGAATCATGTGAATAGAATAATTTTACTAAGTTAACGGATAAGAAAGAATACTGGATTGTGGCAAATCCGATTTCATTATATACGAGTAGGTATATGTTTTTAAAAGTACATGTAGGTATTTTAATATTTGTTTAAAAATGTATGTACTCTTAGGTACTGTTTGTTTTAAAAGGTGTAAATAAGTAGGAATCTTCTTATCATTTTCAATAAACCAATAGATTAGATAGATTTACACTAAACAATACGGCGTTATTAATCATAAAATGAAACTTAAATATGATGATCGTAATGAAAAATTTAATATCTTAATACTGAAAAGTACGAATTAGCGATACCCGAGCGGAAAAGAGCGGGAGCAGGAAATTTCCCGCGAGAATTATATTACAATCAGTGGCGCTAATTAGGGGTGGCTGGGGCAGGGCGGGGGGGGGGGGGGAGGGAACTAAAATTAAAACATCCCATTCATTAATGTACCCAGGTGGAAGTACACTCTTAAGCTCAAAGGGAAACTGAGAGATTTGGAAGGATTATGTATAAATGCCGCTCAGAGAATTTATTACAAAAATACTGGTAAAATACAGCTGGTATAGTAAAAGCGCGATGTTTAAAAAATGTATAAATTATACTTTTATTGAATATTATTAAAGTATCGTTTTGTAAATAGTTAGGCATTGTTTGAAGATTTTAATTGAATTATAAATTTTGTAACGCATAAAATTATTTTAACTCAGTGTCAAACTATCTACAATCAGTCTCCAAGAAGTCCGCCTTCCTAGTTCGCAGTCAGGGGAGAAGGGTCTGAGATGGCATACTTTTTGCAAAATATTAATTAAACGAATAACACATATGAATTTAAGGATATATTTAATAAAAAAACACTTGTTCGATTCTATTAGGTATAGTTTATATAATAAAAATAAGTAAAATGAAAGGTTAAAATATTAAAAAATAATATCACTTAAATATGCCATCTCACCCAATACTCATGGATGAGATGGCATAGACTAAACCTAGTTAAATAAAATCCAGTAAGACTTAACTTGTTCCGTATAGGGTCTCTGTACGTCGATGATTCAAATTTGACAAAATAAAATTGCGTCCACAACAGCGCTGTAAACTAACTAAATATTAGCTAAACTGACACAGAACAGAACTCAGAAAAACATAAAAATATTGCTTGTTTCTGGAGATATGACCACCACGCCATATCAACCGCTATACCGTCCCAGACACTTCTCTCCTACTTTGATAGAATTCAATTTTTAACCCTTTACAAAACATTTGTTCAACCAGATTCGATATAGCAATCACTTATGGGCTGGTATATCTAATCATTTGAATAATTCACTGTATTCGGTTCAAAAGCAGTAGCGCAGTTAAAAAAGTTTTGTATGTTTGTGATACAAAAATATTAAGCGGTACGCGATTTTATCTATTAAATATTAAGAAGAAAATTAGTTTTTTATCTACTGTAATATTCACGCTTACATGAAAAAATGTGTATATTTATTTAGATATTTATATGCATCTGAAAAAAGTCTTTGGTTCGCTTTACGACGATTTTTGTTCCGCGGCTGTGGTCTGATCCGTAATCCGACGTACTAGTGGGGTACTACTGTGCGCATTGATAATATTTTCACATGTTTTAAATTTTTAAGTATACCATTTCTTGCGGTGGTGAGTTAAATAAATTATTATTTATATTAGCACTGGAAAAAATATCCATGCTAAATGTATTCGTGGGGAGCGTACCTGTTGGCCGCATTTAGGTTCTTAACTAAGCATCGCATTGGCTGCATTGTCATAACCACGCCACTGCGCAAAAGAAACATTCTCTACTGTTATACATGTGCATCTTCAGAGCAACACTGAACCATTTTTATTTCAATGGAAAGTGTACTCGCTGAGGAACTTGCGTGCTTTTTGCTTCGTTGCATAAAAGTGAACACATCTAACACGAGTCCAGGATTTGTACGTGATTGATATCAGTTTAATAAGAACTAATCACTTCTCGGTTATTCGTGATGTTTATGTCCATATGAAACACGAAAGTCATCAAATCTGTCGACTCCCGTCTCCCGTGCAAAATCCAATTATTTCTATTGTTCCCTTCAAACAGTGTCTAGATTCCTTTCCTTTCATATATCTTCCGCATGGGTGACAAAAATTATTAATACAATATATTCGGAAGTTAATGAATTACCGCGATTCATAGAAATATTGTTATTTAAATAAAATTATGGATGGATATAAATAAAACAATGTTATAACTATACTTGAGTTTATTAGCACTACTCGAGATTCGAGAGAAACAGTAACTCTCATCGACAGATGAAGTGTTAAACTAACTATACACAAATATAGGAGACAAGGTTTAGGTGGTAGACATACAAGTAATTAGGTATTGAAAGATGGAAGGGGAGGGGGTGGAGTACTGGTGGAAGGTAGAGGGGTGGTTGTAACGGAAATATTGAGAGGAGAAAAGATGATTTAGAAAATGTAGTACTTTCAAAATGATTAATTTTATTACCTTTACGCGTGAGAAGAGATAGAGAAGTTTAATGGTACACGAATGAAAGGTATGATTATTATCCATGATGTGGTTCGCGAATTCGGAAAAGTTGTTACTAGTTAGACAAAAAAATGCTTTTTTAATCTAACTTTGAGATTTCTAGAGGTCTGTCCGATATATTTACTATTGCAATCTCCGCATGAAATTTCGCAAACCCCGCTTTTTTCCAAGTCACCTTTTTTTGACTTAGAATTGAGAAGCAACGCGCTTTAGTTGTTATTGGTGTAATACGTGTAGTAATATAGAGGAGAGTTACTGTTTCCTTCGAAACTCGAGTAGTGCTAATAAACTCAAGTAGAGTTATAACATTGTTTTATTTATATTCTTCCATCATGACGAAACTCTACAAAGTTAACGCCGATTCTATCAATAATATAGATAAAATTAATTCAATGATATATTTACATTAATTTAAAAATCAAATTCTTTTTTTTTTAAAAGCAAATAATTCAATAAAATGAAGTTATTAATATCATTAATCATTTATTATTAAGAATTTAAATCAGCGAATAACGACGTATTTTAATTGATTTAATTATTACCAGTAATCAATATTATCTCAATACATCTCGAAGTATTCAATCAAAATAAATGATAATTCAAATGTTTGCTCGCAAATGTATTCATATATTCCGGTTCTAAAATGGACTGAGAATCCTGGCGCTATCTAGCGATTTTATTATTATTATTTTTGTTATTCTGGGTTTTGAACCGATATGGAGTCGTTCAAAAATAGAATAAGCCCTAAGAATGTATTTATAATGTTATTTATTTAAGTTTTAAAGGAAAAAAGTTGTCGAAATCAAATTTCTCAAGATTGTTATAATGTGAAAGAAACACTAAATAGTAGGTATTATAGACACTTGTAATTCTAGGCTCAATTATTTATTTTGCGGAAAATTTATATGATATCTACAAATACACATATATTTTTTAATGTATATTTGTAGGGAATTGTACATATATAGTGGAATTGGTAACGAATTTCCCCCGAAAAATGAAAAGTTCGATTCCCGATAGCAACTAAAATATTTTTTCGATCAATAGAGTTTTTCTGTACATGTTTTTGGTTGACTCATTAAAAAAGCACTTATTTGCATTGATAATTTTTAACGGCCTAAATATCGAGGAGCAGCGGGCGCAAAATTAAAAAGACAAGATTTTATTTATTTTTATTTTACCAAATATTAATTAAATTAATTTTATATTACTGATAATGGTTTGCGAGCAGCAGACGATGTTAAAATTTTGCACCTGTCTCCGTTATTAAAGCGACAATAAGTAAAGTATCATCTGTAACATTTCAAAATTCATTCGGATACACCGACCAAAATATCACAGTCGAATTTGTGTTTTTATATCTTATTTTTTCAGCTGGCCACAGCTCTCAATATTTAGATACATACTATTTAGAACTGCTTAGTGCAGTTAATTATCTTAACTGCCATGAACTATGTAAATATTTATGCACTCGTGATGATATACTTAAGTGATTCTCTTAATATAATATTAACTGTTGAGCTATCAATATTTATTTTCTCACTCGTAAGCTGTGCCGTTAGAGAAGTTGATTAATCGGAGGTATTTAAAAAAAAAAACTTTTGCCATGCATTAAGATAAGTGTTACCAGAAATCAGTGTGATACTATTTATTTATTCCATGATTAAATACGATGTTTTGAACAAACAAAAAAAACGATACAAGAATATATTACATATAGTGTTGCGTACAAGCATAGGTATCGGAAGAATCTCGGGACACGGAAGGAATTTGACACTCACTATAATCAGGATTCTGCTGGCACCTCCAAAGATGTAGACTGTATATTTTTCACTCACTATTTCGTCAAGGTTCCGACGCAAAGTATAGACACGAAGTTTCGAGATTGTATAACAGTATTAATTGTTTGGTACACGTTGGAACTGTTCTGGTTCAAGGTCACCAATCGACTGATCGGTGGCATGGTCGGGAGGGATGGGAAGGGGGGGGGGGGGAAGGCATAGTGCATTATTTTCGTTCAATAATTAATATATATATATTTATATATATAAATGCTTGTCTGTTTTCTAAACAAAGCTAGATTTTCTGACCAATCTAAACTAAATTTTAAAAAGTTACTCTTTAGGATCCTGCACAAAACATAGATATTTCTCACCTCTTCTCATTAAATGTCTATTAAATTGAACGCCATCCGTTTTAAATTTTGCATAGTTATTTTTTAGGACCATGCGTAAAACATATATATACCCTTTCCGTGATATAAATGTGCATTATTATTTTACACTATATGACCCTGATGAAAATACACTTCGTATCTTAACACCTTACCCCGCCTGGACCACATATTATATTAAATACAACATTACTCTAAAGGGCATAACTCTATTTTAAATTATAACTAAATCTGAATCCCAAGCAATGCCGGGTATGAACTGCTAGTTGGTTACAATATTTAGTGTTGACGCAAGTCGAGTACCTACTCCCTGTACATTTTGTCCTTGTCCGAAAGTAGCGCCGCGCGTAACGCTAGAACCATGAAGAGGCGGTATTCTAAACAGCTCCGGAAGTGCAGTGATATCTCTATTCTTCATTAAGAAGGTGCGATTCAACTGGAAGTGAAAACTCGACGTTCAATCCAGGATTGAGATGAAGGTAGGCCAGATCTATTTGGTAATATTCCTCTTTTGCAATTCCAATTCGGATTGCGTCAACTAATTATTATTGATACAGTCCACGGGATCTTATCCCACCACTCAGTTTAATACTAATTTTGTTTGAAATGCATTAAAAAAAAAAAACAAATTATAATCTTTAATAAAAATGCACAATTGTTCATCTTGATAAAAGTGCAATGAATAATTACGTATATTTTGTAAAAAAATAAATAAAACATTTGGCTTGAAATATCATTTTTAATAATTTATATGAATTATAAATTTCAATTCCCACTCGTATATTTCTTTCACACTTAAATTTAATTTGTTATTTTTTTTACGTATAAAAAATCAAGAAGATACGAATTATAAATACAGCATAATATATGATATGTGATTTACATACAGATTTTGTTAAATTTCTGTTTATTTTAGCGTGGAAATTCCCTTGGGTGAAACACATTAGTACTTAATGTCTTTAATGACCACATTACGTTTTTCGGGAATCGATTATATATAAATATATATATTACATTTATGGGTACGTAATTATGATAGAGTGTCATTTAATATATTTTACAACTTGACCCATATATTTAGGGGAATGTTTTTTTTTGAAGTTGTACCTAAATATGGGCATGTATGAAACCAATGCCTGATAATACAGGCCCATATTTAGTTGTACCTAAATATGGGCCTGTATTATCGATCGAGCTGAATCGCTACTCAGTGCATAGCAATTTTTGGAAATCACAAATGAATTGATTTAACTTGAGCCCTGTTGCTGTCTTGATAGTTGACAGTGTCCTGGTAGTTGACAGTGTCCTGGTAGTTGACAGTGTCCTGGTAGTTGACAGTGTCCTGGTAGTTGACAGTGTCCTGGTAGTTGACAGTGTCCTGGTAGTTGACAGAATCCTGGTAGTTGTGAAGCTAAAATAGATTCATAATCATAACCTCAAAAGTGCATTTAATTAATGGATAAAACATCCATACGAAAACACGGTCTTTGAGATTAAGTGAGAGAAAGAAACCCGACGTTTTTGAAATGTGGTGTTGGAGGCGAATGCTTAGAATCCGTCGAACAGCAATGTGTACTAATACATCAATTTTGAAACAATTTAGTATTCTTAATATTGGAAATTTTACATTGTGGTTTTTATTAATTTTAATTTAATTTTTTTTATATAATTGTATTATTATAATTTATATATTAGCAGTTATATAATATATTATTTTGTTTAGCATGTGTATTAAAACAAAAATAGATTAATTAAGGAGAACACATTCTTATTGTGAAATTGTAATTATTCAGAACATAGGTGTCTGATGTTTTAAATACTAATTTAATGTATTAATTATAAATATAAAATCAATTTGGTCGAAAAATATTGTTTTTGCGGTATTCGAACCTGTATTTCAATTTTCAATTCGGGGAAGTACACTACCAATTGTGTTATAGCGCCAGTATTTTTCATGACAAATTGTCAAATATTTTTGGACAAAATTGATTTTATATTTATAATTAATACATTAAATTAGTATTTGAATAATAGATTTATTTATTTTCAAATTTGTATAGTTTATTATTTGTAAAAATTTCACAATGTATTATCATATTCCGATACTTAAGCTAACCTGACCTAACCTAATCTCTATCTATGCTTTGACAGTAATACATTTGATGTATCAACAACCCGCAAATGATTTTTACGATGAAGTTACTGTAGTAAAATGGTACTACCGATCACGCAACCGGCCATTACATTTTTAATATGTATTTGTATTTACCCGCAACATATTGGGCACTAGGTGCATTATAACCAGCATGTTAGTATTAATAAATATCAATTTCATTAATCTAATTAATTAATAAGCAAGTGAAAGTACATAATTAATACAAACATGACGATGCAAATCTTCAGATCTTCAATTAGTTTTCATCTTCCATCATTTCGGTCGGTACCAAATAATATGCGAGAGGGCAAGGAAACCTTTGCCCGAACAACAGCCATAAATATTGCAAAGTTTCCCGCGCGCGCGCTGTCACCCGGCGCGCGGCGGCGGACGGACGGTGCTGCCAGGAGCGAAATAATTCTCTCGACTCGGTAGGTACCTAAATATTTATTTAAGACTTGCGTGAGGTAGTGGGTTGGGGGGGGGGGGGAGGGGTACTGAAATATTTAACAGGGTCTAAATGGTAACCGCGAAATGAGCAGGTTGTCGGGTTTCGTGTGTATATTCTTCCTGGTCTTAATTAACATAATTTTGTGGGGTTTTCCTGAATGGTTTAACATTTATTAACTGTCATGCCTAATAAGTACAATGTGATACTAGGTTTTCGGTGTTGGGATTACACAAGTATTTATGTAAAGGTCTTAAGTTTTCATGTTTGTGCGTAATAATTGTTTAAAAGATCTTAACTGATATATCATACTAAGGTATTTACTAGCATTAAGTGATTAAGTGTTACCCTATGATGTTACCCCTGCGAGAACCTTTTCTGCGTCATTGTACAAGATAAAAGCTTATGCGATTATAATATTTCTGCAAAACCCTTGTATAGGGTGTACACGAATGATACTTGTCTCGAACATGACATAAATGACAGTTTGACACGGCGCGAGCTGATATTTATTGTTTATCGTATTTTGTATGCAAATTAAAATGACCAAGAGATCACAATCTCTGTGTAAATATATAAACTAATAAGGTTGAAGAGTTTTGCAGTCAATCTTAATGAACTGCCAATCAACTGAAAAATTAGATTGGTCGGAATTGTCAAAATGCGCATTTTTTTCTGAAAGCTGATATTTCTCTCGATTTAAAAATAAATCAAATAAAAAAATTAATTACTCCACAAAAATAAAGTGCCATTTAAAATATGATAGGCAAATCAACATCGTAATTATAAAAAAAAAAAAATTACGTCTATATTTCTGGTCTAGAATATTTCAAGTTTGTCGGTCGGGTAGTATTTAACCTGTACTTCGCTATATGCCACTCTTGACTCACTAGTGCGATTGTGATTGATATTCTATAATAGCAGTGATTGGAAACTGTGACTGTGATCACAGTTTTTTTTACGATATCACAATACATAAAATAAATCAATAAAAACGTAACTTGAGCGTATTCGCTTGTATTATTCAAACTTCATTTACATAAAAAAAAACAGATTCTATCATGTATAATTAATATATATCTTATGTAATATCATCACAAAGAGAATGAAAACCTTAAAAAAAATTTGAGTTATTTTTCCTGTCAAATTTTCAGCATTTCGGGTCATTTCTTCATGCATATTTTCATTTCATTTGCACATGCGCCAAATCATAAATTAATAAATAAAATAAAAATATGAATTACGAATCACGATATTCCCAGATATTCAATCACTGATAGTGAGCGTGACTCAAAGATATCAGTGATTGACTCACGGTTCGTGATTTTGAGTTCATCACTAATTTCGATGTATCCATCTAATATGTACATCGTATTTTACAAATAATATCCAAATGTCTTTCTGTGTGTCACGCGGGGGGAAATTTAACAGGATACTGATATATTACAATGGAATAAAGTGACAATTTCCATTGAAATACCGTATTTCCTCGATTATAGGACGTCATCGATTATAAGACGAACCCTTATTTTTATATACCAATAATAAAAAATAAAAACAAGATGTAAACATTATTATAACTGACAAAGTTCACAAAAAAAAAAAAAAAAATCACAATAAAAATAGGCATATTATTTATGTACCATCAGAGTCTGATATTTTTCAGATTTAGTGTCCGATTTTCGACCGAGTTCTACTAGTAATCAGTGAGGATACATCACGACTGCGGAATTTTACAGTGATTGTAAGACGCACGCCGAATTCAGAGACAGTAAAATAAGAAAAGACATGCGTCTTACATCGAAGAAATATGGTATATGAAATAGGTGGATATGTCATATATTTCTTCTAAAGGCACATTTTTAAATTTCTATTGTGTGTAGAAAGTTTAAAAATGGAGTTGAAAAATCAATGTACTTTCACGATTTCAAGACTGTTTTTAAAGAAATATATTTTTAAATCACAACAATCGTAAAGTAAAAACATCTTAACTAATTTTCTTAATCTTTCAAGACTACGGCAAGGCGTTTTACCAACAGAAAAATTACTGCTCTAATATGGTGCACACATCAACAAAAAAATCTATGCATCGTCATAATCAGCATGTAATAATATTTACAAAGAATTTATTTAATTAAATAACTTTTTTAGATTTTTTATTTGTTACAAAATCATATTATGTATAATACATCTTTCACTCCTGTCTCAGAATAGATTTCTAACACTACAATTAAAATAATAAAATGTTTCCAAATAATTATATTGCGATATTTAAAGGTGCATTAAGAACGCGAATGAAAAACCGCATTGATTTTTATTACAGATTCAAAATGAGCTAACTCCTAATCCTTTGTATTTTTCTCTTCCTGACGACCGTACGGAAATTACGAACAATAAAGTATTGTTCGTCTGCATCTGACAGCTTAAATTGGCTTCTTTAAAATTAGTCATCTCTCTAATGTACTTTAATAAAATTTCGCCCGATTTATTTCTTCGTTTTATAGCTCAGCTTAATTGTTAATTTTTTTTTACGCATTTTGCTTCAAAGTTTCCAAAAACATTCTAGATAATAAGCTTAATCCTTACCTTACTCCACGTACGCCATCTCATCTAGGCGTCTTAATAAATCCTTAAATCACAATTACTCCAGATTGTTTTGAATAATGTTGTGCCTATATTTTCACGTGCAGCTTTTCCATTTATATAACATACTTATTTAATTTTGATGAGAATTTGCAAGCTCGTTTTTCAACATATCTCTATGAAAAGATTAACTTTGATGGCTACTGGCTAAAGATAGAATCCGAATTTGAAATTGAAATGGCAAGAGGCATTTTCGAAAAAATAATTTTAATAAAGTTTTTTAATTTGCCAAATCATTTATTCAAATAACAATTTTTTAATTTAAAAATTGCCTATATTTTTATTTACAAGGAAACATTTGTAATTTTCTAAAAAAAAAAGTGAATCTACATATTTTAAAAGTGCTAAAAATATATTATTAATAACTGGACATAACCTGTCAAAAATTATAGAATAATAATCAAGTTCATGTTACTACAAAATGTAATAAAAAACGACATAAATATTTCAACGCAATAATATAATAATAATAATGGATAATTTGTACAACGCTATTTTCATAAAAAAATTCATTTCAAGGGCGCTTTACACGTGAATTGTTTATAACTCTACATTATCTTAGTTTTAAAAATTTTGGTATCGAGCATGATATAATATAACCTATTTAATTTATCCGTATTCAATGTCCTCAAAGACACACCAGCCTTAGACATCTGAAATTGGAGAAAAATGGTGATCAAGGCGGTAGATCAATGGAGGAAAACTCTGAAGATGGAAGCCAAGATCCAAGAGGACTTGCACAGCCAAAATTATGATAATGGTGATTATTTTGACTGTTTCTTAAGTAAGTTTGTAGAACTCCAAATCATATACGTGAAAATAAAATACATGCTTCTTGTTTCTATTTGTTTAATTTACTTGAGACGCATTTCGCCTTGTGAGGCGAATTTTAACAATTGAACTCAGCAACTTGTATTTATATCTATAATAGAGAACAGCTATACAATTATTAGATTGATAATGCCCTTACGAGGCGAAACGCGTCTTGAGTAAATTAAACAATCAGAATAAAAAAAACCAATGTTTTATTTTCACATATGTGATAATGACGATAATGAAAACTATCAATATATTATATATAAACCCTTTTTCAATACACAGTATTAACTCTTCCAACCTATATATCATCGTTTCTGATTCATATTATTAATAATGGTAAAATTTATATGGAAATTTATCTAAAAATGGATATAATGAATTGAATACAACTGAAATACAAAAAAAAAGTCATTAACTATATTATAAAGGTTGTAAGACTTACAGAAAATTCGTACCACGTATTGAACGAAGGTTTTATTACAAAGAGGGAAACAGTTGGAATCTTGCCCTGAGGGAGGGTTGCCCTGGGGGTAGCTTGCCCCTGGGGTAGGTGGCCCCGCTAATCTCTTAACTGATTGAAACACGGCCGAACCGTGAAATGAAACTTTCCGGGAAGTAATTATCTATTAAAAGGCCCGATAAGAACTCGCAGTTGCGCGCAATGGGTTAAGTGTTTATTTGAAAACATTTCCGACACAATCAGAAGCACGACAAACGGATTAATGGAATCTTTTTTCTTCTATCTTTAAGGCAGTCAGCTCCGGAAAACTTGCATAATTAATTGTTTGTGTTGTCATAAAAATCTCGACAGTAGTACAGACGGACTTGCAACTTATTCCTTTCACTTCTTTCACTTGCAAGGAATATTATTTAACAATCAATTTCTATTGTTTAGCTCTCAAACTATCAACGGAGAGTCGTATAAATACTGAATTAATAAATTATCAATCCATTAGCAGAAGGTAATAGAGTATGAAGGTTTTTTTTTTTTAAATATAAAAATCATTCTTGAAGGGTGGATTGCCTATTTAAAAGAAAAAAATAAATAAAAAAAAACATTAAAATTTTTTCATATAAAAAACGACAAAAACTTTTTTAGATAACTAATATTAGAAATTTTTTTAAATTAATAAATTTTTTCGCATTTTTACGATTTTTTTAAAATTATTTTTTATTATTCATTTATATCAGCAGTTATACACTTTAGATTAGATTTTTTTAAAACAATAACTCAGATTAAACCTTTATAGTAATATAAAATAAATAAACTGAATATTATTTTTAATAATTAAGACGAAGTAGATATTAATTGAAAAATTAACCATTAAAATTGTTTTCAGAGTACTAGAAATAATTCATACATATACAGAATATCTTTTCTTATGGGTCCAAAGCAAAGATTTTGAAAATAAATAAGAATTTAAGAAATTATTAACATGTTAAAATGAATAGTTATTAAATTTGTTTGGTTTTAAAATTATTATTTATTATTCTGATGTAAAATCTGATATTTTTTATCAAAGTACAATAATAATAATAAAAAAACTAATTAAGTGCATTAATTATAAAGATATGCATATAAAATCAATTTTATCGAAAAATATTGATGTTGCACTACCGGGATTCGAACCTGGATCTCTTTTTTAATTAACACGACAGTATTTTTGACAACAAACTTTCGAACCCACATGTTACACTTTTTCATATTAATATAATATATCTATCGTTCCATTATTTGAAAGCCATCTAGAAGGTTCGAGTCCCGGTAGTGCAACAGCAATATTTTACGATAAAATTGATTTTACGTGTATATTTTTATAATTAATACATTTAATTAGTATTTAAACATCACAGGCCGTCTGTTCTGAATAATTACAACTTCACAATAAGAATGTGTCCTCCTTAATAATAAAAAATACTGTTTACAATAAATCATTCGCATATAATAAAATACAATTTTTAGCGATTTAAAAATATTATAAGTTTAGGGGTACATGTTTCTTTTAAAAGTGTTTTTTAATAGCATTTATTAGTTCTTTATTATCATTCATTTACCTAATGTTTTCGGGAAAGTTTTAAAATATTTTTTTCCCTATATATATATATAGGTATTATAGTGGTATTACAAATTTAAGCCTAGTACGATTTTCAGTAATAAAATGATATTTTTGTTTTTCTTTTAATATTTGAAGAATAGATTTTTTTAAAAATAGATCACAAGTACTTGGAATTCTTCAAAAAGTAGTTTTATCGAATAATCTTTTGTTTTTTTTAAATAGTATTTTTATAAGTTTTTGTACATTTTTACTGAAATCAGGCTAGTATTAGGGATTGCAAATACGACGAAATTAAAAAAAATGCGGAATTCGGTCTAATTTCGAAAATTTTATATTATTTTTTGGTAAATATCTATTTATATTTATTTTTGGTCAACACTTTCATATACATTGTAGTTATTTGCTAATGATATGAGTTTAAGAAGTCCCGTATTTAGACGTTATATTATTCGGACTACCCATGGCCCCAATTAGTCCGGATAACCTAGGTTTTACTGTATATGTCAAATATCGGTAATAAATTAAAATTTCTCTAATTTAACTAAGGAAGAATAACTAAATACACACTACACACCGCACCACCGCACTAGACAAAACAAATCTCAATACTGATCCGCCAGTTTTCGGACATTACTTTGATGCAGCCGCTAATTTTTGTTTTTTATCTATCGGGTCGGCGTCTTTTTTATAATCTTTTTAATAACATAACAAATTTGATGCTTCGTAATAATTTATAAAAAAGATTTAAATAAAAAAGGCTCAATAACTATTAAAAATTGTGTTTTGTATTAAAAACACGACGATTTTTTAATAAAATATATTTTTATTGGTCCTATTGATACGTATTATTCACTATTTATTTAGTACGATAAACGGCCGAATGCATCGGTTCTTTTCATGAAGGAGTTATCTTTCTACATCTCTTTCTAGGAACGATTCCTTTGGAACACCCCTGTTGTTCTACGATTACTCATTGTGAAGGCGTTAGTCCGTGATTGTAACAATATATTATTTTTATATATATTTATAATTAGGAATTCGCTATGCTTTTCGGATTTCTAAATTATATTTACGTGAATAAATATCGGAATTCTCAAAATTTCTAAATTTCGTATACATTCCATAGGTTATGGATCCCCAACTGATGATGGCATATTGTAATATGGATTGAATAAATGCATAGTATACTAAATTCAATTTTTTTATCGAAAAAAATGTTCTAACTCATAATTTTCTAATCTTTTTAATAACTTAACAAATTTTATGCTTCCTAATCATATATAAAAAATATTTAAAAAAAAATATTGTATTTACTCACAACCTTTAAGGCTCAATAACTATTAAAAATTATGTTTTTGTGTTAAAAATACGACGATTTTTTAATAAAATATATTTTTATTGGTCCTATTAACTATTTATTTAGAACAATAAAAATCGCGATAAGATAAATTAATTGTTATTTGTTGTAGAAATAATGTTAATTGCATTATTTTTAACGTGTTATGGCATTTTTTATGTTTGCCTTTTAGAGGCATTTTATGATCAGCTCGAAATTCATACCTGATTTATGGATTTTATAAATTGATATTTTATGCATGTCAGGGTAGTTATAAATTTAGATATATTTATACGTAAAGACGTGCATAGCATGTAGCAGGTAGACATTTTAATAATTCTAGGAGTTAGCTCTTTGTAAATAATTTGAAAAAATTCTCTTCAATTATTCTGATGCATAATTTCTTAAAAGTTAGAAAATATAAATTACGTTTACACTGTAATTGTAAAGGTTTCAACGGTTCAGGTTTTAAAGGTCTCGTGCACATCAAAGATTTCCTACTTTACACTGTGGTTTTAATTTTTGAATTTTTTAAAATTATATTCTAGAAATAACTGAATTTAAGATTTTAAGTGATTTCTAATGTCGTCAATTTATTTATTAAGCTTATCTGGAATACATTTGCATCATTTTCTTTGTATCCATTTTCCTAAACTCTTTTTGATCCTTTCTTATCTAATATTGTCTTCACTGAACCTTTTTTTCAACCCCTTTTTCAAGATTTTCTGAATTACAAAACTGTCTTAGAGTATGATTTAAATTGTAGGCTCTTTGCGTCTTTTAAATTAATCAAGGAAACAAAATTGAGTTTTTGTGGGAAAATTTGTAATACTTTTATCTCGTTGGAGTCTTTACAAAAATCATGGATCAAATAGCTGATTATAGTCTCAGAATTTGTATATGTAGTTATAAAATATTTCTGTATGTATTTTGTAGGTACATACATATAATTGGTGAAATACACCTTGTGCATAATATTTTAGAGGCAGATAAATATTAAAAATATGAGTCGAAAATGTTCAAGCTGCACGTACCTAATCTCAAAGATATAATAAGCATTCAAGAAAGTCGTAGTTAAGTGACTATTTAAATTAATTGAAAACTTTTATTGATTTCAAATCGTAATTGAATACAAAAAATTAAGTCATCTAACTTCGAGCGGCCAGACTATTTGTTATTAGGCCTGAACATAGACCAGTAAATGAATAGACATGAAATAAAGTGTACATATAAGAGAGGGGTTTGGAACATTAGTTGCTGGACGAGGGGCATTCTACACACATTCTTGCTGGAAACATAAATCCGATTGTTTATCCCACATTTATGCATTCGCAAATTGAAATTTGAACGTAAACAAAACGTAATTTTTACATGAATGCATATTATATTGTCAGCTTTTAAATTTTCGTTTCAATCTACGTCCCACGACTACGAGTTATTTGATTGCGTAAATGGTACCAAAGTGATTACGTAAGTGGTACCAAAGTGATCGCGTTAGTGGTACCAAAGTGATCACGTAAGTGATACCAAAATGAAAATATTGGGACAAGAAATTTGCACGTCCGTAATGGTGGTCTGCGGGCCTGAAGCAATAATGTAGAATAATAATGGGTTAATTGTTGAAATAAGTGATTACATACAATCATATTTTCAGTAACGGTACAGATTTTGTACATACTTCTTGAACATTTTCGACTCATAATGTAGTCAGGTACTCATAGAATATTTTAGACTAGATTTTACACTATATATGACAAATCATACATATCTTTGTCAGGTTGTACAAATACGAAAAAATAATAATTGCAGTTTATTGAATCTTCATGTAATCGCGATTGTGGTGTGATCTGGATTGCAATATGACGCGCAGTTGATGATGTATAGCGTTGTTAACCTTTACCATACAATGATATAAAATACCCGAACGCAGCCATGCTGTCAACTCGTGTTACCGTAAATAACTGTTAGAAAAAATATTTTTATTCGCTTAAATAGCATGAATTTACTCTAAATATTGAGCATACAATTTTGAAAAAAGATTAATAACATAATTTAAAGCATACATTAAGTCCTATACAATGCGTCCTTTCTTCTTATCTCTCTTAATTTAATTAGTGAGAAAGAGGCAATGTATTTGTATGTTTGTTGTTCTTTTCACTGTGAAAATGTAAGTGATCTCTGTCTTTCATATCACAAATGGTATTTTTACCAACGTATTAATTTTACAACAAAAATAATTGTTTTTGTACAACTACCTTTTCATAATTGATTTTTCACTAGTCATTCCTAAGCGCTAATATTTTATTTAAGATTATCTAAAATACGAATTTTATGTTGCATGTATTTACCGAAATGTTACAGGTTTAATTATGATGGTGGACCTGTGTTACTGCATGGTTTGGGAAGGGTTATCCATGCACCATATTGCATCAGCATTGCAGTCCAGTTTGCATGTCAACGTAGCTGCGTAAATTTATTAATTAAAGGTAATAGCCATTTGAATTACAAACATTTTCGGACGATGTTAATTCTCAATATTGAAAATATATTAGTTAAAACCAGATTCTTTTGCAGTTTAGACATTTACAAATAATTTTGAATACCATAATAATATAATATAATCTAACAATTATACAGATACATAATGTTATATAATATTAGTTTATTCATTTTGGAAAACATACAGTTAATCTACAATGGTTAAGATAGTAACAAAAATAATTGTAGATTTAAGCAATGACACGTTTTCTCTGAATTATTAAAATTAAATAACAATTTATATTTTTTATTTATTATTTTTGTTTTATTAACCACTTGAATTGAGTTTAAATACATCTACCGGTTTTGAAAAATACAGTTTTATTCTTCATCCTGTCATGTCATCCTGAAGAAGAAAATGGTATTTTTCGAAACCGGTAGATGTATTTAAACTCAATTCAAGCGGTTAATAAAACAAAAATAATAAATAAAAAAAAACATATATTATTGTTTCTTTACCAGAATCTACTTTTAAAAAAACAACAATTATTTAAAAATAAATTTAGTACCTAACTCAAATTGTTACTTAATAAAAATTTTGTCGAATAATTTTTAGGAAAAAATTTTAGAATGGGACTCGTAGTTAAACTTAGTTGGTTGTTTATAATTTTTTGATTAGTTTTTCATGGTTTATTTGTCTCCAACGATTCCAAATTATTTAATTTGTGAGCAACACCGTTTATATGCAAAATTGACAATACCAATTTTTTATGCATCATCATAAAAAACAATTTTTTTCCAGAAGGAACGGAAGGGAGAAGAGAAAGGAAAATGGGATGGGGATTAAACTCTGTATAATAATAATGTTTCTGATAATAAATTTGATTTAATATCTTCCCTTCTCATAATGATATTTGCACGAACGAATGAATGAATTTTGTGTATAAGATGTTCTACTTCTAGGAATGTGAAATAGATTGTTCTGACTGCCGGGACGATCTGGATGGAATGATTCTAGTTGGTCGGGACAGTTAACATGTCTTTACCGTAATTCAAAGAGAAGCATTTGTTTCAAAAGCTTTAAATATTATTGCAAATTAAGATGATTATGTTTTTCAGAATATCACCTCGTTTCATTAATTAAACAATTCTTTCAGCTGTGCAATACTGCACACTAAAGTACGCACTCATATAAAAAAAAAAAATATTAAAGTTAAATATTAAAGTTTAGGTTGAGTGTGGGTTAACACATTGTTGAAGAATACCATCTGTTGACGCAAGTCGAGTACTCATTCCCTGTCTCTTTTCTCCATCTAATAATCTATACCTGTACCGCTCTGGTCAGTTCATTACTTGCGATTTTGCCGACGGAGGAACAGTTGCGCTCTGACATCGAACTATCAAGATCTTGTGCCTTTTTTCTGCCGTCCAATAACCGCGCCGTGTGTAGCGTTCGGATCAAGAGGAAGCTGTGTTCTTACAGTACCGGAAGTGCAGTGATCTCTCGGTTATGCACAACAGACGTGCTAGTCAACCGAAGGTGAAGACGACACCAGGCCCAGGACTTCGGAGCAAGGTAGACCAGATCCATCTGCCTTCATTTTCCTTTATAATTCCAATTCGGGTTGCGTTTACTGATCAACATTATACTCGATACCCTCCACGGGATCTTATCCCACCAATATCCAATTAAATTTTTTTTTTGTCCAAGAATTTTTTTGCGCGTAAATAGTTATCGAGGTTCTTGAAAATGTGAAAGTTGACGGTTGACGTAAAGCAAGATGAGGCCTCTTCGGTGAATCGCTGATTGTTTTCTTCCACTAAAGGTTTTAAATGTTTAACAACAGCAGCAGGACATCCTCGACCCTCTTCATTTATAAGACTTACGTGTCTGTTCCTAAACTTTAAGAACCAATGCCATACACATGTTCAGAAGTGGTTTCTTCATCCTATTCTTGGTTAACAGTGCGTGTTGTTCGAGATGCATGATATTTAAGATTAAATTCACATAAAATATTCACGTAATTCAATTAAATTTAAATTTTCATGCTATTTCTAAGGATTACACTAATATAAATTTAATATCTGATTCAATACACTATTAAAGTAGATTCCCAAGTATCAATTATAATAAAAAATATTTTTTACTCTTTATTTCAACTTCTATATTAGCATATGTATATTAGCATATATACTTGCTTGTAAACTATGACTGTCTACCTCAATTGTAAAATTGTCTTACATATGTAAATAAATAAATAATTTTGCATCTAGTGGATATATTTCATATATTATAATTTGAAATTAATAAGGCGAAAATTACACTGCTAAACTACTAAAAATAATAAAGATTACTTTTTATCATTGCCAACATTGTTTTCTCTGGAACAAGACACGTTTAAATTATATTTATTTAAAGTTCAACAAACCTTTGTTGATAGACATTATTATTTATTATTATGATAGGCATTGTATTATTTTATAATATAAAAGTACAATAAATAAATCTTGCTCAACGGCTAGGTGGTTAAAATATACAAATGTAGAGGTAGGTCTCCACAACAGCCTTCAAAGAAAACAAGTTAAGTAGTAAAAGGAAAACTTTAAGGTATTAAATAAAGTTGTCGGTCGCAAAGTATTCAATAAACATTTATATAAGGGCTGTTAAAGTTTCTGACTGAACAATTGAGTATTTAATAAATGTTTTCAATTCATTGAATTACCTTTCGTTTTATAATCGTATAAGACTGCGACCTACTTTAAAATAAAGAAAATGATAGAAGTTTAAAAAACCTTTAAATTTCATTGAAGTTAAAACTTTTATTAGACTTTATTATTATTTTAGTCTTTATTTCCAGCAAGAAAAAAAACAAGATATTTGTAAATTGATACATATCGTATATACATAATCAGAATGTTATTAAAAGCATAAACATGAAAGATATAAGAAATGAAATATTATGGTCTTGTAAAAAAAAAACTTAAAATCTCAAGTGTACGCGAAGTTTTGTGTAAAACCGTTTTGAACTGCAATGTTAAAGTGATTGAGTTATCATATTTAAGAATTATTCACAGCAGTTTTGACAAATATTAACGTAAGGACAGATATTTGTGTACTGTAGTGTAAATCAATTGAATATATATAACAATGAAAATAACCCCTCTACGGCCCAGTGCCTGCCACGTATTAATCCGTCGCTACGTAATGTATTTATCTGCTTTGAACAGCGATACCTCCCGCGAGACTTTAGCAGTGACATCCATTGCACAATGCGGAAAGATTGTAAAATAACATTAATATTCATTATTAATTTTGGCTAATCTGTACTGTCATTTTGTGAATTTTCTTTCCAAAACTGACAATGACCCTAACAATGGATGCATTCATTAGCGTAATTAATAATTAATATTATATTTTTTTACTCATTTCTTGTTATTATTTACGGTATTTATGTTAAGTTAATTTTTTTAATGAAAATTATATTACTTTTGTTATTGCTATTGGGTTTTATCATTATAATTCAATTGTGTAAAGTGAAAAATCGGGTTAATTTAAGCCGCTGACCAATCATAAAATAAAATTACACAATCTTTAGATGTTCTAAGAAGAAATCAAAAGAGTGAAGAATCAATATATAAGAAGTTTGTAGTATACTCGATAGAATTAAGAAAGGATTGCTGAGATGGTTTGGGCACGCGGAACGCGCGAGGGAGGAGAGGATGGTCAAGAAAATATATGAGGCGAGCGTTGAAAACCATAGAAGTATTGGGCGTCCACAAAAGAACGGGAATAATCAGTTAAACCGGATGTTGGAGGTGGCCCTAGTATAAGTCTCAGCAATCGACTAGCATGCATGAGAAGATATATGAATGTCAAGGAGAAAAGACAGAAGAGCGTTTCGAGTGTGGAAGACTTCTCAAGTAATTCCATCTTCACTAGGTGCTTTATTATTTTTGAGGTACTAAGAGCCAATTTGATCTCTCGTTGTTGCATCCTTAGCACCTTAGCATCTACATAGGAATATGCATAGTTTTCTTTAGAATTTGTCTAATTCGTCAATAATTTCGGGTCTTGCTAATATCCTTCCTTCTCATTGTATCAAGTATGTGAGATGGTATTTATTTATTGGTAGTAATTATTTAGACACACAGTATCGATTGCAAGACCAGTATTTCTGTAAAACTTATATTTCAATGCTGAAATTGATTTAAAAATATACCGTGACACAATTAAATGATCAGTGTAATGATGTAATGTTTGCGAATCATCTTTTGGAAACAAACCATTCTTTGGACATTAGTAAGGGTTTAGAAATTTCACAAACAAATACCGGGGGTTCACAGATAGATAAATTATAAATTTTAGAAATAAGAAAAAATGTTGATAGCAAATTGAACAATATAAATAACAAAATCATTTTTAAATTTATTATCGCATTAGTTTCTAATTAGTTACCCACCGCTTATATTTATAGTTTTGTTTTTGTCTATGCTTGTATTTTAAATTTTATAATACATTGTATCCTGAAAAAGGGACAATTGGTCTTGAAACACGTTGATTTATCAATGAACAGTGATATAAACAGTTTTATTAACCTTTACCATACCATGATATAAAATACCCGAACGTAGCCATGCTGTCAACTCGTGTTACTGTAAATAACAGTTAGAAAAAATATTTTTTTAGCTTTAATGCCTTTAATGGCACAAATTTATTCAAAATATTGAGCATTCAATTTAGAAAAAATAATTAATAAAATAATTTAGAGTATTCATTAAGTCCATACAAGTAATACAATGTGTCATTCCTTCTTATCTCTCTTCGTTTAATTAACGAGAAAGAGACAATTATATTTGTATGTTTGTTGTTCTTTTCACTGTGAAAATGGTGTGTGATCTCTGTCTTTCATATCACAAATGGTATTTTTACCAACGTATCAATTTTACAACGGATTGAATGGAAAAAATATTTGTTTTTATACTATTCCCTTTCCATAATTCGTTTTTTACTAGTCATACCTAAGCTCTAATATTTTCTTTAGGATTATCTAAATTATGAATTTTATGTTGCATGTATTTATCGAAATATTACAGATTTAATTATAATGGTAGACCTGTGTTACTGCATGGTTTGGGAAGGGTTAACAAGGAATTGTCTGAAATAATGAGTTTACTTTAATTTTAAACTTCTAGCAGCAAATTCTTTCAGAAATCATAACTAGTTTTAAACTTTAACTTTTTATTTAAATTAACAAAGGCGGTACTGGTTACAAAAGAAATACATCGCTACAATGTCAGTGCAAGATGTTCGCATGAAATGTTCGCGTATTACTTCGCGCGATGTAATCCTCTAAACTATCGCTCATACTTGACAAGTTTCTCGATAATTCGATGAATAAATTGTTCTCGAGATACGTTAACTACCTAAAGCTTACTTAGTACCTATGTACAGCGTGTAAATAGACAATTCCTAGAAACACGGCCTTCAAATATCGCTTCAATTTAACCCCTTCGAATAATAAAGCGAAACGAGGCAATTGTTTCAGCTCGCAAGTTTACAACTTTGATCACTTAATCAATTAAGTAATGTTTAACTTGATTACTAGCAGTAAAGTAGGATAACACAATTAACTACAGCGCTGTAAACATCTCTTTGATTAACTTAATTATATCTAATCGGATTGGTTGATATTGGTTTTACTTTTGAAATAGGTAAATTAAATAATAACAAAAAAATTTAATAAGCTCTTAACTGGTGTCGACACCTAATCGCAACTGACAACGCATAGGCATCAGATAAGTGAGTTGGGGTAAGTGCGACATAAAACTTTGAACTCTTCTCAAACTTCATAAGGTTGTGCAATGACTTTGAAACTTTGATACAAGGGTCATTAACATTTCCTTATTTAAGTCTTTAAAAATCGGAATGTAATCTTTTAGGATAGCTGATATTGAAAGCATTTAATGAAAATTGAACGAGTAGATGCACTTACCTAACACTTGGGGTAAGAGCATCTAGTTGTACTATTTCTGACAAAATGTTAAATAATAAAAATGTCTTTACTGATCTGCTTAATGACAATATGAATTAGTTATTTTGGTCCTTAATGACGGGTAAAACGTGGAGAGTTCTAAAAAAGTCTTGAAAAATTGCTTAGATGGGCGATTTAGATTTTTAATTTCAGTGTACATTCTTTCCTGAAGAAGATACCACAGGTATCGAAACATGTTGAATTATCAATAAATAGTGGTTTAAACAAAGTATTCTGTCTAATTATTTATATAAAATGAGATCACTAAGTAATTTTGCTAATATTGAAGAAGTAAATAATTATTGCTAGAGATAAATGTGAATATTGTGAATTGTGACCGTATAGTATAATTTTAAAATACCTGTGGGACCATTTTCAGTACGGTTTTAAAAATACAATAATTTGTTTAAATAATTTTTTGAATTATCATTTGACATTACAAATGATGCATTAATAAAGGAAGTATTATTTATATACCGCCTTGGGAACACATTTCAGAACGACATATATTATGCACAACCGTTGTAAAATAATACTCATCATAAAAAAGGGTAATTAAACATTTTTACCTAGCTCCACCTATTGCTGTATCGATCAAACTATTTCGCTGCCAGGTGATTACTTGCTATAGCGATCACAGATGTCAGTATTACTAATGTTTGAGGCCAAAACTATGAACATACATTAATTACAGCGACAAGTTCTATAATTATTAATTGCAACCATTAAATAAAAGGACGAAGATATTTGGAACGTGAATATTAATAGAAAATAAATAATGATTTGTTAATTTGAATGCTCGACAAGTTGCCTACGGACAGGCGCTCATCCATCGGGGATGGATTATAGTAGATAACGACAAAAACTGAAATCCATGCTTACGATATTCGATTTGACAGCTAGCATCGACACGTGTACATAAACCTCACTTAGAACAATAGATATCTACAAATATTTATTCTGAAATTAAGGCAAATAGACAGCACTAAATAACAAATACTTATTCTGTTATATTCAAAATTCACCCATCTGACGAAATCAATGGTAAATGAACTGACATTTGACGTTTAACGCACAACAAGCTAGAAGTGAAGCAAGAGACAGCGAAATTTGGTTTGTGGTAGTAACCATACATTTTTAGATAGATATATTTTTTCTGAGTAACATTTAAAGATATTAATATTACTTGATTTAATTACCATAGAACTGTTCTAAAATTGCCACGTTACAATAAAAATATGATACGGTAATTTATTTTATATTCTTTCTTAATATAAAATAGCATATTATGTAATATTGCATAAATAAATACATAAAACATTTGCACAAAAAAATAATGGAAAATATGGAATTTTTTTTATGACATGTCATCATCGTCATCAATCGTTTTTCACTGCTGCTGGATGATGGACTCCACAAGTGTTCCCACTTTTCTTTGTTCATTGTTATTCGTTATCATGCATTTCTGAGAATTAGATGTTTTCAGTCTAACGGGTCTTAGAGCGACCTGTCGGTCTTTTAATTTACCTCGGGATAACTGCATTCGGATAGGTACCACTAGATAAATGCATTAATCCAACGATTGTCATTCATCCGAGCGATGTGGCTTGCCCATCGCCATTTTATTTTCTTGGCTTGTTCAATTATATCAAGTACTATTAGGAATGTAAGAAATAGGAGAGAATAAGAAGTGAATAAGATTAAAAAATGATCGCTTAGGTGGTTTGGTCACATGAAACGGATAAATGAGAAAAGAATAGTAAGAAAGATACACGAAATAGAGAACTAGAGAAATAGAGACTTGGTCCGACCAGGAAAACCAGATATTGCAAGATGGTTCTCTTAGAAGCGCTTAATAATCGACTAACTTGTTTGAGAAGATGTCTGAATGTGGATGAGGAGAAAATTTTGTGTCAGGACATAAGAGCACTAGCCTCTCTGATAAATTAGTTATCTAGCTCTTCTACGTTCTTTTATCGCCACTTTTATTCTTCTGTTTCTTCGTATGATGCTCAGCAAACAACTTTACAACCCTCTTTGCGCAGTTGCAGATTTAATTTCTTTTATTTCGTAGAAATATGTGAGCGCACGCAGCGCGTTTAAAACACAGTGGATAATCATTTTTAAAATCATATTCAAACATTCAAATGCACTCTAGTTTTTCGGATATACCTACTTCAATGGAAATTTTGAATGGAAACAGTTCGGAAATTATCGATTTATTTATGGTGGGTTCCATTATTCTTTCCTCACCGATAATGTAAACATAGCTGACATTGCCTCTAATAATGTCAATTTATCTGTAAATATACTAAAAACAGAGTTCATATTTTAGGTAATCCTCCAGAATATATGTATGTATAAAATAATTACAACATGTAAGTATTTATCATACGCAATAATAACACATGTTTTCTCGAAGAACCTGACGTGAATTTGTCAATACGTGTATGTGTTCGTGCAGAGTGGTACGGACGGCGTAGTGCGCGATGCTATGGGGTGTCGGATTCCGATCGTCACTTTAGTAGTAGAGCGTGCGTTGGCCGAGTTAGACGCGTCTGTTATTAGTTATATTGTTAGACGAGTTAGATGCGTATGTGTGCTGTCGTTCGTGATGATCAAAATTTTTTCTAATTTTAACTCTTATTTTAATGATTAATATAATAAATGTAAAATCTTCATATTTATCCGATTTAAATATTGTAAAAGTCCACATGTTCACTTAGTCTACAACACTGGAACGCGCGTTTTTATTTTAGCACCGTAAAGAAAAGGTTAACAGAATCAAGTAAACATAGCAGTTCATGTACTGCTTTGCTTATTAATACACGTATATAAATTCAATATTTTCTTTATAATTTCTAATCTTCTTGTATGCGCAGTGCACGAGTATCTTTTGAATCACCTTGTATGTAGATTCATTAATTTAGAATAATTAATGAAAATATTATTAATTGCATTACAGCGTGCCGTGCAGTGTATAGTGTGCAGTGTGCGACATCAGATAGCCCGCTGTTCAATACCCGTTATAATATGTTAAATCCATCAACAGCTGGTGACCCCGAGATAAATTAATAATGCCACCGGAATATAGCGCCATTAATTATAGCGCACCTTTCTCGGACAGGTCAGAGGTCGCAGCGAGATAAAAACTATGAATAATTAGTTACTGAACCCACAAAGAGAGTAAGTTAATTCAGCTGAATGAGAATATGTCAACCAAATATTTTGTCTGTTTTATTACTCAGCCTAGGTGTGAGGGTTATAACAATCAGTTTCATCGCCTCATCTTTTGTGTAATTTTAAGGACTTATTTACTTACCATCGCACCGTTTTTCCGCGGGGGTAGGCATTGGGGATAGAGCGTCACACTCTTCTGTCCTGACACACACAATTATCGCCTCATTCCCATTCATACATATACTCATACAAGCTCGACGGTTATTGAGGCTTCTAACAGGACCATCCTCCAGTATCTAATTTACCTGATTGTGTTAAGTCTTCCGCGGACTTCGCCTACTTCTGGTGCCATCAACGCTTGCGTCGTATATCTTATTCACTATACTAAGGTCAGCTTTACATTCTTTACTTATTTCTTCATTATTTACTCTGTCATAAATGGATCTGCCACATATACGCCCAAGTGATCTCATTTGCACTGCATGCAGTCTAATTTCGTTCCTCTTCTGCTAGCTCCAGGTCTCACTTCCATACATCAGTGTCGGTACCAGAACTCTATTGTGGACCGCTAGTTTTGCCTCAGTTGGCAAGTTCCCATTCGCAATAATTCCATTCAAAGACTGGTGTTGTTATTTGTGTGTGCGCTAGTGAATATAAGGCTACTATATTTTATATTTATATTTTATATTTTGACATATATTTTGACATCCATATTTTTGTAGTTACAGAGGTGGATACATAACATACATAATACATAGTTTAATGTGTGGGATGGAGTAGACTTCACCTCTGATATATACAGCGTTGTCCTGGCTACTTTGCTAGACTAAAGTCTGTGTTAAAGTAGCCAGTTTTTTTTTTTTTTTTTTTTTTTTCGTGCTGTTGTGGTGTTATACTATGGGTTTACATGTATTAAGATGCGTAAAAAGTAAAATAACTAATAGTGACTATGATGATGATCATGTACATCTCGTCATGCAGGGCAAGATAAGGCAGCAAAGAGATGAAGTTGATGATGATGAAGTTGATTCACCATAATGTTAGCGGTTTTATACAGGATAAAAAAACATGTTCCCCTCTTATTAAAAATTATTTGCGCACACCTTAGAGAGAATGTTAGTCAGAGGCCCAAAGTTTCGACGAGGCACTATCATCTTCTCATGTCTTGTGCCGCTTCAGTACATGGCTGGTGGCAAGAACACTCGAAAAATAATGGTTTCTAACTTAACTTTTAAATTCTGAGTTTGTGAAGTGCACTGTGCTAATACGATTTAGAGATGGTGTCGCATTGAAAAATATGTTTTCAATATAAAAATATAGGATTCGATAAATATTAGTAATAGATAAAAACTTTATTTAGTTAATTTAAATTATGTAATAAAAATTAAATTAATCAACTAGAAAGATATGCAGATAAAATATGTTCATCAAAAAAAACGTTGTTGCTACCAGGATTCGAACCCGGATCTCTTCCTATCCGGGGAAGCGCGTTCATCATTTTGTTGTAGCAATCGAATACATTTTCGACAAATTCTGTAATTCCATTTTTAAAAGCAATCTAATTTATATTGCGATGAATCTCAAACACCTTTGAAGGAAAGAAGGAAGGAAATAAGGGACTTGGATATAACGGATAAGGGTCGATGACGGAATAGGGATTCCAGTCGAAGGAGCAGTGATCTCGGGGAATCGGGAATCTGAAGGACTGCTCGCCTTTTGTATGATCCTTGCTTGCTTCCTCACCCCGCAGTCGCAGCTGAGAATCACACAAACCGCATGCGGTAGGAAGATTTGCACGTTCAATCGAAGACGGCAATATCACAAACTTCACCGCGGAACACAAAAACAACATTTCATGTCGCTGTGTTATGCTCTCGCGATGTCTAGATCGAACGAATTTCATTCTAGTTGTCATTCTGCTGATGTCGAAGTCACTATTCACACTGAAGACAAGTAGTACGGAAAAAGGATGGGTGGGAATTTGAACGTGGAAAGATGTCGATAACACGAGTCGTGGCCGATTCGGAAGACGCGTTAAAAACGTGTTTTATGAATATAGAACTCTAATTAATACATTTAATTAGTATTTAAAATATCACAGACCTATGCACTTCGCAATAAGAATGTGTTCTTAATAATTTGTATATGGTTGAGTGTTTATTAAATTTGGTTGTAATGTTGTAGATTACCTCCCATTGTTTGATAATACATTATGTTTCATAGAATATTAAATTCATTAAATGCGTCACAGTAACCTTGGCTTTGGTGTTGTGGCAGCAAGCTTGGCCCAACATCATCGAATAAATGTTTATTTTGAGTCGCATAGGGACAGAGTGGCCCATCTGTGAAGCAATCAAATGGAGATATATGGAATTGAAAAGACGACGAATTTTCATATTTTTATTTATTAATAATAATTAAACATTTTAACATGACTACAATTGTATAATGTTTCTATATATATATATCTTCACATTAAATTAAACCAATACAAAACAATTTATTTTGAGCGTATTAGTGTATGTAATTTGAAATATGAAATTTTTCACTTGGGCCACTCTGCCGCTGTGCGACTCATTTATAATATATTAGTTCACTTTTTTATTAATTTTTCTATGAACTTTTTACAATGCCTATTGTATTTTTAATAGTTTTTCTTACAAAGCCTATTATTTTCTGTTATTAAATAACACGTGTTGGAAGTTTGAAAAAATGTTTCTAATACTTTTTTAAAAAGAAAAGATTTTTTAAAGAATAATTAATATTAACATTAATATGAACACAATTACTGGATTTTTACTTCCAAAGGCATTGTTATTAAACAAATTATAGATTTTCCATTAGAGATGAAGCTATTTATATTATATTATATGGGAATAATGGAAGACCATAGATGGCGACAGCAAAGTTGTAGTTAAAACTCGAAGTGTTTCTACATGGTAACATATACACAACTTCCAAAATTTGATAGATATGGAGGTTGATTATGGGTGAAATGGTAAACGTTACATTGTGTAAAGTGATCACTTAAGCCAGCAAAAGACAGGTCGTGAGTTCTGTAATTACTCATACTTTCATATATTCATTCCCATATAATATAATATAAATAGCTTCGTCTCTAATAAGATAACTATAATTTGTTTAATAAGTAATATACAGTAATTTATATTACTTACGAATTTGGTAACAGACTAGTTGTACGTTTACATTATATATAAAATAAGTAATTAAATAGCGTGGTCTTCAGATGTCCCAAGTTGAAAAACAACCCCTGACTTACATCTACGGGTGTAGAAATCTGCCTCAGAAGCCTCCGACGTTGATTGATGGATTCGGGTGGTCACTGTGGCGAACCGACACGTCCCCCGTTCTCCGCCTCCCGCCATCCCCTAATCATCGCCGGAAGCGAGAAGTGAAATCTGAACAACGGATGTTGCATTTGTCTTTGGCTTGATAAACTGAACATCTGTTATAACATGCTAAGAAATCTGAGATACGCTTTTGATACTATATTTTTATCGCTACAATGCAACATGAATGTTTTGATTTTTCAATTCTTTCAATAGCTTTCGCAAAACATTATTGCTACAGATACTGATGGGCTAGGTAGTTGTCTTTGTTTTGCCGACTTCCAAATTATAAATGTAAATGTTGAATGTTGACATATAGGGTGTTTTTTTTAGAAGTATAGAACTTTAAAATGATATAAAAATCGTGATAATGGCCACGGTATTAGCTTTCTTCGAAAGGAAATTTTATGCCATTAGTGTTTAAATATGATACTGGCTTAAATAAAACGCAATCTAAAAGTCCAATTTTCAATCACTTTTTGGAGCAGCTGGGGACGTATATCGTCAATAACGAGACGAATATTAGCTTCCAAGTCTTTATCGTCTCCGGTTTATCGGCATAGACTAGCGACTTCACATATTTCCACAGAAAATAATTCAAAGGTGTTGAATTATACGATCTTGGAGGCCAATTCACGGGTCCATTACGCGGAATTGTGCGCTCATCGATTGTTTCCTTTAATAAATTGATTGTAGAGCGCGCTGTGTGGCATGTTGTGCCGTTTTGTTGAAACCACAGCTCTTTCACACGAATACCATTCAATTGGGGAACGAAACAGTTAGTAATAATGGATCTATTGCTGTGCACGATGACTCATTCGGGTCTTCCTCAATGCTACGTTCCACTGCAGCAAGAGCTTTTTCGGTGCGCACTATACGACATCTCTGCGGATGCGTATTATCAATTAGAATATGCGTGGTGCAAAAACAATCCATAGTTGTTCTGTTTACTTTTAGGATGGACGGTCATGTCGACCGTAAAAAGGACGTAGCGCACGGTAAGTTTCACGAACTGAACCACGATTTTAAAAATAAATTTGGACAATTTGCAAGTGTTGTTCTGGCGTAAATCTATTCATGATGACATGGCAAACCAAACTGAGCACAAATCAGCTGTCAGCTGTCAAATTGGCTGTCGCTGGAAATGTGTTGCCAATTCGAAAAACAAACCTCTAAAAAAAGTTCGCTATTTGGTAACCGCTCATGTACACTCTTGCACATAATACTGAATACATTTTTAAATATTTGAAGGATTGTTGAACGTACCAAAGTAAATATCAATTTTTAATGTTACGGAAATAATTTTAATATAATATTATATTATTTTGTAAATATTCAGCAACAAACGGATTGGCAAGAGGTTTCCAATTTTAACAAATGATTCGTGAGAACCCATACGGGGATGATATTGCTGTGTATTGTATTTTGAGTGCAAGGGAATTGTACACTGCAAGCGTGCGTTTTTTGTCTATTCCTTACTCTGTGCTCGCGAAAAGCGTCGTAATTTGTCTACAATTTTAAACAAAGGAAATAAAAAAATAAAAGCGTGCAAAATTAATCAAAATATTACAAATAACCAATTAAATTTAACCACTAGTCATATCCTAAAAAAATGTCCAATAATTTTGTGTTATCTGGTTAATTTCCACATCTTTCATCAACGTAACAATTTAAGTTAGGTACTAGATTTATTTAAAAAAATATTTTATAAGAATTTCTTACATAATTGCAAAATTACTTTGTGGAAATATATTATATTAATAATAATAATAAAAGACTTTGTTCATACCACTGCTTATTGATAAATCAACATGTTACAAGACCAATAGTCTCTTCTTCAGAATATACTAAAATTAAATATACTAAAATTAAAAATGCAAACATATACAAAAATAAAACTGTAAATATAAGTGGTGGGTAACTAATTCGGAAATAATCTGAAAACAAATATAAATATATATTTGGTTATTTATAACGTTTAATTTACTATTAACACTTTTTCTTATTTATAAAATTTCTAAACCCTTATTAATGTCAAAAGAATGGTTTGTTTCCAAAATATGATTGGAAAATTCAGAATAGTTTTTGCTATTTAAATATCTTAAGTGCTCCTTAATTCTAATACCAAAATTTCTGCAAGTTTTACTTATCTAAAAATAATAGCAATCATTATTTTCATGTAATTTAATTTCTTATTTTATTCAAAAATGGAGACATGTTGATTTATTAATTTTTGTCATTTTTTTTTTTATCATCTTGATAAAGGTATTTTTTGAAACTGATTGATGAATATAAAAAACTCACAGTGGTTTCGTAAACAAAGTTAATAAATAATTAATTATACTAACAATATATGTAAAAATAAAATTGTTCGTAAAAGTGTACAAAATAAAATATTCAACAATATTTCAAATTTATATATCCTTGTAAGGCACATTCAGAAGATGCAACTTCATTTAGTGTTAAGGGCAGATTTTAAATTCAATTTCCTGAAATTCGCAAAATGTCAACTCCGTCCCTTCGATAAAAATACCCTTCAAATTGCACCTCCGCCCTTACTAACTTCCTTCCCGAATCTTGGGTGTGTATTCTTTTGATGCCGAAATAAGTTATTCCCAGATCGGAGGCGAACCCTCGCCCTCGTCTTGCATAGCAGAATCTAGTACCAAGAAGCACTATGAACTATGTACTTCAGAGTATATTATATTAGGGGTGCTGCTGCAAATATTTTCCGGGAAATGAGTGCATTGGCCTTTCCGTGACAAGAAAAAAACAACATTTAATGTTTTCAAAGCACTCGTTAGTTTTGAGGCGTCTCACAGACTTATCAGTCTACTGTTATTCCTTATGGTATCCAGAGCATTGTTCGCCTGTAATTTTTCGTCCATAATTGTTCACCGAATATTGTTTACGTAAATGCCTCCGATAATTGGTTCCAAGCCCGTCTTTCTGGTCAGATGTTGTTGTTCTTTCGACCGACCGAAGCGCGCTCTGGTGGTTTATTAGGACCACTGGACTGGTCGAAGAACGGGATCTAAAAGAATGACGCCTATCGGTTACCGTCTTCTTAGCTTTCCGAAAAAAGGTCGGCAATACTCACACACATACACACATAGTTATAATATTATGAACCAGGAAATCCAGTGGTGCCAATCAAAGTAACAAGGCGCGTAAACAAATACACTGAAAAAACATATTTTTGATAAATGTGAATGTTTTCATGTATCATGCGAGACATTTATTTTACATATTGGAAGTGAGCAAGCTCTTATCTGTGCAAACTTTATCCGCATGTTAAGTTGTTCTACAGTCATGATCTCAACCATATATTAAAGATGCGAAAGGTCAGATACTATAATAATAATAATAATCTTGCATTTATTCGCCATAAAGATAATACATATTATAGAATAAATTTAAGTAACAAAATAATATTTATGTTATAAAAAGAAAAGCAAAATAAACAGATAAAAAAAAATATATATATATATATATAAACAAAATATAAATAATACTACATTTCAGTCACGGCTATTATTGTATCTGTAACTATTCTGTAGTAGTTGCCATTCTCTGGTCAGGGAACCAGCTTTTCATGAGAGCGCCGCTTGCACCAGAGAGTTGGTGCTGAGCTCCAACCGCAGCTTTACGCCAGCAACTTGATGACTCAGACTCAGAAGCGGAACGAATCCATGCACACGGTCTTTGGCAAACATTGTAGATGCGTTACAATAACACGCCAACCCGAACGGAATTCTGAATGAGTTATTGTGCTGAATTCAGAAACGGTTGTACGTCACTTGCTTGTATTTCGACTAGAGTTAACGATTTAAACAGGATACTCATCACCTCCTTACTGCATCGGTAGAAACGCCGTGACAGCACATGTGTCCTCGGTATTATTTTATGAAATAGAGTCATGAACAATTGCCGAGGAAATAATAAGACGACTTGCATTTGAGTTGTGGATCTACAGTAGACAGCTCAAAACAAGCTGGGTGGATAGAGTTACGAATGAAGATGGTTCGAATGAATAAAGAAAAAGAAGTATTTAAAACAACAAAAATTCGAAAGCTTCAATATCTCTGATATGTAATGAGACATCTGCCCTACGCCCTATCCGTACATCGGAAAAAGAAGGAGAAGAATAATAAGTAGAAAATGACTATCTTATTGGAAGATATAGATACAGATTGGAAGAACACAAGAAAGTTATAAAAAACTTTAGTCTAAACTCCGAAATAGCTGAACACGCAAGGATGGAGGGCCATTAATTTGAACATAGTAATTTATAATTTATACATAGTTGCGCCAAAGAACGAAAGCTAGAAAAATTCTTGAAAATTTAGAAATATTTAATAATAAAAATAACAATAAAAACATAATAAATATTCAAATACCGCCCATTACATCCCCTCTCTTATCCATTTTAACTCCACCCCCACCTTGGTTAATTCCAAACACACCATATATTACTATCTAAAAGTGTTTTTAATTTTAGTTGAATTATAATATTGATAATGGAAGATGTTCCCGAAAAAGTTCTAACGTTTTACATAATAAAATATAGTGGAATAAAACAGTGTTTTAACTCAATTTACAAAATAATCATGGAATTCCACAAAGTTTCACCAAAAACTTTTGAACTGCTATCTTATATATAACTTTCTTCAAAAAACCTTTGATAGAATAATTTTTTCTGTATATCTTGTTCAGCGATTCATATAATTTGTTTTGTTTATTATGGAGCTATATTCTGAAAAATCGTAACTTATCAAATAAATATAATGTGATTTAATTAAAAAAAGTAATATTAACATCCCGCAAACTTTGTGGAGGCCCTACATTAAAACGCCCGGGGGACGCACGCGAGTGACTTCATTACTGTTTATCGCCTCGATTCGTGGAGCCGTGACGTCACAATGCAATTTGAAATGTCATCACCATATAAATACTGCGCAGTAGAATCAGTATTAACGATTTGTACAGAATAATGTACATTTTTTATAAATGAAACGTGAAATTAGCTTGTGTATTTTTATTTTTAGGGAGAGAAAGAAGTCTTCACGAAGGCACATATTTTACAACGCACGAAAAACAAAAAAAAAACAGGATTTTATAAGTAGAATCCAACATAGTTAATTATAAATAGAACAATAAACAATTATTAAAAAATATATATTTTTTATTTATTAACCACAATTGAGTTTAAAAAACATCTACCGGTTTCGGAAAACACCTTTTCCTTCTTCAGTATGTCATAACTAACTAAAAATATAGCATTGTTTCTTCACCAGAATCTATTTTTAAATTTTTTTAAAAAACAACAATTATTTAAAAAAATAAATTTAGTACCTAACACAAATTGTTGCTCAATACAAATTTAGTCGAATAATTTTTAGGAAAAAATTTTTTTTAAAAAAAAAGAAAAATGTTTTTTAAACTCAATTGTGGTTAATAAAACTAAGATAATAAATAAAAAATATGAATTTTAACCACCAAGTTAATATTGCTAATATTAAAAGAATTATTAAAAAATCTACGTCCAGGAAAATTAATTTTCTAGGGCTTCTAATCTGTTTGTCTAATTCTTTGAAATTTCATTAATACTAAGACGCGCAATTGGAATGGTCAAACGATTAGAAAAATACCTTACAAGGAGCCAGCAATCCAGTATTGCTTTATGACTTAGAAGACAATTAACCCAGCGAGAAGAATTTTTATTTTATTTTTATATTAATAATTATAGAATCGTTAATATACTATATTTTATTGACCAGCTGTGGTGGGTATAAATACTGGTGGTAAATAGTAGCATAAATAAAAGCATATATATTATTAAAAAATATAAATATTATTCGTACAGTGTGTGAGTCTAATTGATTTTTTTGGCATTATGCAGTAAAAGTATAAGAACGAACCAAATGCCGTTTATTAAAAGGTTCAATTTTTTATTTTATCGTGATCCTGGCATTACTCGGGATTCAGATTTAGTTTAATTTAAATTAGGGTGATGAGTTGTGAGGGAAGAAGTGGCTTTGTTTTAAGCAGAACCTAAAAAGTAACGAAGTACGCAAAATTTGGTCTAAGTAAGGAGAGAGTGAAGTATCCAAAGAGATGGGGTTTGATAACTTAATTAAACTAAGGGTCCTAGAGTGCGACTGTGGGGTGGGGGAGGGGGGGGGGATATCACAAGACATTAAATAATTAAAATTAGCGATTGTGGTAGAGTGCACTCAAACTTATTAACTGAAATGTTTGCAATTCCATTGATTTATTTTTATTTTTTATTTTTAGAGAAACAAACAGTGTAACAATAATAATTGATAATAATATAATATGTAAAAATAACACCAGTGAATTGAATAACTAGTATATAATAAACTAAAAAAATAGTATAATATTTGCGTTAGCAGCAATGCTTGCACCAGAATGATAGTAGTTCGAATATTTGTCTTAATTAAAAAACATTTAGCTTATTAAAGTTGAATTATAGAATATTAGGTATATATAAAGTAAAATCTATATACTTGATGTCTGTATATTTTGATCTTGAGATAAACTAAAAAGATCAGCTTGAGTTTGGTAGAAATCGACAAAAACTGAAATCCGTATACGCGACGTTCAATTTTACATGTGCGCACAAACGTTACCTGGAACCATAAATACCTACCAGTATTTATTTTGAAAAGTAAGATAAATAGTATGTATTAAATTACAAACGTGTATTCCTATTTAACTGCTACTGTGGTGATTTAAATTCACCCAATTGACAAACATAACGGCAGTGGTCAATAGATTGACAATTGACGTTTGACATACAACAAGCGTAAAGTGAGGCGCGAGACGGCAAATCTGTGAAACACGGCGGACTACGAAAACCGAAAGTTGTCTAAAATGAATTTCGCATTTCCTGTCGCGGAGATTGTCTCGAATCGAAAATCTCATACGTGGACATGGGCCATTAGAAGTTTGTTAACCTTTCCAAAACCATGCAGTAACATAGGTCTACAGCCCTAATTAAAACTGTAATATTTCGGTTAATATACGCAACATAAAATTCATATTTTAGTTCATTCTAAGGAAAATGTTTATGCTTGAACTGACTAGTGAAAAACCAGTTGTTTAAAGCGATTTCTACAAAAATAATTATTTTTCAATTCAGTTAGTTATAAAATTAATATGCCGGATAAAATACAATTTGTTGTAAGACAATAGATATGAAACATTAATTTCACATTAAAAATACGAATATATGATCTCTATTTCACACTAATTTAATGAAGAGTGATAAGAAAAAAGGTAGTATTGTATAGGAGTTGATGAATACTCCGAATTATATTAGGATATTGATTCCATTTTCGTAATTAATACTCATATTTAGAGTAAGGTTACAGGATTAATATTTGTATTGCCATTTAAACTAATAAAAGCTTTCTTCACAATAAAAATTTAAAAAAATTCTTACCGTAACACGCGTTGACAGCATGGCTGCATATACGTATTTTATATCACGGTATGGTCAAGGTTAATAAGTTTAATATACCCACGGTAACACCACATTATAGTATATGGGTTTATTATGTCCATATATTATAATGTGGTTTTACGGTGTATAGTTGCGAAACGAAACACGTGACAGTAGTACGTATAATACAAGAATCACCAAGCCATACATTAAAAAAAAATTAAAATTTCCGATTAAATTTTATAACGCCGAAAGTAAAATCTACGAACACAATTTCAGAGAACGAGGCATTCTCAGTTACATTAGTTAACGACTTGTTAATTAAAGTTTTCCTTTGCCATTTTAAAATCGACTTATAAATTAAATTTAAGACCTTTCCAGTTTAGTGCGGGACATTCATACATATTAGACTGAAATCGGGACACATTTGAATTTTCATGAAGAAATATACACCCGCCCTAGTTTTAACAGTGAAAAACAAGCTGAGAATTCGAATATCTGAAAATTTTCATTTAGCTACGTTCGCGTATTTAGCAGATGACGTCACACGTGTGAAATAAATGACTAATATAATTAAGCTCCAATATGAAAATATCGAATATAATACGTAAAGCATTTCATGAAGATTAATTGAATATTATGATGAGGTCTAGGTGCGATTATGCTGGAATGTTGAAGACATACCAATAAGGTCACAAAATTATGACTGATAAAACAGATTAAAAAAAGTGACAAACATACTAAGGCGTGCGTAATGGCTCATGTCAGCGATGACCTTTGATAGTTAGTTATGATACGCATGTATTAGAAGCTTATTCTAATTATAGCGTAATAAACTGTGCATATTTTCAGTTTTAGAAATTCATTAAAATGAAATATATTTTTAAATTTTCTAATTAACTACATCTGAATGAAGAGGGATCGTTAATGTTATACAAGGTGTAATAGAGCTGGGTGGATACCTGACTATATTACGAGTCGAAAATGTTCAAGGAATATGTGCAAATTCTGCACAGTTACGGAAAATATTATCGCGTGAAATTTTTACAAAATCGTCTTAAGCTTGATGTCGAAAAGTTCGATATAAATATTTGCGAAATTGTTCAATTATTAATCTATATCTTTGCTTTAGGCTTTAAATTTTCAATGATCTTTAACTTTTTGTAGTCAATACATTATTTGGAATTTTTTTGAAATATTTATATATCTGACATGGTTGAGATTAGGTACATATCCTTTGAATATTTTCGATTCGTAATGTAGTTAGGTATCCACCCATAAAGTAGGTCTGTTACACCCGATACTCTCTTTATTATGAGTCTTCGCCAATTTAAGAGAAATTATTCTAAAAGTGTGTTTTAAATACTAATTAAATGTTTTAATTAGAAAGATATACATATAAAATAAATTTTATTGAAAAATATTATTTTCCGGGATTCGAACCTGGTTATCTTTCCAAACCGGGAATACATTATCCAACTATCCTACAGCTACATTATTTTTGACGATAAATTTTCCGACTTACACTTTTTCAAATTAATACATCTGTCGTTCCATTATTTGAAATCTATGTACTTTGTTTTTACTGAATCTCAAATACCTTAATAGCTTATATATTTCTAATTAATACATTAAATTAGTATTTAAAATATCACAGACCTGTGTTATGAATATTTACAACTTCACAGTAAGAATGTGTTCTACTAATAAAAGTGTTGGACGACGTATAATAATCAAATAATTTTTTTTTTTTTTTAATCAAAATTTTTTTTTTGAGCCATATAGATAATCCCTTAAAAACTATTTACATAACTAGTGTGTTATATATTTTTCAGTTATGAAAATGGGATGCGATGTGCCAATTGCTAATCCTGCAGAAGCTAGCGGCGAGCGGCAGGGATGAAGGGTGAGGGTTAAAACTGTGAACATAACAAGGTGTGATTGATGATGCGATGGGAGGAGACACGATGGAAGAACTTGTTTTTCACAGCGTCCACATCTGCGTAATAAAATCTCATCACAGAAAAACACGTCATAATACTTTCATCATTGAATATTTAATAAAGAGTGATTCAATATTTTTTTTTATCATATCAAAATTTGTTTTTGTAGTAAAAATTGTTTTCCAAGATCCGCGGTTATATTCGAATATAATGAATCCCATCCCGAGCCAAAATTGCAATCCCGGGCTTTCGGGATGATTCGATTTTAATGATCTCGAAAACCATTTGCTTACAGACATGTTACATTTGTGTAAAATAAATACGATCTATGTAAAATTTTCATACTTAAGTAAGAGATCTTTGAACAAATAATTGTGCAAGTCTGACAAATAACAATTTAAATGTGACACATGTTTATTAATGTGAATAAAATGTTAAAGCATTATATTGGTACCACGAAATTAATCCAAAATGCTAATTTCGAAATAAAATGTTGAAGCATTATATTGGTACCACGAAATTAATCCAAAATGTTAATCTCGAAAAATTCGGGATTCATAAATTGGGTCGAGATTCGGGAATCAGATTTTCCACTCATTTGTCATTCTCATGTTTACCATTTCACGAATGTTTCCTCACTTGAACCTACCTGTTCTTTCTTATCCCGGGTGGTAGTGGCTTAAATTCGTGACGCGTTATTATTTTCAACGCTGTATCACAGATATATATAAAAAAAACAATTTACTTCCAATTTTATAATTAGTCAAAATAAAAAAATCTAAATTACTCAATTATACTGTAATAACACCATAAATAAATAAAAAAAAAATAAAGGGTTTATACTGAAGAAAATAAAAACTTTATCCGTAATCTTATTTCAATATGGCAGAAGTAAAAAATGTATATTTTAAATATTTTCTTTACTTTACGAAATAATCTAACCCTGGTAAATAAAATTCTATTAAAAATATTACCTGCGTATTATTGATGTTTTCTGGTAAAATTGTAGTAAAAAAATCAGAAATAATTATTTATGTTCATGTAAAAAAATGATAATAAAAATTATGTAATATCACAATGCTCAGTTCACAATATTAACGAGTCCCAAATTTGTTCGTACAATCCCGAAATATTCAGGATTATTATTTTGCATTATTTTCGGAGTACCAAAATTAGATCAAGATTAAATGATGTTATTTATCAATTTTGTATTATTATGTACGTTATATATATTAATAGTTAATACAATTTTAGATGTTCTTTCTGGTCTTTTCTATAAACGTAACATTAATGAGGTGAGCATTTTCTAATCCGATCATTAAACTGATCTCGTGATCATTAAAATTGAATCACGTAATCCAGGGATGGCAATTTTGCTTCGGTTTTAGATTCACTAATCGTATATTCGTATACTTATTCATTCATTCATTCATGTAGTGCGTCACTGTATTATGTGACAGCAGTATTAAAATGATAAATTGTCGAGAAGATGGCACGAAATAGATTTACATTGAATCCGTCCAAAACTAAACTGTTATAGACAGCGACACCTAAGAATATAACACTTAATCCAAGAATCAATGTCTGGGAATGCTAAATCTGCAGTTAAGTTGTTGGGCGTGCACATTGCTTCAGATATGCAATGAATACACAAATCAATAAAACTGTCAACTGCGGCAGCCCGTCTACTCATATACGCATTTGTTGTGTCACGTGTGAACTATTATAATAGCATTTATGCTGGCCTGCTAATGTATCATCTGGATAGATTACAATCCGTTCTAAATATTGCAGCACGGATAATAAATATATAGAGTTTCTAAATTCTCACAGGCCTATTGCGTAAACTACATTGGTTTCAAATACTAAATTAATGTATTAATTATAAATATATACATATAAAATCAATTTTGTCGAAAAATATTGTTTTAGCGTCACCGGGATTCGAACCTGGATCTTCATTTGGACAAAATTGATTTAATATGTATATATTTATAATTAATACATTAATTTAGTATTTAAAATATCACAGACCTATGTTCTGAATAATTACAACTTCACAATAAGAATGTGTTTTCCTTAATACATTGGTTTCTTCTGTGTACAGTTTTCTGGGCTAATCTACCGTATAGATTCTGAACGGCCGTGAAAACCAAAGAGTACATTGACTCTGTTTTCCTGAAAGAGTTCAATTTAAATTATGCTAAGTATAAGACGACACATATCACGTCACCTCTGCATCTTTAAAAGCTTTGCATCCCAGATAACTTAAAATATAGACGTCAAATTTTCAGGTCAACCTATACTTCAGTCGTAGGAAGGGTTGTAAAACCAATTTAGTCAACGGGGATTTGCAGTAGTTGGCCCAAAATCATGGAACTCTTTGCCCTACTTTATAAGGAACAGTGCATAAGGGCTTTATTTAAAAAGAGACAAAAATACACTTTTAACAAAGTCAAATCGATATGTTCAAATAACAATTTTTAATTCTAAATACAAAAATAGTATAGAACTAAACAGTTTATTTATTTACTAAAGCGCCGTTGAGAAGAATTTTTTTAGGAAAATGGAGCTATATAAAATATCCAATGTTATTATTATATGAATCGGAGCAGATTATTCTAACGTATAATTGTATTTTCGTGAAGTAAGCATATATCTGTAAACCGAAATATTTCTGCTTTCAAGTATATATAACGAGGTGCATCTGGATGAATGCAGTTGATTACATGCTCTTAAAATGAGAAAATTTCCAACGCTAATGTTACGAATGCAATCAGCGCACCAACGCTTTTCTCAAAAGTGCATAGGACTGCAATTGCACTGGATGCAATACCGTACCGTAGCTTCCGGCGCGCTGCTAAAATTAAATAACGTAATTTCATTCTATCTATTTCTTAGTATCCGCCCAGCTAACGGTACTATGAAATATTTTATAAAATTAAAAAAATAATTGGTATAATATTATATATCCATTGAAATATATTTAATCTTACGGAACCATCTAAGTATTTAAATTAGCGTAACATATCGATGAGTTTTAAAGTGTATGAGAGGAACGTAGGGCGCAGTTGATGACATATGATTAAGGACAGCGGTACGGCCACCAATTGGTGAATGTAGAAATCACACATCAAATTTTAATTGAAAATAATTTTTTTACATCTTTCTCTTTCACTGACTGTCCAACATCTTGTTAATGTTTTAATGTCACGTGTATGCATGCCATATGTTATATCATCGTCATCATAATTTTCAGCAGCTGTTTCCTACTCACGTTTGGATAAAGACTTCTCCAACTGTCTTCCACTTTTCTGTCTGTCGTTAATCGCTGCTAATGTTTGATGATTCATTGTTCAGTGAGTTTTAGTGTAACCTGTCGGAATCTCAAATCTCTTCGGGTGCCATTAAATGGTAGCGTTTGTTCAACGATTGTACCTTATTCCATTTTCATGGCGTATTATATGGATTATTCTTGTATATTCTTCTATTCACACGTTTCTTTTCCTGTCTCTTCATGTATTACATCTATCCATAACTTTTTGAATTTTGGACTTTTCTTTTATTGATAGTCTATGTTTTACAACTATATGCGAACACTAAATAAGTACCTACATATATATTGAATAGTTTTCAGACGCTGTGAAGGGTTACTTTTGGATACCATTTTGAAATTGAATTCATTAACGAGTCGAACAAACAATATTAAACCATACGCTTGCAAAATATTGAATATCAACTTTTAAAAATATATCGAAAAATATGTTTTTTTTTCGTCCAAAAATTGTATTTAATTACATTTCATTACGTGGCAAAAAAACATCCCGCTATTGTAACAATAAAGCTGAACGTAAGATCTTAAGCTCTAGCTCTTTTGCTGAGAGCCCATCATATTTTTCTTTATTTTCAGTTTATGACTCTCTCTATTGTATTCATACGAATTGTTTCTTAAAATCAACAGTATTGAACTTGCTTTTGTAGTCATAGCGATGATAATGTGTATCTTCGCCTCCAAGCAAAGTTCTTGTGGATATCTGGAAAACTATTAATTCTTTTTTTTATGACAATCTGAAGATGATCCAAGTCAGACACATAACTGGAGCCTTAAGATCTAAGATGCAGAATAGATTTTCTAGAACGATTCTCATGAGCACATCGAGAGAGAGAGAGATGTACAGAGGGTATACCGCTTTGATGACTTATTTTAATTTTCTTTTCACTTGCCAGGGAAGGGGGAAATGACAATTATTCGATGTAAATATTGTAGAGGATTTCCCATGTAGATGCGTATCAGCATCCTCCCCCCATCTCCGGGATGCAAATACAATATTTCCGGGAGAAAAACGACCGTAGGTATTTGATTTAATACAAACAAGGGTGGGATCGATCGATCCAAATGGAGTATTTGTTCGGGTAACAAGGCGGAAGATGAAATGGGGTTGGTGCGCGGTAAATTTGCTTCTCTGGCGATTTCATCACAACCTACATTCATTTGTCCATAGAAAAAGCTTTGTCTGAGGTACCGGTTAAACACAACTTATACACTTACTCACAACATTTACTCTTGCTCGTCCACTATGCAGACGTTCATCGTCTCTGATGTTTCCGAAATTGTTGAAGAATTTGTTAATTTAATGGCCAATGACAGTAACGCTTTTCTATCAGTACGTACAATGAAAAGAAAAGAAAAATATGTATTCAAACCTAAATTCTATATTTAAAATATTGTTGTGAAATGTTACTAATGTAAATAATTAGACAAAATACTTTGTTTAAATCACTATTTATTGATTATTCAACATGTTTCGATACCTATGGTATCTTCTTCAGCAAAAAATGTAAACTGAAATTAAAAATACAAGCATAGATGAAAATAAAACTATAAAGTGGTGAATAAGTATGAACTAATATGAAAAAAAAATTAAAAGGTCACTATTTGCAAAGAGGATTTGATTATTTATAATATTAAGCATGCTATTAACATAGCACGCTTAATACTTTTACTTATTTCTAAAATTTCAAATTTATCTAACTGTAATCCCCTAGTTTTTGTATGTATAATTTTTAGTCTAGTTAATATAAAAAGAATGGTTTGTTTCCTAAAGGTGATTGAAATATTCTGAATAGTTGTTGCTATTCAGGCATCATAATTATTTATATAAAATGAGGCCATAAAGTAATTTTGCTAATATTGAAGATGTTATTAATGTACCTACATACATTTATATACAAAAATGTTTGAAATGTGTTTCAAATACATTGATTATTTTATTTGTTTTTCAAGTGGGATCTAAACACGTGGTTATGCTTAATATAATTTTTAATTTTAAATACAAAAATATTGCAGGATTAAACAGTTGATGTGTAAAGCTCCCTTGAGGTGAAATTCTTTACGAAAATGGTTCTATAAAAATTATCCAATGTTATTATTATTTTCTATTATTATTATAATTTTCCATTTATCTGTGATTTACTAAAATATTTGGTATGATTATCAGTGAATTCTTACTACGTTTTCAAACAAGTTTCGTGAAACATGCGATTGTTTAGGGAATTGAGGCCAAACTAAACATATAAAATCTTAAAGTACTATCTAAACCTTAATCAAAGGTCACGAGTTGTTAATTATTAATTTCCCTGTATAAACAATTTTTTTACAATTTTTTATTTGCAAAATTTTGAAGGTTATTTAAAGATTTTATCAATCGTGAATAAAAATAAATATACAAGTTCTTAAATTATTCGAGAGTTAACTTTTTTCCGAATATTTTTTATTCAAGATAATCTAATAACGTCACAAATCTGCTTCGCGATTATAAAAAAATCTAACACGCATATACACAAGGTATGCGTTAAATGAATTTAAAAGAATCGAAAAATTGAGTTTTGTGGTTTTTCAAACATGTGAAGTTTAGTGTCAAAACGTATGTTTAATAAAATATGTAGTCAACATGGTATCCTATTCGTTTGAATACATTTTTTTTTCAATTTGGTAAGATTAGATCGATGGACAACAGAAGTATGAAGTACCTATTGAAATTATATGTTTTAAGAACTGAAGATATTCATTAGTTTTTTGTAAACATATTTTCATTTGAATTCAATATACATGTACATATATATATTTTTTGGGGTATTATAAAATTTGTGGTTTCATTTAAAGTGTTGATGTTTTATTTAATACAATATACTTTACTCATAAAATTTGCAAAAATATTTTAAAATTGAATATTATATAACTTTGGGTATCTTCGATTTTTGAGATTTTTATTTTAACTTTAAAAAAATATGCAATATCTTAGTTCTTAATACATTAGTACCTATATCATGAAGGTTGGTAGACAAATTAAATTGTTTATTATGTTTACTGGTTATTTTTATTTACTTTGCTCTTTTTAAACGATTGTATATTGTTCAAATAAGACTTTTTTTGTTTATATACAAGGCAGAAAGGCGAGTGGTTATATACAAAGTTAATTTATAACAAACTTACCATCATGCTGTTTACCTGCGGAGACAGAGAGGAGAGAGCGTCGTACTTTTCTTTCCGCCTCGTAAACATACGCAATAATTTATATACATTTACATCTTCCCATGAGTTTATTTAAAAAGAAAATTAACACTTCACGCCAATGTAATGTATCAATTTCCTTTTAAATTTACCTACGCGTCATACACAAAGGATGGTGATTTGGGCACATCTTGATATTGTCATAGGAGTGATTACCAAGACATATTTCATACAGAATACTGTTTGGAGTGGTGCGTTATTGCAGCGCATCTACAATGTTTACCGAAGGCCGTATACATGGATCGTTCCGCTTCTGAGACGTCAAGTTGCGGGCGTAAAGCTGTGGCTGGAGCTCTGCACCAACTCTCTGGTGCGAGCGGAGCTCTCATGGAAAGCTGGTTTCCTGACCGGAGAATGACAACGCCTACAGAATAGCTACATATACAACAATGGCCGTGTCTGAAGCAGTTATATATGTAATATTTATATTTTGTGTGTATATATATACATATATGTGAATTTTTTACTTTTTATTTTTTTATTTATTGATATTTTCCTTGGTTTTCTTTTTCTTAGCATTATATTTATTTCGTAACTTAAATGTATAACATAATATGTATTATCTCTATGGCGAATCGGGTTAAAAAAAAACCTGATCACGCTGGAATAAACACGTTATTATTTTTACATCGCTTTGGCAACTACGGAGACTAAGCTGCGATAAACAGCATCAAGGACTGTATTATGAAGACAGATTGGGTCTTAATTGATTAACAAGTACCGAAGTAGCGCGAGACACAGTAAGATGGAAGCGCTTTGTCGAAAATTTGGACCCTTGAGACTCCTAGGATAAGGGGACGAAAGCGATGATGATGATGATCAGTAACGTCCCTAGGTAAAGTGCCGCCCATAGGCGAATTTCAGAATGCCGCACTTATATTATTATTAAAAATGTGATATCGATCCTCTATCTATTCTGAGAAGGGACTCTCAAAGCGTGTTTTAAATTTCTCTTGGAGATTTTTTTTGTACAAGTAGTTATATTAGATATCATATTTACAATCCGCCGCCAATTTGCCGCCTTTACTCCTTACGCCCACGGGACGCCCCTGATGGTGACACAGAAGGACATTGAAATATTGTACACAAGATTAGGATATATTCTATATATATTGAGAATATATGTGAGCTGGAAAGACATCCTCTCTAATTAACAATATATGTTTTGTTTCTATAATATAAAGAACGCCACCCCCATAATTCACGATCATTAGTAAATAGGAAGTGCAATAACACGAATGTAGATAATTTGTTATGTAATTAAAAAAAATATTATAAAAATTGTATTTGATTTATTATGTATTATTAATATTTACACATTGTTCCTTTGACTGGCACTCCTGGAATTTCTTGTTGATTGATATTGGTCGTTTATGTTGTGTGAATGTTGCCGCTTTCGGAGATTGAAGGATCGCTGTTAAACGAGTCGGAGCTCAATTGCGGTCAGCACATCGTCCGGTAAGAAGCTCTCAGTAATCCAAGCGACGGGAGTACGCATTTCGGTCGGTCAGAATGAATACAACCCAGAGCTAAAAATAACAAATAACATCGGACCAACCCACGATGCCAGAGAAACATCTACAATTGAGCAAGGTTAGTGGGAATCTTCATTCTGTATACATGACCATATTATCAATAGGAAATCCGGAAACAAAAGCTGTCGAAGGTATTCAAGGGAATAAATACTATAGATTTAAAAAATATATCATATATTTGCAGAAATTGCAGATATATGCTTAGATGCTTAAAGAATCTGGATTTCTGAATATAGCGAGTGCGTTACGAATTTGGAAATAAATAAATAAATAAGAGTTTTCAAATGTTCGTTTCTTTCTAACTATTTGAATATCTAAGAATAAAAGATAAAATATTCGAATATATTCGTAAAGTTATGAAGAATATAAAAAGCAGTTTGACTAATGAATACAAATATCTATAGACTAGAGATTCTGTATCAAGACAACGCGGGAATAAATTCTTAGGAATTCCACAATTTTTTTATGTCACGAATCCCGGGAATTAAATAAAAAAAACCCGAGATTTGAAATACTTTAATTTTTTTTGATATTATTCATTTTAAACTAGTTGAGTTAATCCTAGTGTCCATTGATACACAACAGGTAGTAACCCAGCGACGAGCGGTGCAGGTATAAGTACATATATTTAAAAAAATATGAAAAGTTTCCATAGTTTATATGGTCAGTCTTAAAGATTTGCATTAAGGAGAAAATAGTTCAAATATTTACTGCAAAAAAAATAATTCTAACGTAAATATTTTTAACGGTTTGTTCAAACAGGGATTATATTTCATTTTGTACATAATGTAAGGTATATTACCAACTATGCTACAGCGATAGTATTTTTGACGACAAATTTTCAAATGTTACACTTTTTCAAATTAATACATCTATCGTTCTATTATTTGAAAGCCATCTACATCTCAATACTAATTAAATGTATTAATTAGAAAGATATACATATAAAATCAATTTTATCGAAAAATATTATTAAAATATCATATAAATAAATAAATATGTTAATCAATATTGAATGTGTTCTCCGTAATAAATATTAATTATTTGATACTTATTTTGTCAAATATACGTTGGTAAAAAAATAAATAAACATATCTCCAGTCAATAGCATTTAATGTGAAAAAGGACTTTTCCTTGAGACAAATAAGTATGGGTAGTTTTTCATGCCCTGGGAGAACAGCAAATGGAACATTAAAGGCCCAGAGCGGTAGAAGACAGCCGTATGTTTTATGTAAAGGAAAATGTTCCAAAGAAAACCTCCGAAGGACGAGCTAACGAGGTAAGGAGGAATCCTGGATGGGACGATTCATTGGAGCCACTTAAGACTGGCATTCAGAGGGAAATGTTATTCCTCCGGACATTTAAAATTTTCTTCCTTTTAAGTACAAATACGTGACGCGAATTATTAATAGATAGGCAAAATGGTGTTCAGCGATAAAACGAAATAATCAAATTATTTTTTAAGCTTTTGTATTACAAAATGCTACTCAGTTTTGAATGAAGATGAATGTTTATATTCTTCTTAATTTCTTACACAATTTTGTGAAATGAATTAATAATAAATAAATAATATTGGATAATTTTTAAAGCAAAAGCTTCTTAAATAATGTCTGCAATGTTTCAGACTGTTGTTAAAGAGTTCCACGTTTTTGGGCCTGCCTCAACAAATGCCCGTTCACTAAACTTAGATGGCAACCGCTGGTCGGTTCTACAACCCTTCCTGCGACCAAAGTAGAGGCTGATCTGAGAGTTTGACTTATACTATTTAAATTGTCTGGGAAATAAAGCTCTTGAAGATACGGAGGCGCCATATTATGTGTCGCTTTGTACATCAACGAGCACAATTAAAATTCATATTTTTCACGGAACCGGAGCCTATGTAGCTCGTTCAAAAAGGGATGTTATATGTGAGAATTAATTTAGAAACTTCAAAAATTGTTGACTGTCCAGCTGAAATATTGACAGACCACCATAAATGCAGTTATAACAGTACACATGCGACACCACAAATGAATTTATAATTAGACGGGCAGTCTCAAGAGGAAGATGTCTCCGAATACTTTTAATCTGTCTCAGTTGATGACAGCATGCACTGACAGTTTTGTTGATTTGTGTATTCATTGAATGATCTGAATAACGCGTTCACGCCTAACAACTTAACTGCAGATTTTAGTATTCGACGTTGATTCCTGTATTAAGTGTTTCCTTTTAGATGTTGCTGCTCATATTAGCTCAGTTTTTGCCTCGTAATTTTTAATTTGTACTTTATATGCGCTAGTTAGATAAATATATATCTATATAAGGTAGTGAGGTAAATACATATTTATATAATATATACAAATTAACTAGAAAGATATACAGAAATATATATTAATTGTAGAAATATTTTAGTTGCTAACGGAATTCGAATCTTTCGTTTCGTTTAAGATACATTTTTGAACTTATATTCTGTATTATATCGTTTTAAAATACTCGAATTAAAGAATATCGACGCTGTTCGATAAATATAATTTCTCCGAATACTCTAACCTTATCATTGAAACTCTTTCGATCTAAAATTATTCCACTCGGTACCATGAAGAGTAATAATAATTAATAATCTTAAAATGATAGAAACCCAGAAAAAATTGAATTCAGAAAAAACAATAATGAACAATATCATATTTTTAAATCCTTCGCCTCTATTATCAATGTTTCCAAGAAACAATAAAGCCAATGTCACCCTTACTTACCCCACCACCCCATAGCCAACTGTATTTAATTTTAGTTCAATTTACTCCTGTACATAGAAATGACTGCTCTTCTTGAGCACTAATAGTCATGATATTACTCAAAATATTGTGTGTGTATAGTACAAAGTGAAAATGATATATTTTTAAAAAATAAAATATTACACTATGAAATAACTACTAAATCAAACCATTTTATTAAATTTGGATAAACTTTAATATAACTTACATATTTTAAGGATAACACATTTTTGTTGCGAACGGATAATCCTAACAACTTGGGGAGGCCTTCATCCAGCAGTGTGTATGTACATTTATATAAGGTGAATCGGGGTAAGTACGAAATATAAATCATCGACATAAATTTTGAACTGTTCTCAAACTTCATAAAATTATGTTATGACTTTGAAACTTTGATAGAAGGATCATTCACCATTTCCATAAATATTAAAAATTGGAATGTAACGTTACCTTTTAGGATAGCTGATATTGAAAACGTTTTATGAAAATTGGACGAGTAGATGCACTTACCCCAAATTTGGGGTAAGAGCATCTAGTTGTATTATTTCTGACAAATTATTAAAATAACGAAAATGTCTTTACCGATCCGCTTAATGATAATATAAATTAGCTATTTTAGTCCTTAATGACGTGTAAAACGTGCTAAGTTCAAAAAAAAATCTAGTGAAATTACTTACACGGGGGAAGTGCGACATATCATAGTGATTGTTTTTGAAATTAGTTAATTATTTAAAAAAAATAGTGAAACTGTCTACACATCACATCAAATGGAAAAGTTTCCATTCAAAAATATATGGGATCCCATACCAACCACTGAGTTGATGCACTTCCCCCACGGTGTAAAATTTAAGGGGAAAGTGTATCTGGTTTTATAAATCGTAATCCGCGGAAATAATCACAAAATTAATACATACATCACAAACCACAACTCAAAATAAAGGTACTCACCTAATATCAGTCTCCTGGCATAAAAGATTATCGAGAAGTACTAAAGATTGAAAAGGCATACACAACTCGCAAGTTGTGTATGCCTTTATGAAAATAACTGTCATAATTTGAAATGGTGTTACAAGCAAACTAATTTTGCACCATCTCTGGACTGTCTGTTCAAATATTGATTTATAATATTTCTTAATAGATTGCGGTACTGGAATCCAATTTTAAACATAACTAGGAGACGTAGAAGCACTTCTCCCATAGATGCACTTACCCCGACTCACTATATTCTTTTTTACATTTGTATTTATTAAATATATTATTATATACGCCTAAATTCAGTCTAATTACCAATACAGTTTTTATATAAGTTTGATGATCATAATCTCATTTCACTAAATTTAATATAGTCGTTAATAACCATAGTTAACATCAGTATATATATACATATAAATACCAATAAAAAATTTAAAAAATGTTTGAACAGAATACAAATTTCAGAGTAAAATCAAAACATTTATCTAGTCTGGTACTTTGCAAGAATTTAGAAGAAATATACCAGATGTGTATTCTCATATAAAAACATGAATATTTTAAAAAGTTTATCAAAAAAAAAAATTAAAGACATTTTAATTTTTTATAACTATAGAAATATGACGATTCTTTCAATATTTATCCATGAAAGTATTGCCTGAGTTTTTAAAATATTTGATATAATAATATTAAAGATTTTAAAAAATCTCTTTGAGGCTATCTGAAAATACAGTGGCCTTATAATAGACGATTCTTTGTACAATTTGGAAACCGTACAAAAAATATTATCCTTGACGCGCAGATATTTTCACTGGGTAAATAAGGTTTTTTGTGCTATTCTGAGAATTTTTAGTAGACTTTGAAAATATACGTGGTGTTAATTTTCCTGTTTTAATTTGAACATTCCGAAATATTTTGCTTTTATTACAAAGAATTTTTTTTAAAACTGAAAATATTTCCACTTCGTATGAATATCGGTCAGATTTCATTTCATGAATTGATCACAAAGTTATATATAATATAAAATTTAATGGTTGTCTGTCTGTTCTTTATACAAGCCTTTGACCTTTAGTGATTAATGTTTGTGTCTACAGCTGGAGCGGATTGATTATGAATGTGAAACAGTACTTACGATAGTTACATTTATTTACAGTTTTAATTTACACTGTTTGTTACATTATAAAAAGTATATGATTAACGTAGTTCACTGAAGGCGGTGCCGAGGTACATGCGAATAGGTGTATCTGAGGAGCCGGCCAGAAAAAAAGTGGTCGGTTCTAGGTTTTCTCGTTGTCTGGTTTTCTGCGGGTACCAGTTGGACTGTATGGCTGTCAGGTGAATGCTTACGCGGTCATGTCTACGCCAAATTTTGCGTAGAAACTAAATCTTTAGGACCGTGTGCAAAATGTACTCTCCTATCTTCCTCTGATTACCTCAGCTTTATCCGTGTATAGATACAATATTAAATGTTAACCGTTCCAAAAACAGTTACACTCTGGGACCCTGAGGAAATATAATCACCCTACCCCCACCATTCCGGGTGTCTTCCTCTTTCTGTTTCTGCAGTATATTTTACGTACATCAATAATTTTCAGGGTTTGCGCAAAATGATATCCTTTTTTCCTTACATAAACTGCCTATTTTAAATTGTAACTAAATCTCAATCTCAAATAATGACGGAAATAGTTAAATTTTATATTTATTTCTATGTCAAAGAACCCTCCCCAAAGTAATGGAATTCTTGAGTATAGATCATCCTGCCGAAGTCGAACTTACAATGACTCATTATGAATAACGAAAAAAGAGGAATATACTAGTATGTTAGTTTTTAATACCCCACGTAACCACCAAATCAAAGTTGAAGTGGTAAAGATTTTTCTGAAACCGGTCGGCACTAAAATAATAAATAAAATATCAGTCATATAATATATACCATAATTTCAGTATGTCCGTCTGTCAGTCCGTGTCGTATAAATATATAAAAACTTATATTAAAAGCTATCCGTGTCGCATAACATTATAAAACAAATAAGACTGGCTGACAATTCTATCACGCATAAGCGAGCGGTTATCGCACCAAACAAAGTAATTAACTAACAGAAAACATCGGCTGTCGCCGCTAGGCAATAGTGATCAATAAAGATTGTTGCGTGTCTATGGCCTGTGAAGACGCAATATAAACAGCCTAGCCACAGTCAACTACTGGAAATACATAGTGTGTACCACTACTACTGGGGTTTGTACCGTTAAATAATTAAGGACATAATAAAAAAGGCAAATATAAAAATACATCTTTAAAAATATGACTAGTTCCTACTACATCAAGCCCAGTTTCACTAAAGTGTCTCAGAGTTGATATATAATATGATAAAAATAAATTACACATATTCAGTTACTGTATATTAGGTTACTGAAGTGTAATGACAGCATTTTTAAAATATGACAAACTCAGTGAGAAAATATCAATATCTCTATAAGAATGTCCATTAAAGTTACGGCATATCCTACGCAAAGGGTTATAAAATATAAAGTTTGCATTGCAGACTGATATTATTGACTTACGTAAGCAGTTTCTAAAATAAATTGAATTTATTCAGCAATAGGTGTCAAAAATACCTTCGCTATCGGCCATAACCATCCCACCCTGTACATATGTCCCACCCTGTACAAACAATGTGCGCACACAACCTCAGATAGTTCTGTATGATTCACAGGCGATGAATAGAGCATTATCAGCGCAACCCTGAACATTAACTTAATCACCGCCATTCTCTCATTCGCCCATTTTCAAAACGGGATTTTTCCTTATCGGACCATTGTCGATCGTTCCCGGCCGACCTGACGGGATGCGGTAGACAAAGGTTGATTGATGAACACACCCACCCCCACCCTGGGCGGGCTGCAGGCGCCGGGGGCTCTTAACGAATTAAGAGGGGCGCTTCAAGTGATTTTGTTTGATGGCTGAAGCTTCGGTGCACGAGTCCTCGCTCCGCAAGGCGTTGGCGTCGTCCCGCGGTTTTAATTATTTAAAAAAAAATTTAACTCGCGCACGAAACCCGACCCTCGGGGCGGGAGTTGCGGATCACGACTAGGGGATGGCTATTTGTGGTGGGGGTACTGTTAAAATGAATGTTAAAAATATCAAAACACTAGCAGGGAGTAAATAAATTTGAGCAGTCGCATACACGATTGGGTAACAATTATCAACAAATTAATTTTCAAGACACTCTTGTAAGAGGTAAGAGGGATTGAATAAATACATTCATACCTTTGACATGTAATGTTGTAAACGCTCAGTGGCTTATATATCGACCAGTGACATACCTATTTTTTTACGCGCGATTGAGAGCCAACTTCAGGTTGGTGGTTTATTTATAAGCTAAAGAATATTCTCAGAAACGACAAGAACTAAAAAAGGCGACAACAATATGCACAGCATTTGAATTATCGACCCAAGTGCAGGTACCGTTTTCACTGTACAAAGTTAAGCTTTGGTTTGCTATATAACTAATTATATCTTATATTATTGATAGAATCGGCGTTAACTTAGTAGAGTTTCATCATCATGGATGGGTTTAATTAAGACAATGTTATTACTCTAACTAGAGTTTATTAGCACTACTCTAGCTTCGAGAGGAACAGTATATTAGACCGCAACATATTAGACCCGCGTATTACACCAACAACAACTTAGGCGCATTACTTCTCAATTCAAAGTCAAAAATAGATAATTTAGAAAAAAGCGGGGTTTACGAAATTTCATGCGGAGATTGCAATAGTAAATATACCGGACAGACGTCTAGAAATCTCAATATTAGATTAACAGAGCATCGTCGTTGTCTAACTACTGACAACTTTTCCGAATTCGCGAACCACATCATGGATAATAATCATTCCTTTCATTCGTGTACCATTAAACTTCTCCATCCCGTCAGGCGTAAAGGTAATAAAATGAATAATTTTTAAAGTTTAGAAATAAAAAGGAATTTGAACTATATTATTGGATTGTATTAATTTGTTTAACAATATTATATTTAAATACTAATTTAATGTATTAATTATAAATATATACATATAAAATCAATTTTGTTGAAAAATATTGTTTTTGCGTTACCGGGATACGAACCTGCTGGATCTCTATTTCTAATCCGGAGAAGTACACTACCAATTGTGTTATAACTCCAGTATTTTTCATGACAAATTTTCGAACCCATATGTTACACTTTTTCAAATTAATACATCTGTTGTTCCATTATTTTTGAAAGCCATCTACATTGTTTTTACGGAATCACAAATACCTTTCAGTAAACCGACTGCAGACGCCAGAATTAATTTGCGTTACCGGGAACGCAAAAATAATATCAAAATTGATTTTATATGTATATATTTATAATTAATACATTAAATTAGTATTTAAAACATACACAAACACAATAATTACAACTTCACAATAAGAATGTGTTCTCCTTAATAATATTATACTTTCTAATTCATCTTGTCTCCTATTCCCGTTACAACCACTCCTCCACCGTCCACCGGTAACTTTGCCCCCTCCCCTTCCATCTGTCAGTACCTAATTACTCGTATGTCTACCATCTAAACTATTTACTACTACTATTTATGTATTTAGTTTAATACTTCACCTGTCGATGAGAGTTACTGTTCCTCTCGAATCTCGAGTAGTGCTAATAAACTCAAGTAGAGTAATAACATTGTTTAATTAATATCCATACTCATATCTTATTTAAAATTGTGGATTTAAAAAAAAATTCAAGCTTCTCACACTCGCATCGTTCATGGATTACACGTCACGCCAATATTCTTACTGCAGCTTGAGTAATTTAATATTTACAAAGTCTTATGTTAAGGAAACATATATTCGTAATGTGTAAATGCTAAGCCTTTTACTGTTTATCTGAGTAGGATTATATTACAAAAAGAGATAGTAAGGATTTGAATAACTCTAAATTAATGTGGTTTTAGTGTCTGCTACTTTGAGGCTTGGTGCGGTACAAAGTAATGGACGATAAAGACGTCTTTATATCCCGTTTTTTCAGACTCCCAGGCTGTAGAACTACAGTACGTAATAAAAAAAAAAAAACATGAGTGGGTACTCGAATGTGACGAACTTTTGGAGGACCGTCTTGGGAGGTTGGGACCGAAAATGTTTTTAAAACGTGACTGAGAAAGAATTGAGGATGGTATAATTAAATAAAAATATACGGTTCGTATGAGATAGTTGATGAATCATCACTTATTTAGAAAAATGAACGTCCTAAAAATTAATTAAAAAATATTTCTATAATTGAAAACTAGTTATTTCAAAACAGGTGCAAGTCGTTTACTATAATTTTATTTTAGAATATATCAGTTTATTTGAAAGTGTTATAAAACGGGTTACGTATTTCAGACATATGTACCATACTACTTTTGCATATATGTAATACGTTTTTTTCTAGATATTTTTTCCTTATTGATGTCTACAAAGATGATACTAAATACTCATAACAGCGTTATTATACATTGGCTTCCCATGTGATCCTACTATATAATGTTAGCGCTATTTTTAAGCCAGTTTCGTGACAGATTTTACACAGAAACGCCAAAACCACATCTCGAAGGTGTCGATTGACGCTTGTACCATGAACTTCGAGATGAACGAATGTCTCCATTCTTCAGGAGCTAAAGAAAGACTCTTCATTACGTGCAGTAAAGGAATTCTTCAGTACTTTATGCATATTGTTTGTAAATATGGATATAGCCTATGACCAAAGTCTCGCTACATACCGCACCAAATAATGACCAGGATCGCGAAGAGTAGTAAGCAGTTCACTCTTCAGAATAAGAGTAAAGAACCATGATCCACAGTCGTCAGCACATTGATTGACAGATTGTTTAAACGGAGAGCCTACGATAAAACATGTTCCGTTTAAATTTTTAAAGAGAACACATTATTGTTGCAAAGTTGCAGTTTTCCAGAACGTAATTCTGTGATATTTTAATACAAATTAAATGTATCAATTAGAAAGATATACAGATAAAATCAATTTTTCAAAAATATTTTTGTTTCCACCAGGACTCGAACCAGGAACCTGACCTATTTATTGCATTAAAAAATAAACGATAACTTCTTTATAAATTCAAAATAAAGTCTCAAAGCGGTTTAAAATTTCTTTAAATTCATATCATAATACTTAGCTTCATTGAAATGAGTTGGAATACAGTACGATAACATTTGAAATGAAATGAAATGAGTTGGAATATTGATAACATTTCTTATTTTTATTTGTTAACTTTGTTTCATTAACCACTTATTGAGTTAAAATACATCAACTGGTTTTGAAAAATACCATTTTCTTCTTCAAGATGTCAATACTAATCAAAAACACATGTTGTTGTTTTTTTACCAAAATCTATTTTTTTAAGAAAAAAAATATTTAAAAAGTAAATTTAGTACCCAATTCAAATTGTTACTTAATACAAATTTACTCGAATAATTTTTAAGAAAAAATTTTAGAATGCGACTCGTAGTTAAATTTAGTTGGTTGTTTATAATTTTTTGATAAGTTTTACACCCTTTATTTATCTTCAACGATTCCTATTTATTTAATTTATGACTAACACCGTTTACATGCAAAATTGATAATCCTAATTTTTTATCAAAACCATGACCATTTTCTATCAAATGATTAGAAAATTCTGAAAACTCACTATTGTTCAAACATCTAAAATGCTCCTTTACTCTTATATTATATTATTTCTATATGATGCCGGAATACCGATTTAAAAAAAAATAAAATTGCTTATATCCACGGAACATCATCCACGTCGATCCTCCATGATTGGGATCGCGATCCTCATGAACTTTTATCCTCTTAACTATCTTCCTTTAATTTTATCGGCGTCCTGCAGACCTTAAGGGTGTCACTAGAAAAGTGCCTGTTACCTTTTCCATTTGGTCTGTCCAATGGGATGAGAGATTTCCTCTTCCTCTTTGCCTTTCGACGTGGCCCACTGCAACAAGCTTCTCCCCTTGTCCTAAGATGCCCAAACAATTGAAGGACGGAACACGACACGGTAAATCTATAAGATTTAATTGAGATAAATCTCAGTACCGTGTATACGTGTCGAGATTTTATTTTAAGATAAACTCAGAGATCATCTTGAGATTGGTAGAAAGAGACAAAGACTAAAACTCGTGTACAAGCGCGCCTAAACGTCAACTAGTCCTATAGATACCTGCAAACATTTATTTTGTAAAATTTTGACCAACAGTAAGAATAAAATTGTAAAATTTTATTAAGAACACATTCTTATTGTGAAGTTGTAATTATTCAGAATATAGGTCTGTGATATTTTAAACGCTAATATATATATATATAATAATGTAGATGGCTTTCAAATAATGGAACGATAGATGTATTCATTTGAAAAGTGTAACATATAGGTTCGAAAATTTGTCGTTAAAGGTACTATGTGCTGTAGCATAGTCGACTAAATCACCTTTCCCGGATTGGAAAGAGATCCGGGTTCGAATCCCGTTAGCAACAATAATATTTTTCGATAAAATTGATTTTGTATGTATGTATATTTATAGATGGACAAGACGATGATGATATAGAACGGCAGAGGAGACAGTTGAGCGTTCGTGCAAATATGCTGTCACGGCGTTTCTACCGATGCAGTAAGGAGGTGAAGAGCATCCTGTTTAAATCGTTCTTCACCAGCATGTATACCTGCGAGCTCTGGTCGAAATACAAGCAAATGACGTATAATCGTCTCCGAATTCAGTACAAAAACTCATATTCGGATTGGTACGTTATTGTAGCGCATCTACAATGAACCGAAGGCCGTATACATGGATTCGTTCCGCTTCTAAGACATCAAGTTGCTGGCGTAAAGCGGCGGCAGGAGCTCGGCACCAACTCTCTAGTGCAAGCGGCGCTCTCATGGAAAGCTGGTTCCCTGACCAGAGAATGGCAGCGCTTACAAAATAGCTACATATACAACAATGGCTGTGACTGAAGTAGTTATATACATGTAATAATTATATTTTAAATGTATATATGAGTGAACCTTTACTTCTTTATTAACTTTTAATTTATTTTTTTTGTATTTATTAATATTTTCCTTGGTTTTCTTTTTCATAGCATATTTATTTCATAACTTTTAATGTATAACATAATATGTATTATCTTTATGGTGAATCAGGTTTAAAAAAAAAAACCTGATCACGCTGGAATAAACACATTATTATTTTTATTATTATTATTATAATACATTTAATTTTTAATTTTAAAAATATACATCATTGGGCAATGGATATTTGACTCGCAAACTCGAGGTGAGGAACGAGATGGTTAATCTCTGAAATTTTATTTTAGTCTCGAGTTAAAAATCTTATTAAAATCTAATCTGTAGACACAGGAACCTTTCACATGAGTTTTGAGACGAGTTTCGATTTTACTCTATATATTCGTACATGCATACTTATAATATAAGAGTAAATATATAATATTAAAAAAAAAAAAAACAGTTATTATATAAATATATTATAAAAAACCTTTTTAAGAATTCCGAACGTAAGTATTTGAAGCGTTTTAATTTGATCTACACCGAATAACGATACCTCTTCACAATTCTCGTGCCTCTGTAAAAGTGTACTCAGAATTACCAGTTTCTCCAAAAATATTCCATTTCACGGAAATATTTTATCGTGCCACAAATCGAATTCGATTATGTATTGAAGAAAAAATATCAGAAAAAAGGTTAGAGAAGACATTTTTTATTTTATTATTTTCACCTCAGGCCGGCGAGGGGAGGAAGCGCGGTATACTTCCACCCCCGATAGCCGAGGAAATGAAATTTTTTCACTTCCGACACCTATAAATGGCCGAGCAGGGAGAGTAATTTAGTTAAGCGATTATCGAGTTGGGACCCGATATTTCGCGACGATTTTATCATCAAATATAAAATTCAACGAAATAATATTTCTTTCTCCTGACAATTGTTTAGTCAGTGAAAGAAATGAGTGATTAAATTAATCATAAAAAATCTTAAAATTTATATCATATTTCAATAAAAATCAAAATTTTTTGTTGTAATTTTATTTTTTATTAATTAAATAAAAACTAATTAAACGCGCAGTCAGTCAGTCTTTTAATAATATAATGACTGGTTCTAATTAATTGAAGTTATAGGACTTCTGTGTTTGATCTTGGGCAGTGGCGTAACTTAAAAAATAGGGCCCCAATGCATATTGAAAAAAGGCCACAAAAAAACCTCAATGTAAAATGGAATCCCCCATGTGTATCTAAAAAAAGTATTATATGTAATACTTTTATCCATTAAATAGTAATAACAAAATTGGTTCTTTGTCTCCTGTTATTGAAAATTAATTCACTCTAAAAAAAACTGCGTTTTTGCACAATTTATATATTATAATCGGAATTGAAAAAAACCTTGTTTCGCTTTACAAGTAAATAAAAAGTTAAATGTATTTTGAGTCCTCGTTCCATGTACCTTATTGGCTGTATTACCGTAGTTGCGCTACAATTAACCAATTTTATATATGCAGGGTATACATTATTATTATATACGCTCTATTCAGGCATCAACATAATTTGTAAAATAACAGAAAATTTCATCAGAAGTGCAATACACAATGAAAAAAATTGCATAGTGTCAGCAAGTTTTTTCATAATCAATATTAAAAATAAATATAAAATGTTAAGTAAAAGAATTTATCCGCCACCATTGAGTTGAGACACAAACAATTGCATTAGTGTAGTCATATAAAGAGTTAAATTTACAGTAAAAATGTCGACTACCTGCCTTCCTCCGCATATTCATTTCCCAAAGAATGTATTCTGGGGACTGCGGAATTAGCTAATGCATGAGTTTTGACATTACCACTGTAATAGAACAATGAATTGTGTCTCGATGACCTCAGTGGTGCGTGAAAGTCAAGCAGACCAACATTATGCAATGTACATACATCAGCAGACTACGAAGTAAGTAGACTTAGAAAAGTTATATAAACAGATTGCTTATAGTTTAACAAAGTTTTAAATATACAGTAAACCCTCAACTATTATTAAATGATCCATTGACACTAGTATCGCTATTTTTAAAATTTTCTTTAATAATTATAGAATATTCGAGTACAAGTAGACATTTCATATATACAATTTTGCATAGTAAAACTAAATAATGTAATTCTTCGCAAATGGCGGTTGATTAGAGTTCAGAGACTTATTTTTAGTAAGCATGCTGTACGTATATGAGCATTTTTTTTTATTCATAAACAGTACGTCTATAAAAATAAGTAGTGATGCGATAAACTGTGATTATAACCATGATTGTGATTTAGTGTTTGGTGTTCGATTATAAAGATGATCGGTATCTGTAATTATTTGTAATTTGACGAGCAATCACTGAAATTAGTGATGGTACACCGTTACGTGACTGTGATTGTGTTGATGATTGGTAACTGGAATTTAACGATGATTGGTTAACTGTCGGAGGCTTATTTTCTAGTGTAATCATTGCTTGAAGAATTACGTAAATCAATCAATCAAACAGAATCACAGTCACAATAACAGTTAAAATAACGGTTAAAATAACGATTTTACCATCACTAACTAGAATACTATCTCGCCAATCTTTAAATCACATCATTATCAATTTTAATTATAATTCAATACACTATTATTTTTCATCCAAAACTGTAGACGGAAAGTGGGATTATTCTAGAAAAATTTCAAATAAACGTATTTTTCATAAAAAGTTAATATTGTTATACAAAAAGTAATAATTCTCAGAACGTTGCCGTCTGCTTTGCAACTTATTAAATTGTTTTCATAAAGCAACACGAAAATATTATTATGAATTTAATATATGAATATGTACTATTTTGTTCTAAATTTAGATAATTTACACCTTAAGATATTTGTTTTGACATACCTTCTGCATTTTACATTTTTCTTTGTTTGCTTTCACATATATTTCAAAATAACATATTCGTCCAGAACTTTTTCTAAGTATTTCTAAGATAAATAAATGACTCTATGATTAAACAAAAATACGAATTTATATATAAACGGAGAATCAAATAAACTTTCGGATCAAGATAATGATAAAAAAATACACCAAATATTATGACTTTATATTAAATGAAAAATCATTTTTCATCGTTTTATGAATTTGTTATCTGATACTGATACAAATGAATATCAATATTACTTTGACTTATTATTAAAAGCGTTTTCTCTTAATTTTGAAACAGACTTAAATAATATTTATTTTGTTATTTTTCTGAGTCAGTAGCCATGACAAATTATGCTCCGGAGTTTACATCTTTCAATTTAATAACTGTTTATGAAGAAAATTTTAATTATGATATTTACTCGATTAGTTTTGATCATATAGTATTAACATGTATAGATTCACATATTATTCTAAGCTTCTTATTTATGCAGATTTACAAATTAAGATTTAAGTGCTCTTATTTACAGGAGATTTAAAAAATGAATTGTTTGCGTTTTGTTGGTGGTATGCCTATTTTTTATTTATGAACGGAGCGCCACTTAGCTTGCCAGAAAGTATCCTACCGCCATCGGAATCGAGAAACGCTTTAGAAAATTAATTCGACACACGCGAGGAATTAGTAGAGACCGACCAAGAGAATATAATATCAGGAATCAGCAAGGGATCAGCCAGAAAGTCAGCAGTCCAGCATTGGTGATCTGTTTTACAAGAGTGACACGGTCTTATTATCAATAGAAAATCCAGGATCAGGATTTGCTATTGCTAATTGCTATTGAAGGAATTGAACTAGAAAAAATTTAAGGTAATGTATTATGGTGTAGCGAATGTGTGACACTCGCATGTTGGCAAGAATGGAAGCGTGGAAGGGATAAAAGAGCGTCGCGCTTGGGCGCGCGCCCTGTCGCACCGAAATCGTAGATCAGAATATTTGTACTTATAATTGTAAGATCTGTAATAAACTGTATTATTGTTGCATCGATTTATCTTGACTATCTGAATCCCTGCACACAAGAAGTACAAGAATACATCATCCTTTGCAGCCGTAACAAACCGATGCAAGGACTTCATATTTAACATAGTCAATTAATTCAGAGTTGTGTATATAGGCAGTGCGGATCCCAAAAATAATATTTTTTGGAAACTGAGGTGGTAGGAGAAGAGAAGAGAGACTCCAACATTGCTGGGGTGAAGAAGGTGAACTGCTTTAGATACCAAACTGGGAATCGCCGAGAACCGGAGCATGTGGATGTAAAAGATTCAAGAGGCCAAGGTTCGATTTTGGCTGCAGGCCCATCTAAGAATAATAATAAGAGACATAAGAGTGTGTTGGTCTATCCCAGGAATCAGCAGACTTTTTAGTGCGAATAGCCAAATATTAAGTACACAGAATAATTTTCATAGAGCCGCAACAAAATTTTTTTTTTTTTTAATTTTTTTAAATTTTTTTTTTTTTTAAATTAAAATAAATTTTAATGATGAAAAAAACGTGATAAATTCAAGATTTATATATAAAACTCAAATTATTTATACAGTCTACTACATACTACTTAGAAGAATATAATATATGTATAATATATGATTTAAACTAAAATAATTGAACATTTTTTTAGTTTTGTAAAGTTTACTAGACATAACGGTGACCTTACATCATTTTCGAAAGCTTTGTAATCTTTTCCAAGTAACTACTTGTATTTATTTTTAGGCATTTATAAATTATCGACGGTTAATTTGTTTAACTTATTATTTATTTGAATGACAAATTCTTTTATTGTGTCATATGTTGCAGGGAAACTATTCCATATATCAAATATGAGCTGGATTTAAAGAGTCGCAAATGCCTACAAGGTCCACGTGCGGATCGCGAGTCGCGGTCTGCCGACCCCTGGTCTATTCCTAAAGATGTGGTGTGATGGTGCAGACTTTGGTTCATATATTTTATTTATGTCCCTTCGTCAGTGCGTCCATGTCGCACAACAACATAAAACAAATAGTCACACGACATCATAAATCAAAGAAAATCTGTTTAATCACGTATAGTAAAGTTAATTATTTTGCTGTCGTTAATGTTTTAAATAAATAAGATTATACAAATTTTTTTCCCGTCATTATTGATGGAGTATTGATAGTATTTATATTATTAATATTTATATAAAATTCATGTTAATTTATTGTAAAAAAAATCAATGCTTGTTTGTTGAAACTTCAATTGGAATATGGAACCTAATGGCTACCTACCTCAGAATAGGTATTTTATATGTACCTAGCAAGGTAGGAAGCAGCCTACAGGATTGCATGTAAATAAAATGAAGTATTAATACTTGAACTTTCAGGTGTATTCGTTAGATTAAGGATTTTTATATTGATGCAAGCTATTAAGGAATGTTGTGTTAAAAATAAACGCCGATTTATCGGCACTGAAAATGAAATTAATTCCAGATCATAATTGCTAATATTATCTAATGACGACTCCTTAAAATGTGAGAATTAGATGATCATTCATACAATTTAATTTATCAATAATTTAATTAACATTTCAAAAACTCATAAATTATTTATTATTTATTCGAAAACACTTATTTTTTCCAAAATATAATAATTTTATAACATTCTAAAATAAGATACTTTACGCGATTGTAAATAAAAGAAAAATACTCATTTGACAGAATCCCCATAAAAAGAAAAGGATGATTTAAGTATATTATGTCTTCCTTCCTTCCGGAAACATAAAACTATTAACGGACGGAAATACATCATGTAGAAATGCCAGTCGGGCTCATCCATCATCTCTTTGGCTCATTTATGTTCCGCATTTCCAAGGAATCTTTGGTATATTTTCTATTATACGCAATAAAAACATTCACAGCGGCGTGAGGTAGGCACAGACCTTGTCAAAATAATTGATTTACCTCTCTATTGCCTTTCAACTGTACGGTGTTTCTTTCACCGACGGGTACAATACGAGGTATAGTACATTTCGTACAATGATTCGATTGGGTTAGTATGAGTAGTACTATTCGTAAAACGCATATTGTGTTAGTGTATTGATGCCGCTCAGCGTTTTTTTCGGTCAGTTGGTAATCAGTGGACGAGGTAGGGTTATCGTTTGTGATCAGTAAATTTGACGCGAATCAGTAATTATTTTTGATCTTTCTGGCTGACGTTTCGGATCCCGTTGCAGGATACACTATCAGGGCAGATCAACCTAAAAAACTGTACACAGAAGATTCTGAACAGACGTGTAAAACTAAGAACATTTTTGTTTATATTTGTTTTAATGTTTATTGTTATTACCTGTGACTCTTTAAATGTATATTTATTATCAACAACTTTATATTAATTAAATGTAATGGTTAGATTTTTCATTGTTATGAATATAAAACTACCTACAAACAGTATAAAAGTCATTTATTAAAAGCGGCGATACACATTTTTGGTATATTGATGTAATATTTAACTCCATATCAGAAAATATATAAAGTATTCATTATAATATATTTCGCAATAAAACAATGTATGTACAGAATTAAACTTTATAAAAGGTGTTTTTTTTAGAGGTACAAAACTTAAAAATGAAATAAAAATCGTGGTAATGGCCTCGGTTGGCTTCCAAGCCGTCTATAGTTTCTGGTTTATCGGCGTAGATTAGTGACTTCACATATCCCTACAGAAAATAATCCAAAGATGTTAAATCACACGATCTTGGAGGCTAATTCGCAGGTTCATTACGCACTCATTGAATATTGTGTTGAAAATTGATTGTGGCGCATGCTCTGTGGCATGTTGCGTCGTCTTGTTGAAACCACAGCTCTTCCACGTAAATACCATTCAATTGGTGAACGAAAAAGTCAGTAATCATGCATTTATAGCGCTCTGCATAACTGTAACGTTCTGGTCGGCATCATTTTTGAAGAAACAGCAGCTTCTTTAGCGGGCGCTGTACGACGTCTCTGCGGATGCATATTATAAATTAGAGAATGCGTAGTGTCAAAACGATCCACGGCTATTCGAATTATTTGCTCGGACGGACGATTATGTCGACAGTAAAATGGACGTAGCGCGCGTTAAGTTTTGCGAACTGAACTACGATTTTCGAAATAAATTTGTAAAATTTGCAAGTATTGTTCTGGCGTAAGTCTATTCATGGTGAAATGACAAACCAAACTGAGTACAAATCAGTTGTCAGCTGTCAAATTGACTGTTGATGGAAAAAGTGACGCTTATTCGAAAAACAAACCTCTGAAAAACACTCTTTTTCTTACGCGAGTTTTTCGACACCGTGTCATCACAATCATTACATATTTTTTTAAAAAGGATTTAATTCTTTGAAAACAACTCTCAGCTTTCTCTGTTCCCACGCACACACCATATTTCAGAGATTTGCCGTCTTGCGTCTTTTTTGTGCTCGTCGAACGTCTAATGTTATTGTCATTCTTCAGCTGGGTGATTTTGAATCTTCCGAGTGGTAATTAAAATGGAATTAATTTTGTAATTTAACGCCTTTAGGGTATATGTGTGTGTGTGTGGTGAGCTTTACCAGTTGTAAAGTTTCATCATAATGAGTGGATATAAATTAAACAATGTTATGACTCTATTTGAATATATCAGCACTACTCGAGTTTCGCGAGTTTAATTCTTCACCTGTCGATGAGACTCACTGTTTTTCTCGAAACTAAAGTAGTGCTAATAAACTAAAGTAGAGTAGCATTATTTTATTTATATCTATCCATCCTGAAAAGTGTAATTGAGGGACGAAAACAGAGAGAAGGCCCAGACAAAAATACATCCATCAAATAATTAGAAAGGCGAATTCAGAAACATCAGACAACTTCTGCGTGATATTTAGACCCGAGACGCATGGCAAGAATTGCATCGAAAATTACTATATTAAAGATGAAGAAAATTTGAATGATAGGGTGTGGAATGTATTTACAAAAGTAATACTGAAGTGATCACTGAGAAACAATTAATCCTCTTTTAAAAACAGAAACACATTTTAGTTTTAATATTGAATAAAACAAGTGCAATGTTATTAGAATCCTTTAAAGAAGTGCTTCTCTAGGTGAGGATGGATCGATAAGCAATTTGGGCATCCCGGCGGTATACGTATCACCCCTGACCGCGTCCGCACCCCCAGGAACTACTTATTCGGCAGACCCTCCCTGCTGCTGCCAGGATTTGTTACTCTTAGTATTTCAGGATCAGGCGAAGCGTCCACAGCCACGTAAACAATAAGAAAACCTTTGATCGAAATATTGAGGTTCCAGATTATTATCAAATGAAGTGATCGACCGATTGAGAAGATGGTCCACTGACACTAATTTAAAGAAAAAATCAAATGTTTTTATCGGTATTTTTAATAAATTAATTACACACAATAAAAGAATAAATACAAGATTTGTCGTGTTGAAAATTAATTATTAAAAATTGATGCCAATGTATACAGTAAAACGTAGAACAAGTACAAAGTACATTACATATATATGTTGTGACGTTACGAAAATGTGAAAAAGTTTGAGTGTAAAAATTTGAACTAATATTTTTTATGGTGCGCTGATAATGATAATATATTAGCTGAATAGATAATGCTTTGGAAAATTTCATCCATATAGTGCACTTTCAATTGATTCAACTTGGTTAATTTTTTCTCATATTACCAATCTATTTTTCAGAATTGGCAAAGATGTAATATTTTTCGTCAGCATGAACATTCACAAATTTAGAAATATTTTAAAAGATCTGTTTATTTATCACGAAAGTTATATTGATTGGAAAATTACTTTGAGATTTATAAATTAAATTTTTACCAATATCATAAAATTATTTTCTTTTTGTAATTTTCACGAGTGATGAATGTAATTTTTTCTTTTGAAAAGGTAAGTAAGTAATTCTGATGTTGGGGACCCATATTTTTCATGTCGATGAAGATCTGAGACTCCTGTCTTACATCTTACAATATATATGTATGTCTAGTAAGGTATTCTATATCATTATCCTATAGCCTTTAGACAGATATAATTACGTATTATATTAAATGCCATCCATATCAAATTTTGCTTGGTTGCACTCTAGGACCCAGAAAAAAATTTACTTACCTACTTCATCCCCCCGATGATCTCACCTTCCCCCTGCGTGTACAAAATTTAAAATTACAATAAAAAAGACTTGTCGAAAAGCTATTATGAATTTTATATATTACAGTGGTGCATTCATTAGGTATTATCATTAATATTATCAGCAATATTTGAATATGTCCAAGAACACTCAATTACTGGATTTTCATTTAAAAATACACTGTTATTAAATAAATAATAGATATCTTATAGAGATGAAAATATTTTTTATTATATTTTAATGGAAATATATGGAAGTATGGATAATTACAGGATGTACGACTGGCTTAAGTGATCACTTTTTGGAAGTTGTGTAGATGTTATTATGTGGAAACACTTCGAGTATGACTACACTATCGCTATATATGGACTAAATTTGATCCATATCTTTACATTAAAATATAATAAAAAATAGCTTCGTCTTTTTGAGATATCTATTATTTTATTTATTTAAAATATTATCGATTTATTACTTTACAATGATTTCAATATAAGTGTATCATGTGATAATATTTAAGCAAACCAGGCTATTGAGATAAAATATATAATGATAATATAATGATAAAATGATACAAAATAATAAAATGCATATACAACATTTTGTGAGACCATATTGCTCTGATAAATATCGGAAAGTTTGTCAAATTAAAACTGATAGTGACTTGAAACTTATAAAACTTAAAGTTACAACTAAATCGTGTACAATTCTCGTGCACACACCGGATCCGGAAACGCGGAAGTTTACAGAACCCGCATTCCGGCCGTGTTCCGCTTCCGAACCGAGTTCTCAGCCTGATTAAGGCTCGACGCCCTCCAAACTTTTCTCCCAACGAAAATACAACAAACACATCTGATGTCTACACTATCTCCAGGGCATCTAACTTAAATATCGAATGGGATGGAAAGTTGAACTAACATCATCTAAGTATATTACATTTCAATTTTACGTAATACAAACTGTTTATGCAACCGGGGTTACCCTGGATTCAGAGTTAGTTGTAATTTAAAAAATATATATGGAATTGTAAAGGTCAATGGTGAAATGTAAAATTGTATTTTGTGCAAGACTGTGCGGAAGGATGTCGCTTATGTCGTCGGTCAGCTGAGAGCGGCGATGATACAGATAGATGTGAATCACCCCCTCACAAAATATTGGTTTTAAGACTAAAGTCTGCTGCCAGATTACTCAAAGGTATTTGAGATTCCGTAAAAATAAGATAGATGGCTCTTTCAAATAATGGAACGATTAAATGTATTAATATCAAAAAGGTAACATATAAGTTCAAAAATTTGTCTCTAAAAATATCGTCGCTGTAGCATAGTTGGATAATGCACCTTCCCCGGTTTGGAAAGAGATCTAAATTCGAATCTCGGTGGCGCAATAATAATATTTTTCTATAAAATTGATTTCATATGTATATCTTTCTAATTAATATATTTAATAGTATGCATTTATTTTCGATAGCCTTTCCCGAGATTTATGTTCGCCATCGAAGAGAAAGAAATTGACAAAAAAAATATACAGTGAAATCTCCGTAGATTGTTCGTCGAATGATGGTTTTCCCGCATGTGTCGTTTATTTCTTCCAGTCCCGAATTAATTTCATACAAAACACGCAAAAATAGATCGCGTCGATCGTTCCTCTACGCATCATTTTACCGTATTAATCGTTTAATTTACGCAGCATATTTCATTTCACTGGTTTGTTTTATAATTGCCTGCCTAACGGCATGTTGACTTAAAGAGCGAGTCCTCCCACGGTGGTAAAGGGTTGAAAGAGAGGATTTTTGTTTTGCGTCAACACTGATGGAACTGAGATATGCGAGCCAATTGTCATAGACAACTGTTCAGCTCGTCCAAGTGATTCTTGAATCGAAAGAGACAGCAGAAGAGGTTGACGATGTCGATTAAGAGAATCCCTTAAGTACGGGACCTTAGTTTTCATGTCAGCGGTACACTCTCGCCGAGGCTCCTCGCCTCTCCTTATGCTTCGATGCAAGCCGAGAGCCGCAGGATATTAAAAATTAAAACCTTTTTTTATGCACATTCAATAACTACGGCCGAAAAAATTCTCATTTGAAACACGAAAAAATACTGTTTAATTACGGCAATAACTCAACACCCAAAAAACAAATGATCGCAATTAATTAATAATTTTTCTTTGGTTTCTGCGCAGCCTTCTAATTTTATTTATATAATATTTAAACATATTTATTAACATGTGAAATATGTATCTTTTTAGAATATGATGTATGAATAACTCTTTTCTATATTCCCGCATACATAGTTTATTTTAGTAGGTCCCTTCAAAAACGATAGATATAGGTTTCACTGTATGTTATGTCAACAGTACAAGAAGCAACATAATATAACATACAATACGAAGGAATAATCAATAAATTAATTTTAAAAAATCCTCTAATATTCTCAACAATAGAACTTTATTGTTTCAAGTATTTATTAAATTTATCAAAAATATGCCTTACTGCAAACACACAAATAATAATTTATCTCAATAATTAAATAACCCTAATGCTATTTTAACAATAGACCGGGTTCGTCGAGAACATTACGATACCCAAACTAAACAAATACTAGTACCTACAGCCCAACATCATTTCACCTATCATGGAGTTAATTTTTTTAATGCCCTTCCCAAATATTTGATGGTGGAGTTAAATGAAAAAAAAAAGGCATGGCCAAAAGTATACATGAAATAATTCACCAACTTTCACTTATTTTATATCACTATATTGCACTGTATTTTTGTAATGACTATGTCTCCTTTTTAAACTTGAGAAATAATTTATCTACTAATATAGTTGATCTTGTAATACGTCATTCCATGTATAATGTTTAAAAACACGAATAAAAGACGTTCACAGAAACAAAAATTACTATTGAACATGCTTAGTGCAAACGGTTTATATAGGTACATAAATAACATCGTTTTGGCCAACGTCGCGTATTTATTTGATTCTGAAAAATTTGCCGCAGTATGTAGTTTCTTTAGCTGTAAAATAAATTGGAGTATTATTCCTAAGGCAAGGTGTTCTTCCTTGGCGAGCAGCCAGCGCCCACCTCCCACTGAGGATCTGTTCGGCACAGGTGATTTGTCACTTCTGGGTTTAATTAGATACTTATTCTATTAGTTCTACCTGAGATGCTTCAATCTGCACAAACTCTAATAACAAATAATTGTTTAATATGAGATCGAGAAATAATTGATTGAAACATGAGGGCAGAAGGAGCAGTAGCTCTGAAACCGGAACAAAAAAAAAATGTACTTCAAAATTTATTTGCAGTTCATTGATTTAAAATAACTATTTATAATGTTACCGATTTAAATATTGCTTAAATTAAAAATGGAACTGTAATTAAAAATATGAAAATATTGTTGTTGCACCACCGAGATTCGAACCTGGATCTGGAACCGGGGAAGGTGCATTATCCAATTATGCTACAGCGACAAATTTTCGAATCCATATGTTACCTTTTTGATATTAATACATTTAATAGTTCCATTATTTGAAAGAGCCATCTAGCTTATTTTTACAGAATCTCAAATACCTATGAGTAATCTGATAGCAGATGCCAGAATTATCAATTCATTTTTATTAAATTTTGGACACATTGATACAATTTTATTATTAGTAGAACACATTCTTATTGTGAAGTTGTAATTATTCAGAACGTAGGTCTGTGATATTTTAAATATAATTTAAATATATTAATTAGAAAGATATACATATAAAATCAATTTTATCGAAAAATATTGCTGTTGCGCCACCGGGATTCGAACCTGGGTCTCTTTGAAATAATGGAACGATTTAATGTATTAATATCAAAAAGTTAACATATAGGTTCGAAAATTTGTCGCTAAAAATTTTGTCGCTACTGCATACTTGGATAATTCCGGTTAGGAAAGAGGTCCAGGTTCGAATCCCGATGGCGCAACAACCTTATTTTTCGATAAAATTGATTTTATATGTATATATTTCTAATTAATATATTTAATTCATATTTAAAATATCACAGACCTGTGTTCTGAATAATTATAACTTCACAATAAGAATGTGTTCTTATTATAAGGAACTATAATTGTTCAATATTGTAAATTATTAATAGATTTTTCCAATTACATCCATTATTATTTTTCAATAACAAGTTTCACCCTTAAAACTTTTGTTTTCATACTACAGGCGATATATAATTGATTCTAAATTCTTCACAACTTTAATATTCAGTTCGAATACGAATGAATTAAATATAAATTATTAGTCAACGAGAAATTTTCCATTCCATTCAAAGCAGCATTGAAATTATATACGAGTTTTATAACATGAATAAACATCCCTTTACAATTCAATGCGGGAGAACCCAGATAGTATTACGTATTGGGGAATTAAGCAGGGTCCTATTATACATTGGGCGAAGGCAGAAGATTAAAAAAATCCTTCGTGCTATGTTAGGTAGTTAGGTTATCTACTAATTAAAAATATATATTCCGGTTCAAATTGTGGTTCATACATCCGTCTATCTAAATTACGATCTGTGTGTCGATTCGAGTTCCGGTTCACATTGTTTGTCCGTATTCCAGCGGATATATATTATTTACACAAAAGATACAATTTTTACATAAAAAATAATTAACTAAATTAATTTTCTGTATTTATATTTTATATTATTTAACGTGTATTATACAAAGGCAATCAATTTAGAAAATTCGTTTTAAATTACTTGAATGATTTGCAAACGCTTTACAAATGATAAGTCATAACTATTGAAAAAAACGTAATTTTTGAAGTATATAAAAATATTATGTGTATATATTCTTTGTGTTTTTTTTTGCAAAAATGTGGGTTTTTGTTATTAGTTTATATCAGAAGTTGTATACTAAATTAGATTTTTTTGAAAACAATAACTCAGATAAGATCTTTGTCATAATATAAAAATAATAAATTGAATTATATTTTTAATAATTGAGACAATATAGACATTACTGTCAGTGTTTTCAGCGTGCCATAAAAATTTCTAATTACGGAAAATTCATACATGTACAGAATATGTTTTCTTATAGGTCTAAAGTCAAGATTTGGAGATCTGGAGATTTATAAGTGTGCTGCGTCTTACAAGCCTGTTTCATCACATCGTCTTCTTTATATGGAAAACCAGGTTCTATGCTTTATGCAGTGAGTTGAGGGCCATTTATGATTTATAAAATTAATATTCTTATTCTTCATCGTCATTCAATGTATTTGCTCCCGTGGAAGAGCAACGGTTCAGCTAGTAAATTGTTAAATTTACATTATTTGATTTTTTTATGGTTTAAAATTGCTTTGTGTTTACATAATCATTGTATTTACTCACACGACTAAGAGCTTCTGTTACAATTTCAAACAAAATTTTGTTTCAAAAACACAACAATATCTTACTCAGTAATATTTTTATTGGTCTTTTAAAATGAATTTTTTTACTATTTTTTTTGCCTACTCGAGTCGGCAAAATGATGCACATTTTCGTAAAAAAATATGAAATGATGAATTAATCTTGAAAGAGGTCCCCTAATAAAATGCTGCAATGATATGAATGCTCGGAATGTTTATCTAGGGACCACAAATTTGTTTGACTTAGTGTGCCCTAAAAACCTTTTCCGGTCCTGGTGTTATGTAAAGAACGAAGCTGCGGTATGTTTTCCGATGGTCTGTTCGTCTTTACATTTCCGGTCCATTTCATCGCAACAAAGGAGTCCCAAGGGGTTACCCAAGGATCCGATCTCGGGACTGTAATGATAACTTTGTGTACCTGTTTGTTAAGGATAAAAATTGAACATGTTATTGGGCGGGAGAACCAGAGTAATCTTTGAAGAGGGTCGACAACAATTGATTCGGAAGAACAAAATTGGAAAATTTGTAGTTCTTATATTAAATAATGCGAATTAATTTGTGATATATTTGTACAATAACACCAATGCGTTGTTTGCAATTCTAAAAAAAAACGTTTTGACACGGGATTGTTACGAGTTTTTCGGTAATTTTTTAAAATGATTATTTTATACTAGACTTTTACCAAATTGTCAGACATCAGGCAACTTGATGGATATAATTGGAAGCTAAGCGGAACAGACATATAGTTTTTGAAAAGGTCCAAAAGGTATTACCAAAAAACGTTGTGTCACTATCGATTATTATGTTTAGATTTTGTAAAAAATACATGTACCAATGTCAATTCAAGGTAGATAAAAATATTTTTAAACAAATTTTAATTTTAAAATTACTGACAAAAGAAATGAAAATATTGCATTGAACCACAGACAACCAAATAAATAGACATAAACTAACGCAAATTCCTTTTTCAAAAATATTCATTTTGTTGGCATCCACGTGATCACTTTGGTGCCACTCGCACATTCCACATTTATATACACTGCGACATACATCAACACGCGTGAGAGTTGAGGAGGGATAGGGCCTCTAGTCCTACCATGTACGAAATATTCTAATCCGAATAACATAACCTTTAAGCGTCAGCCATTCGACAATTCAAAAGCACACACACATTTCGACTCATATCACGAGATAAATCTCGCCCATGTGGGCTAAAAACGTACTTTTTCAAAAAACACATCTATAAGTTCAAATAACAATTTTAAATACTAATGATTTATGTGATTTTTTTCGAAAATAGTTCTATAAAAATTATCCAATGTTTTTATTATTTTGTTGGAACTGTTTCTATAATAGTTATTACAGGAACAACAATAAATATTCCTGAATACCAACTGTATTCTTACAATTAAAAATGTGTCTCAGAGCCAATTGAGAAGCAATGTTCAAGCGTGTGATATATATAAAATGTTTTCAAACGTTTGAGAATTTGTGAATAAATCTCTTTTAAAATTGGCAAAATTAACTTTGTGTTAAAAATTCATTATTTTTATTTGTTAACTTTGTTTTATTAACCACTTATTGAGTTTAAATACAACCATCCGTTTCGAAAACTATCATTTTTTTCTTCAGGATGTAAATATTAATCAAAAACATATGTTTTTGTTTCTTTAACATAATCTATTTTTAAAAAAACAATAATTATTTAAAAAATAAATTTAGTACCGAACTCAAATTGTTACTTGATACAAAATTACTCGAATATTTTTTAGTAAAACATTTTAGAATGAGACTCGTAGTTAAATTTAGTTGGTTGTTTATAATTTTTTAATTATTTTTACACGATTTTGTTCATCTCCAACAATTCCAAATTATTTAATTTATGACCAACACAGTTTATATGCAAAATTAACAATCCCAATTTTTTTATCAAAACCATGACCATTTTCTGCTAAATGATTAGAAAATTCTGAAAAGCCACTAATGTTCAAACATCTAAATTGCTAATTAATATTTATTATTCGAGTAATTTTGTATCAACTAACAATTTGAGATAGTTACTAAATAATTTTTTTAAATAATTATTGTTTTTTTGAAAAATTGATTCTATTAAAGAAACAATAACATATGTTTTTGATTAGTATTGACATCCTGAAGAAGAAAATGTTTTTTTTTTTGAAACCGGTTGATGTATTTAAACTCAATAAGTGGTTAATAAAACAAAGTTAACAAAGAAAAATAATAAATATCTCAATGACAAAAAGCAGTATTATTACAAAATGCATCTCAGCAAATGGAGACATATTCCGTTCTCGGAGCTGCTGCAACACCGTCGTGTCCTAGATGAAAGAAACATGGATTGAATCCTTCAGTTGAAACATTTATTTCAGTTGCACGCGGGTTCCCCACATAAGGTACAGTGTTTTACGACTTTGCTTACGTATTCCAAGTATACAACCTTCCGTATCTTGCAATAGAAAATTCCAACGCGGTGGAGCTACCCTTGCAAGCCGTGTAGGGACTCCATTGAGCGCATCGATAACATTTGTTAGGCGATACATTTATTTTTGTTGGCGTACCTCGCGCCTCATACATAAGTTAAATAATCTATGATCGATGAAAAATAAATCAGAAATTTGAAATAAAATATAAAAGAGATATATCAATTTCTCTGCGAGGTGAGTTGCACGTTCAATGTTTTAAATAAAATATATTTTAGTGAAAACGAATATTTATTGTGTACTTGTAATTTTAGAACATAATTTTTTGATAATTACGTATCGAAATATTTTTATATTTGTACCCATTATACTGAAAGTGGTCTAAGTCAAGAAATTGAAAAAAATGAGTTCATCAATTGTTTTAAATTAACGCATATGACGCAAATTATAACAATTGTGAAAAATTTGAAGCGTTATAATCAGTGTATTGATACAACGTTTCACTGTATTCCGCTAGTCTTTATTTTGATAATATAGTAAGTTATTTCAACATTAAATTTTTTACTTCTTCGATATTAGCAAAATTATTCCGTGGCCACATATTATTTAAATAATAAGATAAAACACTTTATTAAGAGAACACATTCTTATTGTGAAGTTGTAATTATTCAGAACATAGGTCCGTGATATTTAAAAAAATAAATACTTATTAAATGTATTAATTAGAAAGATATACATATATAATTAATTTTATCGAAAAATATATGGATATCTTTCTAATTAGTACTTTTAATTAGTATTTAAAAAAAATAAAAAACTTTGCTTAAACCAATATTTATTGATAAATCAACATGTTTCGATACCTATTATATCTTCTTCAGGAAACAATTTCAAACAATTTTTAATACTAGTATACATTGTTTCCTAACGAAGATACCATAGGTATTGAAACTTGTTGATTATCAACAAATAGTGGTTTGAACAAATTGTTTTGTCTTATTATTTAAAAAAAATTCCTTATAAGCTACATGCAACATTTATTATAAATCTAGTAGACTAAATAAACACTGTGCGCGATATAAAAATATTTTTTAATCAATTCAAATGCAAACTTTTAAGTATCTCAAAACGAAAGAAACATGAAAAATTACTTTCATAATAATGGTCATATTTAATTAGGATATTTAAATCACCTAATTAACCGATTATAATCATTTAATTACCAGGCGGATGGGTTAAAATCTAGCATATATTTAGGCAAAAACTTTTATATTATTTTATTCAAAACTAATAAAAAAATATTAATTTTCAAAATATTACTTTAATTTTCTTTGTAAAAAAATTAGCTACTTAATCTATTTGTACTTTATATGAATTAATATTTCTTATTTACTTTTTCAAAATATTTTTACTATCTACATTTTTTTATATCTTAACTGTTCATTTTTATTTAATTTTGAGCTCACCAAAAACTAACATATATTTTCTTTTAGTTTTTTTGTTAAAAAACAGTTATGTAATGGGTATAATTTCCACTAAAATAAAAGAAACATTAACATAATAGTCATAGACAATTCACTGTCACAATTGTATGTAGTCATATATTTTTTAGATGAGCAGATTGTAGATTTTTTCGAAAGAAAGGTGGACGAGACGGGGGGATTATTGAAAATTGATGGTTCTAGAAACGGTAAACCAGCTTGTATATTATAATTAAATAGATATATTAATAGATTAATAATTAGTGTTGTTGTTTTTCATATTTGTGATGTATCAATATGGAACGAATGCGTGACGACGCGCGTAGGTTCGCAAGATGACGCGTGTGGAAGGAATAAAGGATCTCGCCGCGGTAGCTGAGGTCTCTCTCGCCTCCGAACCGTTGTACGGATCACATATATTATTGACTTGTATTAATTGTATAGAAGTATCAAAGAATAAATACTATTCTTACATAGTACGCTTATTATTCCGTGGACCCAATACCGCACACTAAGAGAACATCACCACAAGCTCAATAGTGGATACATAACTAAGGTCAAATACCTTGGCCATATATTCGATGAAGATGGACAAGACGATGATGACATAGAACGATAGAGGAGATAGTTGAGCGTTCGTGCAAATATGCTGTCACGGCGTTTCTACCGATGCAGTAAGGAGGTGAAGAGGATCCTATTTAAATCGTTCTTCACCAGCATATTTAACTGCGAGCTCTGCTCAAAATACAAGCAAGTGACATACAACCGTCTCCGAATTCAATACAACAACTCATACAGAATACTGTTTAGATTGGTTCGTTATTGCAGCCCATCTACAAAATTTGCCGAAGGCCATGTACATGGATTCGTTCCGCTTCTGGGATATCGAGTTACTGGTGTAAAGCTGCGGCTGGAGCTCAGCACCAACTCTCTAGTGCAAGCGGCGCTCTCATGGAAAGCTGGTTTCCTGATCAAATAATGGCAACGACTACAGAATAGCTACAGATACAATAATGGCCGTGACTGAAACGTAGTATCTATATTTTGTTTATATTTATATACATGTGTAACCTATTTATTTATTTATATATAATCTTAATCGTCAGATAAATATTTTAAACAAAATTGGGCACTCTTGAGTGAGATGTAAAAATAAAATTTTATAAAAATCTGATGTTTAACTGTAAAAGGACGCTTATATATATTATAAAAGCTTTGACAGTGCTGGATGCCATTACCATTTCTCAAGAGTACGTTAAACAATTCGGCGAATCTCACCCTTTTGTAAGGAGCGTGATTAATATTTTCACAAATTTACAAATCGTCTGATGCACGCGTATAAGGCAAAAAGTCTGCCATTTGTTACCATCTTACGCTCGGGTCCAGAGCCGTCCCACTACACAGAGAAGCCTCCCACTGCTCAGGGTTCTTAGTAAAATGGACTATTCAATACGCTGGGTACTGCAGTTGAAATTTGAAAGAGTTTACGGTTTTTACTTCAATGGTATTTACATTTCGAAAACAGCCATCGGGTAAAAGATTTAACAAGTACTGGAACACACAAATAAAATAGCATGTTTTAAAACTGATGTCTAAACAAATGTTTTTGATTAATAGTTATACCGAGTACTTTGTTTAAACCACTATTTATTAATTATTATACATGTTTCGATATCTATGGTATCTTTTTCAGGAAAAAATGTGTACTGAAATTAAAAATACAAGCATAGATAAAAACAAAACTATAAAATGGTGAATAAGTAAGAACTAATATGAAAACAAATTTAAAATGTGACTATATGCAAAGTGGATTTGGTTATTTATAATATTTAGCTAAAACAACCACACGAAACCCAGAAAACTCGACACAAAATAATATATAATTATTTCGCCTTCATCAGATAAAGATTATTACCATTTCGATCAGTTCATCAAACATGAAGTATTTATAAACATCACAATTTTTTTTAAGCCATTCGTTGTATCCGAACGCCGCGAAAAGACAAACACATCCGCCATTATGACAGCATTTTGAAATTGGAACGTCCCGAGGCGGGAAAGGGGGGTGATAAATGGCTGACGTTAGTCAGGAATTGTTTCAGCGGTTTTTGACGAATCTTTGTCGATTTAAAAGGATGCGATATTCGAGAAATAACATGTCCGATATACTACGGCCCTTTTGCAACCTTGTTCTACAAGTCGAAGAACAAGCGAGTGATTTATAGGGTTAAAATGGTTTGGTATTATAGCTGGATTCATCTTTCTACTGGTTATCGGAATTACGTCACTAGTCAAGTGATCCTCAAACATGAATTTAGTAATACTAGGTTTATCTTGCCTCCGACACAATTGCTTTCTCAATGGATACTTACAATATACGTATTTATATCATTAATGTGTATTAGGCATGGATTTAGGTTGTGCTACTAATATCGATGCTATTATATAAAAGAACGACGGGGTGTATTGTCACTAAAGTTTTTATTCATCCGAAAGAAATACTCTTTAGAATGCATGATTTTGTAAAAACAAAATTCCCTTCCTGAAAAATATGAATTATACTACTATGGGAAATAAAAAACTCTTCAAGTTATTTAATGAAGGATTAAATATATTTTATAAGATACAACCACACCACGTTTAAAATGTATTGGAACTCGTAAATTCAAGTCCACTTCAAATACATATTTGCGCTGTTTTCAACACATCTGTTCAAACGAAGACGTGTATCAGAATACCGCGAGAGACAAAATGTTGCGTTTAGTTGGTATGCGTTTGAGACAGATGTTTCTAAAAAAATATTCGAAACACACATGCACAGCTTTTGTCATTTTTCACTAAATTCTTCCACGAGATGATTCTAGTTGTAACATTAATAAGAGAAGTACGAATAATTTTTACGTGAACCTGTATACATACATGTAATTTAGATTTATTTCGTAAAAATTATAGTTATGCACAGCTTTTTGATTATATGGAATGCATGCCCCTGTTGTGTATGTACTAACAACAACTTTCAGTGAGGTGATCCTAACTTTCGGTTCGTTGTTTTTCTCTTTCAATGAGCATCTAGATACCGATTTTAATTATTTAGGTAATTATTAAATTATGAAGTAAATTTAAGAAAAAACCTTAGCTGTGTTCAGAACATCTTTGGATCATGATTAAAAATATTTTTGAACAGATTTTAACACAAATTCGCTTTTTAGTAAATATTATGACACCAATATTATTATACTTGTGATGGCTTAATAGCAACAACTATTCAGAATTCTCCAATCAAATTTTGGAAACAAACCATTCTTTTGGTATTAATAAGGGTTTAAAAATTACACATACAAATACTATACAGTTAGATGAATTAGAAATTTTAAAAATAATAAAAAGTGTTCATAGCAAGCTAAATATTATAAATAACTAAATCCTCTTCGCAAATAGTAACTTTTTAAATTTTCTTTTCATGTTAGTTCTTACTTATTCACCACTTTATAGTTTTGTTTTTATCTTTGTTTGTATTTTTAGTTTCAGTATACATTGTTTCCTGAAGAAGATACCGTAGATATCGGAACATGTTGATTAATCGACAAATAGTGGTTTTAACAAAGTATTTTGTCTAATTATTTTTATAAAATGATGCCACAAAGTAATTTTACTAATATTGAAGAAGCTAATATTATTTGTTTTTTAATGTTAGTTATTATTTTCTAATTATTTCAAAAGACTGCGACTTTCAAAAATACACACGAAAAAAAACTTAAGCGCTTTATGATGAGGCTAATAAATTGAAACTCAGTTATTTTTGTCATTCAATTTTTGTCAAACATCCAAAATTAAAATAATTTATTATTGACTTCCACGGTTATAAATCTCTACTTACAAAATAAACCTACTAACTGTACGTAATAAGAAAATGATATATCGATCTTGTGGTTTTAGTTTTTGTCACGAATTTTTGGGATAATAAATTTCAGTTAGTTCATTTTATTTGGTATTTTTTTTCACTTGGTAGACTTTAATAACCGATTTGGCGAACCATGGCTATATTTAACAACCGATTCGGTGAACCATGAATATATTTAACAACCGATTCGCGAGAACCGGTGCGATCTGGCTGGATGACATCACTAGGCAAATTGTGATACATGGATATGATGAAGCGATTTGATGACTACATTTTTATTGTCACATTTCATAAAATATTTAAATATGCCAATAAAATAATATTATTATAAAATATATATATATATATATATAAAATATATATATATATATATATATATATATATATATATATATATAAAATATATATATATATATATATATATATTTTATATATACATATATATAAACACCTATTATGTGTTGTATAAATTTTTGCTAGTAAATTTTATTATACAGGTGTAATAGACCTAATCCATATAATTTTTTTGGTGGATACCCTACTAAATTACGAGTCGAAAATGTTAAAGGAATATGTGTGAATTCTGAAACGTTACTAAATATATTATTGTTGGAAATATTTACAAAGTCATGTTAAGCTTTAAGTCTACGTCCATCGAAATAAATATTTGCGAAATTTATCCATTATTGATTTTTGCTTCGGGCTCTATGTCATCTAACAAAAAAAAGTCTGGCTGAAATTCGATGACCCTTAACTTTTTGTCTTCAATATATAATTTAGAATTAATAAAATATTAAAATTAATTCCATATTTACGAATTTTTTGAAATGCTTGTATCTCAGACATCGTTGAGATTAGACACATATTCCTTGAACATTTTCGACTGATAATTTACCTAAAAAATATTATGGATTATGTCTGTTACGCTCTGTATTAAAGCATATTTTACGAGTATAAGTTGTAGCCTAAATTTATGGACAAATTTTTTGAAAAAAAGTTTTTATTGAAAAATATTATTACTGAACATATAGCAATATTACTGAACATAGTAAATATCTAAATCTGTTTATTTTTCATAAATAAACAAATACAGTGCTATCCGATAGATTATATTTTTCGATAAATAAGCCTTTTCAAATGATCAAATTTGCACTAGTTCGACAGCAATATTCCCAAACGTCATGCTTGATACTAGTGTCTAGTGTCACGCCCGTCCACAGTTGTTTACCATAGATAGGACAGAAGATTAAAAATGCAAATATGTTTTACAAATACTTAATACGCGAATATTTTATAACTTGCTAATTTGAGTCGCAGGTTTATTTCATTAAAAAATAATTGGGAAAAAAGTGCGACTTACATTAAAAACACGGCAAATAAATTTTCACCTATTCTGTATTGTGTAGATTTCCGCTGGAACACCCTTCTTGATTAATGTATTTCTCACTGAACTTTGATGGGCGTTGGGTTAGTTTAACTCTAAACTACTTGAAGCAGTGTATTATTGAACGCTTCTGAATATGAAAGATATTGTGTTATTGATAACGTTTTGAAGTGTATCTGTTATTGATGATGCCGGGGTACTGGGAACGTAGTACACCTCATAGTTTGCCAAGTATTTCGCCGTCAAAATTATTCTGGAACAGTTGTCCTTTTCAATGTACCCAATTCCTATCGGTCCCTCGGGACGGTTCAATGAATTTATAACCATTAGATTCAATTATCGATGACTTAACGAACTTAAGATTAGACAAAATACAAATTTCTGTTATTGTACGAGGCGCGTTTTTTAATAAGTACCGAAATTTTTTAAAAAAGAAAAACAACATCATGTTTACAACACTTCACTTATTTCGGACGCTACACATCTTAAACTATTTCTCAACATAATCGCCGCTATTATTAAGACACTCGTTTTAAGGAGCATCAATACCTTCGTTATAAAACGACCCCGCCTGGTATGAAAACCATGTCTGTATTACGTCTTTGAGTTCATCATTATCATCAAAACGATTGCAAACGTTGCTCATGTTTCGTGCATTCGAGATACGAATCACCGACCGTGTCTCATAGTCGGCGGGCTGATCTATTATCTTGAACATTTCAACCACTCACTACAAGATGGCTACACTATGTGAATATCTCTAACGTTGCATGTGGTGAGTCAACTCAACCGCAGCGCTACACCGGGAATATCCGGCAACGGTACTTAACGCTAAAAATTGTATTTCATTTCCTCGTTATTCAAAAACATCAGCCTGGAATATAATATTCACTCTGTATTAAATTAAAATGAATCAATTTTATTACTCTTAGTTAATAAACTAAATAATTTTGCCACATTACTGTAAAGTTTACATTTCACGGGCGATGAACCAAACTCCGCCGAAGAAATCGAAAACATTATATTAAAAAAAATTTGAGCTCAATATTTTAGTTTGATGAAAATGTTACACGATACCTTGTTATTTCAAAGGCGCGGCGTGATACGGATCTACTACTCCGTTACGTAGGCATTTTTGTTAATCTAGTATTTAGCCTTTTTAATTCAAATCTCGTAGCGAGCGAACCGAAAGCTAATGGAGATGCTTTCGGTGAACACCGGATATTTCTAGTAATACGTACGGGGAGTTTTAATCTCCGAATTAAGCTCGCAATAACTCACTCCCAAGCTGTTTTCGCAACATTTCTGGTTCGACAATACGTCTTTTATAACACGTACGCACGGCGCTACTAACATGGCTGGCTCTAAATGTTCGGAACTGATTATAAGCTTACACTTCATCAAATACTATTTTCGTTTTGTTTTTTTTGTCGTTTGTTTCTTGTCATATTTTATCAGCGCGTATTTTCATTACTGTGAATATCATTTTATTCTAAAGGCGTATAAATGTTAATAAAAATATAAATATATATTTTAAATTTCATACACATACCAGTAAATGAATATACGCGAAATTAAGTGTTCATATTGGTGAGATGATTTCTACATACATTCTTGGTGGAAACATAAATCCGATAGTTTATAACACATTTATGCAATGTAGGGGTGAAGACCTGCGTCCTTTCCTTTCACCGGCTAGTCAGTGAAGAGTACAAGATCCGCGGGTTTTTTACTTTAGCGACACATACCCACCTTATTTTTTTCACATTCTGCCTTCATACTAAATTTTATAAGTAACATTTGGAAGTGATAAAAAATAATGTTATTCATTATAAAAATGCATCTAATCAGAAAAGCTCAAGTACAAAAAAAATAATAAAATACAATCCACTTGACAAATCCTCATCTCGTCGGGATGGGCGCGAGTTCGACATTCTTTTTGCAGGTGATATCTGCGCTATGAAAATAATATTAACATTCTGGTCTCCTGGATTGAGGCTCGAACCCCCCGACTATTAGATGACTAGGCGATACACTTAACCACTAGACGTTGTATAGGTAGATCTAGGCATGTTTTACATTGATGATTACAATTTTTAAATAGACACTGTTCTGAATTCGCAAAAAAGTTCTTAAGTATCTTACCATCACGCCGTTTCCCCGCGGGGGTAGGCAGAAAGGATAAAGCGCCACACACTCCTGTCCTAACACACAGTTCTTGCCTCATCCACATTTATACATCTTCTCATCAGAACCATCCTCCAGTATCTGGTTTATCTGGTCATGTCAATTCTTCCGCGAACGTCCTCTATTTCTAATGCTATCAACACTTGCGTCATATATCTTCCTTACCATTCTCTCCTAATTCATCCGTTCCATATGACCAAACTACGTTAGTGATCCTTTCTTAATCATACTCACTATACTAAGATCAGCTTTACATTCGTATTTTGTTTCTTCATTTTTTACTTTGTCATAAATGAATACGCCTAAGCGATCACGTTTCCACTGCATTCAGTCTACTTTCGTTTCTATTTTGCCAAGTCCAGGCTTCAATTCCATACATCAGTGTCGGTACCAGGACTCCACTGTGTACCGCAAGTTAAACCTCAGTTGACAAGTTCCTATTAGCTATAAGAAGTTCTTAATCTACAATAAGTAACTTAAAAAGATATACATTATACGATATAGATATACATACACGTGAATTTCTGTACACTAACGTAAGATTGACGATCGTGGGTACTAAATAAAATATGTAGTCACCATGTTAACAAGTACGATGAAAGTATACATTTGGTCACTTTTTGGTCGTTTATTTTTTTGAGATTAAAAAAATTAATTTGATTTAATTTGTGTGGCGCACACATCAAAAATTTGTGAATTGCCTTTGTCTGCATGCGAAGCCTGAAATCACGAGGAAGGTAAAAGCGGGAAAGCTGCAGAAAGAGCAGATGGAAACAGCCTAAAGAAATGAGTAATTCACTGGGAATGTACGAGAACGGTGAGCAGATAAATTGGCAAATGGGTTAAAGAAATTGCTATAAATTTATAATAAAGAAATAATATCTTCGACCACCGTCAAAAATATCCCCTATCGAACGATGCATGTAATTTTAAATGGCTTTTACGGTAAAAATGGTTATTCGCTAATTCCCGCCAAAATCGAAGTCACGACCAGAATTGGGAAGGCGCGCAATCTGGTGGAAGGATTTTTCATTCGAAAAATAAATTGGAATGTTTGTTTCTTTTGTTTTGCTATTGTGTTTTTCCAACGGTGCAATTAGAAGCGGGGATTGATTTACTGCCCGGAAAACCCAAGTAGGAAACCATTAAAAACAACGATCCTTGTGATATACAAGATGTGTTAATAATTAAAAATAGTCTAGTTTTAATCAATCTCCATAATATATTTATAAATATACATTTATTTTTTCAATATTAGAAAAATTACTTTGTGGCCACATATTATATAAGTAATTAAATAAAACATACCATTGAATATGACAAACGTTGTACTACAGTCGTATCATAAATCTTCAATAATATATAACAAATAACTGTATAAATAAAAATATAAAACACTTTCTGATAAACTTTTTCTGAAACTTTTTGTTTAAGAAATTATCAATTTATTTAAAATTATACCTACAGTATCTTCTTTTGGAAACAATGTATACTAAACTTAAAAATACAAACATAGATAAAACAAAACTATAAAAATATAAGTGATGGGTAACTAAGTAGGAACTACTGCGAAAACAAATTTAAAGGGTGACTATTTACAAAAATGATTGGATTATTTATAATATTTAACTTGCTATTAATACTTTTTCTTATTTCTAAAATTTCAAATTTATTTAACGGTAAACCCCTAATATTAGTATGTATAATTTCTAAACCCTTGTTAATGTCAAAAGAATGGTTTGTATATTTAATTTAAGAAGACATTGTCTCCTGAATAAGATACAATAGGTATCGAAACATGTTGATTTATCAATAAATAGTGGTTTAAACAAAGTGTTTTACCTTATGGCTTCAACATAGAATTAAATATTGTTAAACAAATTGCAATTAATAATGGTTATAATTTTAAATGAATAGATAATTTATTAAACAAAAAGTATCAGAATAAGTTTATCAGAAAGAGTTTTATGTTATTATTTATACATACTAAATGAATGTATTAATTATAAATATATACATATAAAATCAATTTTGTGCACTTCCCAGGATTGGAAATGAAGATCCAGGTTCGAATCCCGGTGACGCAAAAACAATATTTTTCGACACAATTGATTTTATATGTATATATTTATAATTAATACATTAATTTAGTATTTAAAATATCACAGACCTATGTTCTGAATAATTACAACTTCACAATAAGAATGTGTTTTCCTTAATATTATTAATGCAGTTATTTATTTATATTATTGAAGATTTATGATACAACTGTAGTACAACGTTTGTCATATTCAATGGTTCTTGTCAGTTTACTTAATGAATACATTTAATTAAATTGTACATCTGGCATGACTTCTTAATACGTAACATAAAAAATATTTTGAAAGGCACATATAATTAAAAATATAAATTATATGGTTGGATAAAGAGAATTACAGAACTCATTACAGAATATCCTAGAAAATTGTACATAGATATTTTTTATGGTTTTTATAATAGTTTTTATAGTTTTGAACATCATCTCGTGTCTACGATACATTAAAGATCTTTGACTTCTCTGAAGTCTCTTCTTCCAGACGTGAACATTAAGTTTTCATGTATTTTTTCTATATTGTCGCCTTATCACCTTCGAGGTTTTCCTCGAAGACGCGTCCCTTGGGGGTTGTCTATAGTATGGTGGTGATAACTGGTTCATCGTATAAATTTTTCAGTTCACGGTTCCACATGAACCCCTAAAATCATTTTTGTATAATAAACATTTTATAAATACTAAATCTATTTTATAAATACTAAAACTAAAGTATCTAATGACAGCAAGCCGTGTAAAAAAGTAACGATTTTTTTTTATAACTTTCTCAATAGTTTGAGCGAAACCGATAAATTATTTGATTAGCGCCAGTGCGGTGCGACGATTCGATTAGTAAGCTCGAATTTTTATCATTCACGTTGTCCTGGTTGCGTGGAGCAACGCGCACCGGCTAAATCGTTCGGCAGCCTTCCACCCTATCCGCTGCGGGGCTGAATGCGGCAGGAAAATTATTACACGCTTGATTAATGTCAGCAGGGGGTGGATTCATTTTGTTTTAAGCAGCTTCGATTCATCGACAGAAATACCAACTCTTTTATTTGTGTTATGGACTTTACTATTTTTGAATCGTGTTTAATTTATTCGTAATAATTTGCAACACAAAAAATAGACAAACACTTGGATTTTAATACATATATATTACATCATCATCATTATTCATTTACAATAATTATTCACGGTAAACTATTTTATTTTTATATTTTCATCGATTTTTAAATAAATGAAGGTTTTAAAAAATATTATTTTACCGTCATTATTGATGGGTTATTTCTAGTATACCTATGAGCAATAATACAAGGTATCTCAAAAGTTTGTTTCATAATAAAAATTCTGTAATAAAATAGTGGATGGGTTTAATAAAAAAATGTTTATTTTGTATTTAAGTGCAGTCCCTGGGAATTTATTTCTTAAAAATTAAGTTTTCACTCTTCTAAACGGGAGGCAAAATTTCTAAGAACTGCTCGGTTTGTATTCTCCGTGATAGCTGCTATTTATTCTCGGATATTTTCTTTTAATTGGTCCAGAGAGGGAAGATTGTTACTGTATACCTTTGATTTAAGGTAGCCTCATAGGAAAAAAATCAATTGGTGTCAAGTCGGGGCTACGTGGAAGTTAGTTTATGTCACCTCATCGAAATATCAATTTTCCAGAGAAAATTACACGAATAACTGGTAAGGACATGTTAGACTATGAGATGTTAAAGATGAGAGACTGAATTCCTAAGGACGCGGCAAGCGATCGGCATACCCCACGCCCCTATCCGCTCGTTGCGATGGTGCAGCTAATGAACCAAAATGAAAAATACTTTTGGGACATACTGTATTTGAACAAGAATTTATAAATGAATGATATCTTTTATTCCACTTATTTTATTATTTATATTTAAATATTATTTGAACAAATTTTGTCATAAAAATGCAATATAAAAAAAGTATTGCAATTTTGCGTGGTTTATTTTCGAGACAAGTAAAAAATAATTTCCGCCAATAAGTATTTTTGGTGGAATTAGATTTATGAAAAATGTTGTTTTCTGGCCCGATTTCCAATAAAAATACTAATAATTTCCCTTTGCATATAAAACGCGCGATTTATACCAATAACGTCGGCAATTTCTTCTCAATTTAGTAATAAAAATTAATATATTAGAAAAAAACGGGATACATGAAATAACTTGTAGAGATTGCTGTAAAAAATAACAACTTCTTGGAATTTTGTAATCACATAATTGAAACAAACCATTTTTTTCGATAGTCACGAACTAAATTTTTTTCCATTCAGTACCTTATAAAAAATTAACAACAAATGATATAAAAACTATCGAAATACAAAATAATTTTAATTCGGAGAAAGTACCAATTCGTAAAACACAATTTTTGTTGTTGTTGTGATATCGCCGTCTTCAATTGGGAGCGGAGATCTGCCCATCCGCGTGCCGTTTGTGTGATCTCGGCGGCGATTGCAGGGGTGACGAAGGCATCGTACACAAGGTAAGGCGAGCAGTCCTTCCGAATCAGAGATCCGCGAAATCACTGGTCCTACGATTGGAACCCCTATCCCATCATCGACCCTTATCCCTTATATCCAGGTTCCCTTATTTCCTTCCTTTACCCCCCTTGTGGCGATTCCGATTTACGATTACGACCGAAATCGTCGTAATCCAATCCGCCGGACGCGCGACGCGGAGATCGCGCAGTTTGTTCATTAGATCCTATCGACGCAAGATTTATGTCTTCTTTACACTAATTAATAACAATATTACATTTCGTAACACTTAATCATTACTGTTCATATTCCCATTAACAACTGAAACGTCCCCCTCCTTCCCAAGTCCCGCCCTTTTTACCAAATTGTATTTAATTTAGTTATCACCTGATTATGAGAGAGATTGCACTTCTCTAAATTATAGTAGTGATAGCATAACCCAACGTGTGTGTAATAGAAAGTTCAGTTTAGTGAAAATAAAATTAATAATGTTACACCACAAAGTAACTGCATGCAGTACTAATAATATCCATTTTCATTCTTTTCATTCTTCAGCACTATATCTAGAATTTTTCCAACTTATTTCTCTCTCTCTCTCTAATCAATTATCTAGGTTTAATTTTCGTATAACGCTGTACTCTAGATGTAAGTTACAAGAAGATTGTATGATGAAACATGAAAATGTTGAAACAAGCACATCATTAAGGTTTAAAAATAACTTTAAAATCCCTAAATGTAACACCAAACACTATCAGAAAAATCCTATATATTTAGGGATAAAAAATTTCAATAGCCTCCCTACACAAATCAAAGAAATAAAGGATATAAAAGAGTTTAAAAAGAAACTAAATGAATACTTCAAAAACAAATAAACAATATTACAGAACACTTCAGAAGCACACAAATGGACAATGAATAGAATATGTAAGGTATTATATAAAATTATTGTAGTGTAACTCCCTCTCCAAGCACAAGAGCTGGTTTTTTTTTTGGAGAGGTAAGCGAAAGAAACACCATGTATGTATATAACCATATGTATATTTGTAACCATGTATTGTAAAAATTGAATTTATTTTTGCCAATGTATTTTTTCGCTAAATTAAATAAATAAATGATATAAAACTATGATATAGAATATAAGAAATTATCATATTTTCACTAAGCTTAAGGAGTCTTTAGCTGAAAAACATTTATCTGATGATGAAGAGGTTAACGAGACTATTTAAAAGTGGCAAAAGAAGGAGGAGCGTTAGTTTTTCGACACTGGTATACAAAGTTGGTGCCCTACCTACAAAAGTGTATGATTTGAACGACGATCATGTAGAAAAATACCTATAATATTTGTAAATTCCATGAAAATATATGGAGTTTTCGATTTAAAAAAAATGTTGTAACCTTATATTTGTTTATAATTATTTTTATTATTATCAAATGACGCATTGAGCAAGTTCATAAAACCTTTATCCGCATGAAAAATATGTTCAGCAGTCATGATCTCAACATTAGATTACGAATGAGAATGATCAGATAGTATGTGTTTTCGATTTTATTTTATGGAATGGAAACATGCACACTTACCGAGAAACGAGTAACGAGAAGGTGACTTGAAGCACTTGAGATGTGGATCTACAGAAGAATGTTTAAAATTAGCTGGATGAATAGAGATAATAATAAGTAAAGAAAAATAAGTAATTTCTCGTAAAACAATAAAAATCTTCAATATCTCGGACGTGTAATAAGACATCTAGAGAAGTAGGAGATCTTGCAGCTCATGATACAGGGAAAGATTGTTGGAAGTCGGTGCCCTGGAAGAAGGAGAACACCATGGCTGAAGGACCTGAGGCAATGGTTTGGCCAGTCTACTGTAGAGCTGTTTCGAGCCGTAGTAAATAAAGTCATGATAGCACGATAGTGAACGGATAGAGCACAAGAAGAAGAAGAGAATAATAATAATTATTTTTATATTCCTGTACGTTACTATGTTCAAATATAGTATATTATATTTTAATTTAATCTATTTTAGGCACTGCAATATTTGTTGGCTACGGTGGGTTGCCACATTGTAGTAAATTCATATGATGAGTGTTGCGTATAAGTAAAGATGCCGGTAGGATTCGGGATACGGAAGGAATAGGCACTCACCATAATCCAGATTCTGCAGACATCTCCAAAATGTGAACTGTATTTTTATTCACTATTTCGTCAAAGGTTCCTACAGACGACGACGAGTTCCGACACTGTATAGACGCGAAGTTTCAAATTAGTATAATATTATAATTCTTTCGGTTCATTGGCGCATTGGCTCAAGGTCGCCAATCGACTAGCGGCAAGGCCGGGAAGGGAATGGAAGGGGAGAAGGGGAGAAGGCACAGTGAATTATTTTCGTTCAAAAATAAAAATGTATTTACACAAATAAACACATGTTCCAAACAATGAGCACTTGTAAAAGGTTTAACGATCATATTTTTCATATAGCGTATTTATTCTATCATTAAACTGTTAATGCTCTGCACAATATAAAATAAAATTTGTACGGTAAATAGTAAGTAACATAAATACGTACGTAATAAATATTAAATAATAATTGGAAGATTTACCAATATATTGCTTGCTGGTTTGCGGTGAATAGCGCGAGATATCAAAAGGCAGGTGCTACGAAGGTGTATTCCTTTGAGCGTATTATATTTATTATTGAGTAAAATCGAAAAGCCAATCGACGGGCTATCTACACAACACAAACTATATCCAGTTATTAATGTGGCCTCGCAAACGAGCTTTCATTGGATAGGTTGATTTATTTTCCCTTGACCACATCCACCTGAACCATTAATCATGGGTCCACGAACCAACGCGTGAAAACTCCTCGGCCTTCGCCCCGTACGCTGAAATAAGGGAGCATTCGGAAAAATTGCTTACGAAGGGGTTTGGTTTTTAACTGTCGCGTTCGGTTTGGTAACACACAAAATATAACGCAAAGTTAGAGAAAGGTATTAGTTTCAATAAGTAAAGTTTATCGTCTTCAGTAATTACAGGGTGAATATTATGTTCCAGGCTAATGTTATTTTTAAATAATAATAAAATAAAACAAAATTTTCTTATTTATTATTTTTTTATTAATTATTTAGTTTATTACAATTATGTTTAGAATATGATATTGGTAAAATAATCGCCTCTGGCAGCGGCACAAATGCGTGCTCTTTTAACCATATTTTTCATAACATTCTCGCACATTTCGCTTGTTATTTCAGCAATTTAGTAGTATTTGGCTTATTGGCGTAGACCTTTCTACTTCTACAGAAAATAGTCGGGAGCCGTCAAATCAGGTGTTCGAGGAGGCTAGTCGATATCACCATTTTTTGACATTATGCGGCCGGGAATTTTTTTTCGCAAACACGTTGCTCACCCTTTACCGCAACAATAATTGCAACCTCCCCACCTTTCTCCCTCTTTTTTTCTTCTTCTTTTCATTAATTTTCTGCATCTAAACATACTTATGTATCCAAATACTTTTGTGGATTTTCATTATTAGTATCGCATGTTAAATAGTTATTATGTTTATTACAATATGTTTTCACTGTCAAAATTCCTCAATAAAAAATAAAAAATTCAAGCTTAGCTCGGGCTGTGTATGAGATAGCACCGTACTGTTGAAACCACAGGTGTTGCAGGCCCAATTGACCCGATTCGGTCACCAAAAATATTTCCAACATGTGAGGATAGCGATCACCATTAATGGTTACAGCATTGCCATTATTATTTAGATACAATGTTTTAATGACTTCAACACGTTATTGAGGCATTAGATACTCCATAATAAATTGTGATCAACTACCAAATGTCTGCCAAACCAAAATAGCGACCAAACAAAATCGGCCTAGAATATAATAATCACCCTGTACTATTAATTTATTTTAAATCTTAGTGATTTTGTGCTACCCGTATATTATATCACATTAAAAATCCTAAGGGCGTAGCACCATGTCGAGTAAATCATCTAAAATCGAAACGAAATCTTGTTACGGAAGTGACACACTCACCAATCGAGTTACACAATACACGCTGCACCTAAAGTATAATGCTATACGATAGTACGCGTTAATCACTAGCGCCGATCGCACGTTCGTCCAACTGAGTGACTGCGATTGCAATGGCCAAAAATTTTACAGCTGTTTTGGTCCAATTTGGATAAAATAAACTGAATTCAACTCGTGTGATTGAGCACAATAAGATACGAAAATGACCTCTTCGAAATACGATTTGAATAAAATTATTAACAGAAGCTCTCACAGAAGAAATGCGAATGAAATTTTTGTAATAATTATTTGAAAAAATAACATAAATAAAATATAATATATTATATATTTTTCTTAAACATGCACCAGTTATTTTAACTAGTCATTTCACGTCAGATTTCATCTAAAATTTGATTTCATCCAAATATTTCATCTTAATTTTACAGGATTGTGCATAGAAAATAACATTAATCTCAACATTGCAGAGTTTACCTCCGACTGCTCATTTTGCTTCATTCTCCCGCGCCGCAAATCCACCAGCGGGCTGTTTTCCCATCATGAGTATTATCTATCATGTTTTACTATCACGAGTAACGGGGTCAAAGCAGGCACATTATTTTATCGAAAAAAAGCAATAACTTCTCATATTCATTTTCGCCAATTTTTTTTTAAAGTCTTCCATATTTCAAATTCTGTAACTTCAAAACGTTAATGTATAAATTAAAAGATTAAACTGTAAATGAAAAATACTTCTTTCAGTATTGTTTGGGAAAGCTTCACTGATTGATATGAGATTAATAATTATACTATAATATAAAAATAGAAATGTTATATTTCACCATGTTTTACGTTGTATTCGTGTCGTGTAAATAAAGAGTATCATTATTCAATTGAAGCATCACAACTAGAGATTTTGTGTCGAGACACAGAAATTCCACGATTTTTTGCTGTTTCGAATCCCACGATTTAAAAAAATAACTCTGAGACTCGAGACTTTAATTATTCTTGATATTTTTCATTTTAAACAAGTTGAGTTAATCCCGTCTGACTATTACCATACAGCGGGCAGTGATCCAGCAACGAGCGGTGCACGTGTAAGTGTTATATATTAAAAAAATAAAACGTTTCTTTCGTTTATATGGTCAGCCATGAAGGAAAAAATAGAAAAAATAAGACTAATAAATAATTCTGAAGTAAATATTTTTGAGAGTTTATTCAAAATGGGGGTTGTTTCCTTGTAAAATTTAATCTTCTATCTATAAAATAAATTCATGCCATCTTTTGAAATAAAATTTAGATAGGATTAAATTTTTTGAAAAACTTTATTAATGGATTTTGGTCAAATACAAACGTTATTGACTTTCGATGTTTTTTTTTATTAATTGTTCTTTTTTAGTTTTGTTTATTGCATTTAAAAAATTTAAGTTGTAATTTTTATAGATGTGTGTGTTTTTGCATTCAATACATAAGTAAACTTTATATTATTTTAATAACTATTATCACATTATAAATTAATAAGAATTTCATCAACAGTTTTTATTTGTTTAAATAAATTAATATAAACGTTTGTTTTTTACACATATAATAAATATCCTTAATATCATACATCAATTATTAAAAAATATTTTCTTTGAAATTATTCTGATTTGAAAATTTTTACTCTCGAGTTCTAGAAATTGAAAAAAGTCGAGAACTGAGAATCTCTTATAACTGATTCATTGTAAATCAAAGACAATATAATTGTTCCGGATTCGTAAACCACATTTTTGGCGCATCTTGCGAATTATCCGCGACCATATTATTTTCCGACACCTTTTCGCGTTCTAATTCACACCCATAACTTTTTCTCATGCTTGTCTTGCCGGTGTGAATACCGTGACGTTAGCAGACGTCAACGTGACCGATACTGTTTGAGCGCGACATCGCGATAGCATTAGCAGTGTGGATTTGTTCAGCTCCAGTGCACCAGCACTGTATTGTTTGTGATCCTGTGATTTGTGTGTTTGTGATTATTGTTTTGTGTGCCGCTGGTGAAGTTGTGATTTCACCGTCCTCGGCGGTGACTGCAGGGTGACGGAGGCGTCATACCCAAGATAAGGCGAGCAGTCCTTCCGAATCCCGGTTCCCCGAGATCACTGTTCCTTTAACTGGAACTCCTATCCCATCATCGACCCTTATATCCAGGTTCCCTTATTTCCTTCCTTTACCCACCCCCCTTCGGCGATTCCAATTTACGACCGGAATCATCGTAATCCAATCCGCGGACGCGCGACCCGGAGATTGCGCAATTCGTTCGTTAGATCGATCGAAAAAAAATGCGAGGTTCACATTATTTTAAAATAAGACGGATAGCTAAAGTCGGATCTTGTAGTGGCACCTACTATGTAAAAGGATTATGTACATAATAGGCGTCAAGAAAATAATAAGGTAGCAGTCCCTCAGGGACCTACGTTGAGAGATGACTAACCTAAAAAATGACATGTCATGTTTATTTATTACACACAATTTTTTCATTTTCTTTTTGTTATAATATCTGGTTCATTCACCTCAATTGTCAATTTATAAAATATCATTTTTTTAGTTTTGTTTCTAACATTTCAACTACATAAAAATGTAATTTGTAACATTTTATTTTAGAACCTGGAGTAAAAAAAAAACTTTAGTATTTTTTTTTACGAAAACGAGTTCGATCGTTGATAAAAAATATTCGCTCATTGAAAGTACATTAAATTATAAACTATTTTTACCATTCAACATCGGATGGTAAAAACCGTGAAATTATAGATAGTTAAAAATGGAGGACTCTTCGCAGCTGTTTCACAAGTTATTGGTTATACAGAAACCTGTTTCCCAGAGATGGCTTATTATAATCTCTCTCTCATGATACACACACATCTACTCTCTCTCATGATACACACACACACGTACATAGATGTACAAAGTGACAGTTCTCACACTAATCTATTAAGGTCGTTAATAACGCACCCGCTTGAAGGTTAATATCAGTTGTGAATTATACAGCAGCAGTGCGTATACCTACGTCAATAATGTAATTCACCATTACGTTAAAAAATCTTAATGAATATGAAATTTAATAAATTTTATTTTATCTGCAATTATTTTTTTGTACAATTTGTTTTTTTTTCTCAAATTTTTCGCAGGATTTGCACAAATAATACGGGGGGTAACGTATTCGTAGATTGCTCTTTTTAGTGTTTTATTAATTCTAAAGGCATTACAGCATCAGTAATTAATATATAAATATGAGAAATACGACCGCTAAAATCACTAATATTACACATTAAAAAGTTTAATCACAAAAATATTTACAATATTAACATTTTGGAAGTGCCGTAATACAGGGTGGCTCACGCCATGGGGGGTGAACCGCGCTACGAAAATAGATTTTTTTTAAAGAAATATTGCTTCCGTTTAACAGTAAGATTTCCAACTTTTTTGTTTTTTTCTTACGCTATTCTACTGAAACTCGGTATGAAATATGAGCATAGACAAGTCTGTCAGTTGACAGTTGACATTGAACTGGATAGATTTTTCTCAGGTCTATTTTATCGATAATATATTACTGTGAAACTTTAATCTGTAGCCGGATTTCTCGAAAAGTCAGGTAAGATTATTATATAACAGGCGTAATCATGCAAATTTATATAACTAAGGTAACTGCGTGTTCTGTACAGAAAACAAGGATGTAGACAAAAGTGGTTCGCCGATCTCAGCTTCTTTCAATCGGTGATAAAGATGATTATGAGATTGAAGAAATTAAACACAAAAGATGTTCAATATATCTGGCGTCTTCGTTTTCAAATGATTGGCTGGAGTGATAGATGTATTAATTTGAAAAAGTGTAACATATACGTCCAAAAATTTGTCGTTAAAAATAATGTCACTGTTGCATAGTTGAATAATGCACCTTTACTGGTTTGGAAAAAGATCCAGGTTCAAATCTCGGTGGTACGACAAAGAATTTAGTTAATATTTTCCGTAACAGTGCAGAATCTGCACATATTCCTTGAACATTTTCGACTCGTAGTTTAGTCAGGTATCCACCTATAAAATATTTTGGACTAAGTTTGTTACATTCTGAAAAATACAAATTATGTGTTTCATGTACATTATTATAAACTTAATTGAGATATAACCAGTCTTTTAATTACACAGAATTTTTTAATCATTGCAAAAGCTTACTTTACTTAGCTTAATTTACTTCATATTACCGCTACGTTATAAAATATTACACAATCTTAACACTTTAAAAATAAATTTCATCGGCAAAATAGAAGCAAAGTTGCAGGCTTCGATCAAACATACCGTAAAGTTGGCCCGAAACGCAAAGCTCCGGAGCGATACACGTCGAAGTTTTTGTATAAAAGCGCGGCGGAAGATTCTCAGCGAAGAGCAATCTACAAAATGACTTGGCAGCGGATCGTGGACTACGTGAATATTATTTGTTTTCAGTTCTCATACGGGAGGTAAAATTGAAATTTCCAACGGCGTTGTACAAGATACACACGTTTCAGAAACTACACCCTAAATATATTTAGCAACTCCATTTTGTGAACGCCCTGCTTTTATGAGAGAGTGAATTGATAATCAAAGTGAAAACAAATTAATACAATAATAATATAAATTAGTTGATATATTATGAAATTAACTTTGTATTTAACATCATGCATTTTATATTAAATACTATCCGGTTTTGGAAGAATCGTTTTCCTTCATTGGGTTGATAGAAACTAAACCAAAGCATAAAATAATAATTTTTTATTATAATAATTTAATTTAAAAAAATATTTCAAGTGCCACATTATATAAAATGAGATAATATGATAAAATATGAGAAAATGATCCGAAATAATCGGATATATTTTTAGGTACTATGAACTATGAATGATTTGAGAAAATGATCTGAAATAATCGGAGATATTTTTAGGATAGGACTGGCCATTTAAATTAAGTTGGTTATTTAAGATATTTTGATTATTTTTATATCGTTTTCTTATATCTAAATTAAGTTTAATACCAACATTGTTTACGTATGTATAAAAAAACATAAGCACAAATTTTTATCAAAAGTATGATTATCTACAAATTAAATTACTTAAGGAAAATAACACTGTAAAATTTGAAACAAGCATATCATTAAGGTTTAAAAATAATTTTAAAATCCCTAAATGTAACACCAAACACAATCAGCAAAATTTTATATACTTAGGTATAAAAAAACTTTAATAGCCTCCCTACACAAATTAAAGATATAAAAGAGATTAAAAAGAAAGTAAATGAACATTTCACAAGCACATAACTAGAAAATAAATAATATTATAGAACACTTCAGAAGCACCCAAATAGACAATAAATAATTGAATAGTAGAATCAAATAACGAACTATGTACCAGGACCAACTATTTGAGGAAAACAAAAAAGGTGAATAATAACGTCATATTTAAGTTTTTATCAGATATTTCTTGAAAAATCTCTACCTCTATTTTCTACATAAAAACTAAAAGTAATAGTTTTCTGTGCTTCCTGTAATTAAATTGCGAAAGATAAATTTTAAACAACTCCCAAGTACCAAGCACTCTTTCTTATGAAAGGCACTAAGTCCATCGTCTCTGTAGTTTAACATTAGCTAAGTACCCTGAACATCTTCAAACTGGCCTAGTGATGTGCCACTGAGGTACTAGTTCTTGTCTACGTTCATTATTTTTATTGCTTACTATTAAATTTTGTCTTACAATTACTAAAAAGACAAATAGTCGTACATTATCCAGAAATATTTAAATAAGATGAGACATAAAAATAAATAGTTAAGTATAATCTGTATTAAAAAATAGTAAGAATAGTAATAGTTATTGGCGTTAATGAAGTTTAAAGTTTTTATTAAAACGCATATATTCTTGCCTTGCATTCAGATTTACACTTTGTATGAAGATGAATTAAGTAACACCCATCTAAATTTAAGCTTTATTGGCAGAGTTGCCTGTAGAACTTGGTATTTTAATTGTTTCAGGTAAAGCACCATTTGAAGTAAATCATTTTTCTTTGCTCTTGAGATCTTGGAAGAGCAATGAAGTTGACGAACTACAAGCCTTCTGCTGGAGTTTTATTTAGTTTCAATACATTTATTACTTTTCATGGCTCCACGTTGTGGAGAGTAGTTCTGACCAGAACTTGATGGATGTGGTCACTGCGTATTTTTATCCACCGAGGTTTCGAAATATCCATCTTGTCAGAATTGATTATACTATCTGCTGCTTATTGAAAGTCATGCAAGGTAAACCACGGTCATTTAAATATCTCAAATACTATTTGAAAAAAGATGTTGAATATATTAATATAAAAATCAATACTTTTAAAATTAGCAATATTAGCTTTGTGGTTAAAATTCATATTTTTTATTTATTATCTTTGTTTTATTAACCACTGAATTGAGTTTAAATACATCTACCGGTTTCGAAAAATACCATTTTCTTCTTCAGGATGTCATAACCAACTAAAAACATATATTATTGTTTCTTCACCAGAATCTATTTAAAAAAAACAACAATTATTTAAAAAATAAATTTAGTACCTAACTCAAATTGTTACTTAATACAAATTGTATTTAATAATACAAATTACGTAATACAAATTGAAGAAGAAAATGGTATTTTTCGAAACCGGTAGATGTATTTAAACTCAATTCAGTGGTTAATAAAACAAAGATAATAAATAACAAATAAAAATCAATTATAATAAAGTGTCTGAACAAACTATTTTTACATTTAATATTAAAAACAAAATAAATCTTGTTAATTATGTAATCGAATTATCACTAACCAAGATATTATTTTTCCAAACTGACCGTTTACGTGTACAGAGTGATTAAAAACTCTATAGTAGGCTGACCAAACCACTGTTCAAGGTTATTTTTTTATTTTTTTTATTTCTATCGTACTTATGGGCATAAAAATAATAATTTATTAATTTAAATATAACAGTACATTTTAAATACAACATTTTAATATAACATAAAAAAAAAAGTATAATTTACGCACAAATATTTCTTCGATTCAGGTATGCTCCTACTATGAAAAATGTTAACGAAATTCAACTTTTTACCAAGCCTATGAATCCGTATTATTGGCGAATTAATAGCATAATTAGTTATTATTATTTTAGATTTATTATTTTTTTGGAAAATGTACATGCTTCCATTCTACAAAAAAAATGTTGGGAACAAATAGCATATGATTATCCGCATTCGTGATCTAAGGTTGAGATCATAACTGCAGAACATATATTTTTCTTGCGGATAATGGTTGCGCGAGCTTCCTGAATGCAGAATTGACGTCAATAGAAGGATCCCAAGTATACAATAAATATGCAGCATCTGCAATTCTAGTAATGTACAACTTTTTTGGTTGTATGCAGTGCACGCCCCTGACAGAGAAGATATAAAATCATAAGAATTGTCTGTCCCAACACAGTTATCGCCTTATCTGCGTTTATACATTTTATCGGATCGGCGCGATTGTATAAGCATTTAATTCCGTTAAAAGGTTTATCACAACTTGGCAGATATTTTGTGGTGGTTCACTATTTATGGTGCCTAAAAAACCTTGCGTGACCTGGTAAACCAGATACTGGGTTCTGTTAGAAACCCCAATAATCAACGAGCATGCATGACAGGATGGATTTATGTGAAAGAGGCGAAAGTGTGTGTAAGGTCAGAAAAGTAAAGCGATCTTTCCTCTCTGCCTTTTTCAGTGGAAAATTGTGAGATTGTACGTAAATACTTATATAATAGGTTGATGCGAAAGTAATTGGTGTTTTTTAAATAAAAGATTTCAATTTTTAAAAAGTTACAATGTTTATTTAGTGCAATGTTTGTAGATTGATGATCGAGTGTAGTGAGTATGCAGATGCCTGCCAGGGGAGTATGTATAAGAAGAATCGGCAACCGAGCTCGGCCCCTTTTGCTCCGCGTCACTCTTCGAATATAGATCTAAGATAATTTGTAATATTGTATAGGTTTAGGCTATGTAATATAATATATGTACTTTCGTTTAACCAATGTCTTTAGACAAAATAAATCCGTCGTTTATACGACCCTACCATGTATTTATTTGTAATTTTAGAGTACTATTAATAGTGTTTTTTAAGTTAAAATTTTAACGTAAAATAATACCTTCTTACCCATATAAAAAATGTATGTAAATTTTTAAGAACACTTTCTACGACTGAACATAATTAATTTATTCTTTGAAAATCTTTCACGTAATAACTAAAGGAAATAATTATTTCTATTAAAGGTTAACGTTGGAAATAGTTCTGCCAATTGCTTTTTGTTTTTCCCAAATCAAAAACCAATCCGTGCACCAAATTTAAAGAACAATCATGAACACAACACGTTAAAACAGTAAGATAGTAAAATTCGTGAATTAATAAAAGAGAAAGTAGACACTTCAATGATTTGCACGAAGTTGTAAGCCTTTCTAGTATTATTCTGTTAAAATACAGCTTAGGTAAGTACATAGGTACAGTACCATTTGTAGCTGACTCCCCCAAGATAAACATTCCTTAGTGCAAGGATCGGCATACTCCGGATCTTTTCATAGGCATTTGCGACTCTTCAACTCCAGCTCATACGTTCATCTACAATCATGGATATATGGAATAGTTTGACTGAAACATATGACACAAAAAAATAACTAGCCTTCGCCAATCTTTGGCTCTACCTATTTTTCCGAACAAATATTCTCTTCCACGAATCAAATAAAAAATAAGTTAAGAACCGAACGAACGACAAAAATGTACAATATTGCCTCAAATTGAACATGTAGTTACTTGGCAGATATAGTACGCAAGGTCACCGTTCTAACTAATCAACTTTTCGTAAAAAATCTTTTATTAACGTCCAATTATTTAGTTTTCTTGTTTTATACAAAGTGCACTAAGTTACTGGAGCTTGTAACTCCCATATATTATATTATTTTTAGTAGCTTACGACTGTTTTGTGAATTTAAGTTTTAAAAGAATAATAATCTTGATTTTATTTCGTTTCTTTCGTTATTAAAATTTGTATTGTATAGCTACAGTGAAAATTTATGTTGCGGCTCTTTAAAAATGTAGAGATTCAGTTTACTTAATATTTGGCTCTTCACACTAAAAAATCTGCCGACCCCTGCCTTAGTGGAACAGACGGAGATCATTGTACTGTGTAATATTTAAAAGAAACGTATGCCTGCCTACTATTTAATTACCGAAAATGATATCTTTTTTTATTAGGAGAACACATTCTTATTGTAATTATTCAGCACATAGGTCTGTGATATTTTAGATATGAATTAAATATATTAATTAGAAAGATATACATATAAAATCAATGCACCTTCCTCGGTTTGGAAAGAGATCCAGGTTCGAATCCCGGTGGCGCAACAACAATATTTTTCGATAGAATTGATTTTATTATAATTTATTATAATTATTTTATTCTAATTATTTTATTCTAATTAATATATTTAATTCATATTTAATATATTTTTTAAATTAAATTAATAATTCGGAGTAACTGGGTAGGCACGAACTCAAAAATGTTAGATTAACATTTTTGATTCTAACTAAATTGAACATAAAAAAATATGACAAAATTTGGTGTTTTCCCGGAACATTGATTGAACCCTCGACCAAAATCAAGCAAGCAACGAAGTATACTAATAAACAACGAATTTATAAGCGTTTAAAATATAAAATTAATTCAGATTATTATTCCATCGGATTGGGAGTATTTTACTATCATGTGAAAAACGGAAAAAACAAGGTAATAAAATTGCATCGTTTGAATTGAAATAACCTTATTACAATATTATATATTTGAGTTTATAAACACAAAGCCGCCGACTCAGTCAGTTCAAGTCCATATAAAGTGAGATAGTCGGTGCCCGTATCTGGGGCGGAAGGGACCGGGGCACTTTGTGTGACGGCGAGGGACTTCACACAATACGGCGCGGGGCACAAATAGAGTCGTGAGGGAGACACAAAACGTTTTAATGCGGGAAATGGCTCGAGCTGGGTTTTTATGCGGGCGTTTCAAAGTGACAATATATTTTTATTTCATTTGCAATACTTTATTTAAAAATACGTATTCAATTCTGAACGTTTTTAAAGATATTTTCAATATATACTCATCTATAAAAAAAAACCTACAAAGTTAATATACAAATATATAATATGCATATGTTTATTCATTTGAATTATTTTATGCGAATATAGTACTATTAATAATAAAGGAAAAAATACTGCAATCATTTTAGATACAAATATAAAAAATTAAAGTACAATAATTGCTACGTACTTGACTGATCAGAATGTCTTTAGTGTATACCTCGTAATGTGAAGATCCAAGAAATAGACTTTGTAACAATTAATCTTGTATGTATGTCAAACTATTAAGCTGATGAACCGCAGATAAAAGAGACGCGCGCACTCCTGCGCGCCGTCTTTATAGCCACTCATACCCGAACCGGCGGTGCGGCACACATACACACATACACACACCATCCCACCATTCTAAAGACATCACAATAATAAACATGAGTTGCAGACGAAATTCATTTTGAGAATTATTTTTATAGAAAATTGATATTTCAAAGATGACTCAAATTCATGTAAAATATGTATTTTTTATAAAATCGTAAGATAATCTATTCTTCAGATGAACAGTGAAATATTTGTAATTGTATATATCTGAATGGTTACAATAAATAGTGAGAGGTGCCGCATTTTTCGTTTGTCTGACATTGTTCTTTGATAATAATTTTAAAAAATTAGGTGAATTATATCCGAGGAAGGGCAGGTGTATGTCGCCAATAGTCTTCAATATGTACGTGGACGAACTGAGCACGCGACTATCCGATGCAAAAATTAGCTGCCACATGGGCGGGACAAATGTGAACCACATTAATTATGCCGGTGATTTGGTTATACTAGCGCCATCTATAAATAAAGCTTTTACAGATATATGAACTTAATATTTTATACAATGCCAGAAAATCGGTCATAATGGCGTTCAAACATGGAAAAGAGCCAGATAATATCCCTCCCGTGTGGCTGGACGGGACGAAACTGAGCGTTCAAAATAAGGTCAAATACCTTGGCCGTATATTCAATGAAAATGGACAAGCCGATGATGATATAGAACGGCAGAAAAGACAGTTACGCGTTCGTGCAAACACGCTGTTACGGCGTTTCTATCGATGCAGTAAGGAGGTGAAGAGGATCCTGTTCAAATTGTTCATAACCAGCATGTATTCCTGCGAGCTCTGGTCAAAATACAAGCAAGTGACGTACAACCGTCTCCGAATTCAGTACAACTCATATAGAATACTATTCGAATTGGCGCGTTATTGCAGCGCATCTACAATGTTTACCGAAGGCTGTATACTTGGATTCGTTCTGCTTCTGAGACATCAAGTTGCGGGCGTAAAGCTGCAGCTGGAGCTCAGCACCAACTCGCTCTCATGGAAGCTGGTTCCCTGATCAGAGAATGGCAACACCTACTGAATAGCTACAGATACAATAATGGGCGTGACTGAAGTATTTATATTTTGTTTATACTTATATATATGTGTAAACTTTTTATTTATAACATAATTAATATTTCGTAACTTTAATGTATTATATAATATGTAAAAAAAGTAATCAAGCTTGTTATTACACTTAATGGATTATTTATATTATGATTTATACATTTTTATGTTTTATTAAAAACAACGAAAAATAAATTTAACTTAATAATGTTTATGTGATGTTCTATAATAATCTCAGCGTGTCTTGTTCAATAATCTTTGTGTAAGGATATAAGTATTTTTATAACATTTTTGTTGACACATCCTGCTGCGTAAATATATAAATAAATAAATCAATGAGACCGAAGAATGTGTTTTAACGTGAACGCGCTCTAATTCAAGGTTGACAAATTCTTAAAAAATATCAGTGAAAATCCGTTCCCCGGGAGATGTCACTGATACGACACGTCCTGACAAACTTCGCACGGGTCTAGATAAGGCGGGCGTCCCTATCACCGGAGCCCTGCCGTCAAAATCTCCGGACGTCTGTTTTCCCCGCCAATTTTCGTCGGCTCTTTCATCCACCGTGTCCAGAATCATTTCGGGCCTCAAACGGCGCGACGGCCCTATCTCGCCGCCGCGAGTGCGACAGAGAAACGATTCCAGGTTGACGGGAAAAACGATCGTTATTCTTTCCGCCGGGATGACGTAAAGACTGATGGGAATCTCGATGGCCCTTTTTGCGGCGGGTCCCTTAAGTCGCCGTATATACACTTTTATGGGCACGCTGTGTCTGCATTGCGTTGTGCCGAATATATACATATATATTTAACAAACTATGAAAAAATATGTTTTTACAATAAAAATGGTCGATTCATACAACGAGATCTCGTTCATTAACGTTAATTAGGATGTATTCTTCATGATTAATAATTGTTGGAACATGTTGGAACCCACGCGCTTCTGTGATTGCGTTAATATAGGTTTAATATATTTTTCCTCGCAATTATCAATTTGTATCACAACATTTATTTAAATTTTTTCACACATTTAGTAAAAAATCTTCGAAAAATCTCATTTACAAAAGTGAAAGAATTTTTTCGATATCTTGAAAAATGACAGTGTTACAGATGTTTAAAGTTGCCTGTTTTAAAAACGATCAGTTTATACCGTTTTATCGTGTGACGTCACGTTTTCCGAGTCGATAAGTCAGTAATCGACACTCTAGCGGGCGAACATTGACTTTTCGTACATACGAGAGATGTGACGTCACACGGTAATCCGAGTGTTTTACTACAAGCCTATTTTTGAACGTCAATATATCAGAAAGTATTGGACATTTTGAAAAAAAAACATAAAACGCATGGTAACATAAGTTTTTTATATTTTTTTAACATACTATAATAGCCCATTTCTGACATTTCTCTAAATTAGAAACACTGTATCTAATTTCATAAATAGTGTTTTCTATAACATGTTACGTCCTTAATTGTTTTAAAATGTTTTCACACTGGGCTCAATATTATATATTATATGTCCTTCTGTGTTTCATGCGGGGGAAATTTGAAAGGAAATTTTCAATTTCAATATAAAAAATATGGGTTTGTATTGTATAGATGTGCGTGTGTGTGAATGCCGCACCGCCGCACGTGGATGCGTTTCAGTGTGCGTGTGTGCGGGAGGTATGAAGGGCGACGCGAGCCAGGCGCGCGCTCTATCTCTGCATGTCCATCGACTATATCCTTTGACTTTTACTAGTGATATACCTTGTATCTAAATTGTATCACACTATAATAAACTTGTCATTGTCACAAAGAGTTTCTTTTGAACTTTCACATTTACGAGGTGTAACACTGAAGACATACTTAGAAGACTAGTACGTAACGTTTAGTTCAGTAGTAATTTGACGTGCTTGTGGTTACGATACTTGCCGATTTGGTAGTCGGGGGTTCAAGCCTCGTACCAAGAGGCCATTTAGTTAGTTATATTTGCATAGAATAAGGTGTCCAGCGGTGAAATTTCAAGATTAAATTGTAATTGGTCGTAAACCATAAGGATAAGGTAAGTTGGAAGTTCGACACGCGTGATTGACTGGTTTGCCAGTCGCAATGAGTCACTGGTCGGGAGCGCTCCGCGCGTTCGCGGTTGAGCAATATTTTAAAGTGCAGTGATTCAAATCTGCTTAAATCGATAAAGAAGATTGCAGCTTTTATTATAATAAAAAAATTAATAGTGCACGTTATTTTGAAAAAAAAAACTACAGTTTCACCCATACAGACTGTAAATCGTGCAGTTTCTCAACAAAAATGACTATTATTTACGTGAAACCTTAGCGAAAACGATACTGGAACGTTTTGGAACAGCACGAACACTTGGAAACATATTGTTTACTGATGAAGCACATTTTTATATTGATGGCTATGTTAATAAACAGAACATGAGATACTGGTGCCCCAACAACTCAAGGGAACGCCATCAAAAATGTTTGGATTGTTCAAAAACGACAGTGTGGTGTGCAATTTCTACCCGAGGGATAATTGGCCCTTATTTTTTTAACCAGCGAGAGACAGTCACTGCTGACGTGTATTGCAGAATGATTGACGAGTTTTTGATACCGCAACTGCAGCTGTTTCCCGGGGTCAACCACATAACACTATTTTAGCAAGACGAGGTCACTCCCCGTACAGCTAGAGTTTCAATCGAGAAGCTGAGGGAAATTTTTCCCAATAAATTAATCAGCAAGTACGGAGACATACCCTGGGGACCTCGGTCACCGGACCTTACACCTTACACCGTGCGACTCTTTTGTTGTTGAAATACCTTAAGTTTACAGCAACAATCTTCAAACAATTCAGGCCCTATAAGAAAATATCCGTCGGGAAGTTGCTGCTATTGAACCAATGCTTTGCTCTCGCGTGTTCGCAAATCTTGGAGTCCGACTGCAAGAGTGTCTTGAAAGAAATGGACGGCATTTAGACGATATTGTTTATAAAACGTTAAATCCGCGTTGTTCAACCCCATTTTGTATAAATAAAATATAAGAATAACATTGAAGTTTTTTTTATTTATTTAATATTAAACTTGAAAATTTTCCGCTGCACACCCTTTACAAGCGTATAGTTTAATTTGATTATATTAAGATTATTGATGCGACATATGTTCCGTGTGCGCATCTCTATTTATAAAAAAGTACCCTTTCTGTATTGCCCAGTTTAAGTATTTTCATTGTTTCAAGTGCTATCCATTAAGTTTACAATTCAGGCATTGTTTACAGTTATCCAGAAGAGAGATTTTTAAGGTACGAGGTTCTATTTATAGGTTCTGGTTATATAGATAAAATAAATGAAATATTAAAGAACAGTCCTGTGAAAAGGTTCAATAACCGAATAGCGTACATGAGAAGATGTATAAAAGTGAACGAAACAATATTCAGTGCCATGAGAGAATAGTGTAACGTTCAATCTCCCCTGCCTACGTTTGCGGGAAATGGCGTGATGATAAGTAAGTAATTTAATTTTTATACATTAAGAAGAACAAATTTTTATTGTGAAGGTACAATTATTCAGAACATAGCGTTGTGATATTAAAAAAAAAAAACTAGTTAAATAAAAGTAGATGGCTTTCAAATAATGGAAGGATAGATGTATTAATTTGAAAAATGTAACACATGGGTTCGAAAATTCGTCAACAAAGGTACTGTCAGCTGTAGCATATTTGGATAATGCACCTTCTCCGTATTGGAAAGAGATCCAAGTTCGAATCTTGGTAGCAACAACAATATATTTTTCGATAAAATTGATTATATAGTATATTTTTCTAATTAATACATTTAATTAGTATTTAAATATTCTGTGTGTTGCAACTATTGTTGTGGTAAAGGGAGAGCAAGATGTGTTTGTAAGTAGAATGATTAATCATAATTAGTAATATCTAAAAGTTCTATTTAGTACAAGAATTATCGACAAGGACATAATCTCAAATAAAAAATGACGATTCTATAAGGACAATAAAATAAAATAAACAAAACAAGGAATTAAAACTATTTGGTATAAAATTTATGCGAGCAAGAAAATAGCCACATCCATCTCGTGACACCTATTATATGACCCTTGATTGTATGACAATTGCACACATGATAGGTGCACATATAGACAACTGCATACAGCGACAATGCAGAAATGCAATGAAAATATGATTATACATATACTACAAATATATATTGTTATTTATAATAATTATTAGAAAAATTTTAATGAATAAAAAAATTATTTAAAACATATCGTAAATTATAAAACAGATTATAAAATGATAATAATTTGCTATGATGAAAAAACGGCGATTCTATAATAATTAGCTAGTGCACAATATTTTGGATGCATATTAAAATTGTGCGTGGAAAGAGTTTTCGGTACAAAATTTTTGTACATATCCCTTGAACATTTTCGACTGCTAATTTAGTCAGGTTTCCACCCATAAAATATTGTGGACTAGGTCTGTTACACACTATATATGCGTAACGCAAGTGTTGATGGCACCAGAAATAGAGGACGTCTGCAGAAGACTTGACACGACTAGGTAAACCAGATACTGGAGGATGGTCCCGATAGAAGCCTCAATAATCGGCGAGCTTGTATGATAAGATGTATGAATGTGGATAAGCCGAGAATCGTATTTCGGGACAGAAGAGTGTGACGCTCTATCCTCGCATCCTCGAGGGAAAACGGCCTGATAAAATGTTAGTTATTTGCGTGTGAAATATAGTATTGAAATAATTTTGGTTTTATCACAAAACTCACGAATAGGTATTGAATTTCTACCCGATGCCAACATTTTTGTGATAAATATGTTACAGTGGATGTGTATTATCAGTGAGCATATATTTTCACTGACGTTTCAGTGAAATCATATCCGAATACGTTTCCACCAGTGGAAATATATTTCTACTGGTGGAAATATATAGTGGAAATATAACTTCACTAGCAGGTTTTAGCAAATGTTTATTCTACCTTAACCTAACCTGAATGTTGAAAAGTAAATAAAAATGGTGGAGATTATAAACACGGTACTTTAAGCAGTCAATAATTTTATTTTATATAAACGTATTTTCGTTTATAAGTGAATAAAAGTGACAGTTGTAAAGGCCACCCACGCCACCAAACTATTTGTTGCCATGCTGTAAGGCGACACATCGACACTTAAGGCCAAATATTCCCGCGCGGCGTATTCTCGCTTGTCAGCGAATACAAACTCACTAAATGTAACCTGTGAGTTTGTATTTTCATTGTTAGATATACATCCACTGACCAGATTAGAAAAAATATACTTTTACTAGTGAAAATATATTCTCACTGGTAATACAGATTCACTAAATGTAACCTGTGAGTTTGTATCTTCATTGTTAGATATACATCCACTGACCAGCTTAGAAAAAATATACTTTTACTAGTGAAAATATATTCTCACTGGTAATACAGATTCACTGTAATATATACAACGACCTGTCACTTCAGTAAAAGACTCAATTAAAAGTTAACAAGATTTTCAACATAAATAAATTACACATAAATAATACTGCTTTAAACAAACTTTGCCGAAAGAAAGTCAGCAATTATTCGTAACTATTTAAAAAAAACTTAACTATTTCGAATCTGATTATTTTTTAAAAAAGATATACATTAATCTGATGTTAACGGGGGAAGTTATATTCCGCCAGCGTAACGTAGATAATTTATAAATTATCTATAAATGGCAAATATTTGTAACACTATTTGTAGCAATGTTGCTTTTAGACACATTTATTGATTGAGACCTGGAGAAGTTTATTGTGTTCGGAAGCGTCTCTCCTTGTAAGGCTTCTAGACCAGGCAGATAATAAATAGGATCTACGTTGTTCAAGATCACGACCCTCAACAATGAGAGAGAGAGGTGAAATTTTGTGTAATTATATAAAGCCTGTAAGATAAATTTATTAGCATATGAAAGTAATACAATTATAAAGATCAATTACGCTCCAAGTGCTACATCGGCCCCGAAGCTTCGGTCTATATATTCCTCTTTTAGGCAGAATAATGATTACAGGAGTGAAATAATTACGTGCCTTTTCTCATTTCTAAGATATTATAAAAAATATATATTTAAAAAAAAAAATTACTTTCTTTCAAAACCGTGTGCGATAAAACCGCGAAAAAAACCAAGTAAGGTAGGTACTGCGTAAAAAATAAATATTTAAAAATCTGTACTTGAATATAAGATATCTTTACATATTTATACCTGTTACCTTAAAACTCGATTGAATTAATTTTGACGCGGTTTTCTTCAGTGCATTAGAAATTTCTTTGGAAAAGTTTTTGGTTTGCTATGTAAATTCTATACCGCGTATGAGTCAATCATTTCAAAATACAAAATGCGTCGCATTGATTGGCGCATTCAAATTTTTAAAATTGACCAATAGATTGCTTGCACTCTGCTAAAGTCAATACCGCGAATAAACTATCCCCACCAAAAAAGCAAGCCATTTTTTTTCCTTCTTCAAAATTTTGATAATTTGAAAAATTCTATATATAGATTTTTTTGTTTTCAATATACTGATGACCAATAATGGCCCAGATATACAGTTTTAGAATGGTATTACGATACAATGTAATAACATTTTAAGACGATTGAGGGAATAATGTTGATGGTACCAGAAAAAGAGAACGTCCGCGGAATACTTGGCACGACGAGATAAACCAGATATTGGAGGATGGTCCTGTTAGAAGCTTATATAATGTAATCGGTGATCTTGTATGAGAACATGTCCGAATGTGGATGAGGCGATAATTTTGTCAGGACAGAAAAGTGTGGCGCTCTATCGTCTCTGCCTACTCACGCGGAGAAATGGCGTGATGGTAAGTAAGCAAGTAATGTAATAGCGTATCACAAAATACCCTTTTTTGTGTTTGAGAAATTGAAAAAAAATAAAAATACAATCAGAAAGATGATGTCGAAAAAAATCGTGCGTGCTGTCCATTAAATCAAAACAATGTGTAATTAAATTTAGGGTTTGATAGATCTACTGGAACCTCCGCGATGGCCAAATCAATAGGTAACTCGCCATTGTTTCTTTTTACTTGCGAAAAGTTTTCTGTAAGTTACACTAAAAATTAAAGAGATTATATATATATATATATATATATATATATATATATATATATATATATTATTTTAAATTTAGACACCGTGTAGAGATTGTGTTGAAACTAACTTATTAACTTCGATAAATCTACTTTAATAATTAATAAGTTATATAATTCTTCACCAATTTTCATCTACTGCTATATATTTTTTAACATAAGTTTCTAAATTTCTATGTTTAACTTAAAACGTTCTACTTTATTCCATTTTTATGATAAACGTCATTTACATAAGTATTTATAGATTAAGAGTAGCTTTGAGTATTCAGAACAGAGTCAATTTTTAAACTTGAACATGAGCACATTATTGACTTAGATTTTATTTTCTCTCGGGTCTTATTGTTGAAGGTTTTATTGTACAAGGCTCCGATGGGGTAGGTTTACAAAGCAATTTATCCACGTTACAAAAAGCTTTTTAACCCCCGACCCCCGCACCCCGCGCCGGGGGGCTGCCTTCCGCAGGGAGACTCTTTATTGACGAAGGATTGACGTGTGGGTTTCTCACAATCCTGCAGCTATAAACCTTTTAACTAAGTAAATTAATAACAGTGTTATTTTAACATCGGGTTTCAAACTAATCTCGGTCCACCGACGCAGTTGGTAAAACTTTGTTAGAAATATATTTGTTAATTTTGAAAGCGAAGCTGCACACATATAAGCCTACTTGCGTAAACCAGATATGCCTAAAATAATATAATATTAGATGATCACAATAGCTTGACCACTCTCTGAGCATATAAAAACTGGTAAATCATGAATGAAATCACATGTACACTACCGGCCATAAGAATTTTGTCACGTTTTTTTTTAATACTCTATCGTTTGAGACATATATTTGTTTTGCGTTTAAATATATAAGAAAACTGTCACTTTGTATATATGGATGTGTGTGTGTTAAAAGAGTGAGTAGATGAGTGGTGGGGGTAAAACATTATAAGAGGCCGTCTCTGGGAGAACGGGTTTCTTCCATCACGGATCCTCCTGAGTAACTAGTCTATCACTGAAATGTGTAATTTATACTGAAAATACGTTGTAATAAACTGAAAATTATTACCAGAAAAGATTGAGTTTCACTTACCAGGAATCGGGTCCTAGAAAAGAGTTCCTAATCAGAGGATAGAACACCTGAGGCATATGGTATACTTCCCAAAGTAACCATATTGGCGCATCCAAGTTACCATATATATATTAATTACTTTAACGAAAATAATGTTTTGTGCTTCCCCCACTCTCCTTTCCATCCCTAAAAAGGCTATTCCAGTCGATAGGTGACCTTGTAACGGAACGGTTTGAACTTCTTATAAAAGATCTATATTAATTTTAATATATATGAAGTTGAATTTTTGATCATAGTTCAGTGGTATTTTATTACAAATTAAATTAATCAACTAGAGAGATAGATATACAGAAATAAATGGAATCAAAGATGTATCAATTGAAAAGATACCACAATGTAGGTTTACAATTTGTCAAAAATGTATTCGATAGAGTCGGTTCGAGTCCCGGTAGAAACTAAATATTTTTTCGATAAATTGATTTTTCCTGTATATCTTTTTAGTTGATTCATTTAATTTATATTAATATATATTTTGCATAATACTCAAGAATAAGACTACCCACTGAAGTAGAATATGTTGAAAATCTATAACAAATGTATTTGATAATGTTCAAATATTAAAATAAATATTCGCAGTTAAAGCTCATTATCCCACATCCAACAATTTAATTGTAAAGTAAATTGTGTACTCACATTACTAACACCGCACAAACCATAAAATGACAAAATTGTCGCGTTCGTAATGGATCTGGTCACACAATTTCTAGAATTCCGCTAAATTACAGGACACATTCATTTTGGGCGCGGACAACTAAAATAGTTCCACATCACTGTTGAACAAAGCCATTGCTAAGTATTGATAAAAATATTTTTATTTTTGAAGAAACAGAACACCATTTTTACAATACTTAACTTTACTTTTACCTTAAACTACTTCTCACCGTAATAAAGGCTCTTGTCATAACGAGGCACCAATTTTTGTATACCTTCGACATAGAACAACCCTGCCTGGGATGAAAACCATGGCTATACTCCGTCTTTGAGTTAATCATTATCGTCAAAACGCTTGCCACTAAGGAACCTTTTCAAATGAAGAAAAATACGGAAATCATTTGGCGCCAAATCAGGACATACTTGGCGATGAACATCAGCTGGTTTAATATTTCGTGTATTCAAGAAACGAATCACGGACCGTATCTCATAGTCGGCGGGCTGATCTAACGTCTTTAACATTTCAACCACTCACTGCAAGATGGCCACACTATGTGAATGTCTCTAATGTTGCATTTGGTGAGTCAACAGACGAAGGAAACCATTGCGTACGCGCAATATTTGGCAACGATACTTGCGTAAAAAAGGCGCCTCGTACGTTTAATGATATTCCTGTACTATCAATATCTCTTATTACATTAATATATGAAATAAAAATATTAGTTTTTCTTCTATACAGAGTTTTTTTGGCTATTCTGTTGTATCATTCTAGCTCTCTGATTGATGTTTCGGTTTCTACTGCAGGGTACATTATCAAGTTTTTGGCTTATAATACTGCCTTGAAATTGAATTGCGTTGCGAAAGCAGGTTATTGCTGTATATACTTTGTATATAATTCGATAATAGGAGCTCAGAAAATTATTTTAAAGTTATCCTCAAAACCCCAATCACAACGAGCACTGATTAAATTTTTAATAAATTCGATGTTTTTGATATAAGACAAATATATGCTAATATTACTCTTAATTACATATATAAACACAGACACATTTTAAAGCAACTCAAAATATAATTACCTCACAAACAAATAAACATAATCTACAAGCCCCAAGAGCACATACAACATATGGCCAAATGAACTACAAATATTTTGGACGTAAACTAATCAACAGGATGCTGAAAGATTTAACTCAATTGGTCCTGGTAATATGAAACTGAAAATAAAAACTTTGGATTGGTAATATGGGAAGAGCTATTATTAGTGCACTCGCCCAAACAAATGGATCAAATCTATAATAATTGTTGTCACAAATTATCTTAAATAATATATTGAAAGTCCGCTTTGTAAAAGGTAAATGTTAATTTTGGTCTGATTCTTGTAAACTAATTTATTGTACAATTATTTGTAAACTATGCCCGTCTCAACACAGAATTTTCTAGTAAGACGGGCACAGAACAAAAATATTATGTGTTATATAGTTTTTAATAATTTATATTTATATATGTGAATACTATCTGTGCAGAATTTTGGACCCAACTGGTTTTGAAGCGCCGGAAACCACGAAGTTTTCAATTTCAGATCTAAGATTTAGATTTGCGGTTTGATATAAAATCTCCTTACATGTGTGTTTACCAGTTTACGTGCACTGGCATGGTTGTACCGCTAATACTGATACTGTAAAAGTACGATTGGCTGTATTGTTACTAGAAGTTGTATTCAAATAAAATAAATACTCTTATCAGAAACATGTTTTTTGAAAGTATATCGGTGTGACGTAATTTTCGTTATATTAGTCTTGGGAGTTTTTAAATGAAAGGCTTAAAATATTACATTATCTAAAATAATACAGTATTTAAAGTTTATTGAAACACATATATTCAAGTTCGCTTCAAATACGCATTCGGAACGACGCACGGCGCGACAGTCGCGAGTATTTCGTTTGATTTGTGTACGTTTGGGGTAGAATTTACACGTGCAGTTTTATTTATCATCTTTAAATTCTTCCGCTATATAATTAAAATTTTAACATGTGAACGCTGAATTATTTGCGCGTGGATCTACATAATATATCAAATAAATATGTAATTTTGCAGAAATTTTAGTAATGCACAGCTTTTTTGATTATTTGGAGTGCACACCCCTGGTGTTTACGTAATATATTAATCTAGAAATCAATAACAACCGGAGTTAATTTTTTTTATTGTATATTATCAATTCAATTATAAGCACAATATAAATATTTTTCAGTAAACGATTAAAACAATCATGCTATATCGATTCGACGTAAATTAATATTTCAATTCCAGCTCGAGCACACATATTTTCATATCTCATATATTGTAGCTTCTCAACTCGTATTTGCAGCAAACGTTTTACTCATATAAAGACAATGATACGGTTTATAGGTTAAGTATTCATTAAGTTGAAATATCTATATATAACAGCTTGCGAGCACATTTCCAGCAAACTAAGCTATTAAAACCGGAGACAATGTAGCGAGAAGTGTATAGAAACGAACGTGATTTAAATATCAGTAAAATTCTTATCCTGAATACTTTGTACTTATTAGGAAACTAAGTAATATGTAAAGTACTCCACATTTTTCAAAATTTATCAATACGTGTCAAATATTTAATCTGATTTTTCGTTACACAAAACACAATGATGATCTACCACCGCTTTGGGCCTTTTATACAGAGTGAATATTATGTTCCAGGCCGATTTTGTTTTATTTTCATTTTTGTTTGGTAAATGTTTGTCAATTGGTATTTAATATTAATAGAGAATAATTAATTACAATTTATTGTGTAGTATCTAATATCTCAATAATGTGTTAAAATTATTAGAATACTTTATATAAATAATAATGGCAATAAGATATAGATGTCTCGCAGAGACGAAGCTATTATTTTTTACATGGGAGGCATTACAGCGCTTACGACATGTCAAGACTTCCATACTTTCCTTGTAAAAAATAATAGCTTCGTCTCTGTGTAACATCTGTATCTTGATGACAATTCCTCAGGGGATAAATCCCAGTAATTGGTTCCTACAAAAATTTGGACATACTCAAAATATTGTAATAATGGTAATGCTATAACCATTAATAGTGATCGCTATCATCATTTGGGCCTACAATACATGTTGTTTGTGGGCCCACATGTATTGTATCAGATGCAGCTTGAGCTATGTTTGAAATTTTGCGAGAAATTTTTTCCAGCCGTTTGAAAGGAAAGATCTACGCCAATAAGACAACAACGATTCCGATGTTACAAATCAATATTCGAAATGAAATTGCTGAAATAACACGCGAAGTGTGCGACAGTGTTATGAAAAATATGGTTAAAAGAGCACGCATTTGTGCCAGAGGCGGCAACTTGGCCGATGTCATCTTTTATAAATATATATATTTTTTTTTTTAAATAGAGATGCGTACACGGAATACATGTCACATCAATATTCTTACTATTTTCAAACCAAGCTAAATGCTTATGCTATGAAAATAGGAATAACTTGCTGGTATCCTGGAACGAAGCACGAACCCCCGACCACTAGATCACTAGGCCAACGTCTTGACCACTACACCAACAAGCTACTCAAATTGTAATAAGATAAATAATCGATAAGTCACAACTAAATTAAACAGTTATTAGGAAAATACATTCTTATTGTGAAGTTGTAATTATTCGGAACATATGTATGTGATTTTTTAAATACTAATAAATGTATTAATTAGAAAGATATACATATGAAATCAATTTTATCGAAAAATATTGTTGTTGCGTCACCGGGATTCTAACCTGGAACTCTTTCCAAAACTATATTTCAAATATCACAGACTTAAGTTCTTAATAATTACAACTTTACAATACGAATGTGTTCTTTTAATAATATATAAGTTGTATCGATGTGTCCAAAAATTTAATAAAAATGAGTTATTAATTCTGGCGTCTGCTATTTGCGTAAAAACAAAGTAGATGACTTTCAAATAATGGAACGATAGATGTATTAATTTGAAAAAGTGAAACATATAGGTTCGAAAATTTGTCGTCAAAAATAGTGTCGCTGTAGCATAGTTGAATAATGTACCTTCCCCGTTTTGGAAAGAAATCCAGGTCAAATCCCGGTTGCGCAACAACAATATTTATCAATAAAATAGATTTTATATGTATATCTTTCTAATTAATACATTTAATTAGTATTTAAAAAGTTTTGTTTTATTTTATAGTTATTTAAAAATAACATCAGCCTGGAAAATAATATTCACCTGTATTGTGTTTGTAATCTGTCGCCTTATTTTACCTCGTTTCTAAACTCAATCTCAGTGTTTCAAGTAGTTTCAGTCCAAGAACCAAAATTTCAAAAGTTATCTTGCATTGAACGGCCGAGCTTACTCTTTAGTTTAGAGCAGGATTCGAGATAAAAGGTTCTTGAGAATGAGTAATGATATTTACTCGTAACGTCGGGAGTATAAAAGTATAAGTCGTACTTTTTTAAAATTATTTATTATTAATATATAGCGTATTAATTATTAATGTATTATTAAAAATACTTATAATATAAAATCGTGCTTCTTTTTTAGCCAACAATGTCAACAGTCTCTATACAAATCTCTCTTAAAAGCCTGCATAATATAAAAACGGCACATTTTGTCGAATACTGCCACGAGGAGTCCATTTTTATTAGATAATCTTGGAAGTGAATCGTCTAGAATCCATTATTGCATTATTGCACCCCTCGATAACGTCTAGTGTCGGGGTCAAATGAGGGATGACGGAACCGGAGAGCACGAAATGACAAGCGGACGTTGTAAAGCGCGGGAAAGCTTTCAGTTTAATTGTATTTCCGCTGCAACTGATAGCGTGACGAGCGCTGTGTGATTGGCTAATCAAGTGGCCAATGGGGAATGATTGAGATAGGCAGCTGTGATAGTAATCCTCTGTGAATGGTTAGTTAAATTCTGCCTTTGGGACTCAAATGAGAATTATTGTAATATTACTGTGTTGCGGATTAGTATCAATTCCGAATAAAAATGCGTAGTGTTGATTCAACAATTTATTATAACATTCAATGTAGTTATTCTATGGGATTGATTCATGAATAGCTGTTGGAGTAAATTTTGGGTATAGGTATTTTAAGAAAATTAAGTAATATGGAATGTTGATTTAATAGACGCAATTTTGTGGGACACTACTTTACAGAGGGTCGTCAAATCATTTTAAAGAGAAAGCGAAAAAAGAGCAGAATAAGAATTAGAAACACAATTTTTAGCAGATTCGATTGTGCTTGGCAGCTGCCTGATACGTTTAGTGTATATATGTTACAGTGGATGTGTATTACCAGTGAGAATATATTTTCACTGACGTTTCAGTGAAATCATATCCGAATACGTTTCCATCAATGGAAATATATTTCTACTGGTGGAAATATAGCTTCACTAGCAGGTTTTAGCAAATGTATATTCTACCCTAACCTATAATTGAACCTAAACTAACCTAACCTGTGTATTGAAAAGGAAATAAAAATGGCTGAGATTATAAACTCGGTTGTTTATGCAGTAAATAATTTTATTTAATATAAATGAAAATACTATAAGCGAATAAAAATGACAGTTGTAAACGCCACCCACGTCACCAACTACTTGTTGCCATGCTGTAAGGCGACACATCGACACAGGCCAAATATTTCCACGCGGCGTATTCTCGCTTGTCGACGAATACAAACTCACTAAATTTAACCAGTGAATTTGTATCTTCATTGTTATATATACATCCATTGACCGGCTTAGCGAAAATATACTTTGACCAGTGAAAATATATTCTCACTGGTAATACAGATTCACTGTATACATATATACTATTTGATCTATTATGGCACGTATCCACGATGATCGCTCAATGAGTTGCTGAAGTTACTGGTTACATCATTTTAATTCGTTCCCAAAATATATGGGCCGATGATTCATAAATTGCTTCGAGCTGAACTCTGATTTTAATCTCATCTCGAGTCGAATCTCTGAGATAAATCTCATACGTGGACATGGGCCTTTATGGAGCAGATTTTTTTCTTCTACTGTCATAGTCTGAGACATGATCAGAGACATTAGAATTTGAACAGTAGAATGTGGTACAATATTAAAAAAAAAAAAGATTTCAGTGCCGATAATTAGGCGTTTATTAGAAAATAATAATTTATAAACATTTATAACATTTTTTATACAATTAATACACCAGCAAGTAGGTACAATAAATATTAAATATAATATATTATTTATATGCAAGCTTCCTACCTTGCTAGGTGCATATAAAGAATCTTTTCTAAGGTAGATATTGATTTTTTGATGTTATATATCTCAACAGAATTATAATTGATCATATTGGTACTTAATGGGATAAGATCCCGTGGACTGTATCAAGTATAATATTGATCAGTGGACATAATCCGAATTGAAATTATGAAGTAATATGGGGGCAGATGGATCTGGCCTACCTTGCTTTAAAGTTCTAGGTTGGACGTTGTTTTCACCTCCGGTTGACTTTTTTTTGTTTGTTTTGAAGAACCGCGAGATCACCGCACTTCCGGCACTGTAAGAACACAGCTTCTTCTTGGTCTGAATGTTACGCACGGCGCGGCTGTCGGACGGCAGAAAAAAGGCACAAGATCTTGACCGTTCGATGTCAGAGCGCTATCTGTTTCCCCATTGACGAAATTGAAAGTTGGCCAGAGCAGGACAGGTACAGATATTGGATGGACAAAATGGACAGAGAATGGGGACTCGACTTGCATCAAAAGTACTGTTGTCTTTACCATGTTGGCACATTATCAATTTTTTTGGCATTTTAAGACATACTTTTAAATAATATCAAAATAAAAAATATCAAATTATAATCTTACGTTAGATTTATTCAAGGATGCCGTTTAATTAAAAAAAAATACATATATATCTTAACCTTAACCCTTATAACTTATAAAATAATTAAACGTATATTTTTATGAAAATTTTAGTCCGTAACTTTGCAAAACAAATTAAAACAACTTTCGTGTATAATAAAAAAAACCTTAACAAGTAAAAGGGTAACGTAGGGGCCAATCAAAGTTAACTTTGCAGGAATTGTAGTAATTGGTGTAGACAAATCGTATTGTGGGGCAGGCGGTGCTGTAGGTAAGTACATCTAGGGTGTAGGTGCTTTGCGGTAACAGGACGAGACAATGTTCATTAATAAAAGAGAAAATGTGTTAATGTGTTGGAAACCACAACTTTCCCAGAAAAAGTTTCTTTTCATTCAATATTAAAATACCCATTTTCTTTTGTTTATTTTCGGTAAACCTAAGTTAAGAAAAGACAAACGAAATTCTGTATTCTGTTACCTCCCCTAAGAATGGTCTGGAATAATGAAAAACCAGCAACTCGCGACAAGCAATTTGTTATATTATTGCTACATGTAAAAATTCATAAATATTCGCAACAATACACGCTTCCATGGTAAAATTCTTCTTCTTTCTTCTTTCATGTCGTTATTGACATATTATAGTGACCTCAATCAGATAAAATGTGACTCGCAAGGATCCGTGTCCATCAAGGAGACAGTCTCAGAAATTTAGTTGAGATATATCTCAACACCGTGTGAACGTGATGAGATTTTGTTCTGGAGATAATATTAGATTGATGGAGATAACAATGATCAGTTTGAGATTATTAGAAAGAGATAAAAACTAAATGCAATGATTTTATATGTGAAAATAAACGTCACCTAAAACTACCATAGATCCTTACAATTATCTATTCTAAAAGTATGATATTAATCATTGAATATAAACTTGAGTCAAGACTTCAGACCCAACACCAATGAGTGAGCAGCCTGTGAATGCGCGCGTGTGTGTATGTTAAATCAAATTGTACTGTATTATTTAAACTTGTTAAAATGTGTTTTATCCCTCAGGTAGGTAATACATTTCTCAAGATCAAATATTGCATCCCAACGTTTTTCAATTCACAAATTTTTGATCAGAATACGGCCTTTTGCATTGTAATTTTTGTCATTCTGGGCAACAATTTGAAAAAATAAAATATGAACAATGGGAAAATTAATAATCAAAGATGGCGACCGGAAATTGTCGAAATAAAACGTAATATAGGTAAGTAAGTAAATTGGTAAACTATTTAAGCTATTGTTGATGTACGAGGCGTGTCCGTAAAATAAGTTCCACGAATTTTTTTCACATAAAAAAACTGGTTTAATTTTAAAGAAAAGTATATTTTTGGAAAGTTCAGTCCTTCTTTTATTTTTCTACATAATCGCCGTTGCGTTCTATGCACTTCTGCATTCGAGGCACCCACTTCTTTAAACCAGAGTCATAGAACTCTGCCGCCTGTCCGCGTAGAAAACTAACAACCGCATTTTGTACCTTTTCATCTGTCTTGAATTGGGTTCCGCCAAGGTTTTTCTTCAACTCGGGGAAGAGATGGAAGTCACTTGGTGCTAAGTCTGGACTGAAGGGTGGGTGAGACACCATTTTCCATCCAAATTTTTCGATGAGGGCTGTGGTTCGATAGGCGGTGTGCGGTCGGGCGTTGTCATGGTGAAAACGCACTCCTTTGGTCAGCATTCCTCTTCTCTTGTTCTGAATTGCACGTCTAAGATTTTTCAAGGTCTCACAGTACCGTTCAGCATTGATTGTTGTCCCGCGAGGCATAAACTCGCACAACAATACGCCCTTTCGATCCCAAAAAACGCTAGCCATGATTTTTCCGGCAGACAGGATTTGTTTGAACTTCTTTGCTCTTGGCGAAGAAGGGTGCTTCCACTGCTTCGATTGCTCCTTTGTTTCCGGTGTGGTGTAGTGTACCCAGGTCTCGTCGCCAGTAACAATAGAGTCCAGAAATTCCTCTTCGGTTGTTCCGTGAAAAGCGAGAAATTCTTGGGCCGCTTCAACCCGCTGCCGTTGGTGATCTGCAGTGAGCATTTTTCGTACCCATCTTGCGCAGACCTTTGAATAGCCTAAATGTTCAGTCAAAATCTTGTCGATTGTGGTTTTGCTGGCCTCCGGAATCTGTTCGCACAGCTCCCTAACTGTAATCCGTCGATCTTCGAGCATTGCCGCTTCGACTCTGGCAATTGTTTCATCGGAAACCGATGGCCGCCCTGCACGGGCTTCGTCGTGGACGTCTGTTCGGCCATTTTTAAATTCCCTGACCCATCTGCGCATCATCCCGGAGCTCATACACTCTTCTCCATACACTTCACAAAGTTCTTCGTGAATTTCCTTCGCCGATTTCTTCTTAGCGGCCAGGAAACGAATAACAGACCGCAACTCGCAGCTGGCGGGAGACGCAAGAGGAAGCTCCATCATTGACGGCTGCTGGGCCTAGACTAAACGTCGCAGCGACGCTGGCTTGGTGAGGAATTGTAGTGGGGGAACCAAATAACCTGCCTCTGCTGTCTGGTCGCGCATAGAAACGATCCTAGCGCCAGCGGCAGTCCGTGGAACTTATTTTACGGACAAGCCTCGTAGTTAAACTAATTTTGATGTTATTATATAACATTTTACGAAATGTTCTCACTTTTTTTGGGTCATCCTGTATATAGGCTATATATATATATATATATATATATATATATATATATATATAGGCTTGGTATGGTTGGATTTGTTGTAAGATTGAGGCTTTCGTGCATCATGCTGTCGACGGGATGCTCCACATCCTTCTCCAACAATACATTTCGAAGGCTTGTCGCTATTGCGGATTGTCTAAATCTCTGGTGCAAACATGTAGGGCTTAAATCCAAAAACATAACGTGTCTATGTTATGTGCATTCACAATGAGTGTAGAAAAAAGAAGGAATTAAATGTTACTATATATTTTTTTTGACATTTTATAATTTAATTCGAAAATGGTTGCTTAATATTGTACTTCGTGTAGGTGGATACCAGTTGTGTATTAATTTTTGATTTCAATTTATTAAATACCGTGTCGGTACTGGATTCACAAAAAAACGTTTTTATCTTTCTTCCGGGACGCGATTGGACCTATTTTATTTTTCGAACATGTGAATTTCAAAAACGTATCAGAACGTAAGTTATAATATAAATATGGGTACTAAATAAAATATATTGTTACCGTGGTGGAAAGGATGACATATATGTATGTTTGGTCACTTTTTCGTCTCTCCGGGCGTGAGCTAACATGTTGACACGTTAAATAAAAATAATTACTTTTAAAAATTGTATAAATGTCTAAATTTATATTTTATAAGCTAGTTATGTGAATTAGTAATTTACGTCTCGAGTAGCGACCGGGAATATTAAAAAATTATACATGTATACATACATGTACAATGTATATATACATTATACAACATAAAAGTTTTCATGATATAAATGAGAAAAAAATAGAAAAATTGGATGCTGTCAAATGGTAAGGCATCTGCATGAATATTACTTTGGTTACCATTTATTATGTATTCTTTAAGTGCGCATACGGCCTAAAAAAAATGTTATAAAATGTTTAAATAACTTACCAGTATTCAGAAAAAAATGATAGCATGTCGAAATTTTGAAAGCTTTCCCACGAATCTGAAAAATAAAAGTTCTTAAGATGCATTTCTAAATGAAGATCATTTAAACATTTAATTTTTTTTTTAAATAGAGATGCGTACACGGAATACATGTCACATCAATATTCTTACTATTTTCAAACTAAGCTAAACGCTTGTACTGTGAAAATAGGACTAACTTGCTGGTGTCCTGGAACGAGGCGCGAACCCTCGACCACTAGATCACTAGGCCAGCGTCTTAACCATTTCACCTACTTAAGCTACTCATATTTATTTATATAGAGTAAAATAATATTTTTTGTTATGTTATTTCATTATTATGTTTTTTTTTTGTCAATGCTGTTTTGATTACGCAGTATTTTTTTATTAAATACGACTTGAATTGTCCTATTTGTATAAAGCTTGTATTAATTGTTGGCTAATGATGCGTGCACTTGGATGAGATTTCTCTCGGAGATTCGTTTCGAAAGCAAGTAAACGACAGTATAGATTTGAACGCGAAACGAGCTACGTATCATCCTAGCGTGTATTTTGTACGCAGAGTAGAATGACGCGACCAGTGCATCTCTCGGATATCAAAGGACATCTGTGGACTCACACCTAAAGAAAATCGGGTATGAAGTGCAAAAACGAATATTTCGGATATAATATTTGCATTTAATTAAGAAGTTAATACATGATTGGTACACTACCAATGCAATGAAAAATAAAACATTTCTGTGAATTATTCGCATTGATATATGTGATTTTTTTTCAAAACACTCTTGCTATGAAAAATAACGCTATTAACTTATTCATTAAAAGTTTAAACAACCGCACTGGGGCGGGTTACAGGCTAGTTTCCCATAAATTATGTAAAATTTATCTGAAGCCCTACCATTGGAAGGCTCAGTGAACAAATAGCAAAGTATTGACTAACTGATTACTAAATACAATAAAAAAAAGTCTGACAAAAAAAAATCGATTGTATCCGACCTCTGACTTCATTAGGTTCTAACATATTCTAAAAAGTTGAAAAATAAATAATGAACTTTTTAAACAAATGCCGGCCAAGACAAAATAACTTAGTTAATTCTGCAGAAAACAATCAGCTGTATTTCATTATTATTTCATTATGGTTTTCAGAATTTACTTTTCTTTCAGTAAAAGTAAATTTTTAACACAGCATTAATAAAACAACCTTCAGAATTTTCAGAAATCAATACCTCGCAGTTAATCATAACTTTTATACTTAGTAAAATTTTGCCGAATAATGCCCCTAATTGGAATACCCCGGTGATGAGATTACTTCTAGAAAGACGTATTGTAGGTCGCCTAGATATATTATATAAGGGTGGGTATACATTATAAAAGAACTTTTGACGGTACTGACATATAAAAAGTTGAGCTTATTATGTGATAGGCCTGCTGATTGATGAGTTGGAAGCTTTCTGATGAAAAAGCCGGGGTTTTCGTTTCTAGAGGGGGCAGAATTTCAAATTTTCTGGTCATCATCATATTTAAAGAGTAAAATATAGCTCTGTTAAATATTGCGTAATTTATTTGATAATAGCAAAGGTACGTATGTTTTATCAAAAAATAAAGGCTAGAGTAGTTTTCCGTTTTATACATTTTAAAATCATGAAAAAGACGTATAAACGCTTTGTATAGACTAGAGTGCACTAGGGGGCCATATTCTACCCCACGGCAACACTGGTGGCGATAGCATACCGGGGATAATGCATCATTTAATTACTCACTATATTTTATCATAAATTAGTTATTGTATTGCGATTTCTGTCACCTCTCACTTATCGCATCAATTTGTCAATTCTTGTATGTAGGCAATCGGTTGAACAAAATACGATTATGACAACACTTTTGGAGTTCCTAATTGGTTGCAGCGTAGACATTTACTTGACTCCTATTGGCTGTGGAATTCTCCAACCTCACTCGTGCTCGATGTAACATATTATTCGGCTGTCAATTGACTTGGTATTGTCGAATTATAATTACAAATTGGCATATTTAATTGGTTTAAATGCACTCGCTATAAACATTAAATACACAATATTTGTACTAAGTTCACCATGTAAACAACAAGTTTACCTTCACTTTGAGTACCTAGACCGAAAGACAGAAACTATAGAATGTCACACTTTTCTATTCCAGCATATTACCTTTGCCTTTTATACATCTTCTCATGCACGATCTTTAGTGGTTGAAGCTTTTGACAAACTCTTCCTCCTAATATTTAGTTTATATGATTTTGCGTTTGCCCTCTATTCCTGTCTTCAACATTCGCCTCATATATTATTTTTACGGAATATCCATTCACGAAAAAGACGTATAAACGTATTATTAACATTAACATTTTTACTCTGTGATGTCATTGTTGATGAATTAAAGTTAAATAACTTTGTTTACAACACTCAATTAGATAGATAATCTACATGTTTCGAGAACAATGCTCTCTTCTTCAGGATAAGTTATTTATCTTTAATTCAGTAACATTAAACCTTTTTTACTTAAAAAAGTAAGTCGTCAATTGGTCAGCATTTACTAAATTATACACAAACATTAAAAATTCAAAAGAGATTAGTAGGATATACATCTTATAAACAAAACAATACGTGAAAAAAATATCAATTACGGAAAAACTCATTAGTTTAAGTGTATTACTTATTTATAAAAATGTGGGTTTTTTCTACCTGCGTTCTAAATAATTAAGGAAAGTTTTAATGGACTCATTCAGCGACTAACTCTGAACGAACAAATATATTCATCCGATTTATTTTTAATATTTATATTAATGGAGAATAACGTAATTACCTTTTCAATTGTATTTCGCACGTGTTGGAAATTTTTAATATAAATAATAAATCAATCTCGATTTTAGATTTAAATTAAAATAATTTTAGTTACGTAACAAGGTACATATGAAAGTTGTACAAATTTCACCAGCGTTATTTTTTATAAATAATTAATATTAAAAATTGATTATGAAGTTTTATATTCTAATAAAAAAAATCAGCATGATATAAAAAACTTTTTGATTTCAAAAATATTTTTGAGATATCTGGTGTTGATCCCGGTTCCGGTGCAGTTGAATGTTTGTACATAGTTCTGTGCGTAGACCGGATAATGTTCGTTTCGGACCCCCCTTGCCCTTGGACCGTGCCCTCCATTATTCCAAAAGTGTATGTGGACGGTACTATGTAATAACACATACACCTTAAACAATTCCGCGCACAGGCCTCTGCCACGGCCAACCCAATAAGCCTAGCGGCAATGTACTTAGCAGGATCACTCCTGTGCGGTTACATAATGATAAAGAAAGATCCTATTCTCAGAACTGCCCTGCCCAGGGGATGCACGTGCACAACATTCGGGCAGGTATGCGGTTCGAGAATAGGACTCCTCAGCTTTGGTAATGCTTAGCATTGTTGCTTGTATGCACTGCTCGTCCCTAATTAATACAATGTGTCCTGAATCGATAGTTTTGAAAGTATCTAGAAAAATAATTTAATACAACGTGCGTTTTTCTGTCTCACTCATTTAACTATTTCAGCCATACCAGAACGGCGGGTACTTTTTTTTAAACTCGACATTTATTTTGTTATTCGCTTTTTTTAGGTTTATGATGTACTATTACTAATATTGACATTCTGTACTGTTTTGACATACTGTACTGTAAAGCTGCGCTGTACTCATATAACGTCCCCACGTGGGCACCCCGTTTAGATGGGATTATTTATATATTATTTATACAGTACAATACAATTTGCAAAACACCACTATACGCGCCTAGGGAAATAATATTTAACAGCTTATCCGAAAACATCAAGAAAATTAATGATTATGTAGAAATAATCAATGCTATTAAAAACACTTTAAAGATAAACATGTTCCCCTTGACTTATAATATTTTTATATCGCTACTGCTATTATTTTATTACATGCTAGTTATTGTAAACAATATTTTTTATTAATATACACTCCACTTCTCTGCACAAGCATATGCTTTCAAGAGAAGTGTGGCATGATCAGATTATTAATAAATAAAATAAATAAATTACCGACATGACTCAGGAATATATCTGGTCATCATATATATTTAAGAGATCACTTGTAAATATAAACAAATCATTTTGCCGCGTCCCGGGTCACAAGTTAAGTACGGGCAGTGGATGCGTTTGATGGGCACCGTATAATACAAATATTAATAATACGTTTTTAATCAGGAATTTTCTCTCAGGCATAATCAGTGTCCGGAATAGTCGTATCCGGAAAGATCGTGTCCGGAAACATCTTGCGCGAAAAAATCACTGAACCGACTGCAACCCAATTGCCACCCCCGTATCTTCACATGTTGTTCCTGTACTAGAATGGATTCCTGTCAGTTGTGGTCGGTGTGGTGCCTGGATTAAACTATTATTTGTAAATATGAATTAAATATATTAATTAGAAAGATATATATATATATATATATATATATAAAACCAATTTTATCGAAAAATATTGTTGTTGCGCCACCGGGATTCGAACCTGGATCTTATTCCAAACCGATGGCTCTTCTAATAATGGAATGATTAAATATATTAATATCAAAAAGGTAACATATAGGTTCGAAAATTTGTCGCTGAAGCATTGTTGGATAATGCACCTTCCCCGGTTTGGAAAGAGACAGGTTCGAATCCTGGTGGCGCAACAAAAATCTTTCTAATTAATATTTAAAATATCACAGATCTGTGTTCTGAATAATTACAACGTCACAATAAGAATGTGTTCTCCTAATATTATTTGTAATGTCTTGATATCTTGAAGGGAGTGCTGGCTTCATACTACCACTGTCTGTCGACGCCAAACTTCTTATTAATATATTTTATGCATCTTTATTCATAACTGTATTCTTGTGTCTGTCTAATAATTTTAATATTTTTATTTAATGTCTTCTACAATTTATATATTCTTAATCTGCATATTAATTTACATAAATAAAGGCAGAATCTACACTGAAATGACAGTGAATGACTTTTTCTGGAAACCATGCCGTGTTGCATTGCTGCAATTCTGCACTGTAGAATGGCACGGTTTCTTTGTAAAAATTAAAATACCAATCTGCCGACGATTTAGTCAGACCGATATGGGAAGAGGAGGGTCGCCATTCATTGTCTCACAGATTGTCTCGAGTCAGGCCATTATGATCGTAAAGGAGCCAACTTTGTCTATTATTCTGACCAAATTGCTGATTTATATCATTACTGACGATCCATTGTGTTTGCGACATCTAACGGTTCACGTTATAAATGTCTATGGTTACAATGAACGCCGTAAGGACTACCATAAGCCAATAAAAAAATGCTGTTACAGCCTTTCAAAAAGTGGACATGGCATATTGCTGGGTAGGAGAGTAAAGGGAATTCATATAACATAAAATCTGGCTGTAAAACACGGATAAAGGTTTTATGTCCTCGGCCATTAAAATACCCTCCAGGAGAATCATGATATACGTCGTGAGTCGTGAGTTTGTATTCAGGAAATGGATTTTGAGAATGACAAGGTTGACATATCGCCGAAAATATATTCAAGAATTTTTAGATCATCACCACAAACTTGGAGACACTAATTGAATAAGGGCGAACCTCATTATCATATTTTAGATATTTATGGGATACCGAAATTCATTTGTTTCTTTTCTTAAAATATTACATGTATATTCTTAGTTTGGAGATGTAATTTTACTTAATAATAAATTCTACATTAACTTTGTATTTACCCACTGTGAGCCTAATATGTATGTTACAGTGAATCTGTATTACCAGTGAGAATATATTTTCACCGGTGAAAGTATATTTTCGCTAAGCCGGTCAGTAGATGTATATCAAACAATGAAGATACAAATTCACTGGTTACATTTAGTGAGTTTGTATTCGTTGACAAGCGAGAATACGCCGCGCGGGAACATTTGGCCTTAAGTGTCACTGTGTCAAGTGTTACAGCATGGCAACAAATAGTTTGGTGGCGTGGGTGGCGTTTAAAACTGTCACTTTTTTTCGCTTATAGTATTTTCATTTATATAAAATAAAATTATTGACTGCTTAAAGTACCGTGTTTATAATCTCCACCATTTTTATTTCCTTTTCAACATTCAGGTTAGGTTAGGTTCAATTATAAGTTAGGGTAGAATAAACATTTACTAAAACCTGCTAGTGAAGTTATATTTCCACCATATATTTCCACCAGTAGAAATATATTTCCACTGGTAGAAACGTATTCGGATATGATTTCACTGAAACGCAAAGTGAAAACATATTCTCACTGGTAATCACATCCACTGTAACATATATACGATTTTAAAAACGTTTTTGTGGATAAATATTGAAAAATAAATTACATTACATTACATTATTCATGTATTGTTAGCTGCGTAAAGAGTATGATATGGTGAGATAATGTATTAAACATAAATATGTATTATCTTTTTTTTAAGGATAACACATTCTTATTGTGAAGTTGCAATTTTTCAAAACATAGGTCTGTGATATTTTAAATACAAATTAAATGTTAATTAATTAATTAAATTAGAAAGATATACATATAAAATCAATTAATTTAAAAAATATTTTTGTTGCTACCGGGATTTAAACCTGGATCTCTACCCATCCGGGGAAATGCATTAACTTGATTACGCTATACCAACATAGTAAGTTGACGACAAATTTTTGAACTTATATGTAACACTTTCAAATTGATACATACGTACACTTCTTCCGCTGAACACCCTATATATAATCAATTTTATCGAAAAATATATTAAATACTAATTAAATGTATTAATTATATATAAAAAATCAATTTTATTGAAAAATATTGTTGTTGCGCTACCGGGATTCGAACCTGGATCTCCTTAAAAACCGGGGAAGGTGCATTATCCAACTATGCTATAGAGACTACTTTTCTAATTTATTTAATTAGTATTTAAAATATCACAGACCTATGTTCTGAATAATTATAACTTCACAAAAATAAAGTGTTCTCCTTAATAATTAATAATATAATAATCTATTTCATATTTTTTAAACTTATATCTACATATCTTTAATTCCAAATATTATACGTGTTCTATATATGGTTTAATTGCCATATTTTATTTATTTAGATTTGTGCCGATTTATTTTCGTTCTAGTTTAAATGTTTTTCAATTAACTAATTTGCACAATGTTAATTCTGTAAAATGTTACGCAGTTTTTTTTAACACAAATATGTTTAGAGTATCGCTTATTGCTGGTTGCTAGTTGTTGCTCATTTATATTATGTAAAATAAAATACCGTTCTTATTTATATTCGAGTCAGTCTTGAGATATTAATTAATTTGTGAAAATAGTACAAGTAAAAATTTTATTACTGTGTACCTATACCTACATATACCCTCCACCTACGAACCCTCTATAAAATGTTAGAAAATTTTCTAACTCGCCAATTTTAACATATTTTACCCGGAGACCCTCAGAAAGAAGCACATTCCATATAAAAATTAAACACAAATATATGCTATTTTGGTATATTTTATTTGTATGTGTTACACGTACGTAATAGATGGAAACAGTTTGTCTGTAAGCTTCAGATTTAAAAGTAGTCGTGCAAAAATAAATTTTCTTGTGAATTGAGCAAAGACGCGTGTAAAATAAATATGGAAGTATTCGTAATTTCTTCACGAAATGGAGTCAGTGAAAAAGCAATCCCCCAAGAACACGAAAAAGACGTATCAAGAAACAAAGGAGCGCTTTTCGCTCCTCTTTTGAAATAGAAAAATCTCCTTAAAGTTATTGCTTTGAGCAAAACCTGACTCAGAGGGAAACCAACACCAAAACATCGGATGCGTTTGTCAACCCTCGTTGTGATATTCTACTTTTATTAATTTAACATGTTCTAAGACCAAAGTTTTAATATTATAAATGCACACATATAAATCATTTTAAGGCGCACTGTAAAAATCTATCTATCAAAAATATAGTAATCAGTAAATATAGTAATACAGTAATCAGTAAAAAATATAGTAATATTGAACCCAAAATATTACATTTATATTATCGGTAGACATTTATACTTAGTGTGTTATAATGACCATACAAAATGACATCAAATTTCATCTGTCATATATTTTTTCCAGTGATTAAAATATTTTGTTATTATTATCAAGGAACTATATTTTGAAAAACAGTAATTTCTCCAATATAACGTTATTTCTAAAATAATATTTCATCATTATCATTTTCATCCCCTAATCCTAGGAGAGTCGAGGCATGGTGGTAAGTAAGCATGTGAATGTTTGTAGTCTACCGTACTTTTAATGTAGGTAGGTATATGTTGTCGTTATATTTTTTGATAGAGTTGATTGTTTTTATAATGGGGTGAATACTGTGAGTGAATAAGTCTTCTTTATTTTCATACTTAAATATCAAATTAAGTATCTCAAAGGGAAGATAGCTACGATAAATTTTACTAGGGTACTTGCTGAATAAACTGAACATATTCTAACTTTAAAAACATATAATTTATGTATTGACTTTGTACTACACACACAACTTTTGAGTTAATATCACTAGTAGTTTCGGGAAGAGTGGTCCTTCTCATATACAAGTGTAAATTGAACTAAATTAAATACAGTTGGCTATGGGGGCCGTAAGGGTGGAAGTGGTTTTATTGTTTCTTGGAAACTAGCAGCGATATTAAATCAAAAGTTGTGTGTGTAGTACAAAGACAATATTAAAAAAATATATTTTAAAAACTAAAATATTACCTAATGATTTAATGATATTAAACATATTCTACGCAACAGCTAGTTTTTGAGTAAAAATTAATTAGTTTAAAACACTAAATTAATGTATTAATTATAAATATATACATATAAAATCAATTTTGTCGAAAAATATTGTTTTTGCGTCACCGGGATTCGAACCTGGATCTCTATTTCCAATCCGGGGAAGTGGAATCCTGAATCACCATTTTGTTTCAAATGCCGAGATTTTCTAACCTACAGGAAAATTAAACTTTGTTTGATAACCCGATCCTTAGGAATAACTGCTAGCTATCATGTTTGTATGTCATGATAGAAGTATCCCGCCATCAAAAGTTTCAAGTCACTGTTTTTCCGCGCGATATCACCATACCGCCATGAAAACGTTATATAATATTTCTCATAAAAGTTGCATAAATTTGCATATGGCGTGCATTCAAATAGTTATTTGAGATATGGGATTCATATTTCAGAGTCCTTTGACCTGCAGTGCACTGTTATTGTGTTGGTGAATACGAAATTATATTTAGACCTTGTGGAAGCTTTGAGGTACAATTTATACTAAAACAAAAATAAATTCTTTTAGAAGATTTCCGGCCCAATGCATGATATCTTAATCGGAGAGAATAGGTTAGAAGTTAAAGATCTTGGAATTTCGAGAACGGTACAATTTTTTAATGATTAAATCGCGCAAACTAATTATATTATAATAATTACACTTTCTCATTGTAAATTTTATATTTCGCATCGGATTTTTTTTTGATTTTTGTAACTTATTTTCAGTTATCTCCGAAAGGTTATACGCATATTTCAGTAATTTTTCGATTCATCGATTAATTGAAAACTCTTTCTTAAAAAAATATTTTGAAATTTTGTCGTAGGTTATATGAGTCAATGGACGGCTAGAGCTATTAGATTTTTAAAGTCTTTTGTCCCGAACCCCTGCAATGTGACAATCAGTTTATTTTGTTATGCAAGTCATCTGAGAAGATCACAATATGAATATTACTTGGAAACGTAGAAGGCTTAAGTACTCGCCTCGTATTCAAATGCTTTTCTCTTCCCACTCTAGTTATCTGATCTAATTATGTAATGTAATTTATTAATTTATTTATATCAATTTTTTTTATTTATTATCTTAGTTTTATTAACCACTAATTGAGTTTAAAAAACATCTACCGGTTTCGGAAAATACCTTTTCCTTCTTCAGGATGTCATAACTAACTAAAAATATAGCATTGTTTCTTCACCAGAATCTATTTTAAAATTTTTTAAAAAACAACAATTATTTAAAAAAATAAATTTAGTACCTAACTCAAATTGCTGCTCAATACAAATTAAGTCGAATAATTTTCAGGAAAAAATTTTAGAATAGGACTCGTAGTTAAAATTAGTTGGCTGTTTAGAATTTCCTGATTACTTTTACATGCTTTATTTATCTCCAACGATTCCAAATTATTTAATTTGTGACCTACACAACAGTACACAACTGTAAACAGCCAACTAATTTTAACTACTGTCCTATTCTAAAATTTTTTCCTGAAAATTATTCGACTTAATTTGTATTGAGCAGCAATTTGAGTTAGGTACTAAATTTATTTTTTTAAATAATTGTTGTTTTATAAAAAATTTAAAAATAGATTTTGGTGAAGAAACAATGCTATATTTTTAGTTAGTTATGACATCCTGAAGAAGGAAAAGGTATTTTACGAAACCGGTAGATGTTTTTTAAACTCAATTAGTGGTTAATAAAACTAAGATAATAAATAAAAAAATATGAATTTTAACCACAAAGTTAATATTGCTAATTTTAAAAGTATTATATCCATTTGTTCAATGTTCTGATTAGTACTACTTCAAGTACCAAACATTGGAAATAAAAGAATACTAATAATACTAGCAATTATCATAAATGATGAAAGTGCGAAGGAAGAGACTGAAATAAAATATTAGGGAGATATAATACATTAAAAATTGTATCTGTTGCAAAACACAAAACACGTCACTAAAAAGATTGCTAAAAAAATCTCACTTCTGGGAAGGATGACAAGATTCATTAGTACTGAGTCTTGTAAAATGGTATACAACTCTGTTATTATTCCTCACATCAACTATTTTTGTTTTTGGCTAATGAAGAAGAAATGTAACAATTGTCAGTGTTGCAAAATAAAGATTTGCAAATAATACTCAGAAAAAATATATTTACTCGGATCAGTGTAAAATATCGGCGAAATTTATAAGAAAAATGGACGCAAATCAACATGAGCACGAGCATCGTACAAGAGGAAGGGACAGACTGAGACTGCCTTTCAGGAAGAAAGCCAAATCTCCTAAATCGATGATGTATAGTGCGATGAAGATTTTTAATGAAATGCCAAAAAACATAAGAAAGGAGAAGATACTGAATAGATTTAAAGAAAAACTGACCAGATATGTAAAATATGAGTTTTAGCAAAAGAAAAGACTTTAATCTTGTTTATAATAGAGCGTATATTGGAGTGCTTATGTATGCACTATGTTAAAAATTAAATAAATAAATAAATAATAGATATATAAAACTCATAGAGACGAAGCTATTTTTTAAATTTATTATATTTAATGGAAAATATATAGAATTATGGGTAATTACAGGCCTTACGACCTGTCGTAGTGTAGTGGTATTATTTTTTAATATTAATTTTTATATCGGTAAGAAGGAATTTTGTTACGTTAAATAAATAAATAAATTTTAAAAACACTATGAATTGTACTAAAAAATTACAAATAAATAGATGGTAGTGTCGTATAAACGACGGATTCAATTTACTCAAAGACGTTGGTCAAACAAAAGTTCACAATCCTATGTACAACATATATTGTAGTGCATATATTATATATGATTGTATAATATCATTGGTAAGAGCATAATCTAAATCTATAGCTACGGCACGCCACTGGGCATATCATCCATGAATGATGAATCAATGATGCTGAAGAATAGTTTTCGCCGATCCGGATATCGTCGTGGCCAACTTTATTTAAACAACAACAAAAACAAATTTTATATCTAAAAGTATATCAAACCATGTACAGTACTGCAGTATTCATCTTAGTTTACTATGAAAAATAATGTAAAATGCATTTTCATGTCCCATTCGTTCTAGTTGCTGGTCCCGTTCGCTTTCCCGACCGCAAGTCATTAAAGTCTCTCTCTATATTTCAATTTCAATTTAGAGTCCCCATCACAATGGCTCGTGAAAGTTCAAAACACATTAAGATGAAATTTCTCCCCTTAACCCGTTCACGCCCGGCGGTTTTATTATTACTGCTTTCACTTTAAAACTTTTCATTGCCGGCTCAAATTTATATAACCGGTATAAAACCATAAAATGTCCAACTTGATTTCATTTAAAAAATCTGACAAATTTTTGTTTCGTTTCGCAGTGTTTTACTCAAGAATACTACGGACATTTATGGAGTAAAAATATTCCGAACGTCACGAAATATAATAAAAATATAAATTGCAATTCATTAATTAGATATATTAGATCAAAGCATGCAGACGTTGGCTTAACTTGTAAATCTCGCGAAGCAGTGACGTCAGCGAGCTGAAAATGATACGGCAGCGGTTGTCTCGCTTCCAGTGAGTTAATACTTTCATACGATATCTTTACTCTGATGTGATAATTTACTTGAAGTAAAACCAATTCGTCAAAATCCATCATAGTATTACTAATTTATTCGAATGTCCGTATGAGCGACATTGCACCCATTCTCAGTCACATTGCAATTATTTTTATAAAACACAAATACATGAAGATGAATACAAATATAATAAATACTAAAATAATGTATTAATTATAAATATATACATATAAAATCAATTTTGTCGAAAAATATTGTTTTAGCGTCACCGGGATTCGAACCTGGATCTTCATTTCCAATCCGGGGAAGTGCACTACCTTTGTACTATAACGCCAGTATTTTTCTTGACAAATTTTCGAAACTATATGTTACATTTTTTTCAAATTAATACACCTGTCGTTCCATTATTTGAAAGCCATCTACATTACTTTTACAGAATCTCAAATACCTTTGAGTAAACCGACTTGCAGACGCCAGAATTATCAATTCATTTTTATTAAATTTTTGGACACGTTGATACAACATATATTATTAAGGAAAACACATTCTTATTTTGAAGTTGTAATTATTCAGAACAAGAAAAGTTGAAAGTTTTTATAAATTTTGTTCGATAGGGTCAAGAATAGGGTAAAGAAGTGAAATGGGACGAAGATGATGGAGATCGGATGAGGGATCATATAGGCCGAGGGAGTTTATGAAAGGGTTTGGAATGGAAATTAATTTAGAATAAAATTTAGACGATAAATCGTGTATGTCATTTGAGTGAGGGTATGTTTGAGTCTCTGTGAATGATTGTGTTTTTGACAAACCAGAGCGAGTTTGTGATTTTCCTAAGGATGTAGTTTGGTTTGGATTTACAAAATTTTGTGTTACTTAAACCCCAGATAAGGCTCGCGTATGTGAGTATAGGAAGGATGATGCTTTGTACGAGAGTAATTTGTTTTGTAGGGATACTGAATTCTAGGAATTTAGGAGAGGGTATGGTCGGTTGTAACATAATATTACAAAACTACTTTAAAAAACGGCGATTTCACAACAAAAATGTGTTTGCCTTAAAAACAATATGATTCGTTACACATCACCACGTTATCGATAGATTTAAAATGTAATAAATGCAATCTTGTAAAGATTTAAAAAATTAAGATCGAATATAATGCTGATCTTACCGTAGTAAATAGGATTAAAAAAAGATCGCTCGATGGCGGTTATGTGAGTATGTATGTACAGGATGTAATAGACCTAGTCCACAATATTTTATGGGAGGTACCTGACTGAATTACGAGTCGAAAATGTTCAAGGAATGTATGAAAATTCGGCACCGTTACGAAGTACGAGTATATTATTGTTTCAAATTTTTATAAAATCGTGTAATGCTTTAAGTGTACGTACTTTGAAATAAATATTTGTGAAATTTATCCATTATAAATTTATATCTTTGCTTTAATCATTTAATTTAATGGCCCTAAATCATCTAACAATAAATAGTCTGGATACTCGAAATTTGATGACCTTTAATTTTTTGTATTAAATATATAATTAAAAATCAATAAAATAATTACATTTTTTTTTTAAATTTTTATATTCCTTAAATATTTTCGACTCGTAATTTACCCATAAAATATTGTGGAATATGTCTGTTACACCCTGTATGTGTGTTTTAAATTTATCCTTTTTTAAATATTTTTTTCTCTTTCTTTTTTCCACTTAAATCCGATTTTACCTCTTTACTAATCCCCTTCCTGCCTTCTATCTTTTTTATTATGTTTGTTTACTATTGTGCAGCAATTTATATAATTTGTTAAATATGTGGGAACGTGTAAGATTATTATTTGATGTTAAAGTTGATTTTCAATTGAACTGTTGCTCAATCACTTTGAATATTTGAGAAAATATTTTTTACCATGACTCCGAATTTAAAACGTCAAGACAACTTTCTAAATCAAGTTTGAACCTTTTACGGATAACTTTTTAATTTAATTTTCATTTTTATATCTTTATTTTCACGGTTTTAAGATTTAAAATGTGCGCCCTGATAATGTTCAGAGTTAGGTAATACATACTTTGGGTGGTATTAAATTAGTGAAAGATTATAAAAAGCTCGGCATATCCATTAGCACTCATTAGAGAATCACTTTTGAAAGCGCTGTAAGCACTTCGACATTATATATATATATATATATATATATATATAGTATCAAGTAAATTCGTTCAAGTCTATGTTGAACAATATTTCACGGTTACAACGAAATTGGTTATTGAGTACATTCGATAATAAGAAAAAGCAGTTACTTGTATGATACATGTGATACGATTTAATGGCTGATTCCTAAATAGATATTTCCTGTATATTTTTCAAAATGATTCATTTATATACCTACTGTAATGTATCAGTTTTATAGTTAAAATAAAATAACTCAAAACAGTATATTAATACATATAAAACTCACATTAAAGACCTTGTCCATAGAAAAACACACGAATAGATAATCCTTATGATTTAGTTGAGGTACATCTCAATACAAGTACACGTGTATTTTTATCTGGAGATAATTTTAGAGGTCAGCTTCAGATTGGTAGAAAGAGACAATATATTGATTTGACTATAACACCAGTTCAACTATCTATTCTGAAAGTTAGATATATAAAAAAAATAGAATTGCGTACACAGAATACATGTTCTTACTGTTTTACCTGGAACGAGGCTCGATCCCCTGACCACTAGATCACTAGGCGAGTATCGAGACTACTTGATCGCATGTACCTTGTTAGACAATAGTTATTATTTAGGGGGTTATTAGGGGTACCGTGAGAACTATCACTTTGTACATGTATGTGTCATGAAAGTGAGTAGATGAGTGGTGAGGGACGAATTTTACGAGAGGCCATCTCTAGGGGAACAGCTCTCTTCCATCACAGATTCTCCTGAATCACTAGTCTATCTCTGAATTGCTTAATTATTATTGACTATAAATACGTTGTTGTAATAAACTTAAAATTGTTACTGAGTTTCATTTACAAGGAATCGGGACCCAAGAGTCATTAATCAGAGAATAGAACACCAAGGAATCTGGTGGTAATTTTAAAGTTATCACAGGTACAATCATAATAATTAATATAAGGGATACAAACATTTATTCCTTTTTAACTGGTTTTGGAGAGATTCAAAATCACTCAACTGACGAATGGCGTTTGACGTTTGACGTATGACGAGTGTAAAGTGAGGTGCAAGACGGTGAATCTCTAGGACAGTACATAGTGACCATGAAAGCTGAGACTTCGTATCGAGTCGAAAATCTTTTAAAAATCTTATTTGTAGGCGATGAAAAATATTAAATAGTAATTCATTTTTCCCGCTGTAGCCTTGATCTCATTATATTTGTCTCATGGTAGATGACTTCGAATATACTTTAACATGCCACACAGCTTACTTAACTGTTAAAGATTTACATAAATTGTTAATATTAGACTTTAACAGGGAAAGCGTTTAACAAATAAACTTAAATGATGTATTATTTTGGGAGCAATAATTTACTTTAGAAAGGAACTGAGGAAAGAAAATTTAATTTACACAGAAAATTTTCATTTACATAAGTTATTATACCGTTAAGTGTATTCGTCCCTTTCTTGTTTTAAAATGATAAATTTCTCTAAAAGCAATTAGGCCTGTTAATTCAGCCGTCCCGAAAACAAAATGTTAGGAAACTTAAATATAAAGAAGGGTTGTTATATCTTGAAGGCACTGACATGACATGAATTATCATCGGAATTACTAATTATGTAAATAAATTGCTGAAACATTTCCAACATGCCGATATTTTTTAACCCTCTTTTTAATAACAGGTGAGGGTTTTACATAAATAATAATATTATATTGTTTTTAAAAAAAGTTTCTAGCTAGTTTCGTTTTAAAGCTAAATATGATAAAATATTGGAAGCTTTGATGAAATATTGGAAGAGGATGATGTATGAAGATATCTAGACTGATGAAACGCAGGCAGATAGATTTTTTTGATGGAAAATTGGATGAATTCTTTGCATTTTTTAGTGATTTATTAATATAGGTTTAATTGTCAAGGAACGATATATTTTAAAGCAGTGCTACACTAAGTTTTTAGTGGTCAATAGTACTTTATTTATTATTAATAATTAATTAACATTATTTAAAAAATAATGTAACTTACTTGAGTATGAAGAAATATTAAAAAAAAAACAATAATACCAAATTTACTACAGCTAACAAAACACAGTCATCAAAAATATTTTAATGTGAATATCCAATATGATATTACACAAACGCCTTATGTATGAATGGATAATAAAACGAAATAAAAATAAAAATTTAGAATTGTTCCCAAGAATGGCAACTTTAACTATAGTAAAAAAGAATAATTTGCAGTCATAGTGCAGTGTGTAATATTGTTATAATAAGATAAAACATTGCAGCAAAGTAGGACATGTATTTCGGTGCCCTACCAGCTACACTGGTATTACACTGTATTATAACAGACAGTGCTTTTCCGGTATAGCAGTAATCAAAGTGTAAAATGTTCAATGCGTAAATAAATAATGATTGAAACTAGATTCAATTAGATAGCGTATAAATACATTGTAAAATTTAAAGTAAATGCATTGTTCAATGTATAAAATCTAATTGCATCTTGTCTTACTCTTAGAAAGAGTAAGACAAGATGCAATTATTGCAGATATGCAGATATTGTATTGCATCTTGTCTTACTCTTAGAAAGAGTAAGACAAGATGCAATACAATGTAAAACTTAAAGTAAATTCAATGTTTAATTTATATTTATGAAACTAAAAAAGAGTATGTAAGATAAGAGTAAATAAGTAAATAAATAATATACACACACGAAGTAAGCATACGTAAAATTGTACAAAAAAGATTGTGTAAAATATGAATAAACTATATATAATTAATTTAATATTAGTATATGTGTATGAAATGCCGCATTCTTCAATCTTAACGCTTCTAAGAGAGCCGTTGTTCAATGTTAGGTCTATCTGATTGTGCCAGGTCTTTCGCGAACATTCCCAAATATCATTAATTTAATATGATTAATTACACAAAATTGTAGAGCAAATTTGAAATTGAAATCGTGTGCCAGTTTGCAAAAGATTTTTTATAATTATGCGACAGGCAAGAAAACCCACGCACGCGTCTTCCGAAAATGAAAAATTATTCATTGTGAGCGTCGCCTTGTTTGTTAAAATTTCACTGAAATTATTATTCCCGTCAATGTTATCCGTTCTGAAGTTTTATTTTTAGGACAATTTTTGTCGCAGGAGATTTTACTTTACTACAAGGAACGTGAATATTTGACCGCTATTCAGTTAGAGCCGCTAATGATACTTTTGGTATAACTCATCACTAGTGAATTCAGTTGGGACTCGCTTTTGAAAATCGTGCCATTAGTCCCGGGATTAGAAAACGCTCAGTAATGTCATATATACAAAAAAAATAATAATAGAGAAAGGAATCTTTGAACAACGAATAGAAGTAGAATAGAATAGAAGTAAGTGATAATGCAAGATTGATACTGAAATAACATATTGAATTTGAAATAATTTTATTATGAATAGAAAAGTATCGAGTGTTTCATCATTTAGTCATGGAACGACAAAATTAACCAAAATATTAATCTCGAATGTTTAAATACTGCAAACTGCGCCGGGATTCCTATTAGATATGGATTCCCTACAAATCATTAATTTCGGACGACCTTCGTAGCTTCGTTTCAAAAGAATAGACTCATTTTGTGTGGATATTTGATGTAAAATTAGCAATGTTGTAGTATATCATCTAAAAAGTGATAATAATATTTATGAATACGATTCAAAATGACTTGCATCAGACAGATATGAATAAACAATAGTATTGTATATACATATGAATAAAAACTATTTAAACAGCACCACGATTTACTTTTATTTGCAAGTCTAAAGTAATAAAAGTAATAGACCAATTCGATCGATTAATAACACAAAAATCTATCTACAAAAATACATTTTTGAGTGTAGTATGCAGATTTATTTTAAATAATTACTGCCATTCATAACACAAAATAATATTTTACCAAGAACACAAAAACAAGTGAAACAATCTAAAACATATCTAATGAGCTTATGGTTAAAAAAAATAACACTAAGACTTCAGTCTAATAAAATATCATTTATATATCTGTTAAAATTTGGTTTTTTTATTACTTTTAATTAGCTAAAAATCAATCCTCAATGTTAAAAAAAGTCTCGTTTTGCTCTCTCCTGAAAATGGATAATTTGTAGATGAGTTTTAACGTTATTCTTCTTGCTTTCGTGCCTTTTCCGATTACATTGTAGACTTGGTTAGGTTATATTATCACTTTATTTACTGCGGAAAACCTCTACAGTAGACTGGCTAAACCATTGCCTCAGGTTCATCAGCCATGATGTTCTCCTTCTTCCAGGGGCCTGACATCTAGCAATCTTTCCTCTGATGCAAGAGTTGATACTTTTCTGGATGTTTCATTACATATCAGTAAATGATCAATTGATAACTCAATCGTGCACGCCTAGTGTAACAATGTTATACTTTAAAATTGTATAAAAAAGCTATGTAAAAAAGAAGAAAAAAACTGTTAACCGTAAAGAAAAGGTAAAATATAATTAACTGTCAGAAAAGAACTCATTTTTATAATAATCTCCTAATAAGTTTTGTAGATTTTGATAATTGCGCATTGCTTTGCTCTCACAACGGTTCTTGAATAGGAGAGGGACACTTTGGGGTTTCATTTAATACATGTCCGAAATGCAAAAAAATTCAGATTTTTATTGTTTTAAATACGATTTTTATTGTTTTATTTGTTTTAATTGTTCCGTACAGGAAACAAGAATATAGACAAGGGTGGTTCGCCGATCTCAGCTACTCTCAACCGGCGGATGATGATGATGATGAGGATTTTGAGGTCGAAAGAAATGAAACACAAAAGATGTACAATACAGGCACACTACGGTGGCAAAATCGAAAATGGCTTCCACCTGCAGAATACTCTGTTTTTATTCAGATTAATAACAATACTTATAGTCATATTTGCAAGTACACGGCGACAGGCCGCCGCCGTAACATTTTACAAAGACGTTTTTGTTTTCCTGAAATCTATCCCGTGGGTTTTTTGGCACCAGGCTGATGATAATATCTTTAAATTATTAACACGTGTCTTATCGTATCAATTATATGGCGCCTCCTCGGCGAGTACGATACTCCTCCTGTGCGATACAGATACTTCATCCAAACTATAATATCATCATTCGTAACCCTATTCATCCAGCTTATTTTGAACATCTTCTATAGATCCACATTTCAAATACATCAAATCGCCTTATCATTTCTACTGTGCTACTAGGCCGTCGAATTAATAATACGGTACAAATCTTGTAAAATAACAAATTTGGACGTGAGTCCTGTGGTGTGGTCCTGTAGCACCACAAATTATAAACTCTCATTATCCCGGAAGCTATAAACAGTATTATCTCATACTGTTTATAGCTTCAAATATATCTCATATAGTTTATAGTGTACAAGAAAGTAGTTTTATCTCATACTGAACATTGTGAAATATATATGATAATATGGGAAGACAGTATGTGCATCTGTAAAATTGTAGGCAGTGATTTGGTTTAATTAATCTAGAATTTTTTTACCTTTCCTCTAGAAAATATTCCGTTATCTTTTACCCGTGAAAACATTAAATATGACATATATATGAATATATTATACATATATAAATATAAAATATTTTTATTGAGGAGAACACATTCTTATTGTGAAGTTGTAATTATTCAGAACATAGGTCTGTGATGTTTTAAATACTAATTTAACGTATTAATTATAAATCTATACATATAAAATCAATTTGGTCGAAAAATATTGGAACGACAGATGTATTAATTTGAATAAGTGTAACATATAGGTTCGAAAATTTGTTAGGAAAAATACTGGTGCTATTACACAATTGGTAGTGTACTTCCCCGGAATGGAAATAGAGATCCAGGTTCGAATCCCGGTAGCGCAAAAACAATATTTTTCGACAAAATTGATAAAATATTTACCACCAGAGAGTGATAGGTAGCATAATTATAATAATAGCAGGACATAATTAAATTCGTTCGCTTCAATCTTTTTAATATTATTCAAACAAATCCCATAATTCAGTATTAAACAGAAATCCTTCATTAATTAAACAAAATCTTACTCGACCGCTGCAGCCGGGCGAAAGACCCCAAGAAATTTTTCACGGAAGCGTCGACCACAAAATACAAGCAATTTCACAATTCTAAGTTCTCCGCGCGGCGCGTTCCCCTCGCTGGGGGTTGTTTAAATAGCGTTTTTATATCGGCTTCCACCCGCCGCTGCCGGAAGGGTGTAAAACCCCCGGGCCCGGGTCGCACATGACAAATATATGAGGTTAACCATTTTTTATTTGCGAGACCTATCTTTTTTGCGGGCCAGTTACCGAATTATTTACTGCGGGCTTCTTTGAAATTTTAATTGGAAATTTAGACGTGCCATTAAAACCGTCATGTCCCTTTTCGGGAGACGAGAATAAACCGCTTGAGTACTACGAGCTCAGAAGCGCCAACCGCCGATCTTAAAACACATTTTTCACTGTTCGCCTGAAGAATGTCTAGGATTTTTGGGTGCCGCAAAAAATTAGAGAGATCCATCGCAATTTCGAGGAAGCAAAGTGTGACTTTGAAAGACATGAAAAAAATATTTTATTTGGTTCAAATTTAAAAAATCTTTTTGAAGCCTTTGTCTACCATAATAAAACACGGTAAGATTTAGTTAAGATAAATCTCAATATTAGATTCCTACAACTATTATATTTGTTCTTAAAAGTTAGACAAACAATAGGCATTAAATTAATTAAAATTTCTGATACAGTAATGTACACAATGTAAGAGATGTCTCCTTAACCTTCAGCATATCGTGATAGAAAATACCCGTACGCAGCCATAATATCAACTTGTGTTACCGTGAAGAATGTGTATTTTTTAAGCATTTTAAATGAGAAAAAATGCTTTTACTAGTTATTATTTTTTTTAATAGGTGAAAACATAAACTTCTATAACATAAAAACATATATTATTGATAAAATGTAGTAGGTGTTATTGTCACCAGTTTTAGTTTTGTTCCTACCCCTTAGCCTATTCCCAATCAGTACACATTGTTCCTTTGGCTCGACTGGTTTGATTTGAATTCGTAAAATTCGTCGAGATTTGGAGATGAAGTGTCCTCATGAGATTATTTGATGGATCACTAATTAAGATTTTGGTGTATCGTGGACGTCGAAACTCATTAGTTTTTTTGTGCTGTGACAGTTTCGTACATTGGATGAACATTCAGAAGATCATAGAGAGGGTGTCCTTAACTAGATGAGTCGAGCTGTTTCGTTAGTCCATCCTGGTCTGCTATCGAAAAAATCTTTCACTCTCATCAATCCCTCATTTTAGATTTCTTTTTTTTTCATCCACCCATCCTTTCCGATTCCATGACCTACCACTGTAATCGACGACTTGCATCGGTCACACTAGTTTTAACAAATGTAAGATAGTTGTATCATACTTTTACTCGAAATATTGAGTATATGAAGTGAAATATTGATAAATATAACGGTGCAAATCCAACAACGCGGGCGTCAGCTATGATGGCAAGTACCAATCTGTATCGAACGGAAGACCTGTGTTACTTGTTGCATGGCTATGGAAGGGTTAACTACGAGTATTCCGAAGTCTGTGCTAAAGGAGAAAAAAATCACCAATCTGAAAAACGGAAAATGAATGGTCAATGGAATAACATTTGACGTTTGACGAACAACAACCTTGAAGTGAAGCGTGAAACGGTGAATCTCTGTGACTGCGAAAGCCGAGAGCTATATCCAATGCATCTCACGAGAGAATAATCCTTGTCTCTGAAATTTTCTCGAACTTAAAGTCTAATCCGTGGACAAATCTTTAATACTTAACAAGATTTATATTTAACCGAAAAAAGAAATGTGTGTTATTAAGGAAAACACATTCTTATTGTTAAGTTGTAATTATTCAGAACATAGGTCTGTGATATTTTAAATACTAAATTAATGTATTAATTATAAATATATACATATAAAATCAATTTTGTCGAAAAATATTGTTTTTGCGTCACCGGGATTCGAACCTGGATCTCTATTTCCAATCCGGGGAAGTGCACTACCTAACAAAACAATATTTTTCGACAAAATTGATTTTATATGTATATATTTATAATTAATACATTAATTTAGTATTTAGAAATGTGTGTTATAGGATCGAAGAAATTGATTCAGAATCGATAATTTTCGAACGGAAGAAGAATAGTTTGGTGCTAAAAGATTATCACTTGAATATTTATTCAAAAAACAATATTTTACCCATAATTCGACGCACAGGTCAAATAATTAGTAGGAATTTTGTTGGTCAAAATTGAAATGATAGCGGATAAGACAGCTGCGGATTGATTGCGGATACATATTCAGTACTGAATGCAGATTGACAGAAAAAGAAAATTAAAAAGTGAAAAGTTACTTTTGGATGGTTTTAATTGCATAGTAACATTCTTATTTTAAAATCAAAAAACAACTACAGTTTGAGCATCTACTGTAAATTATGAAATTATTTTCAAAAAACCTACCTTTTTTATTACCATATTTCAGGATTATATACATATCCTAAACTTTTTCATTATGTTTGTATAATATTTTAAAAATATTCGGTACACAATAATATAACAAACACGGTATTTATCATCCAAAATTTTTTTATTATTTAGGTGTAAAATTTCAAATTTCTGACAGCAGAAACAATGAGAAATCTTATTATATATAAGGGATTTATTAGGGTATGGGTGACTCGTTGGAGCTCCTTAAGTGAGTAGTCAGGTCTCTTACCTACGTGCCTACCTCTCATTCTCCATGCCTCGAGTTTTGCAACTCCGTTAGTCTGTCGGTGTAAGTGTGACTCAATCATTTTGTGTCTCGTCCACTGTCCTTCTTTTGGGAGTGTTTTTGATGAATGAATCCCTGAGTGTCTGCCTTGAACTGAATAATTTTCTATCTCTATGTTACTATGTTTTTATGGATTTATATTATATGCTTTTTTATGAATATTTATATTATAGCACTTATATATGGGACGCTGGAGGTTCTAAATTTTAAATCTTAATTACTAATAACCACATTGAATGTCGTCTCCTTTTTCGTTTTGCTCATACTTAAATATGTAATTAAAATAAAGTCGCGTATTTTTATTAGCTTTGATGAGTGAGATTGACAAGGAAGTCCTAGCTTCTAAACCGGTCCCGGAAAAGGATGCCCCCCCTCCAGCTGTATTTAAAAAAAAAAAGTAGTAACAGAGTTGTTCGTTTTTATATTTACAAAATGTACCTTTAGGACAAAAAGATCCCATACATATCCATATAAATCGTATTTAAAAGTAAATTTAAAGTTTACTCCAATGTAATTATTGTGTATTTGCATATTGCATATATAAATATAGTAAAATGTTAAAATTTTAAATAAATACCCTATAGTTTTGCTTGGATAATTACTCACTCTATCTACCGTATATATTAAATTCAATAAAAACATAATTCAGCGGAAATAAAATACAGACTTAAACAAAATAATATAATACAAAAAATATCATAAATTTGAATGAAAACTCTTCTGCATAAGACAGCGCGATCTCTGAATGGCTCTGTTGAATTATTGATGACCCGATCTCCCAACTCATTTATGTCCGCTGTTCATCATCTTTCCAACCTTCTTCCATCTTCTTGGATTCTGTAGGGTGATGGAGCTATCCCTGGCGTAAAGCAACCCCGTATACTCCAGTCGTTATGAGAATGGACTTGGAAATTTCTGAATAACAACGCAGTTAAGGAAATATTACCGAGAAGGTGGAGTGGGAGAGCTTCGCACCCTCGGAGGAAATTTAAACAGAAATGAAGCATTCCGAAGGGGTTAAGGGATGTTTTTAATTCAACGGTATGACGTGAGGAAGTAGGTATCAAGAATAAAGTTTTCGCAAAATTTCTCTGCAATATTAAACAAAAAGGAAAATAGAGAACTAGACGACAATAACCGTGAATTTCATCCCCGAAGACAGAAAATCCCTCCATTTCTGTATGGAATTTATTTATTTTGGCAAATTGTTTACTGTATCTGTCTTCCGAAAGGGAGGGAGCTTAAATCAGGTGAAGTAATTAAATTATCGACTTTCAAAGCTTTGGGCAAATCGCTTCGTGGAATTACAAAATTGATTCTAACAAGTCATTTCGAGAAAAGGGTTGTTTTGTATTCAGACGAAATGGGTCAATTAAAATTTAAATCTAAAATCAATTTTCAGCAGAGGCTTTGGGTGAATGTGGGCACACAATTGTGTAGAAAAACACTAGAATTAATTAATGAAATTTTGAGGGTCATGAAAACTAATGATTTATCAATATATATGTCAAGACTAGATAGGCTTATTTATGGATTATGTTTTAATAAACTTAACTGTATATATAACACCTCTCGTAATCATCTCTTATAATCGATAGTGAACAGGGAATGAATTAAAAATTCTTGTTTGGTCTAACCGACTATTTCATAAGTCGTTTTTAAAATATTAGATTTATAATAATATTATACGGATGGGCACTATCATGCTCAAAAATCACTTGATGCCGTCTTCCCGGTAGTTTTTATTGAATCGCGACGGAGTTGTTGGCAATAAAAGTGATGATTTCATTCCTTAAAAGAAGTAGCAGTATTTTTTATATATTTTTTTAATAGAGATGCGTACACGGAATACATGTCACATCAATATTCTTACTATTTTCAAGCTAAGCTAAACGCTCGTATTTTGAAAATAGCGATAACTTGCTGGTCTCCTGGAACAAAGCGCGAACCCCCGACCACTAGGTCTTAATCACTAGACCAACAAGCTACTCATTATTTCAATTATACTCATATTAGTAGTTGTGTTCAATTTATGCTTTAACTCCTCAGCTAAACGCAAACAAAAAATGTTTATTTTTTTGGTCTTAATTTTCCCCATTTTATTTATCGATAAATTAACAAAAAACTTTCTAGAAGTTGAAAAATTCAAGACGTAAGTATTTAATAACACAAAATGATGGTATTAAAATGACATTTAAATATGCTTTTATTTCAAATATAAAGGGTGCCAAAACACCGAGTATTGTAAATCCGTTATCGTGAATGAACCTATAGTTGTATGATCGGATTAAATCTGTACGAAGAGGATTAATTCAATGCGCTGAAAGAATCTTACAGGATCGATCGGGTTATGTTTGGTCTATGTTCCCAGTTATTTTTCCGATGCTAGTCAAACAATTTAAAATATGACAAAAAACATAATTCGTGATTCGATTAACCAATTCTGGAAATATTTTTTGTACATTTTCATATCAGAATAAACTCCTTGATAGGGTTGGATCGGATCCATATCACTTGTGGAGTGGAAGATGGGCAGGGTTAATCGGAGTATTATTCTATTTAATTTGTGTAGGCGTATTGCCTTTCAAAAACAAATACTTAATGACAGCTCGATACTCAATTTTTTCCATTTTCACAAAAACACTCACATCGATTCACTCAAACGATTGTCAAACAACAACTGCGCCTCCAAAATGGCTGAAATTTTAGTGAGTACTTATCAAATCATGTGCAAATATGTTACCCAACTTTTAATGACGAGTGCTGCCATCTTCATGTTGAGGTCGGAAATTTTTCAGACAGCTCTAGTAAATACGAAATTATATTATGTAAACAAAGTGCGATAAAAATATTTATCGTATATGATCATTTTTATTATTAAGGAGAACACATTATTATTGTGAAGTTGTAATTATTCAGAACATAGGTTTATTTTTCAGTGTACCAGTCATTACTCGAATAATTATGAATAATCAGTTACCAATAACCTTACCAAGTTTACATAATTAATTTATTTCTCCTGTGCTTCGGATTTTACATTAGATTTAAAATATATATATATAACAGTACTTTATTAATTGACATTTCAATATAACAGTTAAAGGTAATGTAGTTTATAACCTATACAATGTCAAAATGAAGGCACTATCGTTGATCGTGTGCAATGGCATCATGACGAAATGATGTAGAGAAGAGAAAGCTATGCTGCATAGCCTGACGGAGAGTTGGAAATGTCAGGCAGGACATCGTGGTTATTCTGAATAGTCTGACGGGAAACCGCAGTAAGACCAGGGAAGACGTCATATGAGGAAGGCAAAAGTTACTCCGAAGTTACTTTGATGTCCATAGCCCGGCAGGGATCCGCAAGAAATACTAATCATAACGTCGTATCTGCATAGCCCGCTGGAGAGCAGGCAATACGACGTATAAAGATTGAATTATACACGATTTACATTTGATTGACTGGTACAAGTGTGGAAACTGGTCCAGTGACGTAGTAACGTAAAAAATGGTCCATTTTAGAACTTTATGTAGATGCTGGAGACAAAGAATCTCTTAAAATGTATATTTTCGATCGTCGTTATATTTGTAGAAATATATAAGCCCAGTCAAGTTGGCCATCTTGTTCCCATTTTACTTAACGGCAATGTAAAAGGATTATCAGTGTTAACATTCATTAAGCTCCTCCGGGAAAATTTACGACCACAATGAACGCCGAAGCAAAACAGGATTTAATTGTTAGTCATAAATCTAGCCGTGTCGCCGCTCTGTAGTATCATGCATGTGTAGGAACCGTGACGTCACGTAACCTGTATTACGTAACCTAAGTATTGAATTAGCTGGACACGGGATATAACCGAGGAACGGGACTCGAGGTGAGGGAAAGAGTCAAAATGTTTCTTGGACTCGACTATCAGATTAAATTTATTTAAATAATACGAAAGAAAAATACTATTTATTGATACATCAACATGTTTCGATACCTATGGTATCTTCTTCAAGGAACACTGTAGGCTGAATTGGGGTAAGTGCGACATATAAATCATCGACATAAACTTTGAACTGTTCTCAAACTTCATAAGGTTGTGCTATGACTTTGAAACTTTGATCGAAAGATCGTTAACCATTTCCTAATTTAAGTCTTTAAAAATCGGAATGTAACCTTTTAGGATGGCTGATATTGAAAGCATTTTAAGAAAATTAGACCATTAGTTGCACTGACCTCAAATTTGGGGTAAGCGCATCTAGTTGTATTATTTCTGATCTGCTTAACGATAATATGAATTAGTTATTTTGGTCCTTAATGACAGGTAAACATGCTGAGTTCCAAAAAAATCTAGTAAAATAGTTTAGACGGGGGAAGTGCGACGCAAGTGTTGGGGTTACAATATATTATTTAGTTTATTTAAAAAATTAAAATTGAAACTACTGAAAAATCTAATACTCAACAGAGTACATAAATTTTCAAATAACAACCATTTATTTATTTTTACGGTAAATAGTGCAGTAGTACGTGCCACTAAAAAGAGCAAACAAATATTTAAAATATTATAAAAAATAACAGTTAATTAAATCGTTTAAACATTAAACAAAGTAAAAATATTTTTTAAGATTCAGTGACATTAAAAGATAACATATGTCATTGTGATATAATTGAATATTATAATCACCAAAAGATATTTTAAATATAAATTGACAATATATAATAACTTAGTTATGTATTTCGTAAACCTCTTTCTACTTTTGTCTATCGTATTAGCGCATATTTTGTAATATTTTACTTTTAATTATAAACTTGCTACGGTTGTATTTTATACCCGTTTTAAATATATATTTGTTATTCATGTGAGCAAAATCCATATCTCAGAGATTGTTCCGAATCAAAAATCTCTTTAAAAAATCACTTTCATCGGGTGAAATTTAATAAATAGTTTTGACGGGTTTGAAAAATTTAAAAATACTAATATCAAAAAGAAAACAAAATGAATTTTGTCATTGTAAAAATTTATAAAATATTATATTTACTAAGTGCAGCGTGCCATAAGGTAATATGAAGCAATTTGCTACCCAGAACGTACCTACATACATAATTGTGACGATACTCAATTTGGACATACCTTGTTGACATACATCTATTTTTTCTGTGTTTTACATATTTAATCTTAAATGTATTAAATATAATAGGATACATTTCGTATAAAAAATATGTACATTTTAAAATATTTTATTAATAAAATCAATATTTATTTTATAAATGGTTAGTTAGTTAAAATTATTTTATTCTGTAAATATATTTTAGTGTCATTTTTTTTTATTTGAATTCAGAGAATTAAAATGTTTACAACCTTTTTATTGTCGGGTGACAACAATACGTTGCTGCATAGGTGTGAGACCAACAGTCCCATTAGTCAAAGCTGGTTGGGGATTATTAGTGATGAGAAAAAATGCTGCTCTCGACGCACTGGTGCGATTGTGATTGGTATTCGATAATATCAGTGATTGAAAACTGTGACTGTGATCACAGTTTCATTACTAATGTACGTGCGCTGCTCGCTATCACAATATACGAAATTAAAAATTAAAAATTTTGAATCTGGCGCTGATCCAATTACAAATCTGGTAAATGGCGTTGATTCAAGTAATAATAATCAATTTAAACAGCAGCTTCAGAAAACCAATAACAAAAAAAAAATTGAATCACAAATCACGATATTCCCAGATATTCAATCACTGACAGTGAGTGTGACTCAAGATATTAGTTTGACGATTTTGAGCTCATTACTAGGGATTATGTGTACAGTGCGTGTTTGAAATGGACCTGAGAATGTCGATGCTCGTAATATTACTTACAAAAACTTTTAATTTGCTAACAGAAAGCTTACGATACATCATTCCATTTCATTAAATCATATTTAATATGAAAGATCTATTAAAAAATCTTTCGAAAAATGATTAAAAAACCGAAATTTTGGACTGGATCTGAAATGACTCACCATCGCTTGATGTGTTTTGTTAATTATTGGTTTTGTTTTGTTTATGGAAAAGGATATCATAGTGATTGTTTTTGAAATTGGCTAATTATTTTAAAAAAATAATGGAATTTTCTAATTTCCAGTAAATTATTTTTTTATAGAGAGAGGCGTACACGGAATATGCATCACATCAATATTATTACCATTTTTAAACTAAGATAAACGCTTGTGCTATAAAAATAGTACTGGCTTGATAGCCTCCTGGAACGAGGCTCGAACCCCCGACCACTAGATCACTAGGCTACTAGACCACTAGATCACTAGTGACGAAGCCACTGGACTACAAACAAACACGTAGTATCGAAAACGATTGACGTTAAATCAATCAAAGTAGTTCATTTAAGTTTGTTAGTTTTTAAAAACAATATTTATGTCCAACCATAAAGCTAACGCCTATCCCATCAAAATAGCAATTATTATTTTTATATCTTTTGATATTCAAAATAAAAAATGTTGTATAATATATTCCATTACAGAACCAAAGTATAAGTATTTTGGATAAATATCGGAGCTTTGATTGAAAATTTGCATCCATAAACCACATTCGCCGAATGCTTTGCAATGTAAAACAAAAAATAATGGATCGAAAAATACATTACGTCACAGAGGCTCTCAAACAAAAAGTATGCAAAAATATTAAAGGGCACATTTTTGGAAAACCAATTATTATTATTTCAATTCGTTATGATTATTAAAATATTAAGGTTGTGCCCATATATTATTATTTACATAGTTTACGTACTATGCTTCTGAACATTTGGTATATCAAATTCTTTTAAGAGGACAAAGGTTTAGACTGTTAATTCAGGTGTGATACATGCGGGGTGATTTGTTGGATATAAGGAAATACGTTCATAAGGGTAATCAGCTTAAAATAATTCAAATATCTATTCCCCGCACGCTCTAGTTCTCCAAAAAAAAAGTCTTCAAAAGAACAATATCAAATATCTCTAGAATGAGAATTGTGCATGGACAGGTAACCTCACATTTATTCAGATTGAACTTAATAGATTCCCCAATGTGTGAGTCTGGTGCCGAGGAAGAAACCCTTGACCATATATTTTTTGCCTGTTCATTGCGGATTACAGGATTTTTTACAGTACTCTCGCCAATGGTAATTTTCAACTCCCGGTTAACTTGTGTCATCTTCTTTCCCTTAACTCGTCATATTTAATCTATAAAATAGCAAATTTTTTGAACGACAATGGTACTGACTTGTAATATAATATTTCCTAGTCTATAATATTATCGTACTTTTTTCTATAAAATAAAGTTTTAACTCGATTAATGGCACAAATCACTCTTGAAGGGTGGATTTCAGTGATTGAAGGGTGGGTGTGGAGAAGAAGAAAGAAGAAAATAAGTACAGATAATTACGCTTTCAATTTACTTAAAAAAAATAGTTAAATTTAAGATATTAAAAATGCAATCAAAAAATTTGATACAATCATAAAAGCCTAAATAAATTGACTTCATTGATAAATTTATTCTTCAATATGAGTTTAGGAAGTTTCGATAGAGTACAACCTATCGCAGAGAGTTCTCATGACCCAAATAATTAACTTACCATCACGCCGTAGGTAGTACAGTAGGCAGAGAGGATGGAGCACCACACTTTTCTGTCATGACACATAGTTCTCGCCTCATCCACATTCATACATCTTTTAATACAAGCTCGCTGATTGTTAAAGCTTCTAACAGAACCATCCTCCAGCATCTGGTTTACCCGTTCGTGCCAAGTTTCCCGGACGTCCTCTATTTCTGGTGCCATCAACATTTGCGTTATATATCTTTTTTTATCATTTTTCACCTCATTCATCCGTTTCGCATAACCAAACCACCTGTTTTCTGTTCTTTATTCTATCATGACAAGGAGATCATGAAATCACACTTCATTTAAAAAATTATCTACTCGTATATATAATATATAGGATACATAAATGTGAAATTTTGTGGATACGATATTTCTTGAAATTCTGATCAGATTTCGATCAAAATTATTTGAAAAATTTACCTGGTTATGCTCGTGAATCAGTCTAATTCGCTATCTTAAAAATAACAATATAAATAAAACCAAAAAAAATAACACACTTTTATACACGGACAAAATATACCTGATTCTTGCAGCCAGTGCTGAAAGAATGTTTTCTTTTTTTTGCAACACGCAGGTCTACTAACTTCAGCATACAAATTCGGTGTACAAAAATAATCTCTATGAAATAGTTTATTTTCTGGAAAAAACATCGAAACAAAGGTGAACGTGGCGTAAAATATGTTCACATTACAAAACTTTTTTCTTATATTTTTTGACTGAAAAATATCGGGAAAAACTTTTCTGATACAAAAAAAGTATTACTTGATATACATATTATAATGAGACCAAACAATAAAAACTCAGGAGCAGATTTAGGCTTGAAATATCTAGATCAAGGGAACAAATAGTATTTATTTATTTAAAATGTTAAATACGTACACACATGTACTGTACTGAGGCAAATATTTTACTCATTTTAAATTAAAATTAAAATAAATTGATGTTATTATACAATTGTGTTTATAATTTAAAATTAGTAATTCATCAGCATGGACATTTTCAAAGAGTTTTCAAGGTTCCATTTGAAACAGACACAGTTTTGAGATAATGAGCTCAAAAGTGTTATATTAATGTGTATTTTGTTTTTAGTGTTCAAATATGATCGGTTTTAAGGTTTTAACTTATTTTTAATATTATCAATGACCACTGTGAGATAAATTAAAATTTTTAAAAAAACATTGTAAATTAACATTAACGATCCATAAACTGAAATAAATAACTGATGCAGTTGGAACTTTCAGCTATTTCTATTTTCTTTAATATCCGTTAAATAGAGTTGGTATGTATGGAAGAAATAAACCCTTTGGAACCCTTTTCACGCAATAACTCAAATTAGTCCAAAATGTTAGTTGGAACCTTGTTATTTTCAGGGGTCGTTATGTTAAAATATTAAGATAATCAATTTAGTTAATGATAAATATTCAAGGTTTGTAAACATATAATATGGTAATCTTATATCTTAGTATGTATGTAAAATGCAAAAAATAATATCTGCTATGATGACATCAACGATAAATTAAATAATCTGTTATAAAACGCTGGCAAAATACAAAATTTAATCTCCTTATTCTACATACGTAACATTAATATAATTTTAATAAAATAGGGATTTGAATATATTTGATGAAACCAGAATAAAATAAATTTTTCGACGCTTTATTATACCAGTATATGATTTAATATTAATAGATTCTTAGAACCGATCACAACTCTAGAACCGCCGAAGTACATAACTTCGATAACCAAACCCCCCAGGCTGAGAAAACCGGGCTTTTCAGTTTTCAGAAAATTATGAATACACAATTTAAAATGCTCGCTCGGATGGCAACATTATTCAAAGGGGATTCCCAGAAAAATAATGGAAAGACTTTTAGCCAAAGTTTCCACCGAATATATTGTCAAATATGATGGAAATTGATGAAAATTCAATAATTTTCCTACGGAGAGGATGAACTCTCACTTCATTGTTCGATATTCAAATTTTGGTAGTAGCCGAAACTAAAATGAAATTGAACTCGAGAGCATTTCAAAGAATTTTTGAACGCTTGATTTCTATGAATTTCATTTTTTTTTTAGTACAAAAGATTTCATGAATGGTGGATTAATGGTTTTTTTATGGTTATAGGGCGATTTTTGGAAATTCATAATTTTATGTAACTTAGGGTGACTAAACAGTCTTCACTAACACACGCAGCTGACATGAAAATATTTTTTTTTACTAGTGTTTAAATCCTACTCCGTCTTAGGACGGCCTAAAAGACATAAATAGGACGGTTAAAGTCAAACGTCAAAAATAATAACTTGACGTTTTAATTTTGAAAACCGATCAAAATGAAATAATTATGGGTATCTAAATAAAATTTAAATCATCTTGTTATTTAAAATCCATATTAATTTAAATCACCTTACAGCAGTTTTTCAATTTAACAATTTTTTCAAATATCAGAAAATAAATATCTTTGTGTACTATTTAAAAAAAAATATACCCTCAGAGCAAAAAGGTCTTATGTATACTTTCAAATGAATTTGACTATTTTTTCCTTTGAAATGTGCGAAGTTCCCGTTCAATTTAAATTTGTGAAAAATAGATATTAGAGAACTTTAATATAGGATTTAATATAGGAAATGAATATACGTATAACTATCAACGCAATACAAAGATCATCTCAAAACAAGCAAATATCTTTTTTAATTCCTTAAAAATAAAAATTGATAGAACAAAATTGAAAAATCGAAAATAAATATTTTTAAAAAGTGATAAAACGACGCGCACTTGCATAAATTATACAAATTAAAAAATATGTTTTATATTTTAAATCACCTATTATTTATTGTTAATGTTTATTTTAATACCATTGTGACCGACGCAAGTCGCCGATCACGAGTAGTGGGAGATGATGGAATGGAACGGGACGGAATGGGAAGAGGAAACGGGTGAATGGGTTGGCGAATGGAATAGGGAATTGGAAATGAGGTAAGGATGAGATGAGGGTAAGGTAAGGGAATCCTTCGATAGCGAACCAGGATGGCTTACGGGATAAGGATAGCTCAATTCACCTGATGGCGACGCATCCAGGCTTATCCTGAAGTTCTCCCCAAAACTTGAACAGACTCACTGAATTCCACAAACATAAATCTTCTGTTATTCCACTGAACCCAAAGAATGATCCAGTGAGAACACCACTAGTCGAGCTGGAGAACAGGTGTAGACTAATTGGGAATGGGCTAAAAAGTACGAAAAAAACTAAAACTGGTGATGATAACACTACATTTAACAATAATAATTTTGATTCGAGTCATAGAATTATCCCGGACCAAATTTAATTTATATTATATGTAATATATTTAATCTATTCTATTCGAAATACGTCAGAAACTTCACACAAAGTAAAAACAAGTATTCAAATATTTCCAAATGTATAAAATTAAAAGCAGATTTCTAATAATAACATTATTAATTATTTAACATTTCTAAATAAAATATGGCGTGCGCTATAAAATTGAAATCAACGTTCTGATGTAGCATCAAATACCTAAATAATATACGCAAGTGAAGACATTACAGTCTCGAAACGTGTACCGCTGTTAGTTAATTTTTAAATATTTTTTCGATATAATAATACCTATATATTAATACATACATTTTAAAATTATTCCCAAGCATCGTTTTAAAACGTAGCAGTTGTAAAATACATATGGTACGAGTTAATATTCTAGTATAAAGTCAGGCTAACCCTTGGAGTAATAACGAATAATAATAACTTTTGTGATTATTTTTCCGGTCAACGATTACGAATTCTTGAACGTTGAGTGCATCTTGCATCATTATTTTCGTATGCGGAAAGTCTTGTAAAGTTTCTCGACTTTTCTCTCGTATTTCGGAGTTTAATACGGAGCAGAAAATTAAATTGGTTAAAATCACAGTAATTTGAGTTGAAATATTTTAAGGATTTAAAAAAATATTGTTTGGGAAATAAAATCATATTATTTAATATACCTTATGATGAAAAATAAATATAACACGCATACACGCATATTTGAATGCAGTTTTACTAGGATAAAAATATACTTGTGATTGGTTCAAATACAGTACCAAAAATAATAAGTTAAGTAATAGAACAAACAAAAATTAGTTTAAGTTACATGTCAAATCCCTCTATTAGTGAATACATAACCTCCAAACGGTTCAATCATGAAACTGACCATTAGTTTTTAGTGGTATTCCAACGACAAACACCTCTAAATGTGGTATAAAGTGGCAATATATTTGTATTTTTTTTGCATTTCTCGTAGCATTGATACATATACTTTATCTTAAAAATATCTATCGAAACATTTAGATGAAAATTTAATTTTTAAACATTTTTCGTGATTTCTGGGTTTTGTTAAAAATCTGTTATAGAGAAGTTTAGAATTAAATGACTTTTTAACTTTATATGTACAAATATATAAAAAGGTCTCAACAAATAATACTCAGTGACAACCGCTGTCAGAATATTTCTTTTGCTCGATGAACATTGTATTTGGAATTACTCAAGGATACTTTTTGGGAATAATGTTATATTAGCTAATGGATTTTTACAAAAAATATTATTTTCTTAATAGAAAATGTAAAATATATATATTTTTTAAATTATTACACTTTTAAATTTTTGAAATTTGACCATAATAATTTCTGATATTTAACGGTTAATTTCACTGGCGTAGTTTATAATAAATTAAGACGGTATCCTACTTCAAAATAAGTAAAAGTGACAAAAATTAGTCGAAAATATTGTGAAGTAATTTATCTCATTAGTTTCGTGAAAAACCATAATATAATTCGAAAAACACACATTCATACAGTATTGGCATCATCGGATTGTAAAATTAAACTGACTAACCTAACCTAATTAAACTCAACGTATTAATTAAATCCAAATAGTATAAAATTTTTAAAAAAATACAGAATTTAATATGTATTCATCGCGTTTCTGACTCGTTTACGCATATATATGGTGTATTCTAATATTTTTTATTTTTGAAACCAAGGCATCTAATTCTATTAGATAATATATTTTTTATTACGAAAATACATTTTTATTATGAATTTGTAATTATTCAGAGCATAGGTCTGTGATATTTTAATTTAACAAAAATTAATTGGTAATTCTGGCGTCTGTTATAGGTTTATTCACAGGTATTTGACGTAAAAACGAAGTAGACGGCTTTCAAATAATGGAATGATAGATGTATTAATTTGAAGAAGTGTAACACATAGGTTCGTAAATTTGTCGTCAAAAATAGTGTCACTGTAATATAGTTGGATAATTCACCTTCCCCGGTTTGGAAAGAGATCCAGCTTCAAATCCCGGTAGTGTAACAACAATATTTTTCGATAAAATTGATATTATATGTATATCTTTCTAATTAATACATTTAATTAAAACTTTTTGTAAAAATCCGAAACAACACCATATTCTTAATATTATATTTCTTAATCATAATTGAAAATACGTTAAGTTGGATAAATTTGTATATGGAAGTCTTTCAACGTCAAATTGTTGCTTGAAAAATAGATCAGTTAAGTTTAGTGAAAGATCTCATTATTAAAAATATCTTTCCAATATACGTAGATCATTTTTAAAGTGAGATTTGGGTATATTAACAATGTAAATAGGCGCTTTGGGCTATCAGTAACCAAGCCTAATAGTACCGAACTTTTCAGAGCATCAGACGTAATTTCTCAGTAGTATTTTAATAATCATGTCTATCATTTATTCGCCATGCGAGATAAACGATAGACATTGTTAATATAATACCACTCGGTGATTCGTTTTTTAAACATTAAACATGGCTGAAGAGTTACAGAAGGTGCGAGATTCTGGACCGTTCTCAACAGAATACTTCAATTAAAACTAAATTATTGTTAGGTAGAAAATGCATGGAGGCTGATAACGACCCTATCCCACAAATCTGATAATAACCAGTTCAAGAAACAGACGGCAGACTTCTTCTTAATTGTTAATTCTGGTATCTCCTATCGGCTTACTCAAAGGTATTTGAGATTCGCTAAAAACAAAGTAACAAAGATGGCTTTCAAATAATGCAACGATAGATGTATTAAATCGAAAAGTGTAACATATAAGTTCGAAAATCTGTCGACAATCCATTGTGTTTATATAGCATAATCGGATAATGCACGTTATCTGGATTGGAAGAGATCCAGGTTCGAATCGGTAGCAACAACAATACTTTTCGATAAAATTGATTTTATATGTATATTTTTTCAATTAATACATTTAATTTGAATTCTTATTAGGTCTCGCCTAATTAGTAAATTTAGTAGATCAGAACCATTATATTCGCAGATTTAGTAATAAAAATATTATTGGTACACTCACATAAAATCGAGACTCAGCATCTAGGTTTGTACAGGCACTTGACGTGGACGTAGAAAATCAAATACGCGGTTCAATAACCGTAAAAAACACGCTAATATTAAATGTAACTATGATTTATATGATATATAAATAAATCTTTGTAATTATGTGAACACAGATTTTTTGTTTATTTTTAGTTTTGCTACTGGAAGAAAAATGTATAAGAATTATCGAATTAATGAGGCAATTAAAATAATTTGGTTGCTTTCGATATTTACATCTACCGTTCCAATTGATTAATTTAATTTGTATTAAAAATATCACAGAACTGTGTTCAAATGATGTAACATCATATTGTAAAATTTGTTATCAAAAAAAATATATATATTTGCTCATCGTTAAAATAATCCTCAATTGATTTCATTCCAGGAATAAAAAAGAGGGAATAATAATTGTAATAATTCTGTTAGGATTAAATAAAAATAAAATAATTTTATTAGAAAAATCTAAAGTAATTCTCCTGAATTTATCCTCCATAAGTTGATAGAGGAGTGCACTTAGCATTGTATTATTCCCCGTCTCTCATTCCCACTGCAACTTTCAGAAAACGTTCGCTCCATGAAGCAGCCTGGCGAATCCGACTCTATTTTCCTTAAATATATTATGTACTCGTTTCTCTTTGATCTTGGGGTGCTACTGGAATTATTATTTTATATCGGTGGTGCAAAAAGTGTAATAGTTGCCATTATAATACTACCATATTAGCAGTGGCGTGCAGTAGGTATAGAGTTAGGTTATTCAATTACCAATGATATTATACAATCATATATGTACTACAATATATGCTGTACATAAGATTATGAGCTTTCATTTAACCAACGTCTTTAGATAAAATGAATCTATCATTTATACGACCCTACCATGTAATTATTTGTAATTTTAGAGTACAATTAATAGTGTTTTTAAGGTTTAAGTTTTAATATAAAATAATACCTTCTAACCCATATAAAAATTAATTAAAATAATGTGTGAACGTTTTTAAGAACACTTTCTATGACTGAACATGATTTTTTTATTGTTTGAAAAACTTTCACGTAATAACTAAATGAAATAATTATAATTATTAAAGGTAAACGTAGGAAATACTTTTGCCAATTGCTTTTTGATTTTCCCTAACCAAAAACAAATTCGTGCGTCAAATGCACCTCGAACATAATGAACGACCATGAAATCAACGCGTAAACAGTAAACATAGTACAATTCGCGAATTAGTAATAGAGGAATTAGATACTTCAATGATTTGCACGTAGTTGTAAGCCTTTCTAATGTTATTCTGTTAAAAAAAAGCAGCATAAGTAACAACTCTATACCTGTCGAATCTTTTTCTTTCTTGAATTAAATAACACCACAGCAGCACGAAAAAAACTGGCCACTTTAGACGCCAGTCTAGCAAAGTAGTCAGGACAATGCTGAATATATCTGAGGTGGAGTCTACTCCATCCCACATAATAAACTACTAGTATATACTTAATTGAAATATAATTGTATTTTATGTTTATCATGTTATATTATAATATATTCACCTCTGTTACAACAAAAACATGTATGTCAAAAAATAAATACAAAACGGATCAAACGAAAGGAATTTTCAATTTAGTAAATAGACAAGTATATGACTTGAGTAATTCACTAGCTTAAAAGTAGACGACAGTAATGTGAATTGCTACAATACGTCGATTGTAGCTACTAGCGCTACGGCTGCAGCGGTGGGTTGTCGTGGTAGTTTTTAGAACTAAGCCATTATCGTTTCTACTAGTACACAGATAGCGCTAATTGTAATAAATCCGTAAATATACCTTCGTGGTCCATATTAAAGATTATTTAATTTATATTTGTTTCCCAGAATTTTTAGTAATGTGCATATTTTTTGCTTGTATACACTGCACGCTCCTGAATATTAGCCTGACTGTAAAGCGAGGTTTTTATTAAAAAAAGGCTTCACGAAATTAGGACGATCGCCTTAAATTCGAGTATTTGAGGCATTTTTTTTGTACTGTGCTTCGTTTTTCTACTTAAAAAATATTATAACTGATCGTATTGAAAGACGAGGAGCTTGAAACAATCAAGTGACTCAAGGAATACGCAGAAGTTATGATTCCAAGTTTCTGAGACTAATCACTGTGAGTGGATTCTGCAGGCCTGGAATCAAAGTTCCAATGAGATCACCATTAATGGATTTAAAAAATGCACATCCAATAAAATAGACAGTACTGAAGATGACATTTTGTTGGAAAATATGATTAAGGGTTTCGAAGACAATAATATTTCTGAAGATGAGACTGATGCTGAGGATGCTATAGCCATATGTGAATCAGACTGATCTAGTTGGACTTTTTTATTTCATCTTTTCATGTTTAAAGATGTACTTTACTATTATTCGGGTAACTTGGTTTAATACATATTTTTCGTTGAATATTTTGCATTTTATTTTTCATAATATTATAATGGTGAGGAAAATGTTTTTTTTCTCCATAAAGCAGATTAAAAAATAGAGGTCGCTTTATAATCGGGATCGCCCTTATAGTCGGGCCAATACGATATTTATTGAATTATGTAGTATGCGGCAAAACTTCCGTAAGTGTAATAAAGAGTAATGAAGAATTAAATTCTGAGCAAGTAAGTTTTTGAATTTATTATGGAGCAGACACCGACTAATTGACGTATCTCAACCTTTACCATCAAGCTTTCTAGACTCGAGGGTAAAATTTTACCATGTACATGTACCCAAGGTGACACTAGAGAGGCTACTTTATGATAATAATCACGTTGTATTTTCATTCTCTTGGAAGACTCTCAAGAAAAGCAAAAGCACATAAAAAATAATTTCGTGTTACGCTAACATAATAATTAGGTAATTCACACTTCCGTTATTTTAAAATTAAATAAGCTATTAAATTTTTAAAATTCTTTCTTGTTTTGTGTATATTTATGTAAGAACGAGAATATTGTGTCATCAACATTTAGAAATTGAACGATGATCTTACATTAGGAGATGGGAGACAAACCATAGAGCAAAATTCACTGCCATATTATATCATATTTTTTTGACAGAATCTATTTTAATTCCATCTAAATACTCTCTCAGGTCCATTATCTACTAATCCAGGAAAATTTTCAGCTCAGTTTGAATCTGTTTTCTGATGTGACGTTTAACCAAATGATGCTACAATACTAAAATCCATTATTCGAGGTGATTTTATACTATGTGTTCGGTATTTATGACAGGATCAGATCGCTAATCACCGTGAGCATGTGTGGATGCTCCTATAGGTTTACTATACCTACCTGTCCCCCCCCCTTTCTTCTTTCCTTACCAATGAGCACGACTTTTTCTGTGTGTGATCTATGACTTTTAAGCTGTCAAAGTATCAACGTCTTGCTATGTGCTCTTTACTCTGGTCTGATTGTACATTTATTTACGCGCCTTTGTTCCTTTGGTTGGTACACCTAGGATTTATAGTGGTCGTATTAGTCACACATGTATGTGAATATTGCTGCCCTTTTTGGAGATTGAAGAGTGCGCAAAATGACACGTAAGGTAAAGAGGTCCTAATAATCGGAGCGACTGGAGTGCGCATTCCAGTCGGTCGGAAATCTATCCAGAAGAAGAAGAACAACAATATCATCATCAGCGTCAGCGCATCAGCGCGTTCAATCAAAGGTCAGTGGTAGTGTTCGCATTTCATATCTGACCATATCATCAATAGGAAAGCCAGGTACCACAGGTGTCGAAGGAAATTACGGGAACAACACTTACTGTTGTTTTTGGATGTTTCGGTTTTCGCGACGCGTGTTGAAACTGCTATTGTGTTCAGAGTTCTTCGTGTGAATGGGTTAAGTTGTTCCTCAAGTTAATGAGAGCTGTGACTAAAATTCAACTAAAAAGAAGATCCAGGTAAGTCGTACTCTTCTTAGTTAATCCTTGAGCCTTTATTGTTCTGTCCCTAAACCTGATTTCTATTACCCTTCCTACATCACTTGTGTAAACACCATGTTTAATAATATTTGGTGCCATGCGGTACTACAGTACCGAAGTTAACGTCGCGTGATCACCGGTTTCCAACTAAAGCTGGCTACAACTGAAATGAATGCGGAAAATAGATGACTACCAATAATTAACAAAGTTTCGCCGTCTTATATTTGTGGTAAAATATTAGAATCCAAATTACAGGTAATGTTCTCAAAACTGTGATAAAAATTAAACCAAATAAATCACACGGTCTGGCGGTTATATTATTCCGCTTATCCCAATCTAGTTGTAAACACTCTCAAGTATTAAAATAAGTACTTAAAAGTTAGTCTGTACACCCACCCACCCATGTTAAAAGTTAACAAGCTCATCTAAAAATTGAAGGCATTAGAGGTTGAAAGTGTTATGTTATGAATACAAAGTTTGTAGTAAATTGAAGTTTTATGTTCCTGCAGAACGAAAGTAGACTGAATGCAGTGGAAATGAGATCACTTAGGCCTATTTGTGGCAAATCTATTTACGACAGAGTAAAGAATGAAGAAATAATGAAAGAATGTAAATTTGATATTAGTATAGTGAGTAAGATTAAGAAAGGATTACTTAGGTGGTTTGGTCGTATGGAACGGATGAATGAGGAGAGAATGGTAAGAAAGATATATGACGCAAGTGTTGGTGGAACCAGAAATAGAGGACGTCCGCGGAAGACTTGTCACGACCAGGTAAACCAGATAATGGAGGATGGTTCTGTTAGATACCTCAACAATCGGCGAGCTTGTATGAGAAGATGTATGAATGTGGATGAGGCGAGAATTGTGTGTCAGGACAGAAGATTGTGGCGCTCTATCCTCTATGCCTACCCCCGCGGGGAAACGGCGTGATGGTAAGTAAGTAAGTAAGTAACATTGTTTTCACATCCTGTCTCTTACATTTTCCACTTTTTAAAATTTAAAAAATGTTTATAATATACGGGGTCCAGCGGAAATTTTTTAAAATTAAATTGTAATTACTCGTAAACCATCAGGGTGAGGTAAGGTGGGAGGGGTATTGTACGACGCGCGTGATTTGCAGATTTGCCAGTTGCAATGAGTCACTGGTCGGGAACGCACTGCGCTTTCGCGGTTGACCAATATTTAAAGGGCGGCGATTCATTGGTTTGTGCGCGTCGCGCTTTTTGTAATCACATTAATATTCGACGAATAAGTGATGGACCGAACACGCAACTTATTTGATGTTGGGTTGAAAAGTTCAGACAAGAAGAGACAATGGTAAACCAAACTCCTTTGGGACCTTCAACGTCAGCAGCGACGCCAGAACATGTGGCTCAAGTTCGACGTGAAATTATGCGCAATCCGCGTAAATTGATAAGAAAGATTGCAGCCTTTACTCGAATAAAAAAATCAACAATGCACGTTATTTTGAAAAATAAACTACAATTTCACCCATACAAACTGCAAATCGTGCAGTTTCTCAACGAAAATGACTATTCTTTACGTAAAACCTTAACGAGAACGATGCTATAATGTTTTGGAATAGCACGAATGCTTGGAAACATTTTGTTTACTGACGAAGCACATTTAATATCGATGGCTATATTTTTAAAAATAGAACATAAGATACTGATGCCTCGAAAATTCAAGTGATCACTATTAAAAACGTTCGCATTGTCCAAAAACGACAGTGCGGTGTGCAATTTCTGCCCGAGGTGTAATTGGCCTTTATTTTTTTAATCAGCGAGATAAAGTCACTGCTGACATGTATTGCCGAGTGATCGACGGTAGCGCAACTGCAGCTATTTCCCGGGTTCAATAACAGAATACAATTTCAGCAAGACGGGTCCACTCCACACACAGCTAGAGTTTCATTGGAGAAGCTGAGGAGAATTTTTCCCAATAAATTTATCAGGAAGTACGGAGACATATCCTGGGCATTTCGGTCACCGGACGTTACACCATGCGATTTTGGGGGGATACCTTAAATCGAGAGTTTACAGTAACAACCCTCGAACAATTCAGACCCTACAAGAAAATATCCGCCGTGAAGTTGCTGCCACTGAACCAACGCAAATTTAAGAGTCCGATTTCAAGAGTGTCTTGAGAGAAATGGACGGCATTTAGACGATATTGTTTATAAAACGTAAAATCCACATTGTTAAACTCCATTTTGTAGAAATAAAATATGAGAATAACATTGTAGATTTTTTTTATTATTTAATATTAAACTTGAAAATTTTTCGCTGAACACCCTACATAACATTTTTAGTGAAGAGTTATGTTTTTATGAAGTCACGGTTTTTCAGAACATAGTTAAACATACGGTTAACTATATTTTTTTGATAGATAGATATTTTCTAAGTGATATACCAAAATTTATTTCAGAAATAGAATTTTAAATATTTTTATTATAATAATTGAAATTTGAACGCAATAACTTTTTAGATTTATTAAAATTAAAAATATCTCGACAAAAGCGGATATTATTTTTCATTTAGAGCGTTTCAATCAGAAGGTTTTAAATTAAAATTATTCAAACTGGGAAAAGTGAACGGGTGCCCTCCAGCCGTATTTAATGTCCTCGCTATTTAAATAGATTTTTTTATACTTCATCTACATACAAATGTCTCCTTTTCTTAAAGATGTCGCGCGGCAGGAAATCCTTTTCAAGCAGAAGTTTCCAACTACTTTTAATGTTAGCCGAAACTTATTTCAAAGTCGCTTTTTTCTCCGAGGCTTATGAAAGTTGCTCTTAGAAAAACACAAATTTAATAAAGAAAAGTTTTTTGGGTATTCCATTTTTATGTTGATGATTCATTTTATTATATTTTACTTCCCTCGTCTTGTACGTTTGTCTGACTACCTTTCAAACATTCCCTTCGCATGTCAGATACATCAAACCTTTCTTCAACATTTTTATTTTCATATATTTTTTTGGGTTATAACTAGTGATGGTAAACCGTTATGTGACTGTGATTGTGACGATGATTGGTAACTGAAATTTAACGATAGTTGGTAACTAATATATAACTGTTGGAGGTTTACTTTCTAGTGTACCAGCTTAGTGTAGTATTGATTGAAGGATTACGAATAATCAGTTACAATCATAGTTACAATCAGACACAACCAGTCTACAATAATGATTTAACTATCAGTAGTAAAAACTGGACTATTTAATCAGTTATGCTACTATAGGTATGTATCTAATTAAAAAAAAAACTTTAACTTTTGATAAATTTTTATTTTACGTTTTTACTATTTTTGGAAATTTTCTCTCATTTATCGTGTATTTTTTATGGAATACTAATTTATCTAAAACTAATAATAGATTCAAATAAAGCAATACATATAATAATAAGCTAGTATCCTACCCAATTAACTACAAGTGTTATTGAGTAGAATTCAAATACCATTTTGTTTTAATACAAATTAAATGTATCAATAAGAATGATATAAATATACGAGTAAAATCAATTTATCAAAAGAACATTTTTGTTGCCACATAGGTTCCTGGTTCGAGTAAGAGTGGCACTAAAAATATTTTTTCGTTAAATTGATTTTATCTGTAAATCTTTCTTATTGATACATAACTGATAATTTATACTAAAATATCACAGAAAAATGTTCCGAAAAACTGTAACTTTACAATAATAATCTATCTTCTCTTTCTATCCAGGGAAATATGTCAATTCATTACACTACAGCAACCGATTGCGATTGCGACAAATTTAGAACTTATATCTTAATAGAAGTCTATTATTTTTGACATGTTATAATTCCATACTGTATTGAATGAGTGTTAGAATTGTATTGTATTGATAAATCATGCTTACAAAATTTACACGTAGGTATAGGTACAAGTATACGTTCAACCCTAGTTAAAACTAGCCCGTCGCTTGTCGCCCGTCACCGATTCTCCACTCGCTACCCTAGATATTTTTCTCTCTATTTATAATACACACTATTATTGTGGCTCTCTCTCAACTATTCCATAATTTTAAGAAAGTACCAGATCACATGAATCAATTACTTACTCACAGTACAGTAATCATTACATGGAAACAATGTTAGACCAAAATTATGCGTAGTAATGTTTCAATGGTGGCTGTTCGTTGGCATTAAAGTTTTAAATTTCTAAAAACAACTGTCAAATTGTTTTTCGCATCACGCGGATCGCTGATACTCCACACAAAGGCCACAAACCGCAACATCGAACCCCTGAAACAAATAATTGGTAGCCATTCAACCCCCGCCGCCCATACAGCGGATTGGGGCTACAGAATTAATTTGTAAATGAATTAATCTCGTTGCCGTTTTTTTTGCAAAGAGAGGTTCGTTTTCCCACCCAACTCCATCCACCCCGTGTCCGCTGCGAGAGATAAAAATGGGTTGAAATTGTTCGAAATTGATCTCTTTTTCAGTAAGGGTTGGATCCAATAACCTTAATTGTATTAAATGAAAGAACATAGCGCCTTCGTATTGATAAATGTTTGACGGTGTTTATTTTATTAGTAGTCTAGAGAAAGTACGGTAAACTCTCGATTATTTTATCGATGTTGCATTAACCGAATTTCGGATTAACCGTGGGAGAGAAATATTTCGATCTGATGTAATAAATGAGTATTAAACTGCTATTGTTTAACATACTGCACATTCAAAAATGAATTCATAAATTTTATTTTATTTACCTTTTATTTTATATTAATATGCGACTGTGGATTCTTTAAAAGAAAAACTAGATTTAGTATTGTTTTCTAATTATTTGTTACATTATTATTACATTTCAATTATACGTGTGCTGTAAATTTTTATACTAATTAAAATACAACAATTAAACATCAAGAGACACATAAAAAATAGAAACTACAAAATACAAAAATTACATTTGGGCAGAGAACTATTAATATAAATTAAAAATACAACAAATGGAATAGTATTTAAGAATTCAGTGGATTAAGGAATTAGTCAGCGAGATATTAAAAAGAGAACTAACAACGAGCACTGCGTAAAACATATATGAAATCATACATTTTTCTTAGAAATATTAAAAAACCCTTGAATAACATTTAAACAATAACCGACCTCGACACAGAATCATCCAAGTAAGGGGGAAATATTAATAATAACTGTAAAAGATATTATAAAAAAAAGAATAATATATATATATGTATAAACTTAAACTAATATACACACGTGCGATTCTCCAGAACAGGTAAATGCATTAACAAATAAATAAATATTTTTGATTCAACATCGTATACCATAAAATACAACAAAAAAAATTACGAACACGTACCGACCGAAATTCTCACTCGATGACTCGAATTATTATTTAGGGGCGCATTGTTTCAGTATTTACTATTAATATAAGAGGGCGAGCGCATCACGTCAAATTGTTGGAATTTTTTTGGCAGGGTTAATTTTTCCCGTCGAGAGTTTACTGCACTCGAAAACGGAAAAAAAAGTGTACGATGAAATTAAACTTAGTGCTATAGAAATGCGGTTGTTGAAAATAATGTAATGGAGTGTAAAAAATGTCGAAGTAAGCGTAATTGGTTGAAATATAAAAATGATTCGATGATGTAAAGGTAGAGGATTTCTGTAACAAAATCTTTTTTAAAAATAAAATCCCTGAAATTCAAAAAATTTAATCCAAAAATGTATATTCATTTAAAAGCTTTTATCTAGCAATTATTAAATAATACGCTCGACGTATCGTCGAGTCTTGAATGCTTTTAATGAAATTCTAATAATTGAAAAATGTTGAGAATTTATATTTCACGATATCTTAGAAATGTATATTTTATTCATAAATATATAATTTTGAATATAACAAAATGTAAATATTCGATATTGAGTGAAAAACATAATATATTACATTTTAAATATGAATTAAATATATTAATTAGAAAGATATACACAAAGAATCAATTTTATCGAAAAATATTGTTGTTGCGCCACCGGAATTCAAATCTGGATCTCTTTCCAAACCGGGCATAATCCAACTACGGTACAGCGACGATATTCTGATAGCAGATGCCAGAATTATCAATTCATTTTTGTTAAATTTTAGACACATTGATAAACTTTATTATTAGGAGAACACATTCTTATTGTGAAGTTGTAATTATTCAGAACATAGGTCTGTGATATTTTAAATATGAATTCACGTACGTATCTCGAATATTCAAAAACTGAAATTAATAACAAAATTACGTCTATTAATTACGTCATCCTAATTCGCTTCTGGGTCATTGGTTTCATTTCTACCCTTGATCTAGTTTGTATCAGCTGTTTGTCCCGGACGGTAGCGACTGGAGAGCACAACAGGTTATCTCCAGCGCTGTATCTCGAGTCATAATGAACTGATTTTGAAACAGTTGTGTTCTTTATCGAACTAAATAAATAAAATGAATAATCTAATTTATCCATCATTTAATCAAAATATCGTACTGCACTACATTGTCCGAACAGCACGCGTTTAATTTATTTTAATTGAATTGTGTCAAATTTTAGATACTTAACCAAAATTGGACGCAATATATTTCATATTACAATCATTTATTTTCAACAAATGCTTTTATTAATTATCATTAAATATTTTAAAATTATAATTTAAAAAACGGTATAAAAGTATTATAAAAGTAATATAAAAATCACTTTATTTAAACCATCATTAATTGATAAATTAACATGTTTCAATACCAATGATGCCTTCTTCAGGATACAGTGTATACTAAAATCAAAAATACAAGCAAACAAAACTATAAATATTTACAATCAGTGTCATTTGTTTGTTCAACAAAAAAATCAAACTTTTTTTTTGTATCATAATACAAAATATGATTTGAAATCATTACATTTTATTCGTCAACCGAAATCTTTGAACTTTTACTAAAAAAATAATTTATTAAAATTCAAGTTGATTATAAAAAAGGTTAATATCTACCAACGCTTATATTAATATCATTAATGTTTTAGGGGTAAGATATTCGTCTAGGAAACAAGTTGTCAAGGATTTGAGCCACGTCCCGCGAGACTAGCAAGTTAGTTATGTTTTCCTAGCACAATCACATCTACTCTAACAATAACTAATATCATTAAAACGTTGGAAATTTTACGCATTTTTTAAGTCAAAATTAAAAACACGTCCAAATTTAAAATGTAATAGAATATTTTGTATATTTTTTATTAAAAATATGGACTAATAGATAAAATATTTCATTTTCATATTTCCATGTATAATATTTATGAGGATTTTCCTGGACGTTTCAGGGGGCACTCGAGCCCAAATTCGAGGGTGGTTATACAAACACGTTCTCCATCTCTCGAGTTTCCGGAAGCTGTATTCAATTACCACGTATTATAAAGATAGGTAGAGCGGTTAGAAAATTTCAGTAATCGGGTACAATTTCCAAGCTAGAGTATACTGCCTTTGATACAGTTAATTGGCCCTATTCAAATACAGTAATTAATCCAAGTGGGTCGCCACTCGCTTTGTGCAGCCGAGGACACTTTTTCACAATATATGAGGTAATTGTGAGCCAGCCTTTATTTTAATAAATGTTTTTCCTTACGAGGTATACCGAGTTTTATATAATGTATATATTTTAGTCAAATTTATTTAATTTAATATATTTTCGTATAATTTACGTTATTTTCTGTAACAGGAATAACGAGTAATTTTCTCATATTATAATGAGAATTGTTGGGATATATACTGTGGAAACGTATATGCATGTGGGTATAAAATAATTGTGTATAATATTATTTATTCAAAACTAAAACGCAAAAAGACGTAGCGCTATTATATATAACAAATGCAAGCCTGTTGGCCACTTCCTATCTCGCTAGGTACATATAGAGTATCTGTTCTGGGGTAGGTAGCCATAAGGTTTCTTAAACTAGAATATAAGTTGGAAGTAAGGTATCAAATTAAATTAAATGGTAAAAAAAACAGAAAAATCAAAAAGGAGACAAGTAGAGAATATGTAAAAAAAACAAAGTCAAATTTTTGAACAGATTAAAGACATGTAAGAAATAAAAGAAAAGAAGCAACCAAGGAGCAAACAAAACATGATATGTACGAGGTAGGATGTAAGGACAAATTATTAAATTAACATTGTATTATATTAAATAAAATAATAATCACTTTGTATGAAACTACAACATTTGTTATATGTCAACCGGTTTCGCTTATATCAAGCTTCATCAGGACGTGTTTAAAACTAATCATATATACAAAAAGAGTAAACTTATATTTACATAAAGAGGGAGATACAATATTAAATTATATGCAAAAGAGAGAGACAGAATACATATACAGATAGACGGAACATTAAGGGAGGGGAAAATACATTGTTAAAGAACATTAAATTGATGTTAAAGGAAACATACCTAATATGGGGCTAATAGATAAATTAATTTGATTATTAAAAACTGGCGTATCACTATTTGTTGCTTATTTTATTTCGAAGGCTTCTAAATTGTCCAACCGGATATATAGGCAAAACTGGTCGTAATATCAATAGTCGTGTCAAAGAACATCTCAAATGTTTAAACACTAATTTCTCAGAATTTTCCAACCATATTATTGAAAAATATAATTCTTTTTATAATACCACAGGGGTTAATATCCTCCATAAAAACGGGTTTAACTTCCGGTACATAATATTCCGACACATGTCAATATAAACATTTTGAGTCTCGATATCTCTGCGACGGTATGAAATTAGTTTCATATTTTTGACTAGAAGTTTATCCACCAAATCATGTATATATTTCCTTACATCCTACCTCGTAAATATCATGTTTTGTTTGCTCCCTGGTTGTGTCTTTTCTTTTATTTCTTACATCATACTTTGTTTCGTATATATATATATATATATATATATATATATATATATATATATATATATATATACGAAACGAACGAAACGAATGTATATATATATATATATATATATACATTCTATAAATAATTCTAAAATATAAATAGGATGTAAGGCCCCCTTAATTTACATTGAATGAAGTAAGAATAATTGTTTTTATAAATTTATTATATTCTTATAATACTTCAAACGAAAGACAAGCAAATTATTATTAATTTATTAGCTAAGCACCCCCTATTATGCGGAAGCCCGAAAATATTTGCATAATATTAAGATAACCGGGTAAAATATTCAATATGAATGTAGAAATACAACTGTTTGAATTAAACTCTGTTCGCAAGATCATCTGATTATGAATTCAACTCATTTTGACATTGATGTTGTTTTGAATGGAAATCGTGAAAAATGAACACATTCGGCCAAATTTTTTTTCGAAAATCTATATTCTTTAATGATTTCTGAAGTTAAAATTTCAATAACTAAAGCTTAGCCACCAGTCTATCTGTCAACACATTTTTTAACTAACTTACGCCATTTTCACTGGATTCTCAGATCTTCTGGCTCCAGGACACGTACTCTGTTGTTCCGCATGAAGTACTCTTGTTCACACACTTCGATGATGGCGCGAAGTGCGACACAACAACCACAATAGCAAGATGTACAGGATTCGGCACGCACAGTAGTAAGAAAACCGAACACATATAGTACACTCTCCGTTAATTTATCATTCTTACTACCGTACCACACCAGTAAACTGTAACTGTCAGTTCAAAGGTTCAACTCCAATTAATCCAAAAAACCATATAGAACACAATCACAGAAAAAGATCGTGTTCTGATATAGAAGAGGGTAATAAATAAGTAATGGGCATGAACTATTCGGCGATCGGCGTAGGTTTGTGCAGGGAGGATATAATGCCATACTCGTCTGTCCTGGCATACCACTCTTGCCTAGTTCACTTTCATATACCTTCTTAGGCATGGTCGTTTATTGTCAAACCTTCTAACAGGGCTGTCCTACGATATATATTGTAACATTTGAAATCACGCGCGAAGGCGACATCTACCGACGCGGGCAGGTGCGGCCGGTAGAGCGAGGTCGGAGGAAGGAGGGGGACTTCGTAACGAGCGCCCGGGAAGAGTGGGTGTGTCGCCGCGGACGCCATGCGGCGCTTCGCCGAGATCTGAGTATTGGTGTAAAGATCGAGAAATGGCGAGAAATAAGACTGAATTTTATAATCACGGAAGAACAAGAGATATTTGGGCCTTGTTCTGTCCGTGGGCATCCAGGAAGGAAGGACTCTTCGCGTAGTATTTCTTTCACGGCAGGAACGAGATATTTGAGCCTTGTTCTGCCCGGGAATGTCAATAAAGGAAGGACTCTCCGCGGGAACGAGCGGGAGGCTGCGAGCGAATATGGAAGCGGGACGAGCACCGTTCACGCTTTGACGTCAAGATTGGTCCACTGGAAACCACCAGAAGACGAGATGATGCTTTGGTCCAGCCACGGAAAGATCGGGATCCCTTTGCGTGTAACAGACAATTTTACCTGTTCTGTGAATAAAGTGTAAATAATGTGACTAAAGTGTTATTATTGTCTGAGACCTCCCCCACACATCTGAGATAGGCATTCTGACACCAACCCTTATGTACCCACAGACTGAGTTTAGCTGGTGGCGTTGTGCGCCGGATTCCAATAGCGGAAGAAGGCGGCACGGCGTGTCAATATATTTATATATATATATACATTTTATTAGAAGATATAATAATACATTTTTAAACATAATCAGTAATTATATACTTCTTTTTACATATATTTCTTTTCTATGAGAGTAAGACTCGTGTTTAGAAAAGGAATATATAATTTATGTGTCTGTTAGTTTGTGTACATATTTTTTGACTTCAGATATAAATTTATAGTAGTCTGTAATTTTTCTAATTGTGATGTGGAGATTGTTAAAGAATATGATGTCTTGATAAATATAGTGATTTTAGATTGCGGTATATTTTAGTTTTGGAAGATCAATTTGGTCTCTGAATCTTGTAGATTGAAATTAGGTTTTAATATTTAATTTATTTTTAATTTTAAAAATTCGGGTAATTGTTTTTTTTTTTGTATATGTCTATTATTTTTAATACTATGATTATGCATCTGGTTTTCTGTTTACTGGTCTCATATATTTTCTTTACCATCCTTTCCTCCTTCATACGTTATGTGATACCCATATCATCCGAGCAACCCCTTTTTAATTATATCGACTGTGCTACAAACATATGTACATTCGCTCCTTATATATTCATTCTTCACTCTATTGCGTATATAATTATTTTTCACCCTGTGATCATGCTATCGCTAGAGTAATACTATCCCTGAGAAGCAATTAGCTCAGAGATATTTGGAGGTACAGAGAGATATGAGATGGTGATGGAACCACTACTATTAGAAGAAACGCGTGATATGTTTGTTATTGTTACCATCAGAAGGATGAGAGAAGGACGATATTTCGCTTCCATAGTCTGTCTGTAGTCATATAGGAGTTGCAAAGTGCATCGGGTGAATTGTATTGTATGAAATGATTGAGATAAAATGTAACTCACGGTTGCACTAAGTTTATTACGTATGTTACAAACGAGTTAGTACGCGAAATATACATCGAGCGCAGTTTGATCTCAGTAGAAAAGTTGAGCGAGGTGGCCGCGTGAACTCTGTGCCCAGCATATCGTAACTGCGGTCGGGCACCGCATTTGAGGATGCGTTCAGCGATGTCCGCGAGAGGTCGCCACAGATGCAATGAAAGAGATTCTTCCCTTATTTAAAAAGGAATATATAATTTTTAATTGATGAGTAAACTGAAAAAGAAATAAACTTAATACTTTTAAAATTAGCAATATTAACTGGTTAAGATTCATATTTTTTATTTATTATCTTAGTTTTATTAACCACAATTGAGTTTAAAAAACATCTACCGGTTTCGGAAAACACTTTTCCTTCTTCAGGATGCATAACTAACTAAAAATATAGTATTGTTTCTTCACCAGAATCTATTTTTAAATTTTTTTAAAAAACAACAATTATTTAAAAAAATAAATTTAGTATTTAAATTTAATAATAAATTTAAAAATTCTATTCATTATTAAGGAGAACACATTCTTATTGTGAAGTTGTAATTATTCAGAACATGGGCCTGTATTATTTAAAAAAAATACTAATATAATTTAAAAAAATACTGATAATAGACAGCAGACGCCAGAATTAATAATTTATTTTTATTAAATTTTTGACACATTGATACAACACATACTTATATATTATTAAGGAGAACACATTCTTATTGTGAAGTTGTAGTTATGCAGAACATAAGTTAGATAATGCACCTTCCCCGGATTGGAAAGAGATCCAGGTTCGAATCGCGGTAGTAACAACAATATATTTTTCGATAAAATTAATTGTATATGTATATCTTTCTAATTATTACAATTCGTTCAATTAAAAAGTCCCTCGTGAAACATAGAATAATCGTATGTTATCGCATTAACCAAATAGGCTATAGGTATATATCCACATACCCTTTGAGTTCAAAATATTCGCTCCAAAAAATCATTATACATTTACAGAGACCCCCTGTATGGTAGATTGGATGACTTTCTGACAAAGATCCCAGATAATACGGGGTTAAGTCTCAATACCAGCGAGTCTTTACTTCACAAAGACCCCCTCCCCCCGAGATGGATGAATAATGCAGGAATTCTGGAGCCTGTAACCACAAGGAGTAGTAACCTATATAACTTTCATGATATTTTTGTTTTAGAATTATTTACCGGGACCTTTGTAAACAAAAGAAGCAGTCGTAAGTAAACAAGGAAAACATTTCGTATACGAAATAAACAGTGTGTTAACGTGAAAAAATCACCCCTGCGTAAATAAATGTACTCTCTGGAGGAACTAATGTTCCCATAAATAATACACTTTTTAAATCACTGAGAATTTAAGAATATGTTATATAATGCAGTCTAGTCTAGCTACAAGACACTCAATCTTGTTCCGTGATTCCGACAAGTTAGGAATGTTCCTGTGTAGGTTTAACAAGTTTAGTTTAGTAATTAATACATTATTATTTTTACCGAGAACTCATTATTGTTGTGAAGTTGCAGTTTTTCAGAATAAAGTTGTATATACAATTACTTAATACAAATTAAATTAATCAATTGAAAAAACAGAATAAATATATTTACCGAAAAAATATTTTAGTATTAGTATACCAGGTGTTAGAAAATTGTTTTGTTAGATGCTTTAACAATCTAACAATCGCCTATTAATTACGTAATTTTTTTCTTTATTTAAGGAGTTTGAATTGTAATAATTTATATCACATACCTATATACTACTTTTCAAGAGTATTGTTTGATCTTTATAATAAGACTCTATGGATCGCCGATCGCCGTCTTGCGCAAATATGAACGCGACATAAGGAATATTTCCTGTCCATTACCTACTTATTACTCCCCTCTTCTATACCAGAGCACGTTTTTTTTCTGTGATTGTGTTATCTATGGTTTTTTGGATCAGTTGGAGTTGAACCTTTGAACTGATAGTTTTTACGTTTACTGATGTGGTTCGGTTGGCTGTGAAACATTGTGAAAAATCGTCCTGCCATGTGGGAGAGTGCACTGTGTGTGTTCGGTTTTCTCGCTACTGTGCGTTCTTAATCCTATAAATCTTGCTATTGTGTTTGTTGTATCACACGTCGCGCCGTAAGCGAATATAGTACTTCGTGCGGAACAACGGAGTACGTGTCCTGGAGCCAGAAATCTGTGGATCCAGTTGAAAATCCAGATACCGAAAGAAGCATTTCACAGGGGGATCATGTTTTTTGGTTCTGGGTGGTTCTTCAGCCCCCCTGTTCTCTATTCCTGTTCTTCTCCCAAATTCCTTCCATACTTTTTAGATCCCGTATTTCCCAACCTCCCTCGTCCAGACAAGTATTATACCATTTAAACTTTGTGTTTCATACATATTTCTGATAGAAGGTATTTTCAAGTATAATCATCTAATTAAAAATTTTAAATATATTTTTACAGAATTATTATTTTAAACAACAACAACTCTTAGTGTTTGATGATTTTACGCACCCTTTGCATTCCCTAATTAACTCACTTTAATAATTAATATTTGAATATTAAAGAATTCTTTTAACGATTCTAGCGGATTATTCCTTTCACGTCTTCTCTAGTGATTACATTTTTAAATAAATACTGAATTTAATATTTTAACTGAATTGGCTAAATGAAAAAAAATTGTTGAAATGAAATGCTGTTGAAAATTTACACTAGGAGGGATAATCGGATTGGATAATGATCGAATTATAGATTACAGTTTAAAAATGAATCATTACACCTTATTACCATAGCAAAACGTGTGACCTAGTACGGATTTATAAGCCTTCAAGCGACGGCATGCATAATGTATTTTATATAACACACGACGTTGTATTAAGAAGGGATTAAATCATCTGGGTTGTGAATATACACCCCTATGAATATCTGTCTGGGTCGGTTTTAGCCCTAACCGACAAGTGATGATTTATCGGCACTGTCACGTGTGCGGAAATGCTAAGTATAGTAAATTTCTTGGCCATCCATCTAAAAATGCTAAACAATATCAATATTTAGCAGCATCCATCTTGAGAAAATTTTACATAAACATCGTTTGTCTCTGTCACGCCAAGGTTTTTCTCGAGGAAAAATCGGCGCTCTTTTTTCTGACAAAGTGGGTTTTTTGCTTAAAGCTTAACTCTTTTCATACATTTTATACAAAACGACCAAAACTGCATTATTTTAAACAAAAAATAATTAAAAAATATATTTTTTAAGAAGAACACATTTTTGTTATTAAGTTGCATTTTCAGAACATAGTTCTATGGTATTTTTAATACAAATGAAATATTAATTAAATATATTAATTAGAAAGATATACATATAAAATCAATTTTATCGAAAAATATTGTTGTTGCGCCTCCGCCACGGATTCGAACCTGGATCTCTTTCTTGACCGGAGAAGGTGCATTTTTGCAAATTTTGGACACATCGATACAAATGATATATTATTAAGGAGAACACATTCTTATTGTGAAGTTGTAATTATGCAAAACATAAGTTGGATAATGCACCTTCCCCGGATTGGAAAGAGATCCAGGTTCGAATCCCGGTAGTAACAACAAGATGATTTTATATGAATATAATACATATTTAAAATATCACAGACCAATATTCTGAATAATTACAACTTCACAATAAGAATGTGCTCTCGTAACAAATTAAATGTATCAGCTAGAAAGATATACAGAAAAAATCTATTTATCGTAAAAATATTTAGTACCTCCCGGGATTCGAACTTGGACCCTCTTCCTATCCGGGAAAACGTGTTAACCATTCCACTAGAGCAAGCGACAACGATATATATATTAGTGCGATTTTTTTTATTACTCAAATATTATTGCGATTTCCTTTAAACGTATCTGAATTACAACATTTTAATTTATTTATGCCTCGCTATTCTGCCATAAACTAAACACATGTTTGGAATATGTGCGCAGAATACATAATGTATGCATGAAATACTATTTAATCCGAGGTTTATTCGGTCTATGAATATGCTACAGGGATAAGCGCCATGATAAATATTCGTTAGTCAAAACCAAAAATATGATGATCTATTTACGCCTACGTTAATGCTGGAATAACAAAATGTACATTTCACTAGAACTTTTCCCAGGGAATACAAAGATAGAAGAAAGGCCGACTGTGGTGAAATTAACGAAGCGGCATGAGATATTCGACGGTTAGATTTTAACTGCTTACATGAAATGAAAATATGAATACAAAAAAATTTTTTCGTCTCCTAAAAATAATAAATGTTCACCAAATTTTAGACCACATTCTATAACACCGCTTCAATTCTATGCTATTTTTAGTACTTACCATCACGCCGTTTCACCACGGGGGTAGGCAAAGAGGATAGAGCGTCACACTCTTCCATTCTGACACACAATTCTCACCTCGTCCACATTCATACATCTTCTCATACAAGCTCGATGATTATTGAAGTTTCTAACAGGACCATCTTCCAGTACCTGGTTTACCAGGTCGTGCTAAGTCTTCCGCGGACGTCCTCCACTCTGGTGCCATCTACCCTTGCGTCATATATCTTTTTTGCCAAACCACCTAAGTGATCCTTTCTTTATCTTACTCACTATATTAACATCAGCTTTAAATTCTTCATTCTTTACTCTATCATAAATTGATCTGCCACATACACTCTCTCTCCACTCTCATTTCCACTGCATTCAGTCTACTTTCGTTCCTCTTTTGCCAGCTCCAGGCCTCACTTACAAACATCAATACCGGTACCAGGACTTGTGAACCATTAGACTTGCCTCACTTGACAAATTCTCATTAACTATAATTCCATTCAAAGCGCCGTTCACTTTGTTCCCTGCAGTCACCCCCCTTTCGATATCATTCTCAGCCTTTCCGTTTCTATCAAATATACTTACCAAATACATAAACTCATCTGCTTGTTCCAAACAGTCATTACCTACAAGTATCTTGCTTTATTCCTTCTCGAATACCATCGCTTTCGACTTGTAAGGTCGAAAGCGATGGTATTGATCTTCATAATAAGGTCGCTTTCCTTGCATATATCGTACATTCTACTCACTAGACTCTATAATTCTTGTCCATTATTCGCCATTAATACTGCATCCTCAATAAATTTGGTATCTCATAAGTGTTTACAATATTAATTATTTTTTTAGAGTTCAATGCTAGGTGTTAATTAAATCATTTTCAAAGTGGGCAGAATTTAATTTGGAGATTTTTTTATTTTATCCTATATTTAACCAGCAGCCGAGATAGTTGATTTCTCGTCAACAGTATTATTCAGCGGTTTGCACAGATTATAAAAAAATCTTCGAAGTTATTAATAAAAATTTCTAATGCAAAAACTAACTGTAATTAGTTACCGCAAAAATTATGTTGTAATATCGTTAATAATCGTTGGACAGAGTTAGATATGATAAAATTATTCAAATCATGAAAGCCACTGGGATTGACGACAAAGACATAAGAATAATAGGAAATCTTTATTGGAACCAAAAAGCAGCAGTGAGGGTAGAACGGGTAGAAAGGGTAGAAGGGTCTAACAGATAAAGATAGCAAACAATAAAGAGGTGCGTGCGACAGGGATGTATTTTATCACCAATATTGTTTAACTTTTATTCAGAAGAAATATTCAATGAAGATCTTCAAGAACCATCTCAAGAACTTATTATAAATGTATAAATTCTGAACAGCCTGCATTACGCAGATAATACGGTACTTGTAGCAAGGAACGTTGAAGATTTACAACTTTTGGTGAAACAAATAGTGAACACATGTGAGACTTTTGAGTTAGAAATTTTAATACATCTAAAACAAAATATATGCTCATTAGCAATCACAACGCTGCTAAAAATGGAAGTCTATATATTTCTGGGAAGAAATTGGAGAAGACACAAAGTATTATATACCTGGGTTTCAATATAAATGGTAGATGGGATCCTTCTATTGAAATCAAATGGATAAGATAAGATTTTGTGTTGTGAGGTGCTACCTCTCTATAAGAGATATATCTTGAGTTTAGAGAAGGAGATCGTTTAAACTCTCGTTTAAGCGATTCTATAACTTATAAGCTTAAAATAAATGTAGGAACATTAAAGTATAATAATGTAATGAAAAGCCGTACAATCTCAAGAGAATAGCAAAATTAGAATCAATTAACCATAAAAAACTTTTTAATTTTTCTTTACATTTTTCATCATTCGTTATGGAAGTAGCAAGAAAGCTGGAATATTTAACACACCATAACTGTAATATACGAGTACTTGGCTACTAAATACTTCGTAAAAGTGTTTATTTTAGACATATTTACTGAGCCAAGAGGCCTCGCTTGCTTCAGATCCATCTATACGGATTTGTAACAGAGCTTTCTTGTTAATAAATTTTACCTTTATTGTAAATTAATAAACTCACGGAATAGTTTATCCGTAGGTTAACCTAAGCCTCTAGGTTTCTTTATATATTATTTTCAGTAATTTTTTTTTAACTGTTTCAAATGGTAGTAGATATGCCTTATAAGTTCCATCCTACTCGACTATGAGGATTGGGCTAGGACTAGGGAGAAATACTTTTTTGAAATGCTTTTAGAAAATACGTCCCTTAAGGAATACCCTACACGCCACAATATTTGCCTAATCTGTTCCTACATGTGCTTCATTGTCATCATTGTTTTACTAACTACTTTGTAGCTATGAACATCTTAAGTATATTATATTTTTTATTTATTATCTTTGTTTTATTAACCACTTGAATTGAGTTTAAATACATCTACCGGTTCCATCTACGGAAAAATACAATTTTCTTCTTCATGTCATAACTAACCAAAATTATATAGCATTGTTTCTTCATCAGAATCTATTTTTTAAATTTTTAAAAATTAAAAAAAAAACAATTATTTAAAAAATGAATTTAGTACCTAACTCAAATTGCTGCTCAATACAAATTTAGTCGAATAATTTTTAGGAAAAATTTTTAGAATAGGACTCGCAGTTAAATTTAGACAAAACAAAATAATACATTAAATAAATAATAATAAAACAAAGATAATAAATAAAAAAAAATTTTGAATTTTAACTACAAAGTTAATAATGCTAATTTTAAAAGTATTAAGTATATTAATATATTAATAGTAAGATTCTATGGATCGTCAATCACTGTCTTGCGCACATGTGAACACGACATACAGAATAGTTATTTTCCATTATTTACCTTGTACCCAGAATACCATGCTTTTCTATGGTTTTGGACTAGTTGAAGTTGAAATTTGACAAAATTCGTTTACCATTGGGTGCGTTGACTGCCGCTAAGTTCTTCCTGTCATGTTTGGGAACGAATTGTTGGCTTGTGAAGTATCATTCTGTTGTGTGGGGTTGATAGTATACTGTTTGTGTGTAATCGGTATCTCGCTACCGTGCGTGCCGATTAATGCTTTCATATTTATTTTATGTATAGTGCGTGTCATTCCACTTATAAATAAAATGTAGTTTCTTAGAGCCAGAAGACATGTGGATCTAGCGGAAGAAGAAAATCCAGATACCTACAGAAGCAACTCTTAGGTGGGTTGTGTTTTTTCTTGGTTCTGGTTGGTCCTTCAGCCTTCCTATCCCCTATTCCTGTCCTTCATGTTCCTCCTTGTTCAAACAGTAAAAATGAATTGATTTGTTGATTTGATTCATGTTAATGGAACCCAGTTTTAGTATTTCGATAATTATATCTTCCTAGGAAATAAATTTTCATAATTGTAGGCATACGCGACGAAATTGTTCACAGAACAAGGGAATACATTCGGACGCTTGAATATGATATTTAAAAATGATGTTCAACTGTATCTAAAACGGAAAGTGGATCCTCAAGAAAATAAAGGTCTTAGAAGTAGTTTAACAAATGCAGTCATTTAGTGGTATCTGAAGGAAAATCATGATAAGAAATCAAAATCAGGAGACCGAAAGGCTGCCTTAAAAATCCGCTAAACTAATAAAATCATCAAATATTGTAGAAATGCATAGCAAAAAATAATAATAAACAGAGGAAAATGGAAGACACTTGGGGAGATCTTCAACCAGCTGTAGATAGAAATGGGGAGTTAGTAATAATATAAATTGGAAAGGTAAAAATTCTAACACGAAATGAAAATTAGAAAAAATATTTTGTTGGCAATTTTCTCTTTTTAATATTAGGCGTGAAAATACTAGTCTGCGCTCACAAGTAACTAAAATAAATGAGGAACTATTAATATGTACGATAAAACAAATACTTTGTTCCTTAGAACGAATTATTTGTGTAATTCAATAATAAAAAATTAGCAAGCATAGGTTAGCTTAGCTTAAGTTAGGTGTTTTTTTATTGAATGTTCATTTTTTATTTATGTAACGCACAAATAATTCGTTTTGTGGAACAAAGTATTTATTTTAATGCGCTGTTAAATTGTACCCAAATAAATGTACACTGAAGTAGTTATTTATAATTATTTATTTATTTTTCAGTCATAATACAGGCTTTAGATCGAGGCCGCCCGCTATTCTGCATCTCGGCCACTTTTCACGTGTACTTACAATTGAAGCATATTTTTATAAGACATATTTTCGCAAGGCGTTTAGCTCCACGAACAAAAGGGTTTGAAATGGCGATGCTTTTCTGAATTTTGCCATTGTAATGGGGAATAAAGTGAAAGAGAGTGGTTTTTGATGGCGTTGTAGTGTAAATAATGGCATAATTCCCTTCGTGCTTTATAGCTTGATTGACGTGCTAATGGAAATACAATGCTCGCATAAGGTAGCTACATATATTATTACGATCTCTGCAGAAGAGATGTGACTGAATTATCTCCGAAATGGTAGTCTATGAAATAATATTTTACGTACTCATAAAATATTTTTATTTATTTTTAATTCAATTTCATAAATGTGCCCATACAAAAGGGGTCTAATTCAAGAAATTGAAAAAAATTAGTTTATCAATTATCACATTATTTTTAATTAATATAATACGATGCAAATTGTAATAATTGTGAAAAATTTGAAGCATTATGTTCAGTGTATTGTTACAACGTTCAACGGTATAATATAGTCACTTCAACCCTATTTTTTTATTTTCTTACAAGCTACATGCAATATCGAAATAAATTATAGATCTAACAGACTAAATAAATTTGGAACAATTGTGTTGTATAATATAAAAATATTTTTTAATCAATTCAAACGCAAACCTATAAATATATCGAAACGAAAGAAACATGACTTAGACCGCTTTCATAATAATGAGTACAAATATAGTTAACTGTCTTCTTCCATTTGTCACCTTCTAATATCTACCAATTGTTCTATTCGATAGTTAGATAGATAGGTTCTCTCAGTCGCAAATATGTTCTCATATCTTCTAATCGTTTCTCTCGACTTTTTTCCATCTCCGCTTTCAGTCGTTTACTCTTCAAACGATTATTCTACGCATCTTCCTACGCATCTTACATTTTCTACGCATCTTTCATTGAATATACTGAGAATTAAAATATTTTTTCACTTTTTTCTACGTTCACTTATTTTCCCATGCTCTCATATAAATTTTATAATATTTTTTGCGTTGACTTATTTCAACAGACCATTTTATTTTCATTTCATAAATTCATTTAATTTTAATAGGTCTAATAATAGTTGCGCATAATAATATGTTTTTGATATCAATGTTTGTCAACAATCCACACAACTCCTCATTTTCTATTTCTTTAGCAACTTGAAAGTAGTCTCAAATTCGAATGTTTGAATAGCGAATTATTCATCCATTTTTGAACTATTCGATATTCGAATATTTGTCTAACAATTCGTAAAATAATCGTTATTTTTTCAGTGAAACATTATATGTAAATGTTTTACTCGACAAACACGGTAAGTCCAGATTATCCGTCGAAATATTTATGACAGTCCATTAAACCATATTCCAGACTATATTTTGAGAATACATTTCATGCCGGAGTTTCTGTCTCGATGTTTCGACGAAATCAGTGCACATTTTTTTGTTGACGAAACGAAAGTTGCCTATTGTGTACGAAGAAGGGTTGACTTTATAAGAGATGTTTTTAATTGTACATCCTCTACGCAATAAGACTGCAAATATCATATTTTAAAAAAAAATTGCAACCGGTAATAATGGTTTTATATTGACATATGTTATTAGTTCTAAATTATTAATATGATTTAAAAAAAATTTGTTATGTCAAAGCAATTGAAAAAAAATTGGTCTTTTTGGTTGTTTTTGAAAACAGAAATTTAATGTATTTGTACTTGTATTCAATACTCAAACTGCTGTATTAGATTATGTCTGCTGTATTAGATTAAACTGCTGTATGTCCTTTTTTTTTCAAATTTAGAGGACAAGATGCCTTTATTATTAAATTGCCGTGTTGAGCCGTACTTCTGCATTGACTGTCTGATTGCCTTCAAGTATCTCGTAGTGGATGACGCCTTGCCATACTCACCAGGCGCAAAACATCGTCTTTCGCGGATGCAAACCTTGTTTCGCTCTGGGAGTTGCTTCTAGTAATTATGCTGTAAAGGAATCTTTTCATGTTGCCAATGACGCGCGAGCAAACCTGCATAATTTGTCGAACGTTGATTTTTGTTGATTTCACTCAAAACATGTGGGATCCATGTGCCAAACTTCTGGTCTTTTCCTATTGGTTGAAGGTCAAAATTACCGTTTTTCAAACGCGAAAACCATCGATAAGCTGTACTTTTAATTATACCATCTTCACCGTACACTGCGCAAATATCACGAGCAGCTTTGGCGACTTTATTATCTTGATTGAACGCGAACAGAAGCAAACACATTATCTTATTAAGCAGAAAATTTTCTTTCGAATGAAGAATGAATTTAAATTTGAAAAAAGGCGGACACTAGTTTTAACCCCTAATACATAACTTTACGAACATACAGAGTGGGCCAAGTTGGACTGACTGATGTAAAATGCATGTAGCATTTATAATGTTAATATTTGTTAAAAAAAAATATTATTACATGAAATTGTACTTTGTTTTTTTTTAATCTATGTGTGGAAAATAACACAATTTAAATGACCTCCATTTTCTTATTGACATACGAATTTTGCATTACATTACGCAAAATTTCTGTCTCCAAATTTGTTATTTCTGCACGAATATTTTATTTAAGCTCCTGAATTGTTACTGGTTTGTTCATGTAAACTCGGCCTTTTAAGTAGCGTCACAAAAAGAAATCTGGGGAACAGGGAGGCCAAGAAAACTGCATTTTTTTAAATTAGTCGGTCACCGAAAATAGATCGTCGCGAAACATAATAAAATTCAATAATTGCACTGGGTATGTAGCCATTATAAACATTCATAAATTCTTTATTATCTGCAAAAAAAATATAATTATAAATAAACCCCACCAAAGTTATAATTTTTTAAAAACAGTCAGCCAAGTTGACCCACCTTTTATTAGAATATTTTATCTTTTACTATTCGATATTAGAATTGTTGAAAGTAACGAATATTTGGAAACTCTGCCTGGAAGTCTATGACCGCAGTCATCACAGTGTTATCTGTCCCTCGACATCCCCATCGTAGTTCAGTCAGCTAGACCCTCGCCTACCTTTGCAGGTCTATCGTGACATTATCTGCCTAATTTTATCTTGGTTTTGATCTTATTGGCATGTTTATGAGAGCGCATATTACGGCGCTATCCTGCTCACTACAGCCTCCTTGGTTTCATCATCCTTAAGATATCTGGAGCGGCATGCCGTTAACAAAGATACAAGTTCTTTAACGTTTTCCATTCTCCGGTTAAGTTAATCAAGTCAGATTTGGATACGTTATACGCATAATTTAAAAATAACTATAATTACAATTGAAAATTTAACAATTATATTTGAAATAAATCCGGAATGGATTTAAATTATTTAATTTGATATTCTTTGTTAATATACAATTAACGCTTTATATGATTGATTTTAATTTGAAATGTATTCTGAAATAAGATGGTCGCGCAACTACGCCCCTGCACACCAGCTGCCGTAATGTGTTTCACCTTCGCGTGATTAATGTTCGCTGGACGCGCATTTTTGTTCATTACTGACGTCACATACTGTTACAATGGTGCGTTCAAAATGTTTAACGAGTCGCGTCACGAAATACAGGAACATTTTTGTAACCTAAACCAGGGGCGGGCGGTAATAGGAATAGCGATTATCTTTTATCTTATTGCATATATTTATTTAAAATAATTTTACTATTAATACGTCGATAAAAATCACACAATTTTGGTTAAGTATGCTATAAATATGTTTTTGAATTATGTAAATGTAAATGTGACATTTATGTAAATATGACATTTATGTAAATGTGACATTTATGTAAATGTGACATTTATGTAAATGTGACATTTATGTAAATGTGACATTTATGTAGATGTGACATTTACATAATTGTTAAGAATTGACATGGATGATACCAATGTATTTGAGCAAATTGTTTTTATACCAGACGCTCGTGCTGGGCGGTAACAATCGTCTCCAGTTCCATATCTCTGGGTAACCAGATTAAAAAATATGTATATTTTACTATGAATATTCAACAACTGAACAAAAGTAATAGTAAAATAATCCGCTAAAATAATGCCACAATACAGCATTTTTTAGAAATCTCAGTAATTTATTCGAAATCATAAAAATTAAAATTCAATTTATTATGAAAATCGTAATATAAAATAAGACAAGTTTTACTTAGAATGCGCGTGGGCGGCATACGCTCTGATTTTTTTCTAATTATCTATATTTAAGTCAAGTGACTTTGTGAGACTTCTTAATAGGGCGTGCATTACCGATTTTCGGTAAACCGATTTACCGGTAAATATGGCTGAACTCCATTACCGAATTAGCAGTAAATTCATTTATAAATACCTAACGGTTAGTTCGGTAAATTATTTTTCACTTTTTAATGTATTATATAAGTACGATTTTATGTGACGATATTTGCAGAAAGCAGGATCGTTGAGTGTTTTGTTGTATGGTTCGTTTACCTGGAATTTCGTAATCGGCGTAATACAAAGCGCGCACGTGCGTTGGGAATCCGAGATTAATGATCGCAAAACGCAGCGGTTTACCAACAAACGTTCTATTTTAACACAGTTTTGTGAGCTCCCGATTAAATATATAGTAAATGTAAAATCTGTATTTAAAAAAAAAAGTATTTAGCCCAAATTGAATTGATTTTATTCACTATTAATAAAGTTCAAAATATTCAAATATTCAAAATGTTCAAACAGATATTTTATATATGTCATTTTATAACGTATTATAGATTTATATTTCGTATATATTTAGCACCGTTGTCTTTCAAACAGTAAAATTCTTCATAACCATAAAGCAAACAACTCACAAACGGCAACGTGGTGTTTTGAATCGATCATATTAAATAAAACCAACAAACGCATCTGACATAATAATTTTGAATGTAGTTTTGATTTTCCTGTATAGTATCAGATTTCAGAATACATTTATTGGTATAAAAAATTTTATTATAAAAAAAAGTATTCTTATTAATATAGAAAAACTGGAATGATTTAAATAATAATATAACATTGTTTTTTAAATCAAATTGACGGACTTTATTGTCGTATCTTTCTATCAAAACCTTTCTTTCTGGAAAGATTTACGTAACAAATAACATCCTTCAGTAGTTAGGTGATATTGAAAGTAGATTAACTATTAGTCTCGGCTTGAAAGAGTTTGTTAAACGCGTAGAATTTCTCAAAATCCAAACGGGAAAAATGAACGGCCTCTCTTAAAAAAATGTTTGATCGCAGTAATCAATTCGGGAAAAAATGTGTTGAGAAAATTTTTCATTGAAATGTGTAACGTTAATATTTTCGGAATCGTATAACGCAACGCTTCTAAAAGCTTTCAATGATTGGCTCAGAAAACACAGCCTTCAGAAGAGGTCTTTTCAATTTCGTACACGTAACATACTTATACTTTTGCTTATCTGTTACGTTTTCCTTGTGTCCGATTGTGATTGGCCTTTGTCTCACTGGACGTACGTACGCCGAATGACAGCCATTAATCTGTATTTTCCAAAAAGGAATCATTACTCAGCGTTAGTAAATAGCAGCCCCAATATCCGTTACATCCCTAATTTAAACTGTTCTGTCTTACTGACTTGTTCAAACATCTTCTACCTTCAATCTTTTCATCCCGTGCCGCTCACTCAGCCATCAACCCTTTTCTCTAATTGCTTCGGGCGCGGGGGTGGCAGGCCGGGGTGAATTAAATTAAAACCCCTGTTCACAATTATCGGAGACGCTCACTTATCGGGGGTGGTGCACATTCAAACCGTTCACGGAGCTCAAACGTCAGAAATATGTACAGACGTGCTATAACATTTTAAAAGTATTATTTTCAATAGTATCTTAGCATTATTTTCAATTGAATCTTTCAGAAGTTGAACAATTAATTTTATATATGTTTTTTAATTTCTGAATTTTAGAAGCTAAACGATTTATAAAAAGTGGAATTAATTAGTATAGTTTGAACAACATACAGTTATATTTTCTTTCATTTTAAATAATTGGAGAAATTTTTAACTTTTCCAGCGTGGGCTTTATAGAATTTTATTAATTTTTCGGTTATAATACGTTCACTATATATTTTATTGATGACAGAAAAAAATATATATAATTTTTTGTTTGCTAATATTTTACGACACAAACAATTTTAAATGAATTCTCAATTAGATGTCGATAAAATATTCATGCCCGCCAGCGCAGTGTCCCTCAGACTAAAGCTTTATGCAATTTTGGACCATTTTTCCGATACACTATTCGCTTTTTTAATGCAACAAAGTGGAAGCGCAGTCTGTCAGAACGAATTAAAAAAACCAACATAAAACCTCGCCTACAATCGAATTTGACAAAATTAATCATCCATTGTTTCACTTCAAAAACTTATTTAAAAAAATAAACAATATTGATTATTACATTATTAAAGAGAACATATTCTTATTGTGAAGTTGTAATTGTTCAGAACATAGGTCTGTAATGTTTTAAATACTAATTCAATGTATTAATTATAAAGATACACATATAAAATCAATTTTATCGAAAAATATTTTTGTTGTCCTACAGGGATTCGAACTTGGATGTCTTTTTCAATACGGGAAAGGTACATTATCAATTATGCTACAGCGAGAGTATTTTTGACGACAAGTTTTCGAACCTATATGTTACACTTTTTTAAATTAATACATCTATCGTTATAAGAGTTAAATTTGTAATTTAAAATTAATGTGTCAATTAATGGAACAGTGTCAATTACTGGAATAAATGTCAATCCTATAAGTTCCCCGAAAAATTCTCAGATTAAAAAATAAAAATTGATATTCTTTTTGGTTCTATTTTCAGTCGGTACTAATCTTATTGCTTATAGATTTGTTACTTTATGTACATAATAGGTGTACCGGAAAAAAATGTCGTTTTTTTTGTTACCGCTTTTGAGTGGTCAGTTGTGCTTCGGCAGTCAAACTTTTACAATGTGTTCTGTGTTGTTTCTCTGACTACGTATACCTGGAGTGTACTAGGACTTTTAAACAAAAAAAATTACAACCCTATATACAATGGAGAGCTTTGTACCGAATGAGGAATTTATTCGAAATATTATGCTTTACCATTTCATGAAGAAAGAAAGTGCAACACGTACTACAAAAAATTTTTGCGATTTAGTGGGAGATATTTAGAATGTTCGTAAATGCCAGAGGTGGTTTAAACAATTTAAATCCGGAAATTTTGATCTAAAAAATAACCCTGGAAGTGGTCGACCTGTTTAAGTGGATAGCGATGTTTTAACTGAGTTGATTCAGCTAAATCCAACTTCAACGGTTCAAGAACTCGCGGAGCAATTCGGATGTTCATGGTCAAGCGTGCAAGAGCATATCAAAAAAATCGGCAAGACATGGAAACAAGGAAAATGGATAGTGAAGAGAATCTAGGTGAGCGTCTAAATGCGTGCACTGAGTTATTGGAATTAAATACCAAAGCCCTAGGTTGGACAACTGTACGTCACCCACCATATTCACCAGATTTTGCTCCATCGGATTATCATTTGTTCCGGTCAATGCAACACTTTTTAAACGGAAAAGAATACAAAAATTATGAGGATGTCACAAAAGGCATATCTGAGTATTTTACATCGAAACCAGCTGAATTTTACGAACGTGGCATTAAAAAATTGACTGAGAGGTGGAAGGAGGTTATATCAAACGATGGCAATTATATTTTGAACTAAGTTTTAATAAATAAATACATTAAATGCACCAAATTGTTTAATTAAAAAAACGACATTCTTTTCCGGTACACCTAATATTATGCCGCACTTTTATATTACAGATTATGATCACTTTTTATATAGGTATACATTATTATGAAAGTGGTCTACAACAAGAAATTGAAAAAAGAGTTTATTAATTATTTCGCGTCATATTGTTTTAAATTAATATAATATGATGCAAATTATTCTTACGACATTCCACTGTATTCCGCTAGTGTTTATTTCGATAAAATAGTCATTACAATTTTAAATTTATTATTTTCATGTAAGCTAAATGTAACATTTATATATCGAAATAAATTATAAATCTAGTAAACTAAATAAACACTGGTGTGCGATATAAAAATATTTTTTAATCAATTCAAACGCAAACTTTTAAAAATCTCAAAACGAAAGAACCACTTTCATAATAATGGACACGTGCATTATTTTGAAAATAAATTAATAAATTTTAAATTAAAATTAATTATATTTCAGTAAATTTAGTAGATCAAATTATTTTTTAAAAACCTCACTTTAAGCAGCTATCGTGTAGAGATTATAGTAATTTGACACGAAGATTTACAATTAGATAGATTTCATTAGAGATATTATCTATTGCAAAACATTTCACGACGCAACTTCCAGAAAATTTTATGGCTCTTTCTTCGATTATATATAATATATTTAGCTAAATCTAATACATATCATCAAAGTTTATCTTTCTATCTAAATATGTATTTCGTGAATACGAAAATCCAGAACGCTTTATCAAAATTCGTTTCGAACTATTCTGAAAACTTAAATTGAAAATTATCTCGACTAAGGGCTGGATGTGTGATCAGTGGTAACTTTTTACTTTAGTAAAAAAAGTTACTAAAGTAATTTTTTTTGCAAAAACGGATTGTTTGATCGTTAGTAAAAAATATTTACTTCTCGAAAGTATTCATTTTACTCTCCGATATCAGATAGTAAAAACGAGAATCGATAGTTAAATATGGCGGACTTTTCACAGCTGTTTCAAAAGTCATTTGACACATTGATACGACAATTAATCATTCAATATCCCGCTATTTTAGTGATGAGAGTTCGTTCGATGATGATTATTTAATATACATTAGCACATAATACTAAAAAAAAAATCACCATCAAAGTGACAGATTTCGAACGCCTAGGCGAATAAATCCATAGATAATGCATAAAAAAAGCGTATTTCATGATTATTTGTCGCGCCTATAGATATTTCTATCTAAGCTTTGACAATAGTAAATATGACGTTCGAATAACCCGCAAACGATAGTAAAAAGTTACTACTTATCACACAACCGGCCCTAAGTAAGTCAGACTACCATTTGGCTGTTTGAAATTTTAAAAATTCGAAACTACGTTATGTTTGTTAAAAGAAAAAAAAGTTCAGAATGGTTGACTCTCTGCTGGGTACTATAAAATCGAAATATACGAAGTCTACCTGAGTTTTGTGGCCAATGCCAGAATAGATTTATTACTTACTTACTTACTTACCATCACGCCGTTTCCCCGTGGGGGTAGGCAGAGAGGATAGAGCGCCACACTCTTCTGTCCTGACATACAATTCTCGCCTCATCCACATTCATACATCTTGTCATACAAGCTCGCCGATTGTTGAGGCTTCTAACAGAACCATCCTCCATTATCTGGTTTACCTGGTCGTGCCAAGTCTTCCGCGGACGTCCTCTATTTCTGGTTCCATCAACACTTGCGTCATATATCTTTCTTACCATTCTCTCCTCATTCATCCTTTCCATATGACCAAACCACCTAAGTGATCCTTTCTTAATCTTACTCACTATACTAACATCAGCTTTACATTCTTTTCTTATTTCTTCATTCTTTACTCTGTCATAAATAGATTTGCCACAAATACGCCTAAGTGATCTCATTTCCACTGCATTCAGTCTACTTTCGTTCCTTTTCTGCCAGCTCCAGGCCTCACTTCCATACATCAGTGTCGGTACCAGGATTCCATTGTGCACCGCTAGTCTTGCCTCGGTTGACATATTCCTGTTAGATATAATTCCATTCAAAGCACCGTTTACTTTATTTCCTGCAGTCACCCTCCTTTCGATATCATTCTCAGCCTTTCCGTTTCTATCAAACATACTTCCCAAATATACAAACTCATCTACTTGTTCCAAACATTCATTACCTACAAGTATTTTGCATGGTGTCTTGCTTTCCTCCTTCTCAAATACCATCACTTTAGACTTGTTAACATTCATCATGAGGTCGCTTTCCTTGCATACATCGTACATCCATAGATAGATTTATTGTATGGCGTAATAATTTTGAAATCTCTTAAGGTTTTAAAAATACACTTTTTTTAAATCTATTTATCTATATTAGAAATCTGTTTTACCTTAACAGGATCATGGAAATTTTGAAAGATTTTTTTTTTCGTTTTCTTTGGTACGATCCCTTGCGAAAACTGAAAGTAAAATAAATTAGTACTAGCATATAAGTAATATGTATAGTATACGCAATCTAGAGGAAAACTTTGAATTATTTTTTTACTTAGTCACTCCCTATCCATAATGTAGTAAATATATTTAACCTTTCAGCATTCTCTCTTGTGCACGGAAAAAAAACTCTTTGAACATTAATCAGCACGTTTTATTCCTTTTTTGAATTCCGCCGGTGTTGCCAGATCTCACACCGCCGCAGACGGAGAGTACCTACGTGGAAGCACATTAAGTATGACTCGGGAATGGTTGTGACAGGCACTGGGCCAAATATAAATGAACAGAAATCCCCAAAGACCCAAATGGAAAAATCACTTAGAAAATTTTCAACCGCTAGGGGGAGGGGGAAAATCACCAAACAACATTCTCCAAACATACGACATATCAAATTTCGACACGCTTTTGACTGATGGAATATTAATAAGAATTTTTGTTAATGCAGTGTCTACCTACTTGCATAACATGTGAATAAATCAGAGAGTTTAAATATTTTTATTAGACGCTATTTATAAACCAAATACGACAGATTTTTAAGTCTATTATAGATTGACATTTTTGTTGCATTTATACATACAGGTGGTCCAAAAAAAGTGAGAACATTTCGTAAAATGTGATATAATTATATCAAAATTAGTTTAACTATATCAATAATAGCTTAAATAGTTTACTAATTCTTTTAAAATTAGCAATATTAACTTGGCGGTTAAAATTCTTATTTTTTTTAAATTTATTATCTTAGTTTTATTAACCGCAATTGAGTTTAAAAATTATTCGACTAAATTTGTATTGAACAGCAATTTGAGATAGGTACTAAATTTATTTTTTAAATAATTGTTGTTTTTTTTAAAAAAAATTAAAAATAGATTCTGGTGAAGAAACAATGCTATATTTTTAGTTAGTTATGACATCCTGAAGAAGGAAAAGATGTTTTCCGAAACTGGTAGATGTTTTTTAAACTCAATTGTGGTTAATAAAACTAAGATAATAAATAAAAAATATAGTTTACTAATTTACTAACTTACATATTTACCTAAATTACGTTTTATTTCAACAATTTCCGGTCGCCATCTTTGATTATTAATTTTCCCATTTGGTTTTTTCAAATTGTTGAATAGAATAACAAAAATCGCAGCAGAAGACCGTATTCTAATCAAAAATTTTCGAATTGAAAAACGTTGGGGTGTTAGGAAAATGATTAAAGAGTTTCAAAACAAAGCTTGGAGTATAGCTAGACATTACTGCGTAACTGGACATAACGGCAGGACGGAGCTCCATCTCACACAGCCAGAAATACAATCAACTTTCTTCGTTGTGAGAATGTTAATTTCATTGAGCCAGGCATGTGACCACCGAACAGCCCAGATTTAAATACAATAAGTGAGAGCGCACGTGAACATGACGTACGAAGATCGGTGGTTCTTATCTATTACCTATATATTACCTCCCTCCCCCCATAATCAGAATACAATATTTTCTGTAGTGTATTTATTCTCTATGGTGTTTTGGTTGCGTTGAAGTTATACATTATAACCATTATGAGTGCACTCACTGCCACCAAATATCACCCTGCTGCATGGAGCTGATATTTGTTTATGCGTAATTAGTTCTTCGCTACCGTGCGAAACGATTTAGTGCTGTGCATGGTGTTGTTTGAAACTTTCGCGTAAAGTAGGTGTTAAAGTGTACTTCGTGCGAAACAACGTTAAACGTATCTTAGAGCCAAAAAACCTGTGAACCTAGTGGAATAAGATCCAGATACCGAAAGGAGTGTTTTACAGGTGGGTCGTGTTTTCTAGTTCTGGTTGGTCCTTCAGCCGCCCCATGTCCCTTTTTCCTCTTCCTCTCCAGAATTCCTTCATTTATTTCTTATTTCCCTACCCTTCGTGCAGACAGTACCAATAGTGATTTTTATCAGTAATCAAAATAATTTTATGAAATCATGAAGTAGTATTTCATTCTGAATCTTGAAAAACATACACATAAAAATTGAAAAATATGCAAACGTAAAAAATTTTTCTCTATTCTTATATGTGAAATTAAACAACTAACAATAATTTATTTTTGAAAATTATTGAAAATACTCTCAATTTTTTAATTCAGCCCATTATTATACTCATGAAAGTCACAATAGAATAAAGTGGTAATTAACTAACCCCATTTTCATCTTAATTTCTACAAAAATCAATAGGATTTTATCAAACTATATATTTGCAGCATCATATGAAACTACAACATATCACAATAAAACAAAATTTATGAAATTGTTGTTTTTTTATTTCAAAAAAGTTTTAACAAAAAAAAATATATTTCTCAAACACACAAAAATAAAATATGGAAGAGTAGGTACTAATTTTCCTTTCGATTATTAAAATATAAATACATATTTTGTTTCTCTAAGTGGTGCACGATCGAGTTGTCAAACTGAATTAGATATAATATTTGAAACCCTGCTTTACCGACCCGACATTTATTTGGATGAAAGTTTCAACATTTCTCAACTGGGGGTTGGCACACTCCGCTGACCCAGGTATAACACTCACCCTATATTTATTTTATTATTATTAGACTCCTGTATTTGACTTACACGATATACGATGAGTATATACAACTTTGTTGTTCCTAAATCGCTTTGTTCTAAAAATTAAAACTCGTGTGGTAATTTTACATTAAGTATTAAAATTTCTAATCTATTATGTCATCGCTTTAAACATTAACAGTCAAAATATAGATATTTTTTCAAAGTATTTTTTTTTAAGAATCGTCAGAATACGATATTGTCATGTAAGCGCCCGATAGCAGGATCACAGTACCGACATATTTCCACACAGAATCAACGAAGCAGAAGGTTCTATCATAATATTTCACTCAACACGCACGCGATAACTTCCAGCCTACATAGGACTAATTGAGCAGAGCTCAAATCACATACTACCATACTAAGATTTTCTCGCACACGTGCGTCGTGTATCCAGTTCCTGTATCATTTATTAATTTAATTAATATCTTCCTTTGTCCGTTGTTTAAGTGCGTAATCTATATAGCTGATTTTTTCACAACAAATTGTTATGAAGTACAAAAATATAGTTTTTAGTGTGGTATGGTGAGCCGTTCAGAGCAACTCTCAGTGCAGCTGAACGCACTGAGAAGAATTAAGCTAATCAAATTTCTCTCCAGTCAACCGATAGTTACCTGCATTTGCTTCGCACTTCGAATTTCATTGCACGATTTTCACGATCAGTAGATTCCAACAAAGGCCAATGGAACGATATATTTTAATGAAATATCTTAAACTTGATGTCACCCGTCAATAATTAATTACGTTCCAGTTTCTACAATATGTAAAAGCTTCCACTCACAATTCTCGAAGAAGTCGTTAGATCAAAAATCTATCGTACTTCAAAGCTCAATAAATTAATAATTATTAGCAGAACACATTCTTATTGTGAAGTTGTAATTATTCAGAAGGTCGATGGCTCTTTAAAATAATGGAACAATTAAATGTATTAATATCAAAAAGGTAACATGTAGATACGAAAATTTATCGCTAAAAATATCGTCACTAGAACAGTTGAATAATGCACCTTCCCCGGTTTGGAAAGAGATCCAGGTTCGAATCCTGGTGGCGCGACAACAATATTTTTCGATAAAATTGATTTTATATGTTTATCTTTCTAATTTATATTTTTAATTAATAGTTGTTAAAATACACCCCATAGTGGTCGTGATGAATGAAAAACTTGCTTATTTTAATATTCACAATAAAACTTTGCAGTACACACATGATGAGTTATTTTCACTACTAATTTCAGTCTACTAAGTGCAGTCCCTCTCAAATACAGTTGCAGTTTTTCAGAATATGGTTCTGTCATATTTTAATATAAACTAAAGGGTGTCCAGCCGAAAATTTCAAGTTTAATATTAAATAAAAAAAAAAACTACAATGCTATTCTCATATTTTATTTATACAAATTGGAGTTAAACGATGCAGATTTTTCGTTTTATAAACAATATCTTCTAAATGCCGTCCATTTGTATCAAGACATCCTTGCAATCGGACTCTTAAATTTACTAACACGCGAGAGCAAAGCGTCGGTTCAATTGCAGCAACTTCACGGCGGATATTTTCTTGTCTGAATTGTTCGAGAATTGTTGCTGTAAACTCTCTACTTAAGATATCAGAATTGAGAATTCTGTGTTTAGTTTAGTTATCACCTGATGATGAGAGGAACTGCACTTCTCGAAACTAGTAGTGAAAATAACCCTACGTGTGTTTACTACAAAGTTTTATTGTGAATATTAAAATAAGAATGTTTCATCAGAAATTATCCGCCATGTCAGTTAGTGAATGATATTGAAGAAATTTGCGTCAACTCGTAAGTCACTTTTAAATTGCAATATCTCTCAACTCCGACATTCGCTTTATATTGCAGTTCAGGCTATCGAATGTGAAAATTGAAAATTTTCCATCGATGAACGGCAGGATATTTGTAACGCCTCCTAAATTTCCTGATGGAAAATAGAGAGAAGTTCGTAGCCAACTTCGTGACATAGATCGTAAATTAGCTACACGGGCGCACACACACACCAGTAAGCTTTCTGGTCAAGCAGTGTACCAACGTGTTTGATTTATGGCGCTTCGAAATTTGCATAATAAGAAAAGCCTCCGATATATTTATATTATATTTAAAAACGGTGACTTATATTTAATTTTTTATGAATTTCGTAAAATGTTTGACGACTGAACGAAAATTATTGTTAGGAGAAAACATTCTTATTGTGAAGTTGTGATTATTCTGAACATAGGTCTGTGAACATTGGTTCGAAAATTTGTCGCTAAAAATATTGTCGCTGTAGCATAGTTGAATAATGCATCTTTCCCGGTTTGGAATTGATTTTAATGTATATCTTTCTAATTAATATATTTAATTCATATTTTAAAATTATTGTATTATAAGTAAACTAAACATAGATTTAAGGTTTATTTCAAGTGGGTCTACAAAAACTTCAATATCTCAATTATGTGTCGAAATTTATTGACCAAAGCATGTATTTTTATAAGACTAAAATTATTATTAAGGAGAACACATTCTTATTGTGAAGTTGTAATTATTCAGAATTGTTAATTCTGGCGTCTCTTATTGGTTTACTTAATGGTATATAGATAATAGAAATTCCGTAATAACAAAGCTTTCAAATAATGGAACGATAGATGTATTAATTTGAAAATGTGACATGTAGGTTCAAAAATTTATCGTCAATCCATTGTGTTGGTATATCATAATCGGATAATGCACATTCCTTGGATTGGAAGAAATCCCAGTAGGAACAACAGTATTTTTCGATCAAATTGATTTTATATGTATATATTTCTAATTAATACATTTAATTTATATTTAACTAAAATTATTGCTGAGAATCACTCTCAACCATTTGACTGAGATGAATCCTTTAATTTTTTGGGAATCTTGCTAGAAAGGAAGATCGCTTGGAGAAGCTTGTTGTATTAAGCCACGTCGAAGGACGAAGAGGAAAAGGAAGATCCCCCACTCGTTGAATCGACCGAGTGGAAAAGTCAACAGGAACTTCTCTGGTGTTGGTCTTAAGGTCTGCAGAATACCAAGAAAGTGGAAGAGAAAAGTTAAAAGGGCGAGATTTCATATTGATCGCGTTCCTCAGTCAAATCAGAAAACAAATGAGGGTTTCAGGCATTCAGGGAACAACATTAAGTTTTGATAAGAGAATACTTTTATATATTTAGATAAAACTATACAACTAGAGAGACATTAAGAGTAAAAATACAACAACGTCTAAAGCCTGATTTCAATATTTACACATGGAGCCGAGACATGAATCCACACCGTCAATATCATGCATAAATCAAAAGTTGCCCCCAGAAGGCAATAGAAAGGGGTGCACTTAGAAAATCTCGCCAGAAAAGAGGGGAATCCTCTATCCAGTAGTGGAGAAATACAGACAGATGATGACGATGATGATGAGTGAGGTAAAATTAACATTATTACTTTTTGTATTTACATTATTTTTTATTTATTTTTACGTGGCATGTAAATATCTTTTAAAAAAAATTTATTACAAAAAACACATCTTTTATGTGATATTCTATTTGGTAAGTATTTTTTTTACCTTACCTATGCATGAAGCTCGAATTTGTGAAGACGAAGATAGAAAACATTTACAAGACATTATTTTTCATTTTAAATTATTAAAAATACCATGTTTTGTAAAACAAATAAAAAATGTACAAATATTAAAAGTTATCATCTAACTTTTTCTGTACAATGAAACAAAATAAATACTTAGTAATTCAAATATTTTTTTATTGTAACGAGTATGTAAGACATGTTTTACGTATCCTTTATATTTCAAACTACAATTTTAATCTCAACGTACAATTCAAAATACATATATATAAAATATATATAAAACAATCTACATTTGAGTTCAGCTTTTATAAAAAAAATCATACAAGGAGACGTATATTTGTGAAAGAATAAAAAATGTAACTTTACTAATACTTGAAATATCATTATGTAATAAATATTATTAACGAGAACACATTCTTATTGTGAAGTTGTAATTATTCAGAACGCAGATCTGTAATATTTTAAATTCTAATTGAATGTATTAATTATAAATATATACATATAAAATCAATTTTGTCGAAAAATATTGTTTTTGCGCTACCTGGACCTCAACTTGAATTAAATTAGTATTTAATAAATATTCATAATTATTAAATACTAATTGATGCATAATTATCGGCCGTTTTTAAAAAATATATTATAACATAAATTATACTTACATACCATCATACCGTTTTTCCGCGGGGGTAAACAGAGAGCATTGAACGCCACACTCTTTTGTCCTGACAGTCAATACTCGCTTCATCCACATTCATGCATCTTCTCATACAAGCTCGACGATTATTGAGGCTTTTAACAGGATCATCATCTAGTATCTATTGTATTATTATATTGTAACATAACCAAAAACGAAAACAAACTCAAAACATATCAAAAACTCACCGTAATCATGGACTGATCGCGGGTTGAAGTTCTCAGTCAGTGTCCTAGAAGTGCAACTTTCGTCCTCTTCCACAGCCGCCAGAAGGACTTGGTCACCAAAATTCGAAGATCGACCCTTTTTTGTCGTCTTAGCTGGTATCACCAGCTATGAGGCGAAAAAACCACTCTGACAAGCTCTTTCGCTAATCGTTCCTTCGCCGAAAAGATCGCAAAATGACTCAACAGCTCTCTAACCTTTCTCTAAAGCATATTGTGTCGTATATGTGTACGGTTTTCGATGCGAATTTTAATTTCCTTACCATATTAAAGAGTGAAAAATTAAATTATGAAAAAAATAAAACGTTGCGAAAAAAACGGGATAATATAAAAAAATAAAAACCATTTTTCAAAATGAAATATTTTGGTTTTTCAATGAGTCCCAGGAGGTAATATATTTTTTAAGGAAGAAAAAGGAAACTGACAATTCGGAGATTCGCTATTCAAGAAAAAGCAAAATCAACATGACAACCAGATGGTGCATGCGAAGAATGTCCAGAAAGCACGTCCCCTCACTATAAAATGGACGACGCAATAAGCTGCTTGTCAGTTGCCTATAAACTACAAACTCCTGAAGACGACACTCTAAAACCAAATCATTTTATTTTGGTATTCATTCAAATAAATATAACATATACATATACGTAAGTCAATATATATAATTATAATTGAAAATATATTTATAATTCTATTTTTAAAAATATAACTAACGACAATTATATCATTAATTGTAATAATAATCTGTTTATTCCAGCGTGATCGTGTTTTTCTTTATGAAAACCCACAAATACCCAAAAACCCAAGAATACATATATAAAAAATATCAATACTACATTTTAGTCACGGTTATTATTGTATCTGTAGCTATTCTGTAGTCGTTCTCCATTCTCTGGTCAGGGGGCCAGTATTCCAGTATAAGAGCGCCGCTTGCACAAGAGAGTCGGTGCTCTGAGCTCCAACCGCAGCTTTACGCCAGCAACTTGATGTCTCAAAAGCGGAACAAATCTATGTATACGACCTTCGGCAAACATTGTAGATGCGCTACAATAACGCGCCAACCCGATTCTGTATAAGTTGTTGTACTGAATTCGAAGATAGTTGTACGTCACTTGCTTGCATTTTAACAAAAGCTCGCGGGTACACATGTTAGCGAAGAATGTTTTAAACAGGATCCTCTTCATCTCCTTACTACCGTGATATGCAATATATGGTATAAGATATTCACACGAATGCTTAACTGTCTCCTTTGTCGTTCTATGTCATCATCGTCTTGTCCATCTTCATTGTATATGTAATGTACGGCCAAGGTATTTTACCGTATTTGAACGCTAAATTTCATCCCATCCAGCAACACGGGTGGGATATTATCTGGCCTTTTTTCATATTTGAGCGCCATTATATTATGACAGACAGAATAACAGTTTATTATTTTATGATAGAATTTTTTTTTAAGGAGAACACATGATTGTGAAGTTGCAGTTTTTCAGAATATAGTTCTGTGATATTTTAATATAAACTAAAGGGTGTCCAGCGGAAAATTTCAAGTTTAATATTAAATTTAAAAAAAAATTCAAAATGTTGTTCTCATATTTTATTTATACAAAATGGAGTTTATCGATGAGGATTTTATGTTTTATAAACAATATTGTCTAAATGCCGTTCATTTCTATCAAGACATTCTTGCAATCGGACTTTTAAATTTACTAACACGCGAGAGCAATGCGTTGGTTTATTTGCTGCAACTTCACGGCGGGTATTTTCTTGTAGGGCCTGAATCGTTCGAGAATTATTGCTGTAAACTCTCGATTTAAAGTATCTCCACAAAAAAATCTCACGGTGTAAGGTCCGTTGACCAAGGTGCCCAGGGTATGTCTCCGTACTTGTTGATTAATTTATTGGGAAAAATTTCCCTCAACTTCTCCATTGAAACTCTGTGTATGGAGTGGCCCCGTCCTACTGAAATTGTGTTCTGTTGTTGAACCCAGGAAATAGCTGCAGTTGCGGTACCAAAAACTCGTCAATCATTCGACAATACACACTAAAATAAAGGCAAATTATCCCTCGGGCAGAAATTGCACACCGCACTGTCGTTTTGGACAATGCAAACGTTTTTAATAGCGTTCCCTTGGGTGTCGGGGCACCAGTATCTCATGTTTTGTTTATTAAGATAGCCATCGATGTGAAAATATGCTTCGTCAGTAAATAATGTTTCCTGCATTCGTGCTGTTCCAAAACGTTCCAGCATCATTCTCGTTAAGGTTTCACGTAAAGAATAGTAATTTTCGTTGAAAAACTTCACGATTTTTTATTCCAGTACAGGCTGCAATCTTCCTTATCGATTTACCCGGATTGGGCATAATTTCACGTCAAACTTGAGCCACATGTTCTGGCGTTGCTGCTGACGTTGATGGTCCCGGAGGAGTTTGGTCAACCGATGTCTCTTATTTTCTGAACTTTTGAATACAATACCAGATAAGTTGCGTGCTCGGCCCATCACTTGCTCGTCGAATATTAAAATGAGTACCAATGAATCATCGCACTTTGAATATTGTTCAACCGGAAATGCGCGGTGCGCTCCTGACCAGTGACTCATTGCGACTAACAAATTAGCAAATCACGCGCGTCGAACAATACCCCTCCCACTTACCTCACCCTGATGGTTTACGAGCAATTACAATTTAATCTTGAAATTTTTCGTTTGGACACCCTAAATTAATTAGAAAAATATACAGATAAAATCAATTTAGCGAAAAAATATTTTGTCATCACCGGGATTCGAGTCAGGAACCCTTTCTATCCGGGAAAGTGCGCTGACCATTACACCATGTCAACAGAGTAAATTATGTTGATATGTAGTTCCTGCAGAATGACGACATTTGTGCGTGTTGCTGTCCACGGTATATGTATCATACGTCTCCAACACCACGTCTCAAAGACATCAATCTGGCTGATTTCTTTTTGTGTTTCGAGTCCACGATTTCACACCATAAATGATAGATTACATCAATACTATATTATCCACTTAAGGCTTAATAATTGTTTAAACAACATTTAAAAAATGTTAAAATAAACACGTTTATATCCAATTATTAACCACTTGTTAAATTATTATTTTAAATCATGTATGCACATCGATACACCAAGACCAATATGCACATGCATCGCTAAAACCAAATTGCATTTGCATTGGCCATGTTAGTAACCAAATAATTAAACGGTTAACAGATGGCTTCGCACGCGTCATACGATGATTTTAGACTTGTGTGCATTTAATAATAAAGCCAATTAATTAATGTACAATTATTACGATGCCGCAATAAACTACAAACCTGAACCAATTTTGTTTTAGCATGAGCACGGGTGTTGTATTAAGCGATTTAAATATATTTCCAATTTATCGAACAGTCTATTGGAAGTATAATTTATTTAATTTACAATTAGCACAATATGGAATGACTCTGATTTTGAGATACCAAAACGAACATCTAAAGGTAGAGAAATAAAATAGAGAATATAAAAACGTTAAAATTGCACAGCAGACTTTTCATTCAATTGATTCAATATTTCCTAAATGTTGTGCATGCGCAATGATTTCTTTCATGTGTTGAATCATCATATGCAACGTTAGAGACAATCGCACAGTGTGGCTGTCTTGTAGTGAGTGGTCGAAATGTTCAAGACAATGGATCAAACCGTCGACTGTGTGATTCGTATCTTGAACGCGCGAAACATGAAACCAGCCGACATTCATCGCAAAGGGTGTTCTATTTTGTCTTGATTTGGCGCCAAGTAATTAAAATATTTTCCTTCATCTGGAGCGGTTCCTTAACGATGATGAACTCAAAAATGGACTACGGACATGGTTTCCTTCCCAGGCGGCGTTGTTCTATGACGAAGGTATATAAAAATTGGTGCCCCGTTATGGCAAGTACTTTATGAATGCTGGCGACTGTGTTGAGAAATAGTTTAAGAAGTGTAGCGCCCGAAGAATGTTTAGTGTAGTAAAAATGACGTCATGTTCTTTAAAAAAAAATCTGGTACTTACTTAAAAAATGCGCCAACAAACGAACACGATTTGTGTGGAGAATGAAAAGTAGATTTTGGTGAGGCCGGATACGCGAGATTTAGTGAGACTAGTGAATATGCTGATATTAATAAAGCGGAATGCGCGGATTTTGGTAAGGCGTGAATATGTGGTTTTTTGTAAGGCTCTATGCGCGAATGTTAGCGAGAATTAAAATCTGATTTTGGTAATGAAAGAAAAAGATTCTTGGTGAACTAATGGAATATGATTTCAGACACTAGATTTATGAAGTAATATTGTATATAGATATAGCACCTACCCACCTTTACAATAAAATATTTTTTAAATTTATTTTAAAAGACAATACAAATGAAAGATATATTTATGACATAGTAAAAAATGAAGAAATAAGAAAATAACGTAAAGCTGATCTTAGTATACTGAGTAATATTAAGAAAGGATTACTTAGGTAGTTTGGTTATATGGAACGGATGAATGAGGAGAGAATGGTAAGAACGATATATGACGCGAGCGGAAGACTTGGCACGATCAGATAAATCAGATACTGGAAGATGGTCCTGTTAGAAGCTACAATAACTGACGAGCTTGTATAAGAATATGTATGAATGTGGATGAGGCGAGAATTGTGTGTCAGCATAGAAGAGTATGGTGCTCTACCCTCTCTGCCTATCCCCACTGGGAAACGGCGTAATGGTAAGAAAGTGAGTAATTAAAAGACGACGTACAGTTTCAGAATGCGCAACAGAAAATTATTGATCATTTGCTTATTCATTAAATAAACATTCATTTAAAAAAATGTATCCTTACTGCTACAATTGAAATACGCTAATTTGAGCAATATCAAAATCAACATGTCAAAGTGAAATAAAAAAAATAGGGCTCGTCCGGGATTTGAACCCGGGACCTCTCGCACCCAAAGCGAGAATCATACCCCTAGACCAACGAGCCGTATGTAAATGATTAGGCATTATTATTAGTAATTCAAGTGTCAAATAAAACTCGCTGACTTGTGCATTATTTACATACAATGTTTGGTGAGTAAAAAAAATATTCATTGCATCGTGGTATTCACAGCTGGTCATAAATTAACAGATATACATATGTAATTTAGGTATATAAGTCAAGTATCCATCATCGTGTCATCTATTCTATTTAATTATTTTTCATTTATTATCTAACTGCCGAGTCCGTACTGATTAATTAGAAAAACGTTGTTAAATAAATAAACATACAAATTTATTGAATAAACATGAAAGATGAGTTACGTTTCAAAGTTGTCTGTTGTCATAGAAAACAATAATAATTTATATTATTCAACGAAAAATTTATTCTACCATCAGATAGCATCACAAGAAACACGTGTAGTTTCCCATACATTTTAATATCTCTTATATTTATAAAACATAAGAAAAATAAATACTATCAGAAAAAAGTAATATGAGTTGAGTAATGATTCGAATTACGCATATTTAAACCCAGCGGAAAAACATTTTGGGATCTGATATCATCAATTTCGGAAATTCAGTTAATAAATCTAGAAAACGATAAAAAATATTTTGGTAACAAATCCGTCACACAGGGGGCGATATTTTCTTCATCATTTTTTATACATTCTGAGTGCAAACATATATTTAATATCAACTAATAACATTTATTTAAAAATACATTCAATTGAAATTAGGACCTTCTCTCTCCAATATTTGTTATGAGTTATGAAACTATATATTGTATTGATTTTCTGTAAAATATTTTTGATAGAAAAACATATATTGGAATCACACTGACACCCGGTACGATACGGTGTTATTAATGTTATTTTGCTATAAAATATTTATTTTATTTTACTAAATTATGATATATGTTCGATGTATCTAAATAATATTAAATTATTGTGCTCAGTAAACCTTAACACCAAAAAAAAACTAATGCTGTTGCGAATTTACTTATAAATCAGGTCTCAAGAATCTTTATAAAATGAGGAAAAAAAATTCACGACAATTTTTAGCCTGAAAATAAATGTGTATTTTATTCATTTATATAGTCATGTAGTTTTCAAACATTGAACAGTCAAAATTAGCTCTATTTGATGTAAATCTATGCTAACAACAACTCACCCCAAACAATAAATCATGGTCACAACACAAGACAACGAACGAACATCTACACACCAGTTCTGAGAACAACAACGACATTTTATCAACGTTTCTACATGTAAGTTTATTTCTATAGCATAAAGTTCTGTCATATACGAATGTCCCAGTATGAGTTTTGTCACCCGTCGCGCATTGTCTATAGAAAGAGTCCCTATATACATATCCGCTTCCCGTTGGTTTGCATAGAGCAGATTCGCCCATACTACCATTGAAGTCGGGAGGGCCTCTGTCGGCTCTCCAAGTAATCTTACCAATCTCGATATTCAAGAGTTGTGTGATCATTAATTTGACGTTAAACCTCTATTACTGACTTTATATACATCTTATGTCAACATCTGTGATACAGTGGTTTGCGGAGTGCATTAATTTTTATCGCACGCCATTTTGTGTCGCGACCACGCGTTATTTCACCACGCATCGACAAATATCCAACTGAATCTCCGCTGCAAGATATCATCCGATTATACATACCCCTGTATCTGTATCTTCCCATTTCACGAATATTATTGCTCACTTTATTCCAACTGCCACGCGCCCGAAGAAGGCCACGCATTATTTCAACCGACATGCGCCCGACAGCAATCCTATTGATCATCGCCATTGCCTTCTGCCTCGTCTCCCCGTGTGCACTTCAGCTGCGAAGGGACTCCTCCATCCATCATCAAGGCTTCGTCGCTGGTCCCATCCTGCTAGCCATCCCATCATCACCATCACCTCGCCAGACTTTTGTGCAAGTCTAAACTATTACATAGCAATTGCTAACTATAGTAATCCTCGAGGTATTTATTGATCACCCATATTCTAATTTGTGTTTTCGCCATGTGACTTCAGCTTGGCTGATGAAGGTGATATCCGGTCTGCGGAATAAACCAGTACTATTCATCACTAATGGATATGGAGAGGGAGAACTGATCACCTTGATTTTATATATACATTTACTATTTGAGTTACATATTGTGTATTCCTGTACCTTGTATTTCATATCGCCTTTTTATGTCACCCCTCATATTTCATACTAGTAATTTTGATACATTTATAAATTTAATTTTATTGAATATATTCGCATTGTCTTAGAATAACCTACACCATCTCTTATTGAAGTGTTTTCTATTATTCTGTCTCTGATATCCACCATCCATACGAGAAGGATAATCCGTGTTTTGTCGAGCTAGCCAAGCATCGGATTCAAGGATCTCATATCTACATAACTTCAAATGTATTAAAAACCTCGGAATTAGACTACTTACATGTTATTAGCTCTGAAACTGTACAACACACTCAAAACATTACACAAAATATTACACAAATATGGACCCAATATATGATTCAATTGGGTAAAGATCAATCAGAAGCATCGCTGTCCAAATTCCAACATAATCGCAATACAATACCAACACTAATAATTCACTTTAGTTTTACAACTCTCTCACTCTACATTTAAAAAATAATAATTTATTCCTGTCAAAACTTTCTCTTTCTAATTTGAATTAAATAACACCACAATAGCACGAAAAAAACTGGCTACTTTAACGCAGACGGCAGTCTAGAAAAGTAGCCAGGACAATGCTGTATATATCAGAGGTGGAGTCTACTCCGTCCCACACAATAAACTACGAGTATTATACTTAATAGCAATATATTCACATCTGTTACAATAAAAATACGTATGCCAATAAAGTCTAATAAATGAATAAATTAAGAATCAGTGTTAGTTACAAAATCAATCACTTTTATCCGCTGCCATTTAGAAAAGAGTTCAAGTAATAGTTCTTTTCGCTACTAATAAATTTAAATGTCCACATATAGTCCAGTACAGAAACTAGCGTATTTTTGGAATAATGTACTATATATAATTTTTATTTTAAACCAGATTACAGGGATTCTAATTCATAATAAGAAGTGCATTCAAAATTTTAAATTTTTTCAAATTCCCATCAGTTTCTCTCGTTTTTCACCAAACAAAAAATATGATGTTGCTGTGTTTACAATTAGTACACTCAAGTAATAATATGATATTATAAATATTTATAACAATTGATGTATGCATGTACATGAATTAATAATATAATTTCATTAATATTATAAAATAAATAAATAAATCATAATACTTTCAGTTTCCGTATATCCTTTTTCTCTGTAAAGGACATGCTTTTTGCCTTGAGATAAAGTAAATATCATTATTTGGGAATGAAAATTTTCTTTGTGCTATATTGTCACATTCAAGTATGGCGGTAGTGGCGCAGACATTGGATTATCCAACACTCAGCCAGTGTTGACGCAGGAACCTGACGTTAGAGTGGAGACAGACATAGACGAACAACAATATCGTACCGGAATGCCGGATGTGCGGTTATCTAAATAGTATATAGGAGGTTACTAGTTATTAAAAATATTGTCACTTAGAATTATTGTTCCCTTTACCTCACTCAATTTATGCCAGTTGCAATTTGGTGAGCCTGTCGGCTGCTCAATTATGTTTAAACGACAAATAACCTGGACATATTCGTTTGAGCCATTTTTTTTTAACCCGACATATGTATATTGCACTGTTATAACTTATAACTTATTATAACACCAGCTTATAACTTTTCTGTGATCAGGCTTAAGATTTCCTAATATTCTCTTAGTGAGTCTAAAGAAAAAAAAATCTTCAAGGCGTAAAACCTAACCCCGATATCCCACATAACAAGCAGGTATTCTAACCACTGTACTACTGACAAATACGAATGAGACGTGAAAATAGACGCTTACAAATATTTTAATCTCTGTAATAATAAAATAATAACAATAACTTAACAAAAACTTGTTACATACTTCACAATTTTTCAGATTAAATTCAATATTAGTACACAAATTTGATGTTAAGTATGCATACATAATAAAACATATCAAAATATAAATCATGGCTTTAAATACTAACACAAAAAATTGAAAATGACTATTTGACACCACAGTCTAAAGTGGGAAGTGCAAGATGGTAGAGCGCACGCATAGCATACGAGAGAAAGTGATATCGATAATTGGCGCCTTCAAATTGTTTTTGATTTTATAAATATTTTGGAGATGCCTGGTATCGATCCCGATACCGGTAAAGGTTAAAGAAAATCAACGTAAAAGTAATGTAGGGTAGGGCGGGGCTAGTTGAATATAGGAGCAAGTTGGACATTTGAAATATTTCAAAAACTACGCATCTCACGATTCGCGATGGGGGGGATATTTTGTTTATTTTGTGACAAAAAAGTTGAAAAAAAGTAGGTCGTTATTCTTCTCCTGGACTCGTACAAAAAAAGCCATCTACAATCACGTAAGTGTTGATACATTACGTATTTATTGTACTTTCGATTATAAATAGTTATTTAGTTCTAATACTCACCGTTTTTTTCATAACCTGCCTTTTGTTTCGATAAGTCTAGTCGGAGCTTGTTGGGCAGGCTTGCTCAACTTGCCCCCCTATAAAATTATTATAAACGTTAAATTTTTGTTTTAAATTTTATTTTAGGGTGCGGAGATATGAGAATAACTTCAAACTACGAGTCAACAGCTAAGTGACGCAGCAAAATCTGTAATGGATGAATACAAGAACATGAACACCGCTGCCAAAGAAGATTTTTATTATCCTTTTCTTTTTTCAACGTTTTAAAAAAATATATGTATTGTTTACTCTGTAAACAAAAATGTTCATTTATACTGTCAAAATTGAAACTGAAACAGTAATGAAGACGTGCATGTGATCTGATGATTACGATATCCGCCTAGTGATCTAGTGGTTCATGAGGATAAATTAGGCCTATTTTCATAGCACTAGCATTTAGCTTAGTTTGAAAATAGTAAGAATATTGGTGTGACATGTATTCCGTGCAACGCATATCCATTTAAAAAAAAATATTTTGTAGGTAGTTAATTATTATTTAATACGTTATTTTTTTAGAATTGTCCTGTACCTACCTATAGCTATCGTTTTTCAAAGATAAAACGTCAAATTATTTTTTAATACGTTTAAACACGTACGTTATCAAAAAGTATTTGTGGTGTATAATTTATATCGAAGGAGATCCAATTCAAAAAAATTAAATTTTTGATTAAATCTGTAAACAAACAACAAAAAATATCAAATGTCTTTAAAATATTTTTAGAACGTCTACAAAACTTTTGAAGATTTTTTATTATGTAAATGAAAACTCGTGAATTGTTCTCACATAATAAGAATTTGAGACACGGACCGGAAACGCGAATGACAAACTTCCGAGCTGATCTGAGCAAGATTAATGGTTCCCAGTGCTCGAAGAAAGCGTTCAGAATTTGTCGCCAAACTGTGAACATCGGGCGACACGGTGTCGGCGTAATTACGTTCAAAGTGATTATGGCGACACCCTAACCAAAAAAGCCTTGTCTCGCGTTTGAGACGAACCATACAAATTTTCCGAATCAAATTATCGGGAGCCCAGAATACAGTATTGGTAATTTTATTACTATCGAGATTTACGACCGGCAGGAATACATTTTTTTCAGTTTTTAATCAGTGTATTTTGAATAAATGCGCAATAAAAGTAATTATTTGATAATGCAATCATTGGATTTTATTCTGCACCTACGCAAGCCTGATATTTATCAATAAATTAAGGGATTCAATTAAATTCTTTATATTATAATCTAATTTTATGGTACTGATTATAAAACTAGACTATTGACCCCCGTATCATGCAATATCACATTTTTTTTAATAGCGATTTTATACTGTTATAAAACTGTTATATTATAAAATATTAAAATTGAATACTAAAATGTAATTAGAATTTTTTTAAATAGTATAATTAATTGATACTAAAATACGTTTTAAATTTTTTAGTTGTAATTTTTAATTATATTTATTTAATTATTCTTCTGTTACCAGGTCGCCATCCTACTGTGCGTAAATTACATATTTAATTACGTAATTAAATTAATTTTTAAATATGTTTTAGGTATTAGTTTTCGGTTTAGTTGAGTTTAGTTAGGTCTAGTTAAATGGTAAATCTTGTAGATCACGTCCGTGTTTTTGGATTAAATTTTTAACTAAATTAAATTTTTAACACTGAAAAAAAGAAACACGCCGATTTTTTCTGCTATTTCGATTTGCGCTTAGTAACAATGTAGATACCTACCTACTTCATTTCATCTTTAGTACAAACGGAACGAATAGAAATACGGCCACAACGTTCTAATGGCATTTTTCAATTAGGGATCATATATTATTGGATTGAACGGACACTAGGGCTAGTTGAGTGGCGATTTCCAATATTCAGTAATTAAATTAACTAGTTTCATTATCAGTAAACTGCTAACCAATGTGTCTACTATACATTCAAAGGAATTCATTGGATAAATAAAAGTCTTGCAAAATTTTTAAAAATAGATTCTGGTGAAGAAACAATATTATATTTTTAGTTAGTTATGACATCCTGAAGAAGGAAAAGTGTTTTCCGAAACCGGTAGATGTTTTTTAAACTCAATTGTGGTTAATAAAACTAAGATAATAAATAAAAAATATGAATCTTAATCACCAAGTTAATATTGCTAATTTTAAAAGTAAAAAAAAAAAAAAAAGTCTTATTGAAATAAACATGTGCACAGCATCCGTACTAATTGGATATCAATTGCCATCTTTATTCTATTTGAGTCTACCAAAAACTATGAAGCACTATGAATAAGTATAAAGGAATTGTCTTTAAAAGTGTATGAATTTCCTGTTATGTAATCATGGATTCCCCCCCTATCTACGTTAGATAAATAAAAAGCGTACCACTAGCGGGAATAACTAATCCTAGCTCAGTTTATATTTTTCTAGATAAATATTTAAAAAAATATAACGTAACTACAGGGAGGTACCATAAAAATGGAATGAAAAATTTGTGAACAATTTTTTATTTCTAAATTGCTATATTAAATATTTATATAACAGAAACACTAAAAAAAATATGAAAATACTAGAATATCGAAGCACAAGAAAAGAAATGTTGACCAAATACTTATATTTAAACTACTGCAAGGCCATATTAACTGTCTCAGCTAATTAGAATTAATATCTTTCCACATACCATCTCCACTCCACACTCTTCCACATTCCCAGAAGTAGAACATCTTACATACAAAATTCATTCATTCACCGGTCGTGCAAATACCATAATGAGAAATGAACAGGAATTGACTTTTTCAATATTAGCCTTCAATTCCTATTCAATATTATCACAATCTCAATTTTGACCAATCATTCTACCTACAAACGCATCTTGCTTCACAAATACATATTTTATTATGTTTACGCGGTCGTCAAAATCCTTAAATAAAATTAAAATTTCAGTGTACCAGAAACACTAAAGAAAATATGAGAAAAAACGTTAAACAAGTTCGTCATCGTGTTTTTCAACAAACTTCAGTTGACGTTAACCTTAAATATAAATTTTTAAAATTCAGGTAGTTACCTATTCTCGGGAAACTATATTATTAGAATTCCTAAAACAGAGGTATTTTATAATAAATATTTAGGTAAAGAAAGGAAAAAAATAGCAGTAAAATCTTCAACGACATTAAGATATCTGAGATGAGAGAATTTCTAGTGGAAATAAAACAATTTTAATATGAAGTCATAAATTTCATCGTCCTTTCATCGCGTTTACACGGTGATATATTTTTTCACTTTCCTCGCGGCGCTGAGGGAAAAAGCGTCGGCGTCGGTTTCGTTTCATTACCCGAAAATTTTCTTTAAGTTTTTCTCTCCGAAAAGTAAATCTCGAAGTTATAGCGCAGTGGAAATTTATGCGGCAGAATATTCGCCATGATCGGTGCCATTAAAATTTTATACGTCAAACAAGGACCGACGAGTGGGACGCGGAGAGACCGACGGTGGGTTGGCTCGCTGTTTTCACGATATCATGTAGAAGTTCTATTTTTTTAAATATTTTTTTTTTAAAAGACGCGTACGCGGAATACGTGTCAGATCGATATTTTTACTATTTTCAAACTAAGCAAAATGCTTAGACTAACTTGATAGCCTCCTAGAACAAGACTCGAATCCCCGACCACTAGATCACTAGGCTAGTATCGTAACCACTAGACCACAAACACGTCCTATTAAACTTCTGACATAATGTGCATTGGTCAATAGCTAGTTACGAGTGCATGACTGCACATCATTTCCGAGGTCTACAACAACCATTTATTAACGTTTCTACTTATTCTTAGCTTCAAAACTATGCAATACATTCCTACTTAAATTTAACACAAATTAGTGAAGGTTAAATCGTTATTTATACCGTTATAGTGAATCTGATTGTGATCGATTGTAACGATGATTGGTAACTGATTATTCGTAATTCTTTGAGCAATGACTGGTACACTGAAAAGAAAAACTCCAACAGTTAAATCTTAGTTACCAATCATTGTTAAATTTTAGTTATCAATCATTGACGAATTTTAGTTACCAATTGTTGATAAATCTTAGTTACCAATCATCGTTAAATCTCAGTTACCGATCATTGTTAAATCATAGTTACCAATCGTTGTTATATCTTAGTAAATAATCATTCTTAAATCTCAGTAATCCAATCATCGTCACATAACACGTAAATAATCTATTTTTTATTTTCAACACATACATTAATACATAAAAATACGTACAAAAAACTTAATTTTAATGATGTTTTAAAAGATTTTTGTTAGAACTTTCCCAATACGGGAACTCGGAACTTATAATAATAAATTATTTAACTATAAAAGAAAATGTTACTAACCTTATTATATCCCTCAACATCACTATTTAAATTAGTTTGTTAACGCTATAAACCCGTGATAAACATTTACATAAACATGTAGGTAAACTTTTTACATAATTTTATGGACAATATTAGAGAAATGTATATTTTTATTTCATTTCAAAAGAAGATTTCGTCATTTTTATTACTATAAATTTCATATTTAGAATTCATATGAGATGGTGTTATAAATTAATACTTGTAGCTCATATATCATGGTCAAAGTTTAAAAAAATAGCAACCGTTCAAAATATTTTTTTATACGGCAGATAATGCGTATCCATGGATAAAATTCTCCTTCTTTCTAAAAATACTCAATTAAAAAAATCTATACCTCTTTATCAATTGCTATATTTATTTATATGCTATAAATTTCACCAAGAATAAATATTTTTTAAATAAAAATAAATTTCAGTTTTAAAATTTGATATTAATAATGTATATGAATAAATTTAGTGTTTCTAAAACACAACATTATATGCATAAGTATTAGTATTATTCATACGAAATAAATATATTTAGTTATCCATAGAGGTTAATCCTTTTTATTTGATTATGTCAAAAAAATATATCTTTAGACATCTTAATATTTTATATTGTGAATTTTTGGTTCTTTGGTGATATTGACTTAAATTAGTTTTTACATGCTATAACTTATCACATACTTGACAGATGCACTCATACTTTTTTTTGTTTATAATATAGATTGATAGTCTCTTGTTCTTTTAGGTTTGGTTGACAATCAATGCTGGATTTTTTAACCGTTTGAATGCTACGCGTCGCAAAAGCGCTGCGATCGTTTGTATCCAAAATTGCTTAGCACTAAAACGGTTAAATAAATTTACATAATGTGAAATACTATTTTACTTTCTCTGGCTATAATAGGTACTAAAAATAAAAAAAATTACCATTATACTAGTAATTTATTAAACCGCACTTTTTCGAGATGATTTAGAACAAAAGTTTTTTCAAAAGAAAATTAATTTTTCAAGAGATTTTTAAAATATGCTCAATTCAATGCTCGACCTATATTTAATAAAATTATACGCCGTACAAGACAAAACACGATCTATTAACATAGCTCACTTACTTACCATCTCGCCGTTTCCCCGCGGGGGTAGGCAGAGAGGATAGAGCGCTATACTCTTCTGTCCTGACACACAATTCTCGCTTCATCCACATTCATACATCTTCTCATACAAGCTCGCCGATTGTTGAGGTTTCTAACAGAACCATCATCCATTATCTGGTTTACCTGGTCGCGCCAAGTCCGCGGACGTCCTCTATTTCCGGTTCCATCAATACTTGCGTCATACATCTTTCTTACCATTCTCTCCTCATTCATCCGTTCCATATGACCAAACCACCTAAGTAATCCTTTCTTAATTTTACTCACTATACTAATATCAGCTTTACATTCTTTCCTTATTTCTTCATTCTTTACTCTGTCATAAATAGATTTTCCACACATACGCCTAAGTGATCTCATTTTCACTGCATTCAGTCTACTTTTGTTTCTTTTCTGCCAGCTCCAGGCCTCACTTCCATAAATCAGTGTCAGTACCAGTATTCCATTGTGCACCGCTAGTCTTGCCTCGGTTGACAAATTCCCGTTAGATATAATTCCATTCAAAGGGCCGTTCACTTTATTTCCTGCAGTCACCCTGCTTTCGATATCATTCTCATATCAAACATACTTCCCAAATATACAAACTCATATAGAGCATTATAATTGTTTATGTGCTATCATTATTATCTTTCGATTTATTTTCACCTTTACCAGTACTAAGATCGATCTAGATTCCTTCAAAACCCTCCTAAAGTCAAAAATATTTTAGAGGCGCTGCGTATTGATTCCAATACTTCTCGTATACCAAGCGAATATTCTGCTTTCTTAGCTATGCTTACTTAGTTGACTTTCGTGTAAAATTGTCCCATGATTATGTTGCCATGATATTATTTGGAGACAACTCTCGACTTTCGTAAACCATCGAATGCCAAGAGATTCGATGTGTCGCGTCTCACTTCAAAATTATTTCTTATCAAACGTTAATTTATAATTGATATATCACTTCAGTTGAATGAATTTGAATCTCCCTAGCAGGAGTTAAAATATAATGTTTGTAATTCCTTACATTTATCTAAATTTTCAAGTACCTATGGTTCCAGGTTACATTTGAACTTGTGCCTCTTTTTACCAATCTCAATTTTATCCCTAAGGGTCTAGTCGGCACCAAATATTCATGCTATATTTACTTCCATAACTAGTTATGTTATATCACGACCGATGGGCCATAATCAGCAAAAATGTATTGGTTTGGTTAGATTAGTTGACAGGTTATAGTTAATTAGGTTAATTAATGTAAGCATTGTTTTATTAATAGGTGATTTATTTCATGCACCATACTGTGCTATTCTTTTTTTTATAAATTATATAACTTTTATTATGTACAGGTGTTCCAAAAAAATGAATACACATGAGATAGGAGTTCCAAAATCGAGCGTTCATTGCATTTCAAAGTGAGCCTATTGGAGAAGTTTTACTTGTTAATGAGTAGTTTTATTTTCAGCACATCCCCACTACAATTGTGATATGAAGACTTATTTTGATTAATATCTTACCCGACAGATAAACTAGTCGAAGAGATAAAATTCAATATACCCCACGTTCCCCGAACCTCGCGCAATTGCTTTTTATACGGAGTGGCAGAGGGGGGGAGGGACACGTAAAAGATACAAAAAGTTTGCCATTTAGATCATAAAAAATATCTAGTCCAGAATGGACAAGTTCGATTATTTAATATTTTTTTATTAATTTAGGTAATTAAATTTTTATAACCCTTCAAAGTGTGCATACATTCTATTGGGACACGCTTTATATTTTAAAAAGTACCTATTTATCAAAAAAAACCTTTCTCAAAATATGCGGTGAATAAGTTTCCAGACGAACTGTTGTGGGATAACAATTACATTATGTAAACAATTATTGTTGGGGAACAATTGTGATGGAACAAATGTGGTCGAATAATTGTGGAGGAACAATTGTGAGCGGACAGTTGTGATCCAAACAAAAGTGGTCGAATAATTGTGGACGAACAATTGTTGCCGGACAGTTGTGGTTCCAACGAATGATTGTGGACGAACAATTGTGGGTGGACAGTTATGGTTCAAACAAATGTGGTCGAATAATTGTGGACGAACAATTGTGGGTGGACAGTTGTGGTTCAAACAAATGTGATCGAATAATTGTGGATGAACAATTGTGGGCAGACAGTTATGGTTCAAACAAATGTGGTCGAATAATTGTGGACGAACAATTGTGGGTGGACAGTTGTGGTTCAAACAAATGTGGTCAAATGATTCTGGACGAACAATTGTTGCCGGACAGTTGTGGTTCAAACAAATGTGGTCGAATAATTGTGGAAGAACAATTGTAGGTGGACAGTCGTGGTTCAAACAAATGTGGTCAAATGATTGTGGAAAAACAATTTTGGGCGGACAGTTGTGGTTTAAATAAATGTGGTCGAATAACTATGGGCAAACAATGTTCCGGACACCTATCACCAGATCAAAATCTCAAAATGTATACAAAGTACTGAGATTTATCTCGACAAAATCTGAGATTTATATCATTGAGTCTCATTCCGTTGACACGGGACATTAGTAAGTACTACACTTCAAAATATAGATTTGATTAGTCTCCCCCCTCCCCCTTTCTCGGGTACCTCCCGTTTCCAGCCTCCGGATAACTCGATTATTTTCAGGGGATATGTTTGTATTGAAGACAGATTTCAGGGTTTATTTATAGGACCAGTGTTTGATGTTCCGGCACTTGAACTAATTGCATCAGGGAATCCATTACGGATGATGGCGTCGCAGTCATCCGATAATAATAGATGAATATTGTACAAGCGATGAATAACGAAAGGTTAGTCATTTCGTCCGCTAGAAAAAACTCAAATACTATACATGATTCAATCGACTGATTCTATAAGATAAAAATGTTGAGATTTTCCCCCGGGATGGACCACTCTGTCCCCACTCCTGAGCGTACGTTTATAAGGAATTGAAAGGAAAAAAACGAAAGAAGGAACTAAATAATGAAATGTTTTTTTTAAAAAAAAAACGCGTTACGTATATAAAACCTACATTTTTTCCTGGTTTAAAAAAGGTATTTATAAAATAAGTTAAATAAATAAAATCTAAAATCTCCTTTGAATCCCGGCCTACTGCGCGATATGTGACGGCTACTACTTTACCGAAAACACAAATAAGATGTTAATACTAGCTTGCTACATATTTCACCAAGGGTAATTATTTTATAATTAAAATTAAATATTAGTACAAATTATAGATATCTCATAGAGACAAGTACGGAAGTATGGATTTTACAGAGCTTACGACCTGTCTTTGGCTGGCTTAAGTGATCACTTCATACAGTGTAACGTTCACCATTCCACCCAATCAACCTCCATATCTATCAAATTTTTGGAAGTTGTATAGATGTTATTATGTAATTACTTCATGTATTAACTACAACTCCACTGTCGCCATCTATGGTCTGAAAATTTCATTTAATTAACATAAAAATAAAATTTTATTAATTTTGCTGAGACCTCCTAACCTAAATATATAACGCTGTTATTCTCGTAAAATTTTCGAAATTCCTTATTTATATATTCTCAATGAATGTTTTTCTTATTTTTCCCTATATAAAGGGAAAAATTAAACGGCAAAATATAACTCACCGTTAACACAATTACGGTCCCTCGAGTAGAAATGTGGGGCTCGTTCTATATTACAATTTTGTTTTGATTTAGACCTTTTCGAAGCGAGGACCCCGTTATATTTCGCGCTCGTCCCACGAGCTAGATAAGGTCTCCAACTTTTATCAATACATATTATATTAGTTGAATTAAACTTCGTCGGGAATTTATTCCCATGAGAGATAGGTATTGTAGTTCACAGACTCGGAACGTATTAACTATTCTAGAAACATGGCCGAGGCCGCGTGTATTCCGGAGACGTTATGACACGATATTATTTATGAGGTTAATTAATTAATTAGATATTGTTCTCTGTATTGAATCTATTAAACGAGAAATATCAATACATTATTAATTGATTGGATTGAGCTTCGCAAAATAATCAAGTTTCATGAAAAGGTTAAAAAATTATGATATATTTTTGTAGAAAGCAGTATTATAGTATTTATAAAGATATTTATTTTAGCCCACGAGTCAAGACTTTATGCCCACCGATGCTTCCTAGATGTAAAATTTTTTTTATATTTTCGTAGAAAGCAATCACTTTGTGGTTTTACATATTAGATTAAATAAAACACAATCACTTTGTATGAAACCACGCATTTTATTACATGCCAACCGGTTTCGCTTAGCTCAAGCTTCAGGGCGTATTTAAAACTAACAATAAATACAAAAAATATACATAAAAAGGGAGATATAATATAAAATTTAATAATTATATGGAGATTGATTAATGGGTGAGAATGGTGAACGTTTTATTATGTAAAGTGATCACTTAAGTTGAAGACAGGCTGTAAGCCCTGTAATTATCCATATTTTCATATATTTCCATTAATTATAATAAAAAATAACTTCGTCTCTATGAGATATCTATTATTTCTTTAATAACAGTCCCTTTGTAGGTGAAAATCCAGTAATTGTGTGTTCTTGGAACATATACTAATATTGCTAATAATATACTAGTCAAAATAAGAAAATATATAAGAATTGAAAAATTGATTTTTCAGGCGTATTCTAGTTTAATGTGAAATAATAATAATAACGCGTTTATTCCAGCGCGATTGTTTTTTTTTTTTATATAAAGACCCGATTCCCCATAAATATAATACATTTTTAGTTACGAAATATTATTTATGTTATGAAAAGAAAAAAAGATGGCCATTATTGTATCTGTAGCTATTCTGTAGGCGTTGCCATTCTTTGGTCAGGGAACCAACTTTCCACGAGAGTTAGAGTTGGTGCTTAGCGCCAGCAATTCGATGTCTCAAAAGCGGAACGAATCCATGTATACGACCATCGGCAAACATTACGTCCATAGATGGTGATTGTGTAGTTATACTCGAAGTGTTTTCACATATTAACATATATATAACTTCCAAAAATTTGATTGATGTGGAGATTGATTAACGAGTGAGAATGGTAAACGTCACATTGAGTAAGGTGATCACCTGAGACAGCCGAATCTTTATTCCATACATTTCCATTACATATAATAAAAATAGCTTCGTCTCTATGAGATATCTATTATGTGTTTAGTATTTTTGTAGTTTTGGATTTGGTTTTTCTTGAGGAGTCTCGATTTAAAATGCTCCAGGACACCGTAGATCGCATTATTTTGTCTTGATACCTTATCATCAGTATTTTGGGTGTATAGGGACTGAAGTATATCTCGTAATATGAGTCGAAATGAATGTGCACTATAAGTTATCGAGTCACTCGGATGGAGTGGCTGACATTCGAAGGTTATGTAATTCGGATCAGAAGGTTTTGTACATGGTGAGACCGAAGGTCCTATCTCTCTTCAGTTCTCACGCGTGTTGATGTATGCCGCGGTGTATATGAATGTGAAATGTGCGAGTGAGTATATATGCTGTGAATAGAGAAAGGCAATTAATTAAAACAGGATTTATAAAAGTTGGCGTTTATTACGGGTCGATTCACAAATGAAAGAACGATTAGAAAGTTAATTTGTACAAATAAATTATTAACTGCATCCTGTGGGCACCAGGCGGACTGATATGGCTGACAAGTGCCTGGATTGACAGCCAAGTACTGTACGGCGCATGCAGATCGCCTACAGGTGTATGAAATTAGTATGTATATGTGAAATATCATCAGAAGGATGGGATAGAAATGGTAATCCGCCTCCATAATCGTTTTATCATTCTGTGGTTGTGTATGTACTGCGAAGTGTAAAAGTGTTGTATGAGATGTAAGCAGGCTTGGAGCACTGACGCTTAAGGAAGAAGTGAGACAGTCGTCGCGCGAGCCACTCCGTGCCTTCTAGGTGCGTTCACGTGGGTCATTTGATGTGTCCTGCGTAGGCGTTTAGGCACCGCGTTACAATGCGATGTAGGCTATCTCTCATTCATTAAATGCATATTTTCGATAATTTTCAAAAACAGAAAATAATTCGCTGTTATTCTAAAACAACGTATAGGTACATGATTTATTTATTTATTTATATATATTTTGACATCCATATTTTTGTACTAACAGAGGTGGATACATAATAAACATACATAATACATAATTTGTTGTGTGGGATGGAGTAGACTTCACCTCTGATATATACAGCGTTGTTCTGGCTACTTTCCTAGACTAAAGTCTGTGTTAAAGTAGCCAAATTTGATTGATTTTGATGTTTCATTTTGACCAGTGTTTTTATATTATTTTGGTGAATCTCTGAACTTTTTTATTGTAACTCTTCTGCATCTTAATAGAAACAGAATTGGTCTGCTAAAAAAATATATTTATTTCCATCGAAATAATAATATTTTCTTGACATTCGATCATCACGATATTACCATTGAACGGCACGCGATAACTCATCCAATACTTAAATTTGTTAAATTCATAAAAAATGTGTATTGTTTTTTTTATTGATTTTCATAAAGAAAAGAACTCTGAAAGTCTAGAAAAATAAATGGAATAGTTGAATACTATTAAAGTTTTACAACCCCTAAATCAAAGCAAGTCGTTTATGTGACTGTTTGTAAAAAGGAAGTACTTAATCGACGTCATAAATTCAGAGTATGGTTCGATCACGATAGAACGGAAAGAAAACATCACAAAACCGTAAATCAGAGAAAGTTTTCTTTATTTCCAGTACATTTCCATTATTTACCGATCTTTTCTCTCGCGGGGGAGTTAAGCCGGCCATTTGTACACCTTCTCGGTCCATAAAGGAGAACCAATGAGCCATTAGTCAAAATAAAGTTGATAAAACACACAAGGGGATGGTTTTAGAAAAGGGATGCGAAGACCGTTCGGCCGTCAAATCTTCGGCAGTCACTGCATACCGAACACCTTGTCAAATTAACGTAACTTAATAAATTAGTCCCCAATACAAAATGGGATAAGGATATTGGATTGGAAAAATACATCAATGCATATTTCCTTCCTGAATACATATTTTATGTAAGATATGATAATATTAAGCGGTAAATCCATTTAAATAATAAGAGGAAAATTGGTATTTTGTTTTATTCACATATCAAAGAAAAGAAAAACGTGCTTTAGACATATTCATATACTGACTCGATTGCAACGAAAATTTAAACGCTGACAATATAATATTCATTAATGTAAAAATACGTCTTTTTTACAAAAAGATTTAATTTTCGAATAGTAAATAAGTACTTATACTTTTTTTAAATACAAATTAAATGTATTAATTATAAAAATCTGCATATAAAATCATATTTTAAATTAATTTTATATGTATATCTTTCTAATTAATACATTAAATTTGTATTTGAAAAATATCACAGATCTATGTTCTGAATAATTACAACTTCACAATAAGAATGTGTTCTCCTTAGTAATATTTATATACAATCACAACTGAAAAATTCTTTTGCTTTACGACGATTTTCGTTTTGTAGCGATGGTCTGGTCCTTAACCAGATATAACTACTGTATATACTGATAATATTTTCAGCATTCACGCGAGAAATGATTTTTTTCACTTAATAATTCCAAATTTTGTTGTAGTTGAATTTAAAAATTAATAATCCACATTTATGTTGGGAAAAGTTTCGATACCAAGTGTATTTTGTGCCTCTATCTAACGTGTGCTCCAATGCATCCTGATGGCTGCATTAGCGTAGTTACGCCGCAAGCTTATTATAAGTATTGAAACAATAACTTATTAGCTTGCTTACTCTAGTGGTTAAGTCTGGGGACCATGAGTCGATGTGCATACCTAATGTGCATCTAAGTGGGGTTTTAAAGAGCGGAGTTTCTTAAACAGTGCAAGACGTCGTGTATACCTACGAAGTATATGCATCTCTGAATACTACTGAATACTATAGAACGAACACAAATAAAGTTTTAAAAATTACTTATATTTAAATGATTTACTGTTTGCAACTGTTAATTCTTTGCATTCTTCCAATAAATGAATAGATAAGAAATAAAGTAAATATATAGGAGAATGGTTTGGAATATTAGTTGCGGGACAAGAGGCATTCTATATGTATTCTTGGTAGAAACATGAATCCGATAGTTTATGTCACATTCATGCAACAGTAAAAGTATTTACTCTTCGAAAATTAAATCTTGCATATTACATTGTCAGCGTTTAAATTTTCGTTCCAATCGAGTCATATTTTTGAAAAAAGTCGCGGAGCTATTTGATTGCGAAAGTGGTACCAGAGTGATTACGTGAATGATATCAGAATGAAAATTTAGGGACAAGAAATTTGCGTTATTTTAAACAATCACTTCGTAAGAAACCACGAAATTTATTATACGTTAACCGGTTTCGATTATCTCAAGCTTCATCAGAACGTATTTGAAACTAATCATAAATAAAAAAAGAGCGCACTTATATATAAACAAAGAGGAAGATAGAATATAAAATAACATGTGAAAGAGAGAGACAGAACATATATACAGATAGACGGAACATTAAGGGAGGGGAAAATACAATGTTGATGAATATTAAATTAATTTTAAAGTATGTGTATTTATGTACTGTATATGTATTCTGTCTCTCTCTTTTCGTATGATTTTATGTTATATCTACCTCTTTATGTATATATATATATATATATATATATATATAAGTGCACTCTTTTGGTATTTATGATTTTGAAATACGTCGTATAAGAACGTATATATTATACGTCAAAGACGTATAATAAATTTCATGGTTTCATACAAAGTTATTGTTATTTTATTTAATATAATATGTGAAACCACGAAGTGATTACTTTCTACGAAAATAGAATTTGCGGTAGTTCATGTCTACATATTTGGTGGTCTGTGGGTGAGATAATGTCGATTCGAGTCCCGGTGGTAAGAATATATTTTTACGACAGATTTTTTTGTGTACCTTTCGTTTCTGATTTTGTTTCTTCTTGTTTTGTCCATTATGTTAGCAAATCCATTTATTCTCTCTATGAAATATAAAATAAATGAATATATGTATAAAATTCCAGTAGGTTGGCTTAATCTAGGAGCAAGACAAGAGAATAATGTTCAGATCTTAACAAAGATCAGCTAGTTAGTTGTGCATATGTTTCTTATCGATAATTGAAATACAGCGTACATTTTAATACAATGTATTGGAACCATAAATAAAACAATTTCAAATCCTATTGGTAGTTCGGCAGAGCGTTGTGTTCGTAACATCACTAATATTTAAGATTATCTGTTATATCTGTGCAATTACTTTAATATCGACATATATGGTTCAAGTTTTAGAAACCACAGATAAGACTTGTAATGCTTGTTGGACAATTTGGCAAAATTTATCGATGAAGCTTCAAAAATTAAGTTATGCTTTCAATGCACACATTAAAATGTGGAAACGCAACTACTGAATGAACTGCACTACTTTAAAATGTCATTCATATATAATATTTATAGATAATACAAAATCGAATCATTACACACTTAAAAATAAAATTTGTTAAATTTATACATATAAACAGTATGGTTTGAAAAAAAATTTGATACTAACAGAAAATAATTTATTACTCACTACCGATTGCATTTGTTAAGTTTCTTTGGAATACATAAAATATTACATTATTATACACAACTGTACAAAACGTACCAAAGCAACCTTAAAATTAATTCAATTAATTTACAAAACATTTCGTATTGATACATTTTTTATTTTTCCTTCCTCGGCGATATACTTACTTACCATCACGCCGTTTCCCCGCGGGGGTAGGCAGAGAGGATAGAGCGTCACACTCTTCTGTCCGGACACAATTATTGCCTTATCGACATTCATACATCTTCTCAGAACCACCTTCCAGTATTTGGTTTACCCGGTTGTGCCAAATCTTTCGCGGACGTCCCCTATTTCTGGTGTCATCTACACTTGCGTCATATATCTTTCTTACCATTCTTTCCTCATTCATCCGTTCCATATGACCAAACCGTTTGAGTGATACTTTCTCAATCATACTAAGATCAACCTTATATTATTTCCTAATTTTTTAATTCTTTACTCTGACGATTTTTAATTTAAGCTTAAAAAATATTATTTTGTAAGAAAAACGTATTTTTATCTTTATAAATGTTTCTTCAAAGTACGTAAAATATACAAAACTCCAAGGTATCTAAAATATCATGAAAAAGAATAATTAAAATTTTACTGAAAATACAAAAAGTTATTTAAAATAAAGCTTTTACTTGTAAAAATAAAAAAAACTCTTCATGTAATATAAAATATCATATAAATTTTTAAAAAATTTTTTAATATTACTATATTTGTATATAGTAAAATGGTTTTTTAGCTAATTGCGTATGGGTTCCGCGAATGTAGAAAATAAACAATATATTATTAAGGAGAATACATTATTATTGTGAAGTTGTAATTATTCAGAACATAGGTCTGTGATATTAAAATTTGCTTTAATGTGCTGTGGTGCTATATAGCATAATCGGTTAATGAATATTTTCCGGATTGGAAGAGATCCAGGTTCGAATCCCGGTAGCATCAACAATATTTTTCGATATAATTGATTTTATATGTATATTTTTCTAATTATTACATTTAATTTGTATTAAAAACACCACAGACCTATGTTCTGAATAATTAGAATTTCCCAAAAAAAATGTGTATTCCTTAATAATACATAAGTTGTATCAATGTGTCCAAAATTTAATAAAAATAAATTGTTAATTCTGGCGTCATCTATCGGATTACACAAAAGTATTTGAGATTCCGTAAAAATAAAGAAGATAGCTTTCAAATAATGAAACGACAGATGTATATATTAATTTGAAAAAGTGTAACATATAGGTTCGTAAATTTGTTGGTGTTATAGCACTGTGATGCTATAGCATAATCGGTTAATGCACGTTCTTCGGATTGGAAGACATCCAGGTTCTCGAATCCTGGTAGCAACAACAATATTTTTCAACAATATAAAATTTATTTTATATGTATATCTTTCCAATTAATACATTTAATTTGTATTAATAATATGTTAAATGAATGATTTTCCCTTCACGATCATAATCGTATTCAAACTCCAATTATACTCACATATTTCACCTTTCTATGTATATTCTGCGAGTATCAAGTATTTCCAAGCATAAAATATGAAATCATTGATAGACTACTTTATTTAATTGATAGACTACTTTATTTAATTGATAGACTACTTTATTTAATTGATAGACTACTTTATTTAATTGATAGACTACTTTATTTAATTGATAGACTATTTTATTTATTCTATTTTATTTAAGAGATGACAAAGTATTTTTTTATACGATATTATATTTATTATGACGTCTATGGTGTATATTTGATGTATGTTTTATAAAAACATAGCACGGAATCTTTTATTTGGCTGTTATTAAAATCCGCGGGTAACTTTTCCACTCGGAGAATAAAATACAACTTACCAAAAAGTAAGTGGTGCCTCGTATATTTGACGGGACTAAAAATCCCCAACAATACAATGTGATATTCATTTTGATACTCCCGAGTGGCACGGAAACTTTTGAAACGCTCTGTATAATATAATATAACTGATGAGACGGTCTAAAATGAAAAACTTTACCATTCATTTTATTTACCACTAACTTCATACAGTTTCGCACGACCAGTTTGTTAAATGAAGTTAAATCAAGATCGCACTATAATAATTAAATAAAATCTATTATCACTTCCTTCTGGTCGGCCGCAGTAATAGACTGGAAGAATACAAATCTAGGTATATTGATGGACAAATCATTATTGCTTTGTATAGTTAGAATCGTGACTATTGCAAACACTAATTCTACCCCTTTCAACATTTTTTCTTCAACAAGCTTTTTTTTCACTAATTTTAGTCTACAGAGATAAATTAAAAAATATCTGAAACAATTTTTAAATGTATTCAAACAACTAAAAAATATTGGAATATCCGGCTCAAAGGACCACAAAATGCTGGAAATGGAATATTTGGATTTGAATGGGGGTGTATGGGAACGGAAAGCGGGGTAATTCAATGGGGGTGTATATGGGAATGGAATTGAATTCTGACTTATTTAACCTTTTAACTGCCAACTCTATTTAAAATAAAAGACACCACACAGGTTAAGAATAGGCTTTAAGGGTCATGATTTATCTATCAAAAGCTGAGACATGTCGTCCACAGATGGAAAAATTATTTAAAAATATGACTTTAATCCCTGGAACTTTTCAAGGTTCAAAAGTGCGTGTTAACACGCTTATTGCCTAGCGTGACTTATAAAGTTTGGCGTTTTAACGCGCTCGTGGCATTTAACGGTTATGATTAAGAGTGTTGATTTTGCAAATTTTAAAAAATATCAATGTATCGTTAACAGATTTCCGTAGGATGCCAGTTATTAAATATACTCTATGTTGATATTTATTTTCATAATGATCCCGGCAGCTAGATACAAGATAAATTATTTTGTAGTCTTTAGTTTTCCAGGCAGCGCAGCGAAGCAATTGCGAAAAGTACTGTATTTTCATCAAAACTTGAAACACATAATGAAATACCTACAGTGTTGAGATCACAAAAAAATTGTAGTCGGATATTCTTGGAAAATTCTTAAACGCTATTCTAGAAAATTTTATTATATTTTAGAACAGAAATCGCCAACCAATTTTATAGAATATTTTGCCTATTTTTAAATTGAGAATTTATATTATCTGTGTAATGGCGGCTAAGAGCGGACAGCCGTTGAACGAATAGCCATACCCGAGGGGAATCACGAGGCCGAAAGACAGCCCTAGACTGACGAAATCATCAATTGGATAGAGAAAAGTGGGAGACATTTGAAAGGCCCTAATCCAGTAGTGGATATAAAACAGTTGATAATAATGATGACGATTGGCTGTTTTATTAAAAAAATATATAAAATGCGTTAGAAACTTGGCAATATAATTATTTTAAATAACTGTAGTGACGGTTGAGATTTGTCTTAGAGGGCGTAAAGGACAATATAGAAAAGCGAGATGAGAGAACAAAGTCTCATCTCAGAGATCCAACAAAAGATAAATGTAATATATGAGGTTCAAATTCACGTTGTAAAATTCAAGTTCAATGGATATTTTCACGCATGCGTAAATTGTATAATGCAATTAACTCAGTACATAAATGTGTTAGATATATTCTACAATTCATTACTAAACTAAAAAAACTTTTACACGACACTTTTTTATGAAACCATGTGTATCTTGGCGCTAAATATTTATTTATAAATATACTGAAGTTTCTGTATGTAATTATGTATTTTTAATTTTAATTTGTTCAGATACATGAGGTAATATAGTATCTACAGGGTGCGGCAAATAAATTGACTATGTCATAACACAGACTACGACACGACGCGCGCATGGAACGAATCAAAATACATATACATTCTCAACTTTAGAACGTCCCATGAATCGCGCAACATACAGATACTAGCAACAGTGGATAATATCATTCGTTCAGTATCCACAAAGTTTGAAAGTATTCCACTTTCGCGCATGCGCATTCAGTACCGCCTGTCAAGGTCTTCGAATACTGTATTCGTTAACACCATCCAAGATAAAAAAATTACTTTAATGCTTATGGGTATAATGTATAAACTAGTATACATATTACGAAGTGAGTGGATTGTTTTGAAGAACTTATTATTCACCAACCCTTTTACAAAAAGTCACCGACCCCCACTGGTATATATATATATATATATATAATAATTCAAAATACAGTCATTAAACCTTTTACAAATGCTTATTACATGCGTTTATTATGGGGCGACTGCGAATATTTTAGTATGCATTGTTTTTATTGAACTATTAATGCTATAATAAAAAACATCAAGAAGACGATATGTATGGTATGACGGATGTAGTAGGAGCTTCATGCCGACGGTCTCTCTCATAGCCTTACTTCTCACTTGGTCCAATAATATTACTCATGCCATTTCACTAAGATATCTCAACTCAGCAGCCTGGATTCTTAATCTTACTCTCTCCTGTAAAATGGGCCTGTACACTGCTTTAAAAATAGTCAGTTTGATCTTAACTTAATAATTATAATAATAATGCGTGTATTCCAGCGTAATTTGTTTTTTTTTGTGAAGACTCGATTTACCATAAAGATAATACATGTTATGTAATAGAACACATGTAAATAACAAGATAATATTTAAGTTAGTAAGAGAAAAGCAAAAAAAAGATAAAAAAAAGTTTTCGTATAAATTAATAAGCAAAATATAAATGCTACATTTCAGTCATGGTTATTATTTTATTTGCAGCTATTCTCTGGTCAGGGAGCCAGTTTTCTATGAGAACGCCGCTTGCTCTAGAGAGTTGGTGCTGAGGTCCAGCCGCAGCTTTACGCCAGAAACACGATGTCTCAGAAGCGGAATGAATCCATACACACAGCATTCGGCAAACGTTGTAGATGCGCTACAATAACGCGCCAACCCTAACAGTATTTTGTATGAGTTATTGTACTGAATTCGGAGACGATTGTACGTCACTTGCTCGTATTTCAACCAGAGCTCGCAGGTATACATGCTGGTAAAGAGCGATTTAAACAGGATCCTCTTCGTCTTCTTACTGCATCGGCAGCAACACCGTGACTGTATATTCGCACGAATATTTAACTGTCTCTGTCATAACATAACATTATGTCATTATCATCTTGACCATCTTTATTGAATAAGGGAAAGGGAACGTAACACACCACTAGGAATAGAAAAAAGAAATCTCTCTCTTGGACGATGTTCTCCTTTATTTTGCTTCAACAGCGCGAACTGTTTTCCTTCTTGCAAGCTTTTCGGGATCTCGAACCTTTTTAACGAAGCTCTCGTCATTTCTCGAACTTGGTCTGTTCATCTTATTGGAGTTCGACCTCTCGCTTTCCATTCTTGTATGATCTAATAAGTCCATGCATGTCACCAATAAGTCCATCTCTTCTAACAACATGCCCAAACACGAAATAAAATTTTTCCAACCTGTTGTAGAGAGCCCTTCTTTAATACGGAGTTCCTGAAGAACGGAGATGTGGAAGTCTACCGCCTCAATAACTAACAACACCGCCGACGGTTCTTGAATGCATCCGGCAAATATCTGGGTGCAAACCATAAGGTCTAATCAGTTACATAATCTCGCCGGTACCGACGTATATTGACAACAATAATATACGCGGACAGCCTCATGGCAAGGCGGTCTCTAAGATTCACTTCCTGATCACTTCTCCAGTAGATGCTTCACGTTTTCACTGCATATATTAGCATTAATCGTCTATCAACTGTAAATGGGTTATATTTTCCAACTTCTTCTAGCCACATTCATGTACACCCTTAAGTAAACACGTGAGCGCTGGGAGAATGAATCCTTAAATGAACACGTGAGCGCTAGGAGAAATGGGCCCTCAGCTTTCATACATACATACAACTTTCTGATACAAATTCTGACATAAACACACTTTTATAAACATCACACCTTTATTCCCCGAAGAGACATCGCTAGTTACAAAGTCCACGTATACCTCAACACTACAGTTCGAAGGCACTGAGTATGTTCCACTTTTTTTTCAAAAGATCCATATTTCGACTCCATATAGAGCTATGGAAAACAACAGCCCAGCGCCGAATATATCCGTCGCAAAAACTTTACACCACAACCAGCGGCGTATTTATTAATCGTGGCATAATTTATTTATCCGACACGCCTTGTATTTTATATTTGCTTTGAATAACGATGCCTACCGGAGCTCTCGATTCAGTCTCTAAAAATAAATACCCACTTTTATTTTGTTCCTCGCGGGCTCGAAGATAACTCCAATCAATAATATATAAATCAATATAAAATAATATATTTATCCTTTCGTTTCGTTTGTTTATCGAAGAGTTACACACTCCCATATTTGATGGGAATCCGATAAAATGTCTAGTTTCAAGTTCGTTAGCCGCCCACCGCGCGAGGAGTCTCGAGTGATATCGTTACCGCTCCAACTTTTCGCGAGGAAACATTTTCGCGCCTTTTTCATTTCCGCCGCCATCTTGGCGAAGTTTTCCCGCGCGTTTATTGCCTCCACTTATTCTGATTCGTCAAGTTATACGATGATGGAGTCTTATCTGCCTGCTGCAGGGTGATCTCTCCAAAACAGATAGCGGAGTACACGTCTAGAGCATATCTTCTTATTCTAAAATTGATAATGTTTCACAACTCAAAAGGTTTTTCAGAGCTGGAAGGAATAGGAATATTCAGACAGTTTTCACTACGAAAGCGGTCGCTCTTCATGACAGCTAGGAATTTCTTTAAGCGGCGTGAGGTAGCTTCGTCGCTAATCATACGATATGCTATCAATCAATCAATCTTCTACAGAGTTTTGTAACAAGTTAACTACCGAAAATTTTATAAAGATAACATAAGAAAAATACAATAATATTTTTATTATAACTTAAAAACACTATAAAACTTTTTTTTAGTGTTTTTAAGTCATAAATCTTAATCATAAGTCATAATCATAAGTCTTAAATGATCGATCACATATAACTTTTTTTTTCTCCATTTATTTAGATACACTAAAATATCATGCTTAAATATATATTTTTAAATTTTACTAAAAAAATCAATTTTACAGAATTGTTTTTAAGTATGGTTTATTTTGTATATGAGCTTCAAACACGTGTAATTTACTTATGTCCATCAATATTATACAACAGTGTAAAACAAACAATATCTGCCAACAATTTGAAATCCTCGTGTAATTATGTAAGAAAGATATAAAACGAGTATATAATTATGTAATGAACATATCGGAAAACGGCACGTTGTATACACAGCATCCCGAAAGTCAATATCGTCCTTTATGGGGCTGATAGGCAACTCATGGCTGATTTTTTACATTATGAAGAGTCGAAGTTAGCTAACAAAAAAAAAAAACTCATAAATCGGACAAAAATTAGCATTATTAGTTATATTGTGGACTGCGGGGCTATTCAGGATTGCTTAATAAAAAATATCATTTTAAAATATGAAATTTTTTAGCTGTGGCACTCAAAAAACAGATCTGGGTGTCGATTTTTATGAAATTCATAGAAGTGCCAATATCTCAAAAACTAACTAAATTATTTACTCATTAAGTTCATATTTTGATATTCTTGACAATTTCGAGTTGGCCTATCAGTCCACTAAGCGATGCCGTTGACTTTCGGAACACCTGAGGTATAACAATAAACCATTTAAAAAACAATAAGCCAACATCGTTGATTGACTTCAAGTTAAATAAGAAGGTACTTGCGTAATTTATAACTATCAAAAGAAATTATGTGTAATTTATAGATTATTTTATAAACCATAATAATATGCACGAATGGCAACAAATTTATTTACCTATTATTGTGATAGAGCTAAATTATTATGAATTTTATTATTATTAGATTATTTTTCGGTTATGATTGTCGATCTGTCGAATAATTCATTTACATTTAAAAAAAATTTATGGATTAATTAATATGTTTTAAATGAAAAGTTTTTTTTAAAAATACTAATTAAATGTATTAATTAGAAAGATATACATATATAATAAATTTGATCGAAAATATATTGTCGCTATTATTGTTGCTGTTGATGCAACGGTAGACGTATTAATTTTAAAAATGTAAGATAAGGGTTCGAAAATTTATAGACAAGTCTGCTGTAGCATAGTTGTCGGTAATGCACCTTCTCCTGATTGAAAAGGAGATTCAGGTTCGAATCCCGGTAGCGCAACAACAATATGTTTTCGGTAAAATTGATTTTATATGTATATCTTTCTAATTAATACATTTAATTAGTATTTAAAATATCACAGTTTTGAATAATTACAACATAACAATAAGAATGCTTTCTAAATAAAATGTTTTTAATTAATTTATATTTTGTTACAATTAGTATTATTATATTTCAGTAGCACACACTCTTTAAGACAATAAACTTATCATTTTACAATACAATATTATAGAAAATACCACGAAATCTTGTTCAAAATATGTTTTAAATGAAAGATTTTATATGTTGCAAATATATCCGGCATTATGCAGAAATTATTGGACGCTTTTCTCTGACGCTCTTCCTGACTACAACTCAATTATAATATACTCTAAACTCAAACTCGTATGTTCGAATGCCTAATGCAATATTTTTCATGCACATGTGATTAAATTAAAATTTTCAGTCTCTATCCCTCCATCCGCGACTTAAGGGCTGAAATAAATACGCGTGTACTTCAAATTGTATCGCTGTGATGAAGGCCTGAAAACGTTTTTTCTCCCCCTAAATGATGACAATTGTTGATACCTGTCATGTGTCAAAAGGAGCCGCCGCGCCATCTAGATATAGCGCGTCCCTTTACATTTTTGCCCTTCACTTGTTGACCCCATTTCGTCACCTGATGCTGGCGGTATAGTCAATTTAATTCTTTATTTAGAATTTTTTTTAAAACTAATATAATAAAATATTCTTGTAATAAAATAACATGTTCTTATCAATCTAGCGCTAAGACGATCTTCGACCCAGGAGTCTAGAACGTTACCTATATTTTTCGTAGCACAAGATCAAAGGAGAAAATAGTAAAAAAATATTATTTTTACAAGAAATAATATACAGGTATAACAGAACTAGTACACAATATTTTATGCGTGGAAACCTGACTAAATTACGAGTCGAAAATATTCTAGAAATCTGTGCTAAATGTCAACCATGTCAGAGATATAAGCATTTCAAAAAAATTGTAATTATTTCAATATTTCAATTAATTGAAATATTTTATCGATTCCAAATTATATATTGAATACAAAAAAAATAAAGATCATCGAATTTCGAGCGGCTAGACTATTTTTTTTTAGATGATTTAAGGCCTGAAGCAAAAATATGGATAAATTTCTTAAATATGTATTTCGAAGTACGTAGACTTAAGATGATTGATTGAAGTTTAAGATGAATTTCAAACAATAGCATTTTCCATAACGGTGGAGAATTTGCAAATACTCCTTGAACATTTTTGAATAGTAATTTAGGTAAATATCTACCCTTAAAATATTATGGACTAGGCATGTTGTAAATAATTGTATCATTATTTTCTTCCTTAACCCACGTCCGTCACTGTTAATATAATAAATAAATAATCTTCTCATAAATATCTCAATTCTTCGCCTCGGCATCCAGCTGCTTCCTGCAATATTTTTTATGTCGTCAGTCGTGAGCTGGGGAACAACCTACATTTCAGTACGCGCATCCTCACTTTAGTACTTTATTACTTCAGCGGTCGGCATTCCTTCGGTTAAGGCGCCCGAAGGAATATTATTCGGTGAACTATATCCTGTACTTTGGTCTTACCGAAAATATCTTCATTTCTTATTCTATCACACAAGAGCACTCAAGCACAGTTCGTTCCATGGCTCGCTGGGCTACCTCGAATTTGGATGAGGCCTGTTGTAAGTGTCTAAATTTTGACACGGAGTACGCACTGATTGAAGACTTTTATTTTGACGCTAATTTTAAAATATATTTATGAAATATGTGTAATTATCTGTAAAAAAATTTATTCGCACTAAATTTGAGACCTAGGTAATGGAATGTTTTATGAACAAATCTTGTTTTATGCTTTTGTATCTGCCTACCTACTTTTGACCATATACATTTGTCTATGATTTGATGTGTATGGTTGACTTTTTTTATTGACTTTGTCAATTGTATGTTTTTCTTGCAGCGATTACTTATTTATTGTCCATAAAAAAATGATTTGGAATATTGGAATATATATGGAATAGTAGTGTTAAAAAAAGGCTAATCAAAGAGACAAATAAAGAAAGGCGTCAGAAGAAGCTATGATATGAATTTTAAAGTAATGGTTGCAAATGAAGCAGAGAGAACGAAAAATATGAATTATTAAGGAGAACACATTCTTATTGTGAAGTTGTAATTATTCAGAACATGCGTCTGTGATATTTTAAATACTAATTAAATATATTAATTAGAAAGATATACTTATAAAATCAATTTTATGTAAAAATATTGTTGTACTATTAATATTACTTTTCAAATTAATACATCTATCGTTCCATTATTTTACAAAGTAGATGGCTTTCAAATATTGGAACGATAGATGTATTCATTTGAAAAGTGTAACATGTGGGTTCGAAAAATTGTCGTCAAAGAAACTGTCTGCTGTAACATAGTTGGTTAATGTACCTTCCCCGGATTGGAAAGAGATTCGGGTTCGAATCCCGGTAGCAACAACAATATTTTTCGATAAAATTGATATTATGTGTATATCTTTTTAATTAATACATTTAATTAGTGTTTGGGACATACATTTATTCTTGAACGAAGGTAGTATACTGTGCCCTCCACCTCCCCTCCCTTTCCTCACCTAGCACGCCACCGAACCAGTCGAACGGCGACCCTGAACCTAACAATATGAATGCTTCAAAGAAATATGGTGTTCCAAAAGTAAATTTTATGTGAATATAACATTTTGTAGGAGAACGAAAAAATGAAAGAGCATACTCACGATGAAGATGCGACCTCAATAGGTTCTGATTCAGAATAAACATTTCCTTTTTCTTTTTCTTCATCTTAGGTATCTCGCTATCTATATAATTGTGTCTTACATTACTTTATTTTGTTAAAATGAATGTGAAATGTATTATTTATTAATTAAAAAATAATTTCTTATGCGATTGAATTTACTATCTTAATTTTATTTTGTGAAAAAATATATGTATCGTTTTAAATTCGAATTTCTCATTTTATAAATATCTTTATTATTACTTTCCATGTCGCGATAAATTCGGTGTCGCGTTATATTCGGATTAATACAATAATAATAAATATTGTATCGATTATGTTGGGATTTTACGTAAAATAAAATTTCTTGATTATTATTAAATCAAATTAAACTAGGCACTAATAAAATGGAAAACTTAAGAATTTTGCCATGTATCAAATTTCGTTCAAAATTAAATATGAGACATATTGTATTAAGTAGAGTTGGTAGCTTGATGGGAAAAACTAGTTACGTCACTAAATAAGATGTAAACAATTAATTGATTTACCACACAACAGTTGAACGAGCAGTATATAATATAATAACCTGCAAATAAATATCGCGGTTTTATGTTTCGGTTGTATTTGCACTCGTTTCCAAATAAGATTTGAATATTTTTCAATGATTTATTACATTTGCTACGGTTCATTTCGTAAACAGATAGTATTCCAGTATAATTTTGTGTTTTAAATTAAATTATAGAAAATAAATTAAAAATCATGGATGTCTAAGTAATCCACTTGAGAAATTTTGTGCGTATTATTATTATTTATTATTTTAACGAATGTGCAAATACCTGTACACCTAAAGGTTCAGAAGATTTTTATTAATTCGACTTAAAAGCTTATTTCTATTCCAGTATCGTGCCCCACTTAAGGGAGTACTTAAGCCGTTTTTAATTAAGGATATTAATATCCGTCTACAAAGTACTCGGACAATAGCCGAGATCTTAGTAAACACGCTTATATACGCTGTGGAAACTGGGGGGAATTCCAGTTGGTAGCTGTCAAGTATATCGTAATCTTAAGAATCAAAAGGGTGGCAGCGTATATACTATCTTATTTTTTCGGTAGCTACTGATTACCACATATATTCCACAGTATTTCGAATGAATCAATTAACAAATGACGTCACAATCTAAATATATATATTTAACACAAAATTGCTAGGTTCAAAGAAAGTGAATATTATGTTCCAGGATGTAGAAAATAAAACGCATTTTTTTAATTTGGTTTTTATTTGTCGATTATTTGGTTTATTACAATTATGTATGGAATATGACATCGACCACGTGGCCGCCTCTGGCAGTGGCACAAATGCGCGCTCTTTTAGCTATATTTTTCATAACATTCTCGCACACTTCGCGTGTTACTTCATTTCGAATATTGTCCTGTAGCATCGGAATCGTTGTTGGCTTATTGGTGTAGACTTTTCCTTTCAAGTACCCCCACAGAAAACAGTCAGGATTTCTGGGGCCCGGCTAATGACATCGACACGTTGTTGAGGCGTTAGATTGGAATTGTAATCAACGACTACCAAATGCAAACTGTCTGCCAAAGCAAAATGGTTGCCAAATAAAATCGATCTGGAACATAATATTCACAATGTACTTGAGTGATTTCTAGTTTTTATATATTGATCGCTATTTATTTTAGTGCTCACTGATTTAATTACCGCGTATGCCATCAATAAATGAAATAATTATTTAGGAATATTGTGTGTTATCCTAAATTAATTCAATGGTGCATTCTGTCATTCTCTTTCACGTGTAATTTTATGTTCTATCTCCCTCTCTATGGATGTACATTTAAGTGTACTCTTTTTATATTTATTTTTAGTTTTAAATACGTCCTGACGAAGCTTGAGCTAAGCGAAACCGGTTGGCGTGTAATAAAATTCGTGATTGTATTTTATTTAAAAATCTTTTAATTAATTATTCAGTTTTATAATACTTTGCATTTGATCAATAAATTGGTTTTAAATAAAGATTATTAGGAAACATTTATATATGGTACTAGAGAAGAATAATTAGAGTTAGCTAAACAGAAATAAATAAAATAAAAACATGATATTAATGAAAGAATTATCTATTAGTCAAAAAATAATTTAATATTTTATGGTGCAATGATTTTATATGGAATGTAAAAGAGAAGAAACTAGAATGAGACATAGGAAGATTACCGAGAAGGGGTTTAATGTACTGACTGGTGAGTTGGATGCGAAAACTACAAAGAGCTAAAAAAATATAACAGAGAAGCTGGATGAATTCAGAGCGGTTCAGCGACTAGCGAATCGTCTTGTAAGATAAAGGAGAAGTCTTATTAATATCCTTTCTTATCTGCATTACACAAGAAATAATTTTTATTCTAATATTTTTTTGGCATACGGTTTCGTCTTTGAGTATTTATTTGCGTACTATAGTATTAACAAGGATTATTTTTTTTTTATTTTCATTATATTTATCAAATTATAACTGTCAGAATATAATTTATTCGAAATAAACGTATTACTTTTGTATCTGTTTTTCAATTGCCATTTTGTTTTTCAAACTGTCTCCAACTTGTTGCTAAATATCCACTTTAGAAAACCGGCTTTACCCTAGACATAGTTCGAGTTGTGCTGAAAGCATAAGCCCCAGGCGCAGTATCCATCACGGGGCTGTCGAGAGAAAAACGCGCATCTTTTTCTGTTGAAACATCTTGTCAGGATTTTAATTTATTCTCCCCGATATAGTGATTAATTCGTATAACTAATATTTTAAATAACGCGAATTTCTTTACAACCGTATTCAGTCAAATCCGGAGAAAGGTTAATTAACCCTAGATTAGTTTCGTTAAAAAATACGACGTGGTTGCCATAGATACGTAAAATTTATGTGTTGAGTATAAATATATTTAGTACTTGGCATAAATAAGAAACACTTTAGAATTAATTAAGGAACATGTTTAATATTAAAAAAAAACATTTTCCATATTAAAAAAATAATAATAATGAAAATACATTTAAAAACCAATTATTGCATTCCACAGATGGTTTATTCATACTTGCAGTAAGTGATCGTAATTTTTTTTTTGCAGATGGACAAATCCGCAGTATTTTCAAAGACCTTCTGATCCTAGGGCCGGTGTATCTTGATCACCAAATGGACTCACGAAGCTCTCTGCTCAATTTAGAGATATTTAGCCTTGACTTGAAGAGTGGCAACGTGACTGAGCTGTGAAGTGTTGTGTCAATAGTCAGGGAGATCACTTCTAGAGTGGGGGAGGCGACAGAGTCGGCAAGTGGGCGGAGCAAATGGTTTTGTTTGAACGACACGTAAATTTTACGTACGATACTAATCGAGGGTTAAACGCACAACTTAATGGGAGTTCTTCACTGACACAATACCAATAGTCCTGTTGAAAGGACCAAAAATTCAGCCTGAAACTGCAAAAAATGGCAAAATTAAACATCCAAATTAGATTATTATTTTTTTCCTAAAAATGTAATATTTATATTCACTTATTTATATCAATTATATGAAATTTAAATCATAATATTAGTAAAACAAATTTGACAAATCACTTAGAAAGATACATAGAAAAAATCTTACATTTAAAAAATGTTTTTTGATAGTCATATTTTTTCTATATCATTCCAAGCGATCCACTTGGCTGGACCGACGGATGGAGGATCTTCCTCTTCCTCTCCGTCTTTTGACATGGCCTACCACAACACGATTTTACGAGCTATGATTATGTCATAGCTTGGAAATATTATGTTGATATAAATTATCAAAACGTCCTTCTAGATGTTGAGAGTGTATCGTATAATTTTCTGTATAGTCTACATTTATAGTTCCTACAGAATTGAGATATTTGTACCTCTCGCTAACTATAAAATGCGCAGAATGCCTCCAAAACCACATTTCAAAAGTGTCAAATCTGTCTTCTTTCCCTTGTTTTTAGAGAAAGATTCCATACCATATATAAATATTGAATACACAAGCCTGACCATAGTTCTAATATGCATCTCATTTGTTTTGATTATAACGGAACTAAGAAACTTTTGAAAAATAAAATAATGAAAAACAAAATATGCTTTAATTAAAATTAAATAAAAATATTCAAAATGTATGACACAATCTTATTGCACGGGATAAGGTTATCCCATAGCATCCGAGTTATAAAGTTGTACGTCCTCCATAATACTTGGAGCAAATGTATTTATTCATCTAACGTATGTTCAAAAGATCAACCTTTTCAAATTTTCATCCTGTGAAGCTCCCTTGAGGTGAAACTTCCACGAACACGGGATTATATAAGCCAGAACCATGATCATCGTTATCGTAAATAAAACAATGTGCTCAATTCTGATGAAAAGGTTTGTTTACCCATCCCACGGTATAAACTGAAGGGGTCGTATTCGCCGTTCCTCAAATTTAAACTTCATGATTGCCGGAATTCTCTCGGATCATTACACCCCTACTATTCACCCATCACCCATCACCCACCGCCTGCCCCTATTCTAAACACCCCCGCCGCGGGCGGTCCCCGCGTCAAGCCTCACGCCTTCAACGCCTCAACGAAAGGAAGATAATTTTTCCACTTTGCAAACTTTTGATTTAGATGGGGTGGCCTTTATGGAGAATCTCGCGAGGTGTTGCAAGCAGTGGCGGGTGACGCCGAAAATATATGACACGCACGCCGCGATAAGTGGGACAATTTTTTATTTATTTTAATAAAATTCTATTGAAAATATTTCTAACGGATGCTTTATAAATAACTTTATAGTGTGTTTATGTTATTATGTCGAATATAACCGTTCAGAATATTTTAAGGGTAGATATCTATTTATATACCACGTAAAAGAAACGCTGCCCGCCTCAGGCTGCTTCTCCTTCGCAATTTCCATCTCTTCAAAAACTGGTTGATTGTTGATTTGCTATTCATATATATATATATATATATATATATATATATATATATATATATGTATAGTATTCATATACATATAGTTCCTTAAGGAAATCTAGGGCGACGTCTTGACACGGTAACAAACGTCATTCCCAAGGCTTTATTAACTAAAAGACATCTGTTTCACATGTGCTCGCAGAAACCTAAAATAAAACTTTATGTAAAACGATTTTTTTTTGTAGTGAAGATTTTTAATTCAGTTTTAATGAATACATAAAAAAACAACACTTTTTTCGTTGATTTTTTAAGATATATCAATTTTTTTCAAAATAATATCTTTCTTTTCCATATTTTGTGAACAAAACCTATTTTTTCTTTATAAAAGTGACACGCTTGTGTAGCTATTAATATTAAACTAGATTTTTTTTTAGTATGTTAAAAGTTATAGTCTAAAAACGAAATAAGAATGTTTTGCTCAAAATAAAATTTAAAGTCCAAGGAAAAAAATATAATCTTTCCGACTCCAAATTGTGGGATTTTTCGTCAATGAAATGACCTGTAGTTTCTGGTGTTCCAGGTGTATAGTTTTTTTTTGACACATAATAGGTATATATAAATAATATGGGTATTATAAATATATATATAATATGTTGTGTGTACTGATTGTCTTATGTTTCAAGTCTCATGGCTTAATCTTTGGAAAATTTCAATGTACTTTCTACAATCATAACCAGGAGATCCCGACATCATCCTTTAGAAATTTATCTATACAAATATTTATGATATACAATGAATTTTGTGGATACAATAACTCCTGTAGGTCTCATCAAATTGTAACTCCCTTAATATAGGTTCTATATAAAAACTGACAATATAATTTACTTTTAAACAGAATAAATATATTTGATTCTTGCGGCCAGTGCCGTAATCAGGGATTTTTTGGTATAAAATAATTATTAATCGTACCCTAACCTGTTATGTAAAACGTGGTTATTTGGAGATTGATGATACCATTACACATTTAAAAGAGTATTTACAGAAATTTTCATTCCTTTCTTTAATTTTTCATTTACTCGTATAAAACATACTCTTTATCATTTGAAAATGTATTTTCATGTGATGACACGAATTAACCAGGATATTAAGTGATGGATGTTAAAGGTTAACTAATGCAGGAATATATATGTGTATTTTTTATTTATTATCTTAGTTTTATTAACCACAATTGAGTTTAAAAAACATCTACCGGTTTCGGAAAATACCTTTTCCTTTTTCAGGATGTCATAACTAACTAAAAATGTAGCATTGTTTCTTTACCATAATCTATTTTTAAATTTTTTAAAAAAACAACAATTATTTAAAAAAATAAATTTAGTACCTAATTCAAATTGCTGCTCAATACAAATTTAGTCGAGTAATTTTTAGGAAAAAATTTTAGAATAGGACTCGTAGTTAAATTTAGTTGGCTGTTTAGAATTTCCTGATTACTTTTACATATATTTTTAGTTAGTTATGACATCCTGAAGAAGGAAAAGGTATTTTTCGAAACCGGTAGATGTTTTTTAAACTCAATTGTGGTTAATAAAACTAAGATAATAAATTTAAAAAAAAGAATTTTAACCACCAAGTTAATATTGCTAATTTTAAAAGTATATATATGTGTATTTGATAAATTCATTTCATATTAATTTGAGTTCATGTATTGATTACACCAATATTATAAATAGAACTAGGACGGGCACAAAAAATACAGTTTTCACGTTAAAATAAAAAATGCAGCAATTCTTTTTGTGTATTAAATTCTTTGTAAATATATGCATATAATACTTTAATGACAATTTTTGTTGATTCGAGCAGAATTTTATATTGTTTGAAAAACAAACACCTTGCCTATAACTTCAACTGAAGTCTAAAAATTGTTGTTAAGAAAAATAGTTTTGACATTTTTTTGAAAAAGTACCGTTATAAATTAAAGGACATTTATTAAACATTAAAAATATTAACATAAAATCGTAAAGGTAATGGTTAGCTTAAATAAAATTGAGTTGAGAAATTACTGGTTTGTAATTTGTTGAGAAATATTTATATTGTATAATTACATTCTTCTGACAAAAGAAATTGAAAAATGTACTTTAAAAATAAAAAAAATCACATGTTATATTTACAGGTTGGCCCAAAAAAAGTGAGAACATATCGAAACACATGAGTTATTTCAAAACATAATATAATTAATTATAATTCTTAATGTAATTTTTTTTTGCACAGTATTCAGGTAATCAGAAATCATCAAAACAAACCCAATTGTATAATCTACTGGGTTTAAATCTGAGGTGTTCGGTAGTCACATGTCCGGCTCTCTCTATGAAATTAACATTCTCACGACAAAGAAAGTTGATTGTATTTCTCGATATGTGAGATGGAGCTCCGTCCTGCTGTAATATCCAGTTATGCTGTAATGACTACCTACACTCCAGGTTTTGTTTTGAAACTCTTTGATCATTTTCCTAGCACCCTAACGTTTCTCAATTCGCAAATTTTTGATCAGAATACGGTCTTTTACGACGATTTTTGTCATCGTGTTCAACAATTTGAAAAATCCAAAAATATAAACAATGGGAAAATTACTAATCAAAGATGGCGACCGGAAATTTTCTAAATAAAACGTAATGTAGGTAAATAGGTAAGTAAGTAAATTAGTAAACTATTTAAGCTATTGTCGATATAGTTAAATTAATTTTAATGTAATTTTATCACATTTTATGAAATTTTCTCACTTTTTTTGGACCAACCTGTATATACATATTAGAGGAAATTGACACTTCACCTTAATACAATGTATTATATTTCAGGCCGACAAGTATAAATAATAAATGAATTATTCTAAATAATACACACACAGCTAGTGATGGTTCTACCCGCGGGGTGTTGGGAAGCCGTCACTGGCTGTGAGTTATATTTCACGTGCTGGGAGGGAGATATACTTCTTGAACTCGCATGAGAAGTGTTAATTACGGCACTTATGACTCGCGTACACTCTGTTATACATCAGGCGAGACTTAATTCACACGTGACTTTGCGGGAGGGGCTTTGGAATACTAATGGGAACACTCTTCTGCACAATTGCGCTTAAATTTTAATTAGAGTGTTGGCACTTATTTCATTTTTAATGGAAACAAAAGACATTGGTATGTAAGTGCGTAAAAAAGGGTGGCAACTCTTTAAATATTTAAAAAATACTCTAATATTTAAAAAAATAATTAATATTAATGCCATTCGTGTTTTACAGTCAAAATAAAAAATAAACATGTTCATGTAGATGTATATTATATAAAAATGAATTAGTAGTTCTCACACAGGGTGAATATTATATTACAGGCCGATTTTTCTTTACCTCCATTTTAGTTTGGTAAATATTTGTTGATTCGCATTCAGTAGTCGTAAAGAATAGTTAATTACAATTTGTTATAAACTACTTAACGCTAAAAAAATTGGAAAATACATAGTTTTCCGCTCAATATTAATGATCCCGACTTTTGGACAAAATCATTTTGAGCGACGAAGCTCATTACGACTTGGCGGGTTTTGTTAATACACAAAACAGTCGTTTTTAAAAAGAACACATTCATATAGCGAAGCTGCAATTTTTCAAAATATAGGTTTGTGATGTTTAGCACAATTTAATGTATCAGTTACAAAGATATATACCGATAATAGAACGACAAATGTATTAATTTGAAAGAGCAATATATAAGTTCAAAAATTTGTCGTCAACTTAGTACGTCGATGTAGTGTAATCGATTAATGCTTTTTCCCGGATTGCAAAAAATCCTGGTTCAAATCTAGGTAGCAACAAAAATATTTTTATGATAAATTAATTTTATTCGTATATCTGTAGTAATTGACACATTAAATTTGTATTAAAACACCCATTATTGGGGCACTGAAAATCCTTAATTGATACACCAATCAATACGCAGAGTTACTGTATGGTGCGCCATGTGCGCCGGCGGAATCATTGGGCCTATTTTATTCGGGATGCAAGAACCAATGCTGTAACCATTACTGGTGATCGCTATCGTCACATGTTGGAAAACTTTTTGGTGGCCAAATTGGGTCGATTGGGTCCGTAACACATGTGGTTTCAACAGGACGGTGCCACCTCACGCACAGCCCGAGCTACGTTTAAATTTTTTGCGAGAAATCGAGAAATCGACCTGGAATATAATATTCACCCTGTACTAACTTACCATCATGTCGTTTCCCTGCGAAGGTAGGCAGGAAGGATAAAGCGCCACACTCTTCTATCCTGACATACAACTCTCACCTTATACATATTCATACATATTCTTATGAAAGCTCGTCGACTATTGAGGTTTTTAACTGGACCATCTTCCAGTATCTGGTTTACTTGTTCATGCCAAGTCTTTCGCGTACGTTCTCTATTTCTGGTGCCGTTAATTCATATAAAGAGCGTCTAGCAGAAAAATTTCATGATTAAATTGTAATTGCTCGTAAACCATCAGGGTGAGGTAAGAGTGAAGGGTATTGTTCGATGCGCGTGATTTGTGGATTTGCCAGTCGCAATGAATCACTGGTCAGGAACGCACCGCGCGTTCGTGGTTGAGCAATATTTAAAGTGCGGTGATTCATTGGTTCATGCGCGTCGCGCTTTTTGTACTCACTTTAATATTCAACGAGTAAGTGATGGGCTGAGCACGCATCTTATCAGGTGTTGGGTTCAAATGTTTAGACAAGAAGGGACAATGGTTAACCAAACTCCTCCGGGACCATCAACGTCAGCAGCGACGCCAGAACATGTGGCTCAAGTTCGACGTTAAATTATGCGCAATCCGCGTAAATCGATAAGAAAGATTGCAGCCTGTACTAGAATAAAAAAATCAACAGTGCAAGTTATTTTGAAAAATAAACTACAGTTTTACCCATACAAACTGCAAATCATCCAGTTTCTCAACGAAAATTACTATTCTTTACGTGAAACCTTATCGAGAACGATGCTGCAATGTTTTGGAACAGCAGGAACGCTTGGAAACATATTGTTTACTGACGAAGCACATTTTCATATCGATGGCTATGTTAATAAACAGAACATGAGATACTGGTGCGCCGACAACCAAAGGGAACACCATAAAAAATGTTTACATTGTCCAAGAACGACAGTGTGGTGTGCAATTTCTGTCCGAGAGTTAACTTATTTATTAAATCAACACGACCAAACGACCTAAGCGATCCTCTTTTAATCCTATTCACTATGCTAAGATCAGTTTTACACATATTTTATAACCTTAATTTATTTAACAATCGACGAATGTACTGTAGCAAAATACATCAATTATTTGAATTGATATCAATTTAGCGTAATTTATATAGAAATATGACTATATAGTCATATTTCTATATAAATTACGCTTTTTACATTTATGAATTTTGATGTTAAAAGATATAATACAAATTAACTATAAATTACAACCAGGATACGAAACTGCAATTATTCCTATTTTCGCCTCGGATAAGTTCCGGGTTCATATTCCGTTAACAATGTAATATTTTTTTGATAAATAAATTTTTTGTGTATATCATTCTAATTAATTAATTTAATTAGTATTAAAAATATCACAGAACATGTTCTGATATTGTAATATCACAATAAAGATATGTTTACTTTCAAAATCAACCTAAGGATCTGCTTATTTATTATGTCGATCAATGATATTTTTGACAGATTCGAAGTCTGCTTGTATTTTAAATTATTTAATGAAATATTATTGTTGTATAATTTCCATAGTACCTGCCACATGCGATTTGTTGTAATTGTATATTATTATTTTATTTTATTTATATTCTGAAATAAAGAAACTGCCTAATCAGTCAGCAATCTATCAATTATTCATAAAATTATTGAATTAATAAATTAATAAACCTTTAAAATAAAATATTGTATTTACTTAGATAAATTACCCCCAGGGGTATGCATTGAGGATAAAACTCCACACTTTTCGATCGTGACACACAATTCTGGTCGCATCCACCATATTCATTCGTCTTCTTATGCTTGTACGTAAATTATTGAGACTTCTAGAACGATCGTATTCAGTATTTGGTTAACCTGATCGTCGCGAGTCTTTCAACCACTACATCTAATTAATTTTTACTTTCTGTGTTTCCATACTATGCTCTTTTTTCCTCAGTTTTTCGTACTGCATACTTGAAAACGCATCTAACTGACCTTTTTTAACTATTTACATAGTGCTATAACTCCGAATTTTTTCATTCTTCACTTAATCATTAACAATTTTATTACATTTAAGAGTGAACCATAATATTTTCACAGCATTAAGTCTATATTCATTATTATTTTCTATCTACTTTACTAGTTCAATCAGTGTTAGCACTAGTAATCCAAAGATCCCCTGATCTGGCCTCCGATGCCAAATAATCATTAACAATTAGCAATTACCATGTTCAAAGTAATACAAAATAGAGCGCGGAGCAACCTTTGACTCGCTGTCTGTTCATGAATTCAACTTGATCCCTCTCTTTCTGACCGTTACGGTATTTTAACTCTTATACGAAACTTATTCATCTATCTCAGTCTTCTGCTGCTACTGTACTTGTTTTCACTACAGATCATGCCTGCTACGCGGAGGATAGTAGTAAAGGTTGATCGATGTACGTTAATACGTTCAAGCCGTTCTCCATACAGAACGCAAAATAATAATTCAGTATTAATTCTGTTTCCTTTACTATCTACTATAGCTCTCCGTGGGTGGTGAGTTTAAAAAAAATCTTGACACGTGATATCATTTACACACCTTAATAGATGAAATAAATCGCATCTGCAGTTCTGCAGTTTAGGAAAAAAAGTAAAAAATATAAGTATAGGATCATAATTGTTATAAATTTAGATGAAAACATTGACAGCTAAATTATATTATAATAAATAACAGAAATAAATCTTTTTCTTTCTGGTATATAAGCACTGAAGCAACTCTTCCTCATAGTTTCTCAACCAGGTAATAGAATTTTCTTTGTATTGGAGTCTAGTCGTGTAATGGTGAATTATGACACATGATGTTACGAGGTGTCTCCGTGTCGAAGTATTTTCCTAGATCGCTCGCACTGTGCTTTTAAGAAAGGGTCTAAACTATTTTGCGAGGCTTTCTCCCTTCCTGCGATAAATAAATATAATCAATATTTTATTAGACCTACATAAAGAAATAAACATTTTTTGACACGAAGAAATGTACAATTATTGCTGAATGTGTTCAGATGATACAACCTTTTTAAGAAATGATCTGGAATAGGGTAGTGAATGCGAGCGGGGCTGTATTTGGAATCTCTGGGGTCGAACACCGCAGGGTTCGCTCCGGTCTTATTACTAAGTAACCGATAACAAAACTTAGATCCAGTGTAAACCGCAGTTAACGGTCTCATCCCCTTTGGTGTTGGGAATATTCAATATATATGTATTTATTTTTATATAAGTACTCCTTTATAAATATATTCTTCTTTTTATTTTTTAACGGACTCCGAAAGACTTTCAATGGACTTGGAAGTCCATGACCGCAATCACTACAGATCGCCATTCATCTCTTAACATCCCTGTTGTGGTCCAATATACTATCTACTGGGCGTTCACCCAACCCTTGGCATTTTGTAATACAGTTGAACGCTCCAGGTTTACATAAACTTCTAACATTTATTTATCTACTGTAAATATTTCCCGATATTTTACAATTATGTGGATGAGATACCAGCCATTTGTACAACCCTTAAAAATTAATTTTGATACGTATATATTTCAAATAGTATGTTCCCATACATAACAGTTCACGACATCTATAACGGTTTTTGTTGTCCCGTAGTTCACCAGATTTTCATAAAACTTTTCTCAAAAATTAACCTTGTAAATATCTCGGCAAAGTTCGTTCGTCATCCGAATGCGCCAACTTGTATCAAAATAATGAGTATTCAAAAATTTTAAATATTATTAATTACGTTAATTGATCTAATATTATTTCATATAAAGACGAAATCTACCTAATTTTTTGCGGGAAGTGTCCGGCAAGACATGAACCTTTCCATCCGTTTAATCGTTTAATGTCTCTATTAGACTATTTAGAATGATACTATCATTTGTCGATTGTCAGTATTTCTCTCGTTATCGCAGCAAGACAGTACGAAATGTTCAATGTTATATAATAATAATTAACGCATGATTGTTTAAATACCGCGAATAGTTGGTGGTATTTATGAATTAGTACGATAAACAACATCTAAGATTAAAATTAAAATTAAAGACTAAAATTAAAATAAAAAATATGGGTAGATTAAAATTTTAACGAGTCGAAGACGCGGCTTCATATCATGAATATGTATTCAAGAGAGAAGGTTGTAATCGTCTAACTAACTTATTTACCATCATGCCGTTTCCCCGCGGCGATAGGCAGAGACGATAGAGCGCCACATTCTTCTGTCCTGACACACAATTCTCGGCTCATCCACATTTATACATCTTCTCATACAAGCTCGTCGATTATTGAGGCTTCTAACATGACCATCCTCCACTATCTTGTTTACTAGGTCATGCCAAGTCTTCCGCGGGTGTCCTCTACTTCTGGTGTCATCAATATATATTACCATATTACCAAACCACCTAAGTGATCCTTTCTCAATCTTACTCACCATACTGAAATCAGGTTTACATTATTTTCTTATTTCTTTATACTCCTAATTGATCTCATTTCCACTGCATTCAATCTTATTTCGTTTCTCTTCTGCCAGCTCCAGGTCTCACTTTCATACATAAGTGTCGGTACCAGGTCTACACTGTTTAACTCCGGTCTTACCTCGGTTGACAAGTTTCCGTTAGATATGTCATTTAAATGTCATCACACCATCGAATAAATCAAATACATTACTAAAAAGTTTGAGAATGATTTACAACTTCGAAAGATTATTTCTGTAGAAAAAAAATTATTTAGATCATGTATCAAATTACATATGAGTTGAGTTCTCATTTTATAAATTAATATTTTAATAGTGACGCTTCAACTGCCATCTACATTTACAATATTGAACTAAAACTGACGCAATTTTTTACTTATTCTATAAAATGTTTATTCTCAGTACTTTTGCGACTTGTCGAAGTGCTAATAATAACGAATTATGTACAATTAAGAGATATGATATAAATAATTTTTAAAAAAAAGATAAACTATTTATGTATTATATACAGAGTGAGCCAACTTGGACTGACAAATGGCTGTAAAATGCATATAACTTTTGTAATTTTAATATTCATTAAAAAAAATATTATTACACAAAAGTGCACTTTATTTAATTTTTTTTTAATCTATGTGTGGAAAATAACACTATTTAAATAACCTCCATTTTCTTGTTGACAAATAATTGCTATTTCCAAAATATTTTGCATTACATTACGCAACGTTTCTGTTTCCAAATTTGTTATTTCTGCACGAGTATTTTGTTTAAGCTGCTGAATTATTGCTGGTTTGTTCATGTAAACTCAGCCTTTTAATCACAAAAAAAAAATCAGGCGCCGTTAAATCTGGGGAACGGGGTGGCCAAGCAAACTCTGCATTTTTTTAAATTAGCCAGTCACCGAAAATAGATCGTCGCGAAATATAATAAAATTCAATAATTGTAACGCGTTCTTGCACTGAGTACGTAGCCATTATAAAATTTCATAAATTCTTTATTATCTGCTAAAAAATATATAATTAAAAATAAACCCTACCAAAGTTATATATTTTTAAAAACAGTCAAACCAAGTTAGCCCACCCTTTATAATTATTGAGATATCTACATCGTAGTCGAAACGTTTTAAAAACATTCACGTTTAAAATACACATATTTAAAAAAATATATAGTAATAATTATTTATTTATTTATTCTTAATACAGCGCGCATTCACAAGTATACGTATATATGCCCTAATATAAACAATATCAAAATTTTCGTCCGTATTATAACTTATATTGCGGACATGTACTTAGTTTAATTTTAATATCATTCAGCATTTCGTTGAAAATTTTCATCGAACTGAACATCACCGATTTATTTTTATTTCTTAATGTTAGTTATGGTAGGTACTACAATACTATTTCATCTTCTTATGAAAGAATAAAACTATTATAAATATATATTTATTAAAAACTTACCAATGTGTAGAAGTATGTCTAAGTTGTCTCGATTATCTCCAATAATTGTATAAACACAAATAATAGTATCAAGAAGTACTCGTCTAATTGTTAAACGTCACTCCAGTGTTTCACAATAATAATCTACTTACTCTCGCCGCAATCACAACGTATTCGAACAAGAAATACGATTTGTCAATGAACCGATCACGAAAATACCACAAAACAAATGCGTAAATAAAAATTCAGAATATCCGATGTTCGAATGCGATCGGAGCGCGCGAAAGACGCGAACTTGCGTCACGAAGCGGCGAAGGTCGACAGGACGCCCTCCCCGAGACGCCGCGACGCGAGAACTGACCGTTTTCCCCAAATTCCCTTTTCAGGTGTGCGCTACCGCGCATGCGCGAAACTAAAACTTGCGAAAACAAGTCGTTAGAGTAGATATAAATCGTATGAAGAAAGAGAGTATCTGGTGAGGGTAATTGGGGATGGCAATTATTACTTACGGGGTGTGATAAATATATTCAAGAAATATTATTTGGAACGTAGGAAGGTTGGATATTACGGCAGTGTATTAATCTTTCATTAAAAATTGATATTCTTCTTTTTCTTTTTCCTTTTAAATGACATCCCTTTATCGCTGTAGATCTATCTATCAATTCCTATTCTGTGCTAAGACTTTTGCTTCTAGGCACCCTCGTTTTCGCATTTGTATCACTTCAGGATCCATGATCCTCTCGTTTTCTTTTTACATATATTGTTACGAATGTGTTGTGCCTTTGATTATAATTACTTACTTACATTAATTACAAATATGAACCAACTTACTATCACACCGTTTCTCCGTAGGAGTACGTAGATATGATAGAACTCTACAATATCTGGCTGTCCTTCAATATTTGGTCTGACCTTCAGTATTTGGACTGATCGTGCTACTTCTTTCGCGGAAGT